>JAQPPZ010017105.1:2993000-3632500 GCA_028583015.1 Wollemia nobilis | reverse complement strand
GGTCAAGTTTTAAAATTCCAAAAAGAAAAAATAAGTGAAATTCCCAACAATTTGACTATACAAGACAAAACTTCCAAAATTAGAACACAAAGAAGATCTGACAAAAGGGCAAGAGGAAGAAGGGGCTCCTCAAAGTACTCTCGATAAAAGCATCAAGCCTACTATCAAAAGTTCTAGAATCCCTAATACAAAAGGACAAAAATAAAGCTTCAGTAAAGTAGTCAATAACTCTAGGAAGTATGATGGGTCAACACAAAAAGAAGAATTAGATCAATTTATAAGTTTTCAATAATGGTGCAAAACTCTCTAGAAGAAGTAGATGTGCCAAATCAATGTGCCATTGTTAAGGAAGGACAATAATGACCTAACAGGGTCACTTCAGCTTATCTATCCAGGAAAAGTAGGTAGTATCATGAAGACAAAGGCATTGTTCCTACAATAGTGACAATCCCAAAACTAATTAATGGTAAAAGGAGCTTCCATTTCATTTTTAGGATCCCTAGAGAAAGATCAATTGAGATAGTCAAAGAATCCTACATAGTTTTGGATGGAAAATCCTCTCAATTGTATCTATAAATAGTAGTTAGTTTAGTATTATAAAGTATTATAAAGTTATATATTCCATACAACTCTCTCTTCATTTCCCCTTGTATAGTAGTACTCATATTCCTGAGTGGTATTATGGGCACACCCTTGAGCCCTCACTTTTGGTATAATATTGTAATACTTCTACATTCATATATGCATACTAGAGGATTGTGACTATTTGGTTCTAGGTGTTCAGGTCTCCTTGTCCTATTTTAATTATTCATGTGTGTTTAGTTGTGCTTATGTATGTTGAGGAGATGAAGTGTTCACTATGTCAATATATTACACTCAGGGTTGTTGTGTAGGGGTATCTTATCTTGATCTTAGAACATTACCTCAATTATTTTATGATTTACTTTCCTATTCTTTTATTTTTTACATCTCTCTAAACATTTTACCCCCAAGCTATTATATTAAGCTACAGTAGGACAAGTGTACCAAAGGTCAAATACTAAAAGAATACAACTTTGGAAAAACTCTCGAAGGCCCCTAATAGAGCCAAACCCCATGCTCTCAATATTGGCCCTAGTATGATGCTCCACATGAGGTGCAATAGCCTCGACCATTTAGTACAAATCCCATATGATAACCTAGGATAATCGAAGAGGACATCAATATGCTAGTTGGATATTTTATGGTTGGAATACCACCAAAAAGTTTTCTAAAGGGCTAGGTCAATTTTTCCTAGGTCCCTTATATGGTTCGACTAGAAGTTGTTGAAAACCTTACCAAAGTTTTCTTCTTGTTCCACTTTGTTGCACTAAAGCATGCCCAAGCCATTTATAAACATGACCCATGGTATTTCAATAATTCTCTCGTATTTTCCCCTTGGACTTAGGACTTTGTCATTTTTTAGGAATATGCTAAATATGTCCCAAATTAGGTCAAGTTATGTGGACTTCTATTAATTTTAGGATCTTATCTTAGCTACATTACAATGTCCCTTAGTAATGTTGTTTGTGTTCAGCGAAAAAAAATTCTTATGGATTACCCTTAGAAAAAGGTTTGTGTTCAGATAGATATCTCTAAGGATCCCAAGGAGACCACTGATATCTAGTTTTGTGCTCAATGCATATCTCAAAGAGTTTTATTCTTGAATATTCATAATACATGCTTCAAATGTTAATCCACTAAGCACAAGATAAAGGTTTATCCTTTTGCCACCCAAAGACCTAAAGAAGCTCCAAATATTGATAACATAATAAATCCTCAGTCTACTAAGGAGATATGGACAACTATGAACAACTAGAGGAATAACCACAATAATAATTCCATGGGATTTACACCCATTGGGGCTCAGATCAAAGTTCCTATCAAAGTACACAAACAAGATATCAAGAGGAAGAAATTTTCTCAACCACCCATTTTTAAAAATAAGCTCAAAGAGGTAGCCAAGCCTCATTACATTAGAATTCCCTAGGCTGCTAGTGTAATCTCTTCCCAGACTATCACTCAAACAAGTTCTCTATCATTTCTTCCAACAAACACTAGATTATTGCATATCCTAAGTCACAAAGAGGATGTTTATGAGTTTATGCCACACAAATGCCAATATTTTACACCAACTATGTAGTTGGGAAGTTATAGACCTAACCAGGAGTCTATGTATACATAAAAACTATAGAGTTCTGGCTAGGCTTGATAAATAGGATATGCCACTCGATCAACATATTTCATGAATATGTTTCATAAATTTTAGGAGTCTAATATACTCCAAAAGGAAGTATATAATGCAAAAAACTTGATATAGGTATCTCAATATCAATTTTCTTAGTTTATATAAATTAAATATCTTAGGTTTTTTTTCTTTATAGTATATCGTGCCATATGGTCAACCAATTTTTTCTTCCATAATGATCAAGATCTAGGACATGGCACAATTTCCACCATCGTTTATGCTAGGAAGTGGCCACACTTAATTGAACACAGATGTGTTTCCAAACCTTATGGCTATTTTTAAACATTAATAATCATTCATTCAGAATTATTTATGCCTCCAATGATGTTGTCAAATGATCTCACCTCTATATTTGGATCATAAATGTATTGCCTACTACATATTGGGTATTATGCAAAGATTTTAATACGATTGAATGTATGTTAAACAAATATGGTAGCCTCCTAATGCACTAGACAATTCATGAAAGGGTTGCATGGTACGTCATGCATAATAAATTGGTATTTTTTGACCCTAATACCGGTTAACATCATTCTAATTCCATCTGGTACATATGGAATAACATGTGGTCTAGCATAGAAGTAATTCGCAACTGACAAAGCCATGCTGATAGGTTAGCCCATTTCTCCTTCTCTATTTATTTCTCTTTGTCAATGGTGTCTATGTCAAATATTGTCTTCTCTTATCACTTTCCCATTCACTTTCACATTGAATGGCTAAGTGACAATGCTAAGAAGAAAATGTCTTATTTTTACTAAATATATCATTACTAGCACATACACCCATGTTTTCCCACATATAGAACATCTAGAATCTTGAGACTCATCCCTACAATGAGATTTGGTTGGATCTAGTGTTGGAACAATACGATAAAATATACATCACATTTTATTCACATATATGGCCACTAGTTAGCATTTATTTGTTGTTGCTCCTATGATGCTACCATATTGGAGCTAAGATAACCTATAACTAAGATAAAAATTTAATTGTTCTCACCTACTCTATAATTATGAGTAGCTATGCTTTGCCAAAAAAAAATTGTTGACTATCACATAGCTTGAGAAGCTTAAATCATGGCTCACCTTCACTAGCTTAAGGTTGAATATCAAGTTTCCAAAGAATTATTTGTAAGATTCTTAGGTTTCCTAAAATATTAAATGCATCAAGGAATGTCAAAATGTTTTATCACAAATCCTTGATATCATGCAAGCCTTTGTTTGGCATTATTAACTAGTTTTCAAGGCCCAACCTTCACTTGAGTAAGATCTTGCTCTATAACAATGTACAAATGTGATCTTGTATAGGCTATCCACTTCACATATGGACTTATGTGACCAAAATTTTATTAAATATGAACTTCAAGAGGCTGTATTATCCACGGTCAATGATAAAGCCCTCGACTGTGATGGCTTCCTCTATAAATTTTATAAAGCCTTATGGGATATTGCTGGTTAGAATTTATTTTTGATGTATTTGGAAGCATTCCATACCATTATGTTAGGAAATCTCATAAACAAGGGTAGTATTAAATTCATACCTAAAACCAGATATCTAGAGGAACTGAGAAATTGGAGTCCTATTGCCTTATTGAATATCTCTTACAAAATTATCGCTAAGAATTTGGTGCTCTATTTATAAAAACTATTTCTATAAATTGTTTATCTTGAGTAGAAAATATTCATTAAAAATAAGTTTATTCTAGATAACATAATTGCTATGTGGGAAGGTATTTAATGATCTTGAACCTCTTAGTATAAAGTTATATTTATTAAAATTTATTTTACCAAAGCTTATGTTTATATCAAATGGCCTTCCATCATTATAATGTTATAGGATTTGGGATTTGGGCCAACCTTCATTTGATCTATCAAAATGCTCTTTGCTGAAGCCTCTACTTGTTTGATCATAAATGGTAAACAATCCTCCTCCTTTGGCCTCTTCCATTCTATTTTACAATGTTGTCCATTTTCTCCATCTCTTCATGTGTTGGCTACTACGGGATTTGGGTATGTACTTTCCCATGTAGTATTTTAAGGTTGGGTTAAGGGCATATCCCTTCCCCACATTACTCAATAGCTAGTTAATGAGCACTTTGTAGATGACTCCTTCCTCACTCTATTGGAGGAATATGCCTATATACTTTTTGCCTATATTTGGCTCTAGCATTCAATAAAAAAATATGTAATGTTATTTTCAATCCTTCCTCCACAATATTTATTGTATTAATAAATTTGTTTGGAAATAGATTGGCCATGGTAAAATGATCAAGTTTCTTGAAATCCTCTTTTTCTTTAAATATGCTTCCTCTACTCTTTGGAAATTTCTAATTGCTAGAGTTGAGAAGAAGTTACAAAAATGGATTTTAAAAACATTGCTTTTAGCACGCATATTCCAAGTTTTCTCCATGGTGCTTTTTGCAATCTATGTGTACTACTCCTCTTCCTGGGATCCCTCCAAAGCTTCCTACAAGAATATTGAAAAACTTCTCAAGGACTTTTATGGGCTCCTCCGAGCAAGGGAAAGGATTTTATCATGTCAACTAGGAATTTTGTTGTCTCCCACACAAATTTAGAGGTCTTGGACTCTTGGACATCCATTGCTAGGGGCTTTACCTTTGTGCAAATCTTGGAAAGTTTTTCTTCATCACTACATTACTTTAGACACTCTATATGACCAACAAGCCTAGAAGGAGATTGGTATTAGACCACATTTACTCTCAAGATGCCTATTTAGATCCATTGCACCTTTGTGGATAAAATCATATGGAAGTCCTATGAATCCATTAAATCTTAGATAATTTGGAATAGGAACAAATTCAATATTGAACTTTAGTTAACAAGCAATATTTGTGGTATTTTTGTAATCACTCACTAGGGCTGACCCCTTTCTAAGGTCCCATGGATTAATGCTTTAAAATTATTTCACTGAGGGATTTGAGTGGTTTTAGACCTGTTTTCCAAAGTGATAAGAAATTGGATTTCCTAGCCTATAACCAAAGACAAATTTATATTGTCTAATTAGGATATAGAATCCTTCCAAGTGGTTGTGGAATTTATCGATCCATAAATAATTTATAAAATTGGGATAAGAGCCTATTAACCCTAGTGGATAGACTAGAAATGGTTCCCACATACCCAATTTTGTAGGTACAATTCCGAAAAAGGATACAAATGGATTTCACCTCATCTCTCGATGGTGCAAACTATCAATGATAGATGGAGGCTATAGTCTACCAATAAAATTTGGCAACATAGATTTTAAACTATCTATTTTGCCATCATAGAACCCAAACTTACCTATTTTGCTTAGTGTATCCTATATTAGGGTCTAACCCTTTTCAATAAATTGGCTTATTTAGTGATCATCAACCTGCAATGCCCATTCTATGGGCAATGGGAAAACATCAAACATCTCTTTTGGTTTTGTCCCAAAGATCAAACTACATGGACATGGATTCAAGATTTCTTTAAACCTTTTGGACTCTAGCCTTTGTCCTAGAACATGATTATTCTATATGATTGGACCAACATGCCAACCACATACACCCAATTATGGTATGCTTTTAGAGTGAATATTTTATTTGATATCTGAAAACAAATGTAGCTATTTGTTTCTAGAGCATCTATAGACACCTATTTGTCATTGACTGCTAAAAGTAAAACTTGTTCTAAAGTGGTTTTATAGTTCTATTATAGGTAAACAATATGGTGTTGAAGGTGGTTCATTTATAGACTCTTATGGACTAGTTGGTTAATACCCCATGCATAATGGATTGCATCCTACAAACCTCTCCTTAATGTAGGATCTAGTCCCCAAATCACCACAATCAAACTTTACAAGTTCCCCATAAAGTTACTCAACACATAGCTAGGGATTAGAATCATTTTCCACCTCATCCCTCTTATCACTATGATTGGGGAGTCAAGGGATGGAGTAATAGTGACAAGTTTTCTCATCTCAACCTCACCATCTCTCCAAGGAGGGATGTAGAAGACAACCAAGTAGATGAACCAACTAGCGAAGGTGCCAACTTGGGTTGGGATCATCCACCAGACACTCAAGATCCATGTTCTAGATAGGGAGGCCCCTAATACCATCATCCATCACCTCCTTCTGGCTCCATGGCTCTTACTACCTAAATAGCTTACGATTGATCTGCTATATCTATTTTTGTTTGATAATTCTAATTAAATGGCTCTGCCTAGCATAGAATTTGAGTGTGATTTTATATCCATCCATTTTTTTTGTGAATTAGTGTACTATATGTCTTTTCGAGAGTAGTATAATTATTACTCTTTTTTCATAAAAATAAATAAGTTTGTATATCTCATATTTTACTTTCAAACATTCTTTTAGCATTTTTCTTAATGCTTGAGTAACTAGTTGAAAATGTCCAATTAATTCATTCTACATCTATGGATAAAATTTAATGGATTTGCAATAAATCTATCAAGATTCATTATAATTAAAATTTCTTAGTTTCTAGCAACTATAGGCAAAATCTAAGTTTTTGGGCATAATTCAAGCAAGCTATAAAAATCCAAGATAATTTAAAATGAATTTAAGTCAAGTAAATAAAAAGTCATATAAAATTAACTAGTTTGAAAATGTTATTAAATTTTTTAAGATTTGGTATCACTTACACTATTTTTTTCTTGATTAGCATGACTTTTATTTTCATTTTATTATTATTATTATTTTAAAAATTATCAAACATTGGCGGGTAAGGACTTGAGATAGATAATATTGTTTTGTATCTATTATATTTTTGCTTTTCAATGTTATCATTCTCTCAAGATTTCTACTTCGGAATACATTTATTTTACAATTTTGAATTTATAAAGTATTTAAAATTTTGTTAATAGCTAATAGAATTATTTTATTCTAATTATTTTTTTTTCAAAAAGATGTCTATCGGAAAAATACAATAAATTTATAAAGAATCTATTCAAAAATATAGAAATACTTGTACATTAAAATTTTAGTCATTATTCAGCTACAAGCTTACCGTAGTGGTAAGGGATTTGGCTTCTCTTTGAGAGGTCTAAGGTTCAAACCCCACTCAGTATGAGGATATTGGGACCCCTCATAAAAACTTGTGTAAAGTCATGTCGGGTCAACAATAATGAGGTGGTATAGGCTTGTTAGGAGCAACCCTTGTGGTTTGAACCCTACACTTAGCAATTACTAAAAATAGTGTGGATGTAACCAACTTCCCTATGTATCCAAAAACAAAAACAATGTAAACTCATTGCATTTTTTTTAGTAATGAGGTGGTATAGGCTTGTTGGTAGCAACCCTTGTGGTTTGAACCCTGCACTTAGCAATTACTAAAAATAGTGTGGATGTAACCAACTCCTCTATGTATCCAAAAAAAAAAAAACTATGTAAACTCATTGAAAAAAATTAGTCATTATTTGTTTGTACTTAAATTTTTTATTTTAGCTAATATATATAAACGATCTAGGTATTTGGGTTTAATTTTTTTGTGAAAAATAATCTAAGATTTAAAGAATAAGATTATTTATCTTGAAAATGTCATTTTTACAATAGACATTATTTTTATAATATATTACTATTTTTCAAATTAACAAAAATTTGTGTTTATTAAAACTTCTTTTAAAATGTTCTAAGAGAAAAATTAATTAAGTTCATATCTCATATTATACTTTTTTTTTGGTATTGATTAAAAAAGGGGGTTGAAGGGCCCTGATCCTTTACAAAGAGCTCAAAAGATGTACATGAAAAAAACAAGAGAAGATCAAACAAATGCAAATTATCCCTATCTTAGTAAAACAAACAAACCTAGGCTAAACCTGATAATGGAGAAGCTAAAAAATATCCATCTTGCTATCCTTCTATTTGACAAGGCTTATGCAGTGCTCAATGCTTCGCATGACTGATAAGGAAGCCACTAGCAATAATGTAATTTAGTGTGCTCAAATCCTTCATCGCATGACCCAAATAAGTATTATGCTTTGCTCTACCCTATTTATCTACTAGCTTCATTATCAATTCTTATAATCTCTTTCAATTCCATGGGGGCATATGACCAAACCTTGAAATTCTTATATCTAACTACCATATTCACCATTTTATCGACAACTTTGTTTCCCTCTCTATAAATATGTTTAAATTTGAATTTATTTTAGGTTTTCTAAAATAGTCCTCACATCTGTAATTATTTGAAAAATGCTAGAATTACTTACCTCCTCTTTTTGAAGAGAATTTATACTATTCTTGGAATCCCCCTCAAGAACAATTCTCCTAAAACCCAAATTCATCACAATTCGGAGGCCTATAAGCATCAACCTTAATTCAACTTAGTTATTTATGGTAATTCCTAGATCCTCAGAATATGTAGCCACTACCTAAATTTTTTCATTTCTGATGAAGCCCCCACCACCAACATGACCCAGGTTGCCTTTTATAGCCCCATCAAAGTTAATTTTTACCCAGTATTTGTGAGGATGTTCCGATCTAGTATCTAGTCTCACCTTATTCGATTTTTTCCATATATAAGATATCTTTTTCTCTAGAGAGGATCATTGTAATATTTTTCTAGCAGATAATGTTTTTAATACAATCCTCGAAGAGTGTTGGTCTTATCCTAGCATAAACCCAAATTATTCCTCTAGTTTTATTTTTGAACACTCATCTATTTCTTTCCAACCAAATCCTCTAACAAATATGTGGAATGCATTTTTGCCAAAAAATGTTACTTTATAAGTGTCACTGTTCTCAAATATTTATTAGAGAATTTGGAATGACCCAAGCAACATTAACTTCTCCCAATAACATATTTAGGATATATTGAAAAAAATCACAAGTTCCAAATAGGTGGTCTAGGTACTCATCCTCTTTGTTACACAACACACAAATAGTTGAAATCACAATCCCCCTTTTCAACATATTGTATTTCGTAAGGATCTTATTGAGAATGGTGGTCTAGAAAACATAGCAACCTTAGGGATGATGTTTATATTCTAAATTATTTTAAGCTCAGGTTTCTCTAAGGTTACTTTTCCCCAGACTCTATACCCATCCTTCACCAAGTATTGGCCTTGTTGGTTTCTTCCCCAAATTATCTAATCCTCCTCCGAGTGTCTTCCTAAATAATAACTTCTTAAAAGGTTCTACAAATCTTTACGTCTTGGGACTTGCATATCTTTTTGCAATATTTTTCACTCCTAAAAATCACCCACCTTACAAATATAACCATTAATTTTCTTACCATAGGTTCTAGTTAAATGTTATTTGATATCTTTAAACTTTTTGTAGTTCACTAAAGGATCCTCTTGAATCCAAGGGTATTTCCAAAAGTCTATTTTGTCCCCCCTACCTACTTTCCATTTTAGCCCTTGCCATAGAACTTTCCTACTGTTGATAATATTTTACCAAAAAATAGACCCACGTGGAGGATTAGAACAATTGATAAAGTGGTTTTTGTTGTCCAAGTATTTATTTTGGACAATGCTAGCCCATTTTCTTAATTCTCTAATGCAAAACCTCCAACCATATTTAGCTAGAAGGACTCTATTTAGATATCTCAACTTCCTCAATCCAAGATCCCCATTTTGTAAAGGTTGGCAACAAGTATCCTAGGCTACCATATGTATACATTTTTACATTCAGTGCCATCCCATAAGATTTTTTTGTAATATTTCTAAAGTATCTTCCACTTTCCTTGATATCCTTATGAAAGACATGTAGTAAATAGGGAGGCTTTGAAGTGTGTGTTTAATAAGTTGTACTTTCCATGCAAATGATAACAAAGATCCCATCTAGCCTTGAAGTTTCCTGTTAAATTTATCAATAATCGGATTCCAAAGTTCATATTTCATTTTACCTATAAACAAAGGTAAACCAAGATAGGTGATACGAAACTTTTCCTCCATACAAAACAACACTTTAATAATTTGATCTCTTATACTTTTCTACGTGTTTAAAAATATAATCCTGCTTTTTTCATAATTTATTTTTTGGCCCATAGATTTTTCATAAGAATCTATGTCATTTTTAAATTCCAAAGCTTTCTTCCTTTTTAGCTTCCCCAAGTAAGAAAGTATCATCCATAAATTTTTGATTGTATAAAGCTTCACCAATGGATGAATGTTTCATATCTTTGATATTACCATCCTTTTGCTTTATTTCCAAAGTTCTTACCAGGCCATATGCAATAATGATAAAGAGATATGGAGACAAAAAATCTCCTTGCTTGGTTCCTATGGTATAAGGAAAGAACCCAACTGATTTTCCATTGATACAGATCAAAAAGTGGGGGTTACAAATACACATACCAACCCATGCCATCCATTTTCATTGAAACTCATTTACTCCATGATTTTATCTAAGAAAGACCAAGAAACCTTGTTATAGGTTGTTCATGTCCAACTTAAGGAACATACCTGATCCTTTCCTCCTTTGAAGATAGTGTGATGTTTCATAAATGGCAATAATACTTTCAGTAATCTAATTGCCTACCACATAACCTCCTTTATCTTCATTAATGATTAAGGGGATGATTATTTTCAACCAATTGGTCAACACTTTAGTAAATGTTTTGTAAATTGTATTACATAGGATAATTGGTCTAAAGTCATTTAATTTATTTGTTGTATATTTCTTTGGAATCGGAGCAAGGAAGGTATTATTCCATTCTTTCAACAACTTACTATATTCCTAGGCTTCTTGAATTGCATTGACTACATCTTCTCTAACAATATCCCAATGATGTTAAAAAAACCTGATGGGAAACCATTCGGTCCTAGAGCCTTCGATGCTCCCATAGAGAACACAAATATTTTAATTTACTCCTTAGAGATTACCTTGCATATATGTTCATTCATGTTATCATTAACTCCTTTGGGAATTTTTAATGATGCTTTCTATTTTTATTTGCTAAGAAGGTTCTAAAAGAAAGTAATGACCAGATTTTTAATATAATTTAAATCCTCATACTTTCTTCCATATTCTGCCATAAGGTAGATGATTTTATTGTTGTTCCTATGTTTCATAGTTAAAACATGGAAGAATTTAGTGTTTCTATCACCTTCCTTGAGCCACAATATTTTGGATTTCTATTTCCAATGAATTTCCTCTTGGGCAATGGTATTATGATATTCCGTGAGGAGTTATTTTTCCCTTTTGTGCCACTTTGGTTTTCTACCTTCCCTCTCTATTTTTTCCTCTATATCATGGATATCCTTTTTAAGTTGTTTTCTTAAACTAATATTACAAACAACCTCTTTATTTCAAATTTTGATTCAATACTTGATGTTTTTAAAATTTTGGGTAACTCTGTACATAGTTGATCCTTGGACATCCTCCTAACACCAAAATTTTATTTTATTTGTAATGTATGGGTGCATATTACACATGAGCTCATACCTAAAGGGTGCTCCTCCTTTCTCCTCCTCATTTTCCATATCTAAAAAAAGGAGATTGTGATATGATTCTATTTTAGGCATACACATAAGTATATGAATACTGATTATACTTAGCCAACTATCAGAAATAATAACTTTGTCCAAGTACCTTTGAATTTGATGATCCCTCATCCTTTTGTTTGTCTATGTAAACTTACCTTTACACATATCCAAGTAAATCAACTTATTAATTATTGAAATCTTGCATACCTTGAGTAATGTTAATCCTCCATACACTTTTATCCTCTATTTTTAAAATTGTATTGAAGTCACCCCATACCATCCAATGCAGATTAATGAAAATACTCATTTGAAAAGGTAGCTTATTCCACAGTTGGAATCTCTCATGATCATCATTTTGAGCATAAACCCTTTTCATTATCCAACATAAGTTAGTTTTTTTGTTATTCAATTTGACTTTACAAAATATCTCTTCTTGATCAATTAAAATACCTTCAAAATTTATTTTGCACCAAAATATGTAAATACCTCCAAAAGTACCTTGTGTTGGGCTAATGATCCATTCAACATTCGGCCAGACCTCTTTTTGAATAATGTCAAGTTTTTTGATATCAATTTTAGATTCTTGAAGACAAACAATATTAGGTTTTACTTGCATGAGTAGATTTCTAACAATTCTTATTTTCCCAAGGGAATTTAGCCCCCACACATTCCAAGAAAGGATTTTTATTTTTTGTTTTTGTTTCATGGGATTTTAATATTAACCATTCATTCTTCATTTGGATATAATTATTATCCCTTGTTCTTTGGTACTTTTTTCTCTTTTTTTTTGGGGGGTCCTCCTTGCTTTCTTTTCCCATAATTACCTATATTCTTTGCATTTTTTGTATATCTTCCAGGAGGATCATTCTCTCCCATTCGGTTACATCATGGGAGAGATTCTTCTACTGCTAATTGAGTTTTTTTTACCCAACTCTAGTCTTTTGCTGAATCTTGTTTGCTTACCCTCCTTAATCTTCTTTGAGTTTTCTATTATGCTTAGATCATTCTATTCCTTAGTTTTTTTAGTTTCGTTCTATGAATTTAAAACTTGATCTAATCCCTGCCATCCCTCTATTTATTTGAATTTAAACCACTAAAACCATTCAATATAATCCTTCTCTTGTTCTACTTATATTTGAGTGGATGGGATATCCTCTACCATTTTAACATCATCTACTAATATTTCTTCTTCGACTTTCAAATTTTTGTTTGCATTATCTGTGTTGATTGCAATAAAATTCTATTGTTGTGTATTGGTATCTAGATTTATATGATTTTCAATCATATTTATTTTCTTCTTATGGTTACCTTATTTATAATCATTTTCTTTTCCTTGATTGAGACTATCCTCTTGTTGATTAATGTTATTTCCAAAGCCACTCAAGTTTTGTTTCTAATTATGTTCTTCATTTGCTTGTTGGTTTAGTTCTTCGCATTTACTTGCATACTACATTGTCTTATTAGGATTATGTTGTTCTTAATTGTGTTGTATATAACATCCATTTCTAATTTCACTTTTTCCCTCTTCATTTACCTCCTAGTATTGTTTCTTTTTTTGTGCCCTTTCTTGTGGGCTAGAATTTTCTCTTTTGTGTTTCAAATCCTTTCGTTCATTTTATTCTCCTTTTGTTGCTACTTCTTAGTAAATTTGTGTTGTCTTTGCAGATGACATTTCCCATATACATGTCCAAACACTTTGTATTTTTTATAGCATACCAAAAAAATATTATATTCAACTCTTTTTTCCCATTCCCCAAGAATCGATTTGATACCCACTTTTTCCTTTTTGTCTTGTTCTAGCTCCACATTAACATAGAATATTACACACAACATTCTTGTTTTGTTGTGGGTGGGTGGATCCATGGTTATAAACTATCTAATTTGTGTTCCAAGGCCCTTAATAATTTGATCATCCCAATATTCTACAAGAAGATCTAGGAACCTAATCAAAACGGGAACAAAAAAAGTTCTTCATTTTTAGGGTTGAAGCCCTGATACCAACGTTTCAAGAAAATAGTTTTTTTCCCAAATAAAAATGGACCTCGTGATAAGGCTGCCATCAAATTCTCCTCAATTTGAACCATATTAAGCATTATCCATTAGATAGACCAATAACATTCATTTAACCCTTTGTTTGAAGTTTAGAATGAAGCCATCTCCTAAGCACATCTAAATTTGCTCTAGACCCTAGAAATTTGCCTACCATGCTAAAATCATTATCCCTTAGTATTTTTTTGATTAGGGAGTCAACAATACATACCTTTCCATTTTCATGAGATATCTATGTGCCAACTTCTTCTTTAATCATTTCCTTTCTTCCTTTGAGAATTGATGCCCAAGAATCCTTTCCTAATTCTTCTTGTAGAACATATTTTGCATTTGTCATTCCATTTTCTACACATCGACCAACATCCCTTAAATCCCCAGCTCTCCCATCCATAATCCTAATTTCACCATTTTGCCCTAATGGGGGAAAGTTTCTATTGTTCAAGGCACTATCCAAACAAAATAACATTTTCATATTATACTTTTTAATCCTAATATTTTCTAAGCATTTAAATAATTATATATATAGATAGATATAAACTAATGAAAGTTTTATACTTCAATTTATTTTTTGTCTCAAGTATATCTATAGGTAAATATTAATAGGCTTAGGATGAATTTATACAAAAGGTGAAGAGAATTACATATTAAAATTATGATTACTATTTCTCTATACTTAAAATTTCAAGTTTTTAATTAATGCCTAAAAACTTAAGTTCTAGGTCTAAATATTGCAAGTTAAAATAATATAAAATAAATAAACTTTATTAGTTAGAAATGGCATTTCATGCTTATATATTTATTTTTAGAAGGAATTTCCATTATCATTTTAGCATTATTTAAAAAAAAATGGGTCTAAATTTTTCAATTTAAAATAATATAAAATAAATAAACTTTATTATCTAGAAATATCATTTCATGCTTAGATATTTGTTTTTAGAAGGAATTTCCATTGTCATTTTAGCATTATTTAAAAATAAATAAAAAATTTATGAAAAATTCATTTGCACCATTTTGAGACAAAATAAAATAGGCTAGTATTTCACATTCTTCTTTTGAATGTTATCATTCTCTCCAAATTATTTGCTTAACAATTAATATTTTTATATAATTTTGTATTCATAAAATATTTATGAATTTTTCAATAACTAATAGAATTATTTCAACTTTAATTAACTATAATTTCATAGATATCTATGTTATTTTTAGTATGTTTGATATAACCTTATTTTTTAGGATAAAAGGTGTCATGCAAAAGTTTCATGCAAAACTACTCTTACATAGACCCTTTCTCCATTCAACATCACATGCCATGAAGGACATAGTGCAAAGACAATTATATCTTCTAAAATCATTTGAAGAGGACTGGATCAAATATTAGCCTAGGATCGACACACACATAAATGTTTTATTTCAAAATACCTTTTTACTCTTTATCCAATATGTCATGGCAAAATATTGTCTCACAATATCATGCTTTTATGTTATATACCATCCTCTCAAGTCAATATGGTAAAAATATGATGGTTACAAAGAGCTTGACACCATTTCTACAATTGTTAACAATTGATAGTTTAGCACCACAATAAAATAAAAAAATTAAACTATAAAATTGAAGGTTTTTAGAGTATTATCTGCTTGTAACACATTAGACACCTTATAGCTAGTTAGATTACATATTGCAATATTTAAAAAAATAAAAATAAATTGGATCACTATTGATATATTTATAGCCTTTAAAAATGGATTCCATGAAAAAAACTCAAGGGTGGCACTTATGCTTTGACTAGTGATAGAACGAACATTAAAGGGTAGTGTTTATGATGATAGTTGATGTTGAGGCTAATGTTGAAAGATCACATTGATATTGATAGTTAGTATTAGTGCCAACACCATATGATGATGCTTATGTGCTATGGTACCTAGGGAAAAGTGTATTGGGATGTGATATTATTTGTATATGGGTGCTATAGATAATTGACATGGGATGAGAGTGGAAATACCAACTTGAACCTTGGAGCTTCCTATAATATAGAAGAAGGGTGTTGGTGGAGGAAGACCATATACTGCCTTAAATGGGGTAACCTTGGTAGTGCTATGATATGAAGTATTATACCACCATTCAATCAGAAGGAGCCATTTATCACATTGTGTAGGATGTTCTAATGCAAAGCAATAGAAGTAGGTTTCCAAGCACTTGCTAACAATTTCAACTTGGCCATTAGTCTGAGAGTGATAGGATGAACTCATTTTGAGATGAGTGCCTTGCAACTTAAATGGTTATTGCCAAAAGTGACTTGCAAAAGTAGAGTCCCTATTTGACATAATAGATTTGGGTTTTAAATGAAAGAAAAAGATGGATTCTAAAAATGTTTGGGAAAATTTGGAAGCTATGTAGGGATGGTATAAGGAACATAAATGAACATACTTTGTGAGATGATCCACTACCACTAGAATAACTAATTTTCCTCCTAATTTGGGTAACCCTTCATTGAAATGCATAGAAATATTTACCCACACTTATTTTAAAATTGGAAAGGATTGAAGGGTTCCAAGAGAACACATAATTTCACCTTTACTTTGGAAAATGTTCCTTTATATTCCATTTGAAAATAAAGTATGCTTGGTACTTTTATAGATCTTTAGAAACCCATAATGTCTAGTCATTGGTGATTCATGAATTTCTTGCAATATGAGTTGTCATATTTGTTAATTTTGGGGAATGAGAACTCAATCATGATATCTCAATTCTTAATCATCCCAAGTGTATCTAGAACATAAATTGGAATTTGTGTGGATTTTTTTGATCAATATTTGTAAACTAGAATCCTTGGCCATTTCTTCTTTGAGAAGATTGATCCATTAAGAAAGTGGTGTGGATATAAAATTTCATATTCCTTGATCTTCATACTATCAAGATAGTGCATAGGTCACTATATTATCCTATTAATTTTTATATGTTATTTCATAATCATATCCCAAAAATTTAAATACACATCTTTGTTGTTCAGGTGTGGCTACCCTTTTTTTCGATAAGTACTTAAGACTTTGATGGTCAATTTTGATTGAAAAGTGATGCCCAATGAGATAGGGTCTCCAATGATTAGTAGCATGTCGAATGGATAACATCTCCTTATCATAAATATGTTTTTATAAAATTTGATCCCAAAGTTCTCTACTAGTGAAGGTCAATGGTCTTCTTTCATCAAAACTGCCCCAATTCCATTGCTAGAAGCATCACTTTCAATTACAAAATGTTTAGAAAAATTATGCATTGCTAACACTGGGGTGGTTGTAATAGCTTGATTTAATTTATTGAAATCTTTCTTTACTAGTTTTGACCAAATAAAGGAATTATTTCTCAACACGGTTATTAAAGGAGCCACTATCTTTCCATAATTCTACACCGATATATGGTAATATATAGTAAGTCCCAAAAAAACCTCAAAATTCCTTTAGGGTTTGAGGCTTTGGCCATTTTTTGAATGGATTGAATCTTTTTAGGATTGAATTTAACTCCTTTTCTAGTGACAATATGATCCAAATACTCCTTGCAATGTGAAAGAACACTTTGACCTCTTGGCATAAAGTTGATTCTCAAACAAAATTTGTAGGGTCTAATCCAAATACGGAAGATGCTCCTCCCAAGAGTGATTGTAAATCAGAATATCATCAAAGAAGACTATGATAAATTTGCAAAGGAAGGGCCAAAAATAGAATTCATCAAACTTTGAAAAGTGGAAGGTGCATTGACACCATTAAACCAAATGACATAAACAAGAATTCATAGTGCCCTTCATGAGTTATAAAAGAAGTTTTAGGAATGTCATATTCCTTCATTCAAATCTAATGGTATCTCGATATTAAATATAATTTTGAGAATATTAGGTACCATGCAACTCATTTAACAACTCATCAATTAATGGAATAATAAATTTATCTTTAACAATTATTTTATTAAGTTCTCAAAAATCTACACACAAATGCCAAGACCCATCATTTTTCTATACCAACACTAGGAAAAAATAGGGACTAACATTTGGGTGAATAATCCCTACAACAAGAATTTCCTAAACCATATTTTTGATTATATATTTCTAAACATATAGATACCTGTAGGGGTAGATATTTGGAGAAATAATACCTAGAATAAGTTGAATTACATGGTCATGAGTATGAAAATGGGGTAGTCCTTTGGGTTATTCAAAGGCTTTGGCATGATTTTGCAATAAAATCTATAATTTCTCTTGATGGTCTTTCTCCCCATCATCCAAAGCTTGTATAGCACATAGTTGGGCCACAACTCCATAGGTTGAATTTTTCAACTGTTTCTCCATCCTATAAGATGAAACAAGTTGAGCAACCCTAGAATTATTATCCTATAAGGTGTAATATATTCCCTACTAGCTTTATTTCATCCATAGCTCAAAAAATCCCATAATATTGGGCCCTACATTCTCAACCATTTTGCTTTGTAAAAAACATCACACCCACCTAGGGGTAAGGCAAACATATCCATCTTGAGATTATCTTCCCCTATTTGCATCTTGAAATTTCAACTCTTATATTTACAAGGAAAAGTTATTCCATTGGAAATAATGACTTCAAAGGAATTACAAGTGTTAATATAATAATTCCCATATTTTTCCACCCTTGGGTCAGTAAAGTATGTGTACTGAAATTTCACTACACCACGAAAATCCTACAACAAAAGGTAATATTATTAGAGTGCCAACCTAAAGCCAAAATTAAGGGACCCAAAATTCCTCTTCTTCACAAAGTACCTAAACTAGAAGACCATCCAAGGTGCAACTAAGGAGAAACCCTCACAACTAACTAATGATGAAATTGAAGCAATATATGCCATGATCCTTAGCTGACCCATTGAACTAAGATAACAATTGTTCATTAAGCCCTTCCAATGGTAGATAAGGATAATTTTTCAATGAACCAAATCCCTAGAGCATTTTTAAAGATAGCTAATAAGACTCCACCCATGGTAGAACTTTTTCCCATTCAAATCTCATGGAATTCTATCCTCCCTAGATAGGAAGGATCACTTCCCTAGCTTTCTTCCATGTATCTTGATATTCATGTTCTCCTGATAAGATCATGATTTATATTCACTTAGTGAACTCTAGGGACTAGACCTAGCCACATGGAGGAAGAAAGTGGAGCAACATGAGGTAACTAATAGGTAAGATGATGCAACGCTAAGGTGGACCCATTCAATTTGAGATAGATAAATATTATGTTACACCCATATGTTAGTTGAATACCAAAAACCTCAAGATGGATGATAACCTCAAATTGATGGCTCCTAGGCAGATAAGCAAGGTTCAAAAAGAATAGATTATAGTATTATATGTATGAATTTAGGATGGATAGGATAGCTTTAGACGAGTAGCTTTCATATGGATTAGCTTTAGATGGATACCCTTTGGATGGATTAACCAACCAAACACGATAGACGGGTACTTTACCCAGACAGATTCCTTTGATTTGGGATGGGTGATGGATACCCTACTGTGGCATGAAGGGTGATAAATTGGGATAGCAAGTTCTTGATTTATATGAATAATTTCAAACAGATTAACCAACTAGACATGATAGGTGAGTGCTTTGCCTAGATGAATTTATTTTCTTTGGTATGGATGATGGATATCCCACTACGACATGATGGGTGATCAACTAGGATGACAATTTATTGCTTTAGATGGATATTTTTGAATATATTAACCAAACAAACATGATAGAAGAGTGTTTTAACCATAAAAAATTCTTTTCTTTGGGATGGGTGATCGATACCCCACTATGGTAGTTTTCCCAAGACAGGTGTGGCACGATGGGTGATCAATTAGGACAACAAGTTCTCCTATATGGATTACCAGACAAAGGCCCAACCACTCCTTATAAAAACTTCCCTAAGATGGATAAATCACATTGTATGATCAGATACATTAGTAAAATGTTCCTTGTCATGCCAATAAAAATTTCATGTGAGCATTTCATTTGGACAACATCTATTTTCTGAAGGTGACACCTTACTTTATCATTGATTTTTTTCTATGATGTATGCTAATTTTATCGGTTCCCTCTCTAATTCCCTACTAGACCACACCATATGACTGCAAGGTTCCGATTACATGGTTATAGTAGCAATCCCTTCTAACTAGCTTTGGACAGATGCATGTGGTCTTGGACTACATCAACCTATAACAACTATGGTTGGAATCCAAATTGTAAGGGTGTACATAATAATGCACAGAATGAGGATTATAAAATACAAAAAAAACACAATAATTAGGAAAGGATAAACAAAATATGTTTTTTATTAATTTTATCCTCATGGCTATTACATAATTGCCTATGCATATCCAGTCTGTCTAGAGCACTCTACTCTTCTGCTTCTCATTTACTCTTTACTACTCTCCAACCATTTTTCTCCCTTCACCTCTCAAATGCTATTCAAATTTATAGGCTTTAGAAAATCATACACTTCAATTTCTATCAATCGGTTTATATTCTTGATGGTTGGCCTTCAATTTCTATCAAACTCACTGGATTGCAAAAATATTTCATGATCTTCTGCTCATGTTCTCCCAAGCTATCATTATTTTAGCTTGGCTATTTTCACAAGGCCAACTTTGCTATCTTATTTGACCTCCCTCTGAGGATCAAAACTCCTCACATAGAATGCACTCAACATTCTCTTCACCTTCTCCCATTGCAACATATCCATCCAATTACAATCAACATGCACTTTGTTGGTGATTTCCTCTTGATGACTGATATGAATTATTATTGTATTGAATTTAATATTAACATGGATCATGTATTGCATTTAATATTGACATATATCACGCATATTAAATACCTCCTTATAAAGACAGAAATGCCTATAGATATATTTTTGTTGAATGTAACTATGAGTTTTTCATCGTGCGATTCTTGTGTTTACATCTTGAGTGTTCTTCCCACATCATTGTTATTAGATCAAGGTGCAAGTATTTTTGGATAGTATCCTCTTCCTAAGACCAGATTGGTTCAGAAAGGAATGATAAATACAACCCCTAGATATTGATGGGTGAACGCTCTTTACCTACCATGAACACTTTCGAGCACTCCTATTTTTGAAAACTCTCAGTTGACTACCGACCCTAAGCTAGCTAGGGTCCCTATAAAACCCAACACTTGGCTCACACTGTAGTGCAGTATTTTTATTTTATTTGATCTAATCTACATTTATTTTTGTAGTTTCCAACACAAGTGAGGTCAATATGCCCACTATTTTCTTTCCATAGGAATTAATATCCACATATTTTCTAAACCTATGTACTTGATCCTATTCATAGCTGGGGTCCCTCCAATCCTCGATCCTCAACTCACACTATTGTGCAGTCTTTCCAATTTTACTCGGTTCGATCTACATTTCTATAGTTTCCATGTTTGACATCATGATGTCAAACCTTGAGCTTTCACTTAATGAGGTATCTCTTCAACTTAGGGATCTCTTTGCATAAATCCAATAGATCCAAGCTAAAATTCTTCTTGCTGATAAAGCACACTAGCTAAGAGATCTCAATGTTAAAATTCAGTAGAACCAAGATGCTAGACTCGTCGAAATGACCGTTTCTATTGATGTTTCTGCTATGAAATAAGATTTGTTAAAATAATATCTAAAGGAAAACTTGTTCGACTTTTATTTTTATTTATTTTTTTATTTGTGGAAATTTTTGGGTAAGACCCAAGGAGGCAGGGGTATCCATTCCACCAAAAATACCCAGGACTCGGACCTGGCCTACCACCTTTGACATACTCAAGGAGAAAACAAACACACAAAACCAAATTAAAAATAAGTAAATAAATAAATAAATAACAACAAAAATAATAAAATAAAATAAAAAACATGCTCCTTGAGTGTGTCAAAAACAAAAGCACAACCAAACACACACACAAAAAGATAAAAGAAACCACAACACGAACCACATAGAAAAACACAAGAACCACATAACAAAACACAAACAAGACAAAAACAACAGAACACTACAAAGACATAACCCAAAAAAAACATGAAAAATAAACACAACCAAAACCTAAAATATTAAAAAAATAAAATAAAAATAAAAATAAAAAACAACCAACAACAGACAATAAACAAAAACAAAAAACATAGAAAACACTCACACATAAAAACACGAATTAACACAAACAAAGAGAAACACAAGAACAAGAACGACAAAAACACAAGAACAATAACAAAAAACATAAAAAAACACAAAACAACAAAAACACAAGAACAACAAAAAACAACACAAAGAACACAAAAACAAAACAAAACAAAAGAACACACACACCTTAAAAAACTAAACAAAAAAAAAAAAAAAAAATTGAACATAACAATGACCTATCTAGACCAGAAGACTATTAAGGCAAGAATCAACAGAGGAAACAAAAGAAAGAATAGTTTGAGCTAGGGAACTAAAATAACCTGAATGAACCAAAGAGAAGCAAAAAAAACAAAGAAGAAACTAGGTACCTTCATAACTGGAGCCATCCAAAGAAATGATAGAAAGAAGAGCTTCCCTAATTTGTGAAGCCCACCATCTAGGAGGGTGGCCATAACAAGTAAGATCACCTTTGTCCAAAGCCCAATTAGCTAAAGCATCAACACTCTTGTTTTGATCTCTGACCACATGATTGTAATCAACTTTCAAAAATCCCATCTGGATTAATTGAATCTTCTCAATAATTCTTTTTATTCTCCAATCAACCTTATGATTCTTAGAAGGAGTCTTCAAAAGATTAATCATAAGTTGAGAGTCAGACTCAACTAACACCTTTTCCCATCCAACCTTAGTAGCCTCCTGAAGGCCTCTGAGGATACCATACCCCTCAGCAAGGTTATTGGAAAGAATACCCAAATTCTCAGCAAAAGTAAAAACTAGGGAGCCATCTGAAAGTCTACCAATTCCTCCCACACTGGCTTTTCCAGGGTTCCCTCTAGAGGCTCCATCAGTATTGACTTTTCCAAAATCCTTAGGAGGAGGTTGCCAATTTCTTGTCCTATCCATCTTAATAATACTCACATTCCCTTTAAGTTGGTTGCCCTTAGAAGATTTAATCTTCAATATTTGCATCACTTGATCCCATCTTTGGTGGGAGTTTTGGGGGTGATTAAGGAGTTGATGGACTGATTCAACTAAGTTGGCTATGGTCTTTTGCCAAATATAGTGAATATCCTTCCTATCTTGATTAAAAATTTGGCTATTCCTTTCATTCCAAATATTCCAAAGAAGAATGGTAGAACCCATCCAAACTAACTGCCTAATAAAATGATCAACACCCTCTTGATTAGGCCAATCCCTCCAAAGTTGTTCAAAAGTAAAAAAATTGGACCACTTGTAAGCCAAGTAAAGTGGCCATTCTCCTCCATAGCTCAGAGGCTAAAGTACACTCAATAAAAATATGGTTGAGAGTTTCTACATTCTCTTCACACATTTCACATCTAAAAGGGCCATGAAAACCACGCTTCATAAGTTGCTCACCGAGTAAGCACCCTACGATGCAATAAAAGCCAATTAAAGAACCTCACCTTAGGCCATAGATTTTGAGCCCACAATTGAGAAAATATGTCAGAAGAATGGTTGGGATTATTATGGCATAAGGTCAAATAACCTTGAGCAACTGAATACTCACCCTTAGTAGTGTTGTTCCATCCAAAACAATCTTTTTCATGGGACCAAGAGAGAGATCTCATATGAAGGATGCCTTGGATATCTTGTCTTTGCCTTTCTGGGATTTGAATAGGCCAGTCCTCAATAGGGATCCAATATCTACCAACCTTTGAATTACCAGTATGGTATCGACAGTAATTAGCCACCTTTATCCGAGTTAGCTCGGTGAAGCTCCTCCATCCAAGGCCTCCAATCGGGAAACTGAGTTATCAAAGGCTTGTGACCATCCCAAGAATCTATCCAAAAATTTGCTTGTTGACCATTATGAATGATCCAAAATAAATTTTTCTTTATCAAATCCTCACCAGTCTTAAGAACTGCTAAAATGGGAGAACCTTTGGTAGGAAGTTGATAGCGAACAAGGTCTTCGGGACTTTTGTTCTCAGCATATTTAGCATGGAGATTATTGGCCCAAAGAGCATTGGGGTTATGCAACATCCTCCAATATAATTTAGCAGCTAAAGCTTTGTTGTTATTAATAGAAGACCAAAATCCTAACCCCCCTTCATTCTTAGGAAGACATAAAGTGTCCCATTTCACCAAGGCCCATTTTCTTTTCTCCTTAGTACCACTCCAAAGGAAACGATGACTGATTTGATCCAGTTCTCGAAGAACAACCTTTGGGATATTCAACATGGAAGATACATAAATAGGAATAGCTTGAAGGACTGATTTTACCAAGGTGATTCTACCCCCAGAAGAAAGCCACCTGTTGGTCCACTTTCCAATTTTCTTCTTGACTTTGTCCAACAACCAATTCCAATATTTATTTTTTTGCCTTTGAATATTTATGGGAATACCTAAATAAGTGATTGGAAGGGAGGTCTTATTATATCTTAATTTATCCAAGACCATGGATTCCTGTCTAGCAGAGCAGTGAAAGAAAATAACTTTAGATTTGTCTTCATTGATCAACTGCCCGATAGCCTTAGAAAAACAGCTAATGATTTGCTTAATATTAGAAGCTTCCTTAACTGTAGCTTTACCTAAAAGAGTAGAGTCATCCACAAATTGAATATGAGAGATAGGTCTAGCTCCATGAGCAATGGTAACTCCCTCAAGGGTTTTGTTTTCCCTCTTTTTGGTTATAGTCCTACCCAAGCATTCAACAAGAATGATGAATAAATAAGGGGATAGCGGGTCACCTTGCCTAATACCTCTGGAAGCTAGGAATGACTGAGAAGGCCTGCCATTGATAAGAACTAAGTAGGAAACTAAAGAGATACATCCCATAATCCAATCCATCCAATCCTTAGAGAAACCAAATTGCCTCAAAACTTTGATAAGGAAGTGCCAATCCACTCTGTCATAAGCTTTGGATAAGTCTAACCGAATGAACATGGAAGGAGATTTTTGCATATCCATGGAATGGATGGCTTCCTGAGCAAGAACTATCTCATCTACTATTTGACGCCCTTCCACATAACCCCCTTGCTCCGGGGAAATAATCTTATGCAAAAGAGGCTTCAACCTTTCTGCCATGATTTTAGTAATGATTTTGAGAAGAACATTACATAAAGCAATAGGTCTAAAAGCTGAGATATGATCAACCTCTTGAGCTTTTGGAACAAGAGTAATATAAGTTTTATTGATAACCTTCAAAATTTCTTTGGCTTTCCTGGCTTCTTCCACCACCTCTAATAAATCAACATGAAGGATATCCCAGAACTCTTGGTAGAACTCAATGGGAAAACCATCAGGACCTAGGGTTTTCCCTTTTTGCATTTTAAAAACTACCTGTTGAAGCTCATTGATAGTAATAGGAGCAGTCAAAATAGAGTTCTCCTCAGAAGTGATAAGAGAAGGGATTGCTTGAAGAACATTTTGTTGAGAAGCTGAGTCAAGAGGAGTAGCAGCAAAAATATTGGAAAAGTAATCAACAACAATAGAGTTCATGCCATCCCAAGTATAAACAACATCTCCAGAATCTGATTTCAGGGAAGAAATAAAGTTGTGAGATCTTCGAGCTAGAAGAGATTTGTGGAAGAAATTTGTGTTTCGATCTCCTTCTTTGAGCCATTGAATTCTAGATTTTTGCTTCCATAAGATTTCTTCTCTTTTTTCCCATTCCTCTAGCTGAGTTGTGAGTTTAATTTCATCTGCACTTCTCTTCTCTATGAGGCCATCTAAATGGATTTTCTTATTCAAATTTTCAAGATGAGCAATAACTTCATGTTTTTTTTATGAACATCCCCAAACTCTTTCCGGTTCCAAGTCTTGATTTTGGATTTAATGTATTGCAGTATTTTGGAAAAATAGAACATCTTAGTCCCATGCCTAGGTTTACCTTCCTTCCACCATTGTTGCACATGAGGTCTAAAGGAAATGTCTCTAAGCCACATTAATTGAAAATGAAAAGGAGAGAAACTCACATTGGTTTTCCACATTTCCACCATGATTGGCCAATGATCCGAACCAACATTGTTAAGAGTCTTCACTTTAGGAATGTGACCATGGATTAAGAAATTTTTAGAGAGCAAAAACCTATCCAATCTCTCCATTATACAAGCTAAGCCTTGCCTTATATTAGACCAAGTCATAAGGCCATTATCTGGTTGGATGTCCACAAGATGGAGGTTTACAATATATTCGCTCATGAGGTCAGTGCTTTTGTCCAAATTTCTATTTCCCCCCTTTTCTCATCCAGAGAGAGGATGGTATTGAAATCTCCTCCGATCAAGATCCAAGCTTCAGGAAAATGAGAGATAATATGAGTTATATCCTTCCACTGTCTTCTTTTTTCCTCCAAAGCAGTCGGAGCATAAATAGTAATGCAGAGCATAATTTGGTTGGAATGTCTACTTTGAATAGCTATAGCCAACAAACCCCAACTGCCAACCATATGGTGAATAACTACCTCTTTTGGGTCCCAAAGACAAGCAATGCCACCAGAAGTCCCCTGGGAACTGAGGGAAACCACTTTTCTAGCTGGCCAAATTTTACTGGCAATTGAGTCCATATCCTCCATTGACATCTTTGTTTCTTGAAGGAAAACAAGATGTGGATGATTTATCTGAATCATTCTTCTAATTTCATTTTGTTTTGAAAGACTCCCTTTGAGTCCTCTAATATTCCAAGTGATGATCTTCATTAATACCAGGGCTAAAAAATTTGGGAAGGGCATTAATATTACCTTCCTCTACAAGCTTTTCACCTTCTTTTACCATATGATATTGATTGGTCTTGCGACTTGCTTTTTTATTAGAATCCATCTTCAGTTTTTTTCCCTATTTCTTGACTTATTCCAATTGAATCTGAGATGGCTTCTAACCTTGAAGAATGCTCGTACACAACCAAAATTTTACTAGAGGGTTCAACAGAGTCTATATTGGGACTTGTATTATTTGAAGTTTTGACATTTAAAAGATTGTTTTTCTTGTGTAAATTTTCTCCCTTTTTTTCTGTTGAAAACCTTTGATTTGTTGGTTTGTCTCTGAGTTCTTCCCTTCATATTTAAATTGTGTTTCTAAGATTTATGTTTCCATTATTTCCTCTTCCTCACTTGGGACATCATTTGTGGAAAGGATTTCAAACATATTAGCAGATGACTTTGATTGATCCTTCATAACTATTTTTTTTAGTGTTCTTCTTCTTAGGCATTTGGAAACTTGCTGAGTTTATATCTTCTTTCTTTTGATCAAGAATTTTATTTGGGCAAGCAACGGCCAAATGACCATATTCATGGCAAATTCTACAATGAAAAGGAATGTTCTCATAGTCCACTACTTGCTCCCAAGTGTCTTCCCCAAATTGTAATGTGATATTTTTAGGTAGGGGTTTGTCAAAATCCATTAAAACACAAATCCGAGCATAAATAATATGTTCAAAATTTTGAGTACAATCAGCAGACATCATAAAAGTTCCTAAAGAGTTTCCAATTGAAGAAAAAATAGTAGGATTCCAAAATTCAATAGGGAGGCCAAAGAGTCTAACCCACACGGGAGCTATAGAAGGCATCTCTTCTTCGACTTTAAATTTAGTATGCCAGGGCTTCATGAAAAGCCCTGCCCTTCCAAAAAACCAAGGACCCCCTTGAAAAGTTTTCTCTCTATCTTCATTATTAGAAAATAAAACAAGAAAATAACCATTTGGATAAATAGATATTTGTAACTCACCTTTAGTTTTCCAGCTTTTTGCAGCCCAGACTTTGAAATCAGATAGGCTCGGATGAAAACCCACGAACCGACAAATTAGTCCTCTTTTTTCCAAATCTTCAATGCCAATCTGAATGTTACCCATATCAAGCTTAACAATAGGAGTTCCATCAGATGCTTTAAGACATCCTGACTCCGTTTTCTTGGGATCAATCTTAGGCATTCTTAGAGGTTTATGGGAAGCCCTAATATTGATATTAGAATTGGGCTGAGGCTGTCCACCATGGAGGGCATCCCTAAAATTCATTTTTGGGGCTGAGTATGATCGTATTCGAACCAGGTGGCAATAAAAGACAAAAAATATGGTCTCCTTTATTATAATTTTCATGCAGCGCCTTCACATACATTGTATTTATATTGCGGGGAGGAAGGTGGTTAGAGAAGAAGGAGGAAGGGAGGCGGCGTGGAGGGATAAGGGAAAGGAGAGGAGAGATAAGGGGTGAGATAAAGGGTGAGATAATAGAGAGGAAAGAGGAATGCGAGAGAATAGGGAGAGGAGAGAATATAGGGAGAGGAGAGGTATATAAAAAAATTCTTGACAATTAAACCCTCGACAAACACCATTGTTTTCACACTGAGCCTAGAAAAACCAGATATTTCTAGGCCTTAACCCTCTTCACATTTGCAACATTCTCCCCCTTAAAGTTGAGAGGACTGACAACACAGTCTCTCAGCTTTATAAATTGAGCTTTAGCCATCGCTTTGGTAAAGATATCTGCAATGTTCTCCAAAGTGCAGCAAAATTTAAGCTCAACAATTTCATGCTCCACCATATCTCGAATGAAGTGGTACTTCATATCAAAATGTTTCGTTCTGCTATGGTGGATTGGATTGTATGCCAACTGAATGGCACTGATGTTGTCATAGTAGATTCTGGTTGGACCATTTTGTTGCTCTCCAATCTCTTCCAGCACTTTTCTTAGCCACAAGGCTTGAGTACTAGCATAGGTGACTGCTATATACTCAGCTTCTGTAGAAGACAAAGCTACCACAGTTTGCTTTTTAGAACTCCATGTTATTAGTCCTGATCCCAGACTAAAATAGTTCCCTGAAGTTGATTTTCTGTCATCAATGTTGCTGCCCCAATCACTATCACTGAAGCCTACAAGCTTGATAGTGTTACATTTATGGTAATGGATTCCAAAATCCAATGTACCCTTCACATATCTGAGAATTCTCTTAGCTGCCTACAAATGCAGCTCAGATGGGCTAGCCATAAATCGAGAGACAAGAGAAACAACATACTGAATATCAGGTCTGGTGTTGGCGAGAAACATCAAACTTCCAACCATGCTTCTGAAAGTGGTCACGTCAACTTTTGGTGCTCCATCATCTTTGCTTAATTGGATCCCATGTCCAACTGGAGTTGCAACTGGTTTGCAATGCTCCATAGCAAACTTCTTGATCATGTCCCGAGCATACTTATGTTGACAGATGAAGATCCCTGTATCTGACTGATGAACCTCCATTCCAAGGAAGTAGTGCATTAAGCCCAGATCCTTCATCTCGAACTGCTTCATCATGGAGTGTTTGAACTCCAAATTCATCTTTTCATTACTACCCATAAATATGAGATCATCCACATATAAACAAACTATGAGGATGTCTTTCCCTTCCTTCAGGTAGTAGAGAGTGGGTTCATTTTTGCTTCTGGTGAACCCAAATTCTTTGAAATAGCCATCAATGCGAGAGTACCAAGCTCGTGGTGCTTGCTTGAGGCCATATAGTGCTTTTTTCAATCTATAAACAAGGTGCTCCTTACCTTGCTCTTGAAATCCTTGAGGTTGTTCAACATAAACCTCCTCTGTCAAGTACCCATTGAGAAAGGCACTTTTTACATCCATGTGTTGGATTTTCCAACCTTTGTGGGCAGCTAAAGCAAGAACTGTTCTGATGGTCTCCTGTCTAGCTACAGGAGCAAATGTCTCCTCATAGTCAATGCCATACTTCTGTGTGAAGCCTTTTGCTACTAATCTTGCTTTGTGTCTTTCAATGCTTCCATCAGCATTGAATTTGGTCTTGAAGACCCATTTACATCCAACACACTTTTTCCCTTTAGGAAGCTCTACCAGCTCCCAAGTATCATTGTTTTTTATAGAGGTTATCTCCTCTTTCATGGCATCTTGCCATATCTTCTGAGTACAAGCCTTCTCATAACTAGAAGGTTCAAGTTGTGCACTAGTTAACAAGGCATAGTTAACTACATCTCCCCGAGGTTCTTGGGAGTCATCATCTCCATACAAATGCATATTTTCAAGTCTTTGCAAAACTGAACCCATTTCACTTGCTTGACTTCTAGTATATCATCTTTGAAAATTTGTATCCAACATCTGATAAGATGGATGATGTTGGAGAGTTCTCTTACCTCTAGATGGAGAATCAATATCCATTGGTGAGGAACTAACTGACCTTTGTGGAGAAGGACTTGGTGATGATGATGATGAACTGGAAGTCGAATGTCTGCTTGGGCTTGGAGGAGGAGGAGACTTCTTGCTTTTCTGTGGCACCTGTTGAATTTGTGAAGAACCTGCATCATGAGATTCAACATCACTATAAATTTGGGGATTTCCCCATTCTCCCCCTTCATCAAAAATCACATCCCTGGAAAGTATTATCTTTTGAGTCCTAGGATTGTAGAGTTCGTAAGCTTTTGTGTTCTCACAGTACCCTACAAAAATGCATGCTTGACTCTTAGGATCGAGCTTCTTCCTCTGTTCATCAGGAATGTGTGAGTAAGCCAGTGAACCAAACACTCTGAAATGCTTGACATTCGGTTTCTTACCATACCATGCTTGGTAAGGAGTTTTCCCTTTCAAACTTGAAGTAGGGCTCCTATTCAAAATATACACATTGGTCCTCGCTGCATCCGCCCAATACATATTGCTCAAATGCTTCATCCGAAGCATAGATCTTGCCATCTCTACAATGGTGCGGTTTTTTCTTTCAGCCACACCATTCTCGCTATGGAGTATAGGCAGTAGTGAACTGCCTCTTTATTCCATGTTTTTTACAAAAATTCAAAAATTCATTAGAGGAGTATTCTCCTCCTTTATCTGATCTAAGACACTTAACAAAATATCCACTCTCATTTTCAACTCTTGCTTTAAAATCTACGAAGCAATCAAATGCTTCATCTTTATGCTTCAAAAAATATATCCAAGCACATTCTTGAAAAATCATCAATGAAAAGAAGAAAGTAAGAGTTGTTACCAATGCTCTTGGTCTACATCGGACCACAGATGTCCGAATGCACTAGCTGGAGTGGATAATTGGCTCGCCATGCTTGTCCATGAGGAAATTTGGTTCTAGCGTGCTTGCCCAAGGCACAACCTTCACAGACTTCCTTATTGTCCTGAACTTTAGGAAGTCCGGTCACCATCGCTTGAGAAGTTAACATCTTCAAACTGGCTGAATTCAAATGACCGTATCTCAAGTGCCACAACACACTTGGATTTGCAATAGCAACATTTACTAATTGATCTCCTCCTGGCTGGCCAAACTTTAAAGGAAATAACCTGTTCCTTGTCATTGGCACTTGAGTAATGACTCTATCACTATTACTCTTATCAAAAATGGTACATTTACCCTCATCAAATAAGCAATTTATAGTTCTTCTCTAACATTTGACCAACACTTAAAATATTGTGTTGGAGATGAGGTGTGTAATAGATATCACTTACTTGTTTCATGCCTTCTTTTGTTGGAACCTCCATGGCTCCAATGCCTTCAACTGCCAATGACTTGTCGTCTCCCAATTTGATGTTGGATTTGTAGGAAGAATCCAGAGTAGCAAAGAGTTCTTCTTTGCCACTCATATGATTTGAACACCCAGTGTCCAAGATCCAAGTGTCATTCAAGTTCTGATCTGACTTGCCATATGAGAGAAAGAGATTTGAGGTCCCTTCCTCTTCTCCAAAATTGCCATATTGACTGCTCTGATTGCTGCTCCCTTGAGAATATTTTGACCAACAGTCACGAGCGAAGTGGCCAAGTTTGCCACAATTGTAGCAAGCTTGTTTTGACTTGTCACTTCCTTTTCCTCATCCTGGATGCTTCCCTCTGTTCTGTTGTCCACCTCTATTCTGACCTCCACCTCTGTTTGAAGATCCTCCTCTGTTAGGAGTTCCACCTCGTGGACTATTCCTACCTCTACCTCTGTGTTGACCTCTGCTATGACCTATGCCTTGTCCTTTTCCTTCTTGTGAAGTGAAGGCTTTGTCATCACCTCCGTGGCTAGTGGAAGGAGATTCCTGCAATCTCTCTTCATGTGAAAGAAGAGAACCAATTAGTGCATCAAAGGAAAGTGCAGTCAAATATTTTGACTCTTCAATAATAATTGCTACATGATTCCACTTAGGAAGAAGTGTTCGCAACACTTTCTTCACTACAACCTCTGGTTTAATCTCTTCACCTAGAGTGACCATTTTATCTACTACGGCTTTGACTCGCACGCAGTAGTCTCCTACTTTCTCATTCTCTTGCATTCTGAGATTTTCAAAATCTCTTTTAAGAGTTTGAAGCCTGACCTGCTTCACTTGATCACTCCCTTGAAAACTTTCCTTTAAAGCCTTCCAAGCATCTTGAGTTGTTATACAGGATGCTATCCTAGGAAATATGCTTTTATCTAGGGCTGCTTGTAAATGATATAGGGCAAAGGAATTATTTTTTTGGGCTTCTTTCTTGGTTTTTCTATCAACAACACTTAAGGTAGACCAGTCAATAGGAGAAGGTTCTATGTAACCCTCTTCAACTATTTCCCATAAACCTTTACCAATCAACATAGTTTTCATCTTTATTGACCAGTATTCATAATCACTACCATTAAATTCAGGAATTGGGAGATTCGAATTTGAAGCCATTTCTACTACTTGAAAGCAAACTTTGATTTGACTAAAAAAATAGGAAGTACAAAGCAATTACAAGTTCAAATCAAATCTAGATTTCTTAACTCTCTCACTGATTTCTTGTTCTTCTTCTTGAGGATTGCCTAGTACTGGAGGCCCAAAATTATCTGCAATGGAATCCTTATCGTCACTGATGACAACAATTTTAGGAGCTACCACTGGCTCGGCCTATCGTCGGCTTCGGGTTTCGCTGGCTCAGGCTCTGGAGAGCATGGGGTATAACTCTCACTGGATTGTTCCTCAGGTTCAAATGCCACTGAATCAGACTCCTCCACTCGTTGTCCAAAAATATTGTCTTCTGAGTCAGCCTCGTATCCAGAATCTAGATTCCTTTGGTGGGCTATAATAGAATTATGTAGTTGACTGAATACGACATGCAGTCCATCTCGTCGAACTCGTTCATCAAAAGCTTCAGCAGTTTCTCTCCACAGTAGAGAGCACAAAGCATGGTAACATCTGGTAGATCTGATCATCTACTTATCAAGGCAAAAATAAAACTTCGTTAGAGCTTCTGAGGTTACAATTTTTGCTCTTTTACAGCCGCTGAGGCTATTACACAAAATTTTTAGCCTTGAACGGGGTTCCAAGGGAAGTGATAAACGGCGCTCCGGAAGGCTTCCCGTCACTTATATGTTCCCCCTTTTTACAAAGATTGCCCTTTTAAAGTTTTCAAAAAATCAAGCTTTTCAAGCCCCTTGGGCGATTTACAATTTGCCACAATTTCTCTAAAGTTTACAATTAAATCTTATAAAGCTTTTTAAAAGTTTTTAATTTAATAAGAAAATATGCTTTTAAATATTATAAAAAAACTTTTTTTTAAATAATTAAAAGCATTTATTAAATTATTAAATTAATATTCAAAAAGCTTTAAAAAAACTTTAATGAAACCTTTAAAGAAATTAATAAAAAAAACCTTTATAATTTTTGGCATAGAGAGGATCAAACCCTCGACCGCCTAGTTATGAGCGAGGATGTGGGCCGCTACACCAAGCGGTGACTTTGAAACCAAACACGCGCTCCTCCTTGTTAAACCTTTCAACAACAAAAATAATTAAAAAAAACTTTTAAATGCTTTGAACCTGGCGGGTTTCGAACCCGGGTCCTCCAACCGGCAAGCCAACCGACTTGACCATGTGCGCTACGCGCTCGGGCGGAAGTAAAGAGAGGACAATATTTATTTAAACAGAATGACGGTGAAATTTAAAAAAAAAAATGAATTATCCCACATGTAGTGGAAGGGAGGCAAACCAACTCCTTTTATACGCCCGTGAGCGCATATGCTCTCGATTGCCTTCGAGAAATCGCCTCCGAAATATTTTGCCAACGAAACTGTGTCGTCCAACCGCAACTTGCCACGTGGCATCCACATCAACTCCTCGCCACGTCACCATGCCACGTCAGCTGCTCACTCAGTTTGCACCTCGCCTTGCCACGTGTCTCTTCAGCTGCCATGTCACTGCCTACTCAGCTGCCACGTCAACCTGCCAGCTCAGCTCCTCGAGCTGCGGGCCCTCCACGTTAGCCGTCCACGTGTCGCTTCGGGATTCGTGCCCAGTCTACCACCTCCTACTGTGCTCCAAAAAACATGTTGGTTGTGTCATTCCGCGCTCTGACCGACCTCAAAAAATGAGCCCTACCTCGGCTCTCGGTCTCCTCGAGCGCTGCCCACACTGGCTCTGATACCAGTGATCGTATTCGAACCAGGTGGCAATAAAAGACAAAAAATATGGTCTCCTTTATTATAATTTTCATGCAGCGCCTTCACATACATTGTATTTATATTGCGGGGAGGAAGGTGGTTAGAGAAGGAGGAAGGGAGGCGGCGTGGAGGGATAAGGGAAAGGAGAGGAGAGATAAGGGGTGAGATAAAGGGTGAGATAATAGAGAGGAAAGAGGAATGCGAGAGAATAGGGAGAGGAGAGAATATAGGGAGAGGAGAGGTATATAAAAAAAATCTTGCCGACAATTAAACCCTATCGACAAACACCATTGTTTTCACACTGAGCCTAGAAAAACCAGATATTTCTAGGCCTTAACCCTCTTCACATTTGCAACAGATTCTTCGACATTCTTACCCTTGACATGGGTTTTCATAGTAGAATTATTTTGTGGGTGCACCTTAGCACCAGATTCACTTGAGATATAAGCTATTTTTTGATCAACTGCTCTAAACTTGTCTTGTGATCTCTTTAATCCTTGCCCTATATGCCATGGAAGGGTATGGTTTTCACTTTTATTTTATGCAGCAAACTAGAAGCCATTGTCACTCAAGTTTACACTATGATCTGTTGAAAGATAAATTTCTAACCCATCTTGGATCCCCTTCAACATTTCTAGCTAAAATATTGAGCATAAACCACAAAAACACTACTCTAGGACCCTAAGGCCCTAAAAACCAATCTTTGGAGCTACTTGCACTCAACCCAGATGAAACCCTCACATAGCCGCTTGCCAAAAATATCATTCACACATAGGGATGCAATAGGATCTGTGTTGGTCCAAATGATATGAAAATTGGTGGAGATATTCTAGGGTTTTTCTAACATCTACCCTCAAAATTTTAGCTCAATCCGAGTCCGGATGAGTGAGATATGGCCAAAAAAAAGTTTGATAGTTTGGGTAGTCCTGTGAAAAACGTCCAAAAAACTTTTTCCCTTGTTTGAATTTTATATGATGTTGCTCATAATATTCAATTTTTTTCTACTGTTGATCTCCTAGAAGAAGACCATATCAAACATTTTCAACATCTCTATGATGAATGTCTTACCCCTTCCCTTTCTGGTATTTAGCCATCACAAAAGTTTTCAGACAACGAAGCTCCAACCATTATTGTTGATCTCAATGCATCTCCTATTCGGTCTCCAGATATACATTTTCAAAACTACTCTCAAGATCCCACTAATATTTTATTTTTTGACAAGATTCCACAGTGTCAAGATCCTTCCCCATGGCACTCGTTTATCTTTCCCACATTCTAGAAATGAATTTTTGTTTTCAACACCAACTGCCCATTTTTAGGCCCCATTTCCATCCTTTTGGCCACTAGTTTTTATTGGGTTGCTAGCCATTATCATCGGTCAAACATGCCTACCACTTGCCACTTACCCGTGTTGCCATAAAATTAGTCATTGTCATTCCACAATAGTCATTGCTCCCTTTCCCTTGGAGAAATTTTTAAATTAAATTAAATTTTATTTAATTTAATTTAAAATTACAATATTTAATATCACACTTATTTTTAAATACCATAATTATGCGTTAAATTAAATATTATTTATTGATCATTTCCCATTCACATCATCCATAAACCCATAATTAAATTAAATTAAAATTTAATTTAATTTAATTTAATCCATCACTTCCATATCCATTGATCGTTGCCCATTCACATCATCCATAAATCCATAATTAAATTAAATTAAATTTCATTTAATTTAATTTAATCCAATCATCCATATTAAATTAAATTAAATTAAATTTAATCCATAACTTCCATCGCTGAATTTCACACCCCATGTTGACCATTGCCCTTGACTTTTCACATTGCCCGTTGCCTCGACTTCCGTTCCATTGCACTTAATTTATGCACTGATATTTTTTCAACACATCACCTACTATTTTCTTCCCCTATCAAATCGAGGGAATCTTCAACCATCCGTTAGCATAGAAATATTTACAGTCATTGAAAAGGTTCTTTTGAGCCCGACTCAGTGTCAACATCTATTTTTTTCAGAAGACTTGCTCCAGTTCATCATTGGTCTTTCTATTTTTGTACAAGAGTGCATTTTTTATTGTACCTAACACTCCTTTGCTTTTCCTCTTTCTCTTCCACACTTGTACGCATTGGGGACCAATGCTTCCTTAGTGGGGAGGAATGATAGGTATTAGTATTGTATTGCATTTAATATTGACATTGATCATGTATTGCATTTAAAATTGACACAAATCATGCATATTAAATGCCTCATTTTAAATGTAGAAATACCTATAAATATATTTTTGTTGAATACAATTATGAGTTTTTCATTGTGCAATTATCGTGTTCGTGTCTTGAGTGTTCTTCCCACATCGATACCACCACTCATGTGTGGATTGATTTTATCCTCAAATCCCACAAGGATGTATGTTCCAACACCTAGTTTCTACATGTCAAGTTATTCCACATTGATTGCAACAACCCATTCTTTAACCTGCATTCCCTATACTACTCTCCCTTCTCATAATTTTTTTCTCATTGATTCTTATCGAATCTGCATACCCAAGGCCTTAATTCTTTGGTCTTATCTCTAATATTATGGGTATTTTTACACCTTACCCACATATTCCCAAATATTTTCCTTTTTACCCCATTCTTCTCATCAACATGGAGCCAATACCTCTTGTGTGCTTTTCAAATCACCCAAACTCTTCATCTCCACTCTAACATCGATCATTATCACATTGTCTTTAACACAGTTTGAAGTACCATTGTCTCTATCAACTATGACAAGATAGTATTTGTCATGACCAAAAATACCTTGATGAGGTTCATCTTCTACTATCCCTTTACCACTTCGTCCCTCTTCCTCTTTATCCTTAAGTACCACAAGAGTTGTTGCATTATCTTATTTATCGTCACTACTATTGGTGACCTGGACCATTGATATTTGTCCCATGCCTAGCCTCTTGCTTGTTTCCACCTTTTCCTCTACTTGTTTCACAACCTCTTTCAACATTAGCTCTTCTCCTTTCAACTTGGTCTCATAACCATTACTACTAGTGACTTAGATTATCTACCTCTTTTTGATACCTTTTATTTTTCTTTCCTCTATCCTTTCCTCCTCATTATCCAAGATAGATTTAACAATGAAAGCAAAACATGCTTCCTTCTTATTTCTCTTTAAGAATAGCTTTTCTATACCCTCACACATTGTAGGCTTGATATCCACTTTCTTTCCTTTGTCTTTCAATAGACTCAATATGTATTTGTTGCCATCCTTCTCAAAAATATAGATGTTATCCATACCTTCATGCACTACCTTTTTATCAAACTACCATGGTCTTCCCAACAATACATGACACACATCCATCGATATAACATCACATAGTATGTCATCCTTGTAAGAACCAATTTGAAGGTGTACCATACATTATTCATTCACCAAAATTTGATGACTCTTTTGCAACCACAACACCTTGTATGGGTTCAGATGCTTCATCCTCTTCAATCCAAGTTTCTCTACCATCTTTGTTTCCACTAGGTTGTCAATGCTTCCACTATCCATAATCACCTTACAACACTTACCTCCTAATTTGAAAATTATCCTAAACAAACTCCTCCTTTGCTTAGGTTCATGTGCTTCCTTAGCAGGTTTTAACAATACCCTTTCCATCATAAGGGATTCTCCTTTTGACTCTTTTTATTCTTCATCTTGAACTTTTGGATGCCTAATATTCTCTAGTTATCTATCACTAACCTCCTTAATAAAAATGTCTCTTCTCTTGGTAGTCTCTATCACATCCAACCTATCCATAATTCTTCTCAGCATTTCAATTATTCTTGTGGCTCAAAAGAATTGTAGTCTTTCTCATCCTTTTTGTGTCATCTTTCCTCATATCCTCTCCCAAAGATCTTCTTGCTTTGATACCAAATTATGCAATGCTAAGGTGTACCCATTTAGTTAGATATGGATAAATGTTAGGTCACACCCATATGTTAGTTGAATACCAACAACCTCGAGATGGATGACATCCTCAAATGAATGGCTTCTGGGTAGATAGAAAAACTTCAAATAGAATAGATGCCAGTATTAGATACATGAATTGGATAGGATAGCTTCATATTGGTAGCTTTTGGATGGATAGGATAGCTTTAGATAGATACCCTTTGGATAGATTAAACAACCAAACATATTAGATGGGTACTTTGCCTAGATGGATTCTTTTGCTTCAAGATAGGTGATGCATACCCCACTATGGTATGATAGGTGATCAATTGAGATAGCAAGTTATTGATTTAGGGAGATAGCTTCACATAAATTAACCAATAAAATAAGGCAAATGGTTTATTTACCTAGATATATTCGTTTGCTCTAGTATGGGTGATAGATACCCCACTACATCATAATGGGTGATAAACTATGATGGTAAGTTATTGCTTTAGATGGATAGTTTCAGATGGATTAACCAACCAGATATGGTAGATGAGTGTTTTGCCCATATGAATTCCTTTGCTATGGGATGGGTGATAGATATTCCACTATGGCAATTTCTCCAAGATAGGTGTGGCACAATGGGTGATCAACTAGGATGACAAGTTCTCCTATACGGATGACCAGATGGAGACCCAACCACTCCTTGTGATAACTTTCCTAAAATGGATAAATCATGTTGGATGACCAAAAAAAATAGCAAAATATTCTTAGTGATGGCAATAAGAATTTCATGTGAGCACTTTGGTTTTGGAAAACAACTATTTTTTGAAGATGACACATCCCTTGGTTAGTGATTTTTTCTATGATGTATGCTGATTTTATTAGTTCCCTCTCTAACTCCCTACTAGGCCACACCATATGACTACAAGGTTTTGGTTACTTGGTTCTAGTGGCAATCCCTTCTAACCAGATTTGGATAGATTCCCATGATTTTGGACTATGTCAACCTGCAACAAATATGGTTGGCATCTCACCTACAAGGGTGTACATAATAATGCACAAATCAAGGATTATAAAATATGAACAACACAAAACAATTAGGGAAGGATCAAAAATAGATTTTTTTGTTAATGTTATCCTCATGACTATTACATAATATATATGCCTATGCATATCCAATCTGTCTAGAGCACTCTACTCTTCTGCTCCTCATATGCCCTTTACTGCTCTCTAGCCATTTTCCCCCTTCACCTCTTAAAATCTATTCAAATTTATAGGCTTTAGAAAACCATGGTCTTAGTTTCCATCAGTCAGTTCATATTCTTGATGGTTGACCTTCTAGTTTGTATCCATTCCACTTGCTAAATATCCACATGGATGCCCTACATCAAAATATGACTAAGAAATCCTCTTTTAATTTGAGATTATATTAAAGCTCAAAGTACTACTAGAGGCCTAACATATTGGATATTCCAATTTGTATAGCCTCTACTATACTTTGAGGTTTCTTAGCCCCCATAAGATCTACCCAAAACCCATAGTGCCAGAACGACATAAGGTACAAGAGGAGAAAAAGTAGAGAGAGGTCCACCAAAGCTTAGGATTTGATAGTTTTAATTTAGGATACTAGTGAAATAGCAAGAGATGAACCTCTAATGGAGGTCATATTCCCCACTTATGCCAAAGGTAACAACCACAACCTTCAAGGAGTGTACTGAAGAAGATATTCACCAAAGGTACTTATCAAGGACACAAAAGAAACCAAGTGTTAGTTATCATCAAAACCATTGGACTAAACCTTAGTGACCATACACAAGGGAAGGTATGATGATATATTTTCAATATCGACAACTCACCATCTAGGGAACAACTAGAGCATTAAAGTGGTATTATGAAAGGTAATATAAAATAAAACACCAAATCCAAGGCATTGATTATGAAATATACCAAATTTGTAATCATAGGGATTTTTAGCATGAAGTAGCTCAAAAACATGGTAATTATTCCATCAAGTTGACCTATCAACAACATTTATAGCTACAAATCCCTAAGGCTTCAAAGATCAATCGTTGCTTATGCTGACTAGCTCAGACAATTTTGAACTGGACAATTTTAAATTCTTGCACAAGTTTTAGGGAGAAATTTTCTTTGCTTCTTCATATAAATACCTCTTTCTTCTTCATTGTAAAGTATCAATATTTATCCATACACATGCCTAGTATTTTGTCTCATATAAGGTTTTCCTTCATTATCTTCTATATTATGGACTAGCTCGAGCCTTGTATTATTTTAGTTGATTAGTTTTGAACCTCTTTATTTGGCATGTATGTAATACAAAATCTATATATATAAGAAGCTATATCTTCTTTCCTATATTGGTTCTTATATGGGTGTTTATATTGCTTTATTATTGGGGAAACCATATTTATTACACACTATTAGTTGTGATGCATGTGTTCATTCAAACCATCATGGTATAGAGAGTTTTAGACCTTTGGTGCATTATTACCTTCAACATACGCTAGGCATATTAGTTTGATTTAATTTCTTTCATCTACTTTTATTCATTTACTTATTTTCCTTCTACTCCTTTTCCCTAGCAAAGACCTCATTAGAATAAGATTTCTTAGGAACAAATAAAAATGTTGAAGATCATATCCAAAGAAGGAGTCGACCTTGGTAAAAGAACTTGAAGGTTTTTTGAAGAAGCCACATCCCAAACTCCCTGGAATTCCCAAACTAGCACTCCAATTTAGGCATGGGCACTAGATGCACCTTGTAAGAACCACATTGTAGGGGGTTGCAACACCCAAAGCATAAGAGCCATTTTTGCTCCCCAAAAACTCTTCTAGCATACCCAATGGGAGTAACTTAGATCATTAAGGTAACATTTTGGTGGAGATCTTAGTAATTTGCTTATTAAAGTACTACCATCATTCATCTGGTGACTCCTCTAGTCAGTAAACTATTCAAATTCAATAACTCTATTGGAAAATAACCTCAAAATATACTACATAAGAATTTCTAGATAGGGATCTTGGTGAAAATATCCATTTATTAGTTTTTCAAAGCAACACCAAAGCACCACCCCTCTTTCAATACCCTCATGCTAACCAGAATATGATTGAGAAACTAAATCTTGGGAGAATATCAACATGAAATAACTGAGATCCCTTGGTTTCCTCAATTCCTCCTAACACATGGGATTCAATTCTTATCATAGATTTGAAATCCTTACTTGTGTTCACTAGAGAAGATACAATCATCATATTAGAGCAACTACCCATATGGTAACTATCTACATGGTGCATAATGTGGTTTCTAAAAATGTGGCACTAAGGCTTTTGGAAGCATCTTTCAAAGTCAAAGCATGATAATGGTACATGTCCCTTCCTACACATTCAATAGGATATTGGGACCAACCAGCAACCCAACTAGCAAATAGATTTGGGAAGAAGGTGAATGGAGATTCACTACTAGAACACTTGATGAGTATCAAATAGGGTTATGCATAGCGACTATTTATCACCAAATTGGCTAAAATTAGGATTTTCAAAATTTGGAATTGGCTAATATTTGGGACCCTTGACCAAGGCCCATTAGCCAAAAAAATTTGGGTGCAAATTTTTTTTGGGTCGATTCACCCTAATTTTATAATAATTTGACCATTTTAAGTTTAAATTTCCAACATTGATCCTAATAATGGTGAACCTTGTACATGTGATTGGAAACTATTCACTTGGATTTCGAAACTGATTCACTGAATTTTTATAAATACATTTTGGGGATGACCCCTTATGCATAACCCTAGACTATAAAATGATCTCCTATGGAGGTGATGGAAGATTTAAATATGTAGTTCCACAAAACTTGGTATGGAATCCTAGATGACATCAAACCCCTCTAGTTATGGTATATATTTTCTTTATCAAGTCTTTCAATTTAGAAATTTCCATGATAGTAAATATATGAGGAGGGAAATCCTTACTAGCATACTATTATATAGTTGTCTAGATAGAAAATGAACTCATACAGATAGGTAGACTATCCCCAAGAACCCCAATACCTTTCCCTAGCCAATGTACCCATCAACACTAGCCAAGTAACTCATCACTTCATGTAAATCCATTTTCCCCTTCTTTCTCATTCTATTTGGATCCACATTCCCTAATTGAAGTTGAAATAGATGAAATTATAAGGAAATTTCAAACTCTTTTTGAGAAACTATTCATCCTAATAAGGCAACAAGGTAACACAAGTTTCCCTTATTTCTAGTCATAAGGCCACCCCATAGGTATATCTAGTTAAGAACCATTAGCTAGTTCCAGGGGCTTATCACCACCATAAATCCTAATAGAGTTTTTAGAAAATAAGAATACAAAGGAATGGGGTATTCTCAGCACCATCCCTATACCAATTGGACTATTGCTAGGCTACCTACTCCTTATAAATCAATCCCTCAAAGCAGGTTCTAGTCACATGGAAAGAAAGTGGAGCACATGCGACAAACAACAAGACCTGTAGGAAACCACTCAATAAATATTGAAGCTAACCAAACTCTAAAAAATTAAAACCAAATTTAAAGGTATTTGAGGAAACAATTGATTCATATCAAAAGGGGCGTTCACCACCACTAGTATTCTAGGGTTGCAACCATTGAATCCTTCAATAGTAACCAATGTTGACACCTAGGTTCTAGAAGCTCCTAAGTAAGTGGTGGTAGTACCCAAACCTTGATCACAACTGGAATCCCTACTAGAAAAGGACCTAAAGGAGACATGCATAGAGTAAGGGAAGGATGAAGTATGACTACTCATGCAAGTCAAATCATAGCCTTTTTTCCTAACCCTAATGTATAGGGGTAGGCTAGTCCAAAGTTGTCTAATTGATCTTGTGCTCATCACCTCCACCTTACCAAAATTGGTGGTAGATGCATTAAAATTAGTCCTATAGCTAACCAAAAAGGAAGTAGGATTACCAAAAAAATATTGTAATTTGGTGGTCAACCTCCCAATGTTGTTTGAAGATTATGTTCATAGGGTCTTAGGACTAAATTTAGGAGGATACGAAAGAACTACTCAGGTACAAAAGACCAAATAGATAGAATCCAAGATTGGGTCTGACCTCTAAAATACAACTTGATATAAATATGAGGAGCTTCCCATAGAAGACTCAATGAAAGAATAAAGAAAGGCCTAACTCTAGGATGAAGCATACCCAAACCATAGAAGGAAATATCAAGTTATTGAGGTCTAGGACTTTGGTTCTAGCAAGACCTTCAAACACATTAGTATGGGGTAGGCACCCAAAACCAAGGCCGAACCGCTAGCCCTTTATGTCCTTGTATATATATAATCATTATTATTATGCATGTATCTAATGGTTGTAGGACATGAGTGCATTTAAAATTGCAACAAGAGGGTTGATATTGTATATGCTTAAATGACAAGATTGTTGAGTTCAAGGTATACACACTAGCCCTCTCGAGATAAATAATGGAGGCTAATGATCAATAGGACAATTGCTATAATTAGGCAAAAGGAGGCATGAAGGATGATGGCATCCCCTACTATATAGACATAAGAGAAATAATTTTCTATATACATCTACCGTTAGCATATATATAAAGAGGGTAATAAATCTTGGGAGTTTCCCAAGTGATGAGACCTATAAAATGAGGTACAACCCCCATTCTAGCATTCATAAAGTCTCGAGCAAATTCACCTATAACACTACCTTAGCTCAACATCCATCCTTTTTGTAGAAGCCTTAAGAATTCTTTCCATTTATACTCCATTTCCAATGCGTAAGGCCCTTCTCTCTCAGTACCTTGACTCCCGCTAGTAGGAGTTCCCTTGTGAGTTTCCAAAGTTGTAGTAAAAATTCACTACATCAGACAAATATTACCACCAAATATAATTTTGATTAGATTACCATACTAAATCCAAAACGTAGGGTCCCAAATATCCTACTATTCATGAAGAAACCAAAGCCAAAATACTATCCAAGATGCAACTAAGGAGGAACCCCTACCATTGAATAATAATGAAATTGAATATTCTCATATCATGAACCTTAGCTGACCCACCAGACCAAGATAGAAATTGCATATCAAGCATTTTTGGTGGTAGCTAAGGAGATTCTTTCTATGAAGTCCTATATCCCTTTTGATGACAGCTAAGGAGACCACTCATGGTAGAACTCTACCCATCCAAAGCTTATGGACTCGTATCCTTCTTGGATAGGAAGGATCACTTACATGGATTTTTTCCATATCTCATGTTGTTCATGTTATCCTATTTTGGTTGCAAGTCATCATTAGTTAGGAACCTCTAGGGACTATACATAGATATATAGAGGAATAGAATGAGGAAAATCAAGGCAACCAAGTAGGAATATAGCCATAAAATACCCCTCTCCCTTGAGAGGAGCTTAAATATAGAAGGACTACCAGAAGCCTAGCATCTTGGAGATTCTAAGTTGCAAAGCTTCTACTATACTTTGAGGTTTATTGGACCTCATAAGATCTACCCCAAAACCCATGTGAGTAGAAAAACAAAAGACATAGGAGGGGAAGAACACCCAAAGACATGTCCACTAGAGCTTAGAATCTAGCAATTCTAATTTAGGATATTGGTGAAATAACAAGGGCTGGACCTCTAATAAAGGGAATCTTCCCCAATGATGATAAGGGTGTCAACTACAACCTTTGAGGAGTGTACTGAAGAAGATATTCATCAAAGAAACTTATTAAGGATGTGAAAGAAGCCATGTGTTGGTTACCATCATAACCATTGGATCAACCCTTACTCAATGGACACGAGAGAATATATGATGATCCAACTCTAGTATTGGTAACTCACCACAACTAGATACAACTCCCTAAGAGATAGCTAGAGCATTAAAGTGATGACATGGAGGGTGGATCAAAAGAAAACACCAAATCCAAGGTATTTGATGATAAAATATCCTAAATTTCTAATCATAGGGATTCTTAGCATGAATTCGCTCAACAACATGGCAAAGATTCCATCAAATTGACCTATTTGCAACATTTATGGTTGTAGATTCCTAAGGTCTATAATTCATTGTTGATGCTGACTAACCCTAACAATTTTTAAATACATAAATTTGAATTCCTACACAAGATTTTGGGGGAAATTTTCTCCACTTCTTATAAATACCTCTCTCTTCTTCATTGTAAAGGATCAAAAGCTAGCCATACCCATGCCTAGTATTTGGCCTTGTATAGGGTTTCCTTTCATTCTCTTCAATATTATGACTTGGTATGAGCATTGTATTATTTCAACTGATTAGTTTTTATTCTTTTTATTTGGCATGTATGTAATCTATCATTCATATATATATATATATATAAGAAGTTGTGACTACTTTTATATCCTGGTTCTTATATGGGTGTTTGGATTGATTCATGATTGGGAAAACCAAGTTCTTGATGCATTGTCAATTATAATGCATATGTCCATTCAAACCATCATGGCATAGGGATTTTTAGGCCTTTGGAACATCACCACCCTTAGCTTAGGCTAGATAGATTAGTTAGATTTTATTTCTTTCATCTAATTCTAGTCATTTACTACTTTCCCTTCTATCCATTTTTACTAATAAATATCCCATTAGAATAGGATATCTTAGGAGTAAAGAAAAGAACTGAAGATCACATCCAAATAAGGATATAGCCTTAGTAAAAATCCCTAAAGGTCATATGAAGGAGCCACATCCCACACTCTTAAGACTTCCTAAACTAGTGCTCCAAGCAAGGCACAGACACCAGACACACCTAACAAGAACCACATTATGGGGGCTATGGTTCTTGGATCATAAGGACTATTTTTGGTTCCCAATATTGTGTGTTCCTAGATTTGATGAGAATTATTAATCATTGTCCTTTTAAGTATCCTATCATCTTTATGATCTGAGGATTTGATATACCTACTAAGGCATGCACTGAGAATTTTAGTAGGGATTCATCTAGGACTTTTGGTTGTTATGTAATTTTCTCTTCTTGATGATCCTCTTCCACCTGCAAATATTCTATGGTTGTTGCCTCATCCACATAAAGAAAATAAAATTTTTGGTACACACATTTATATTCTAGGGAATACTTCTCATCATAGTTATAACATAGCCCTTGGGATATTTTGGCTTCCATCTCTTCTTGTGTCAAATTTTTGATGGTAGGATATTTTGATGTTGGTTTGGACAAAAAAAGTGGTCTATATTGAGAGAATTTAGAGGTGCATTCTTATGCCTTAAATTTTTATTCTACCAATCTAGTTAATGCTATTGCCCATTGTAATATTTTTGGCCTTAAAAATTTAACTTTAGCTTTAATGCCATCCTTCAAATTACTTATAAAACAACTTTGGAAGAATTTAGGACTCAACCTAGTACTATGATTGGTCAAATTTTTAAGTAGAGATTGATAGTCTTGAATAGTTGAAGTGTGTTTGAGTTTAGAAAGGGGTCTTATATAATATTCATATATACTCACTATGACCAAGTCGAGTGAGTAGTTGTTGCTCAAATTAAGCCAAGTAAGCTTAATGTTTGCTTTTTTGAGCCATTGAAACCATTTTAGGGCATCTAATTCAATATTAAAGGGGCAATTTTGAGACGCATATACTAAGGAACATTATGAAGACTAAAATATTATTCTTCTTAACAGAACCATCTCTCTGGATGCTTTACATCAAAATTTAGAGATTCTAATATGGGAAGTTTAAATCCATTATTTTTTTGGGCTTCCCACTCATATTTTTTGGGTCCTTTACCCTTACAATCATAAGAACCAAATCAACCATATGTGTGGGTGTTACTAGTTAAATGAACTTCCAAGTTTGTAATTTTTCCATTTAATTCTTCCTTCATGTCCTTCTATTTTATTATCACATAGGCTAGGGAGTCATGTAAATATTTGATTTCATCCCTTAATTGATTTAAACCATCCCTTAACTGACCTCCCAAATGATCCCTCCATGAAGTTATTTAAATGGAAATTTTTTGATCCATTTCGTATACCTTTTGTTTTTTCCTAGTACCTATAGCCATACCCAATAATTTTTTACCTTCATTTTTACTAACAATATGAATATTATTTTGGCAATTAATATTTTTAGTAATGGTCCTCAAAAAGTGTTTAGGTGCTATATATCAAAATGATCACCTCAACAAGATGGTCATAATAGACTAGGTCTCTAGATGACATTTTTTGGCACCCTAGATATTTTTGTGGTCAAGTGTTGAATCTTTTTATCTTGGAGTCTTTGTTCACTCAAAAAAATAACTTTTGTTCAAAAATCCCCTTCATAGGTCCTTTAGTGACCGTTACTGACACCTATTCTATAAGATTTTACAACTCACTATTTTTAATGATTGTATTGGCAAACTCTATTACTGACAATTACCCTAACTATTATGATTCTTTACTATAACTGACAACTACATGGTCAGACTCTATATTGACTATGGCCTTGGCTAAAATTATACCTGACTATTACTAATGATTTACCTAATAGAACTTGTCTTGACTATTACTTTCACCACAAGTTATTTTGGATGTTTTAATACATTTAATTTTGTGATAGTGTAGTTTCTTCAGTATGCTCAATTTTTATGGTAGGGTTCTTGGTTTTGGGTTTATAATTTAATAAAAATAGGGTACTCCAGGCCAAGGTGTATGCACTATCCATAGCCCTCTTTTGTAATGTAGTGATGAATGATAATTATTAAACTAATATTTTAGGCCACTACTCAAGGAGGATTCCACACAGACCCTTGAGCACACTACCCACCTATTTGATAGTATGCGAGAATGATATTTTTGAGTATCATTCTTGGTGCACTATGGATAGATACACTATTGAAATTTTTCCTATAGCTAAAGGTTTCTCCTAATATTAGGGGGGTCTCCCAATATACTTGAAGATATGTGAGATATCAAGTCGATATATGAGTGTTGTTTGAGTCTTGGGTATTGGAGTCTGATCACCTCTCACTTCACTAGATGCTTTATAGGAAATATAGCTTAGCTAATAATGATAGATCCTCCATGATATTTTAAAACCCCCAACATAGGGTTTCTAACCTATTAAACTAAAATAGGAAAAAAAAACTTGAATATATATAATAGGATAATAAGCATAACAATAAAAACACAAAACATTATACCTAACAGTTGAAATTGTAGGGCAGAAACCATTGTAGTCATAGAAAAAATGACCTTGAAAAGTGGTTTGATATTGCTTGTTAAGAACCTTCTAGTTAAAATAAGCACATCCACATAAATATTGCAATAAAATTAGTAATTCATGAAATAAAAAAATATTGCAATATAAAATAGAAATGAAAAAATAGCTATTAATCTCACAAAATCACAATATAGAATTATTGACCTCTTCAAGGGGACAACATCCTAAAAAAACTTTGAATCAATATGCAAAAATATACATCCATATATACCCATCACCTCGTTTAAAGACTCATCATAACCCTAGCTCAAGGGTTGGATTACATTCAAAATTCCCCCTGAGTTAGAATATTTTATGAAATAAAATAGTTATATTCTTTATAATAGTTACATAAATGATGCCACTTGTCTAGCATCTCTAGTGCCACAAAATATTACATAATATCATTAGGATGGGGTTACCATGTTAGAAATCAGGTTATTACATAATAGTATTAGGATGGAGTCCTAACATCTATAGAGATCCTTTAATGTTGTCCATACCTGCATAGGATCAATATTTTTTCTTATGTAGAAAAGTATGTCTATTTTAACTAATATGAAAAATAAACCAATGAATTCCTCCTTCTAAGCAAGTTCATAATCACCAAGAACTTCTTATGTCTTATCATCAAAGATAAACTAGAGAGTCTTGGTTATGAGTGATCCTTCTATTTGATTTGACTAGGTGTTATAATTTTACCCATTGAGGTTAGTAACATATGTCAAAGAATCCATTTTATACAAAATTCCACATAGAATTATTGCAAGTTTGTAAACTAATGTCACCACTATTTAGAGCCTCACAAATTATGAGATCTTTAAAATGGGATTTAAATGCTGTTGCATGCAAATATTTTGGCCTCCAAAATATTGGATAGATTAACACGTAAATCAAGAAAAATAATCAATACCAAACCTTAGAGAAAATTTCACCAAATAAGGTGCTCCCATTTGGCAAAATTTACAATTAACACTTACCAAAAAATGATTGGTTAGATGCCCTCATATATATATATTCTTGAATGGATCTTAGTTGTAGGACATTAATGAAAACACTTTATGCTTTGCTTCCAAAGCTATATGTCTAACCAATACCTTTGGGAGATAAAAGACATATTATAATATGTATATTCTTTATTCCTTAATGAAAAAAGAGAGGACATCATAAAAATTATTAAAACCCATGCCCTTTCCTATGCTAATAAGAGAACCTACAATTCCACCATAATACGACCATAGATATTACCTCTAAAAATTCCACACCCAACCATAGTGCCAACCTCATAGTTGGGGTTAGGCAAGGAAAAATGGAGTTTATATATATGATAGTATCATTGAGCCACAAAAAATATATATTCTTATAGTTTTGAACCAAAGACCTATTAAATACATACAAAATAACCAACCACTACACCATTGGTTAAAATGTGATGGAAGAAAAAGGTAATACCTCCTTGTTTGGAGTGGGTTGAGGAGTAGCATGTATGGCACCCCAACATTATCTGTAGATATTGTGTCCTTCACAAAAAAGAAGGCACTCCTTTTTATTCAAAGTAAAAAACAAAGCCAGAGAGTTGAACCTATGACCAACACCATGCAACTTCAACAACATACCATTATGCTACTCTATTCTTTGATGAATAGAACCAACCCTTTCATTTCATGTATCCTTTTGAAAGTGTCAAAACTACCACACATTGTTTTAGCTCATTTGCTCCTTCCAAAAAGTGGAATATTCCATGGAATATTCTATTTTGAATTTCAAAATGTAAAGGGAAAAGAGCAAAGCGTTTGGAAGCAAAAAATATATACTATATGATGAAAATCAAGAAAATAGTTAAACTGGGACCCCACTAAAACTTTAGAAGAAATCCACTAAAGTTGATGATTTATCCATAATTACCATGACTTACCCTAGATATCCTTTTTAGGTGACTCAGAGAAGTAGCTTTATTTTTATCTCTAATACCATGTTGGAAATCATAATACTTTTCATAAACATTATGAAATGTACATTTGTGACACTAATATGTTGAAAAAGGAAGAAGAGTAAAATAAAAGAGTGTATAGACAAAAAATAGAGAAAGAGATAAGTTCAACATAAAAGGAATGAAGGAATAAGAGGTGGGTAGTGCAATGGATTAGTCATTGACAATTATTTATAGTGATACTGAATAGCTAATTAAATGTTAACATCAAGTTAAGATAACTTGGTTTAAAGGTTAAATTATAATATATTAAATATATTCCACCCTTTAATCAAGATTATCCATAGAAGTGGATTAACCAATATCCCTAAGGGTTAATACATGAATATTCCATTAGGCTTATACTATGATTGAATACATGAATGATGCCCTTAGGCTTACATAAGGATGCTCGTAGGCTTACATAAAAAAATCTCATATTCTTACATATGTACTTGCTCATAGGATACATTAGTAGTGCTCATAAGCACTCTCTCATACTTTTGGTCTTTGTCTAAGAAGACCATATTACACATACTTCAACTACTATTTGGAATGGTTCAAATGAGGGGTCAATTATTAGGGTTCTTCGATCCCAATCGAGCTAGTATCCAACGTTCTTTTCCTTATAATACCTCTATGTAGTTAGCTCCTTCCAAATCCATAAATGAATTGATGTACCTCCTTCTATTAAGATCTTTCCATTGAATCTTAGACTTCATTACCAACTAGATCGAAGGCTTTGTTTCAAAGAAAACTTAGAGCACAAAGGTAATTTAGATTTCCTAATAAAATAGTGCTCAATTTGTAAGGTAAAATAGGGATCATGCTCACATCTTCACTTAAAGAGATCTTAAAATAAATTGGAAAATTATTTAAGAAATATAGAATAATCATATTAAATAGATAGTCTAACACATTCTCAAATAATCCTAAATTGTTGGTATAGGTGAAATTGATCAAGCATGTTGAATATTGTTTAGAATCATAGCTAATGTTAAAATAAACTAAATTTTGTCACTATCCTCTTTTCTTTGTTGAATACATCAAATATTACAAGATTGATATAACATAGAAACCATGAACCAAACTAAATTTGTCAAAGAGGTAATTAGCTAGGAAAGCTATGAAATTTAGGTTTTTCTACAATATGAAGTCTCTCCAATGATCCACTTGACATAGGTAAAGGAGGTCAACATCCATATCTAAAGATTCACTTTGTTTACATTACTTTTTGGATCATAAACACAACCAGTACAAAAATTTATTTGTGTACTCACAACTATAGGTATTTGTGCTTAAGGTCCTTACCAAAACCTATGTTCAATAATTATAGCCAATCTACAATCCCCAAATCTAATTCACATTCACCTTTATTGTGGTGAGATAAACATTAAATCCATTAGACCACACCATTTAAACATTTTGTTCAATCCAAACACTATTAAACTTCACCTCATGGATCCTCAGGATGTCTAGTTTAAATGACAAACCATATCTCTCAATTGGTACTTAATATTAACTAGTGCGATTCCACACACATTCCAAGAGAGAATGGATAAAAACACAATTTATCAAGTAGTAGGATATCCCCTTACCAATGCTAATAATCTATTTACCACCACTAAAGCACCAACCTCGCTTCTTCCTCTATCTATAATAGAGTATGGACATTGTGCCATTGAGGTAACTTCCATAGAACCATCCTATAATAAAATTTTGATGTCTCAACATTGCTATCATAGACTGTTAGATGGTAGATATAAATTTTATCTTCACACTAATTTGAGAAAACATTGTACCTACATCTATTCATTTTGTAACATTTTATCACTCATCATTCAATAATGATCTCTTGAATAAAATGACATTGAAAACCACCCTGTTTACCCCTCTTAGTAAGAGTTATCAAATAACTTGAGAAGAACTAAATAATTTGGAAGGAATACTTAAATAGAGAAAAGAGGAGAGGACAACGGAGGTAAACGAGGAAGAACAAACATGCACCTTTGATAAGGAGTTATACACAATGCCAATGGAATTACCTTTGACCCTGTTAGTAATTCCAAGTAATGACTAGGAGGAAGAGTCAATAACAAGTGTCAATTATAACTTGGTTTCTTGATATAGGGAACACTTTATTGAGTATATTTTTTTAATAAAGACATCTCTTAAGATTTCAAAAAATTTTGTTTTGTATATTAACTAGGGTTATGCATAAGGGTTTGGACTCAAAATGTACTTGTAAAAAATGACGAATCCTAATAAAAATCAATGCAAATCAAGGTGAATCCTAAGAAAATCAAATCAATCATCTTCACACCAAAATTTGGGGTATTTGAATCCCTAAAAAGTAAGGTAATATTTTGGACAAATTTTGACCTATTAAATCACCTTATAACTTCATAAAAACACCACCATTAGATCAGTCTCGAAAAGAGCTTTCCAACAAGTACAAATATGCCTATGTTTGGATATATATTGTGGTGAATTGACCCTAAGAAACAATTAGTCCTGAAAATTTTAGGCGAATGGGCCAACGTCGAGGTCCTCATATTCACCAATTTCCAATTTTGAAAATCCTAATATTCACCCAATTTACTAATATTAGTCACTATGCATAGCCCTAATATTAACTAATAGTAACATAAAGATGCAATAAGTTAACCTCTTCTCTACCCATAAATCAATATTTGGATTGTTAGTTCCATGTCATTGTAACTCTATTTATACCTTTTAAAAAGTAGTTATTTTATCGCCATGCCCAAACCATGATTAGCTCAAGTTGATCTACAACAGAAAGTGATTTTGTACAATTATAAACTACATAAGCTTCTCAAGCCGTTAAAATAATTATTTAATGTGTAAAAGAAAAAACAAAGTATGGTAATACTGAAATCATAGTGCCAAAAATTTGAATCAACGTAGGGATGAATTGACTCAAAAGCTTGAGTATTTTGATTATTTTTAATAGTATTGTCAAGGAAAAGGGGTGATTTATCCTATTGCGAAGAAAATGAGTTGAAAGTGAGCGTCTATTGGGATTTAATACATTTCTATATTATATCTAAATAATAGATACTGTGTGGTATATAATGTTTGTAATCGTTTTCTTGTGGGAGTGATTGGACGTTAATGTATATCTAAATGATGGGAATATTAGGCCCCTTTTAAAATAAGTTTAAATATTAACCTTCCGGTGGAATCAATCTCACCTATCGCTATGCATGAAATTAATATACTATTCATGACGAGGCGTTGTGCCTTGGTGACGTAAGACCCGTGGATTATATGCTTTGCTTTATTCTTTCAGCTTTCAATCATGTTTAAAATTCACATCGGCATTTTCGATTACGATGCTTCAGCAGAAATATCAAACCAAGAAATATTTCGTACCTTTGTTCATCATGTTCTTTTCTTAACCAAGGAGAAAATCAAAAGTGGGAAAACCATAAACTCAATGAAGATACACGTCATCAATAACCCAGCATGAGGTTTCTGTCTGGTAGAGATGTGGTTTTTTTTTAAAAGAGATCGAGGAAAAATGACTCTTATATACTGATTATTTCGACCATTATTATATGTTTAAAAAAAATGAATAGCATAAAGTAAATTCAAGAGATGTCATAAGATTACGACGAACAATATCATGATAAGCTTTAGAAATAATTGCAATCTTGTAAAGCCATAAAACAAACAAACAATGTGGCAGCATGAGTAAATTCAAGAGATATCATAAGATTATGACAAAAAAATCCCATGATAAGCTTTAGAAATAATTGCAATCTTGAATAGCCATAAAACCTTGTGAAGTATTATATCATGAGATTGTGGACATAGTAGAATTCTTACGTATTATTATGTCATATATTACATATAACACATATTGTTTTTTACATAAAATGGTTTACAATTATATTATTTTTAGTAATTAATAAAAGTGTAAAGTTTAAAATTATAAGGATTACTTTCATCAAACTTATTTGGCCACCACAAGTTATTGTTGACCCAACCTGAAAGAGACCACAGGTTATTATTGACCAGCATGAAAGAGACCACCAGTGGCTAGATATTTATATAGTTATCAGTTGTCACAGGTCTGGTGATTACTCAGAAGATTCAGATCAAACTACTACCTTTACAAACAAACTCCCCCAAAATTTGAACTTAAGTATCTTTTTGATACGTACCTAATCAAACAAACACTTACCAAATCACTAACCCTTGAATTGCTACTAAATTTGAGTAAAAAGTTCATTCTTACTTCACCTTATAAAACTAAACTGTTATACAAAGGTATTTTATGGTACCGCTCTCTAACTTATAGTTTTATAAGTTGCTCTTTTAACATTAATAAAACATTGTTTTATTCTTCCTTATCTTTCAAGGAAATCCAAATTTTGGAAAGGCATGTTGTTTTCACCAACGAAATACATTATTTAAGGTATAATAAAATGCTCATCTTCGTATCCACAAGGATCTATCCTCTAAAAATTAGAGAGCCTAATATTCACAAAGGTGGTTATAAAGCAAATTTTACTTGTCTTTTGCAATATTCAAACGGTAAAGCAAACACAAGAAAATATTCGGAGATTTCCACGTTTGGATGTCCTCCACAGAGCTCGTGAGGCAACTCTGGATAATGCTCGGCTCTATCCTTCATAGTCGGCACACATACTCCAAAAAAAATTGAGCTTATTTCCTTTTTAATTGAAAGCTGTGTAGATTTGTCAATTACAAAGGGTTTCACATTAAAATACAATTATGTCGCCGTCACACCCAAACATATGTGCCCGCTATGCACCATGGACGGTGGTCAAAAAAAGACCCTTTGTCCTCTTGCCGATGTAGACCAATATAGTAAAACCGCCCTAAAGCACCAAAAAAAAAGACCCTTTGTCCTCTTGCCCAAGTAGACCAATATAGTAAAACTTCCCTAAAGCACCAAAAAGGAAAATTAAAAAACTAATGGTATAGCTTAAAAAGATTGGTTGGTTGATGGTAGTCGATAATTTGTATGTGGGTTGTTTTGTGGAAGGTCGAAATTAAAAAATTAATGGTATACCTTGAAAAAGATTGGTGGTTGTTAGTGGTCGAAATTTTTTATGTGGATTGTTTTGTAGAAGGTGGAAAGTAAAAAACTTAAAAAGGATTGGTGGTTGTTAGTAATTGAGAATTTTCATGTGGGTTGTCTTGTGGAAGATTCAAAGTAAAAAACTAATGGTATAGTTTAAAAGGGGATTGGTTGGTTGGTAGTAGTCGAAAATTTGTATGTGGATTGTTTTGGGAAGGTTAACAGTAAAAAATTAATGGTATAGCTTAAAAAGAGATTGGTTGGTTAATAGTAATGTTTTGGAAATGTTGATAGTAAAAAAACTAATAATATAGTTTAAAAAGGATTGATTGGTTAATAGTAATCGAAAATTTAAATGAATTGTTTTGTGGAAGATAAAGTATAGTTGATTTCATATTTAATATGCTAAAAAATTATAGAGGTTGTGTGGCAACAAAGGAAAATAAATAGATAATAGTATTCGTGGGTTTTAGACGGATTAAAAAACCGTGTTGTCACACTACATAAATTGCGGTGGAATGTCTTCCTTTTTAATATAGAATCTTCTGGTGCCTATGACACAAGGTAAAGTCTGTCCACATTCGGTTGCTGTTCCCCTCCATTTTATATTCGTAAATTATTTTACATTCGATTGAATAACCATCTTGGTTAACTCTAGTCGTTCATTCTTAGCATATATAACGAAGTTCATAGCCATATAGCAGCCTGCACAGGAAATAAAAGGTTTTCTGGACTGCAAGAGCTTCTCCATGGCGTTCCAGGTGGGGGTATGGCACTTAACCTAATGCTGGTCTTCATACAAGTTAGCAATTTCTATACAATTCAGGGAACTAAAGTGCAGTAGAAGATATGTATATAATCTGGCTATTGTACAGCGTAGTTTGCTATTTATAGTTCTGTAGGTTGTGCAATTCTTTATCAGGAGATCTCCTCCAGTGATTATATCAAGCGTTGATGCAGTTTCTTTATAGCATAGTAGACATTGGGTTGATTTTCAGTCTGTAGTCTGTTTTGTCTTTCTGTTTTATAGTGTTTCAGACAGTTTATTAAGGTGGGTATAGAGAATTGGACGTTTCAAGTTGATAATCGTTTCTCCCACAACTGCAGAAACCAAACATAACAGAAATACAAGTTCGTATGGACTGTAATGGCTGCGTGCAAAAGATACGCAGAGCTGTGCAAACTGTTGAGGGTATAATTCTGTTAACTCTGTCTGAGTTCCCTTTCCTCTTCATTGATTTAGGTCGTTCATTAGTTATGATGGTGTTTGTTTTTTGTTTAGGTATATACAAAATTCAGGAAGATCTTCCACAGCAGAAGATTATAGTGGTGGGATGGGCCGAGCCAGAGAAAATGATAAGGGCCATAAAAAAAGCAGGAAAGATAGCCAAATTGTGCAGCCACACGGTGGCAGAAGAAGAATGCAACAGTGAGGCAACAGAAACAGGAGATTCTAGAGCTGCTTCTTCGTCGTCTGCAACTACAGTAACTCAGGATCCCCCTGAACAAAACAATCAGACAGTCACAGAGGAAAATTTATCTGCACCAGAAGCAGGAGGTCCCGGGAACGAACCTCCTCCGCCAGAGGAAATTCCAGTAGAAGTTCCCATTGATGGTTCTCCTGCTCCAGAGGTTGGGGATCCCCAGCCACAAGAAACCCAAGATCCCCCTGTTACAGAAGAACAAAGTGTTTCTGATAGAGTTCCGTCTCCTGAACGATACGACAGGTACTACATGAATATGGACCACAGTCCCCCAAGTCACAGGTATCTCATCAGAAATGGCCTCAACGACTACCATGTGGCTCAGGAATATTACAGGGAGGCAGACTATAGCGAATACACAAGATACAATTACCCTGACTATGGGGATCATGAGAGAAGGTATCAGAGAAACGTGGGAGACCCCTATTACTATAACAACAATGGCGGCGCCAGCAGTAGCTATGGAACTTCAAGGGTTAACAACCCTGCGGCTGACGGCAGTCGAATTACCACCATGTTTAGCGACGAAAACCCAAACGCCTGCTGTATTTCCTAAATTTTTGTTTCTCCCATTCTATATTTAGTGCCAGTTTTAGCAGTATAAGAGATGGGTACTCTGATTTTTTTTTCTCAGAGTTTATTGAATTAGCATGGTTTCACTAGTTAGATTTTGGTGGATAAGTCTCAACAAGAAGAGATGACATCCATGAGATAGCAGGGGCTTGCCTATTGCTCTTTTCATAAATTAAAGCTGCAAAGATGCGGCTAGTTCTCCTTGTACATTAGTCCATTACTAGTCTTAGCTGTAATAAAAAGAATCCGCTAAAAGTTATTATTGTATTTATGTAAGGCACACAATTATTCTTTTATTATGATAGGAGTTCCTTCTTTTATTATTGTATTTATACAAACTATTTATTATCAGTAACATATTCTTATGATGAAATTCGCTCTTTGGTTGTGATGAATAGTTTGTTTTTTTTACCAGATAAGTAGTGTAAGGTAGTTGGTCCTCTTACTTTTACGGATTTATATGATATTGTTCCTATACAAACCAAACCATTTATTATCAGTAAAATATTCATACGATAAAATTTGGTTCCACATTAATGCTCTCTTCTCCTGTGTGAATGAGAAGATTGACATTTTATTCCTAGAGCAGAAGCAGCATCTAGAGTAGGACAAGTTGAAATGATATATTATCTCTTTCCATTGTATGATGGTGTTAAAGAATAAAGTCGCTATCGGATAACAACCTAACTTGGAATCATATACCTCTAAAATTTCACTGCTAGCCACGAATCGAATCGATTTTTCCTTTTGGGCTAACCAATCATGAAGCGAGAATCCTAAGTTTGTTCTATCTCCAGCTTTACAAGTGGCATCTGTGAGAAAGATTGATGCTTACATTATTATTATATTGACTTCTTCATCTAGGTGCCAAATGTGAGGATAGCAAATGTGTCCCACATACGTTTGGGTGCTGAGATTCGATTCTGCACTCGTACCTAATGAATACGTGCCCGAATTCAGACTAAGAACATGATCTATGTGTTTGGCTTATGTTTTTCCCCACTTTAATATTTTGTGTGATGGTATGAGTTTTGACTATGGTTGAGTGTCGTAAAAGTGTGATATGCGTCCGCCATTGCTAAAGCAGTGAAAAGACATTTTCTGTACAATGGGCAATGTACTTAACAGACATTCTATATGGAAGATGAATAAAGGTTCAGGCTCTAGAAACTTATTACGTGTACGACAACGAAAGATGGAATGCAATAACTCGAAGAATTTTTTTAAAAAGAAGAGACATGGATGCCATAGACCGATTTGATTGCTGATAAAAATATATAAAATAAGATCCGTTTTAACTTTCTATCGTAAGACAAAGAAAAATGTTGCTCGCTAATATTTAAAATTCTACGTCCCTTGTTATGCACTTTACGACAGTACGATTTGTTAAATGAGCTGCTCCATAGAAAAAATTCAACAGTTTCATAGGGACAGCAGCAACTACGACCAAATATCTTTGTAATGAAACGATGGCCATCGGATTAATATTGGAACTTGAAGCATTAACACCTGGTGTTATGTGTCCCAAGGCTATCGATTGATAAGTCTTGGGTCACCAAGAAACGATCTAATTTAAATCTTGGGGAATGGGGAATGTTTGTTTGCGTAAAGACATCACGGGTTCTTGGGATATGCTTGTTTGTGTAAAGATAATACGGGTTAAATAATAATCCACCTTAGATTAAATAACAACAACAAGGTAGAATAATTGTTGTTAGAAGCAACCCAAAATTTGAATTCTATTGAATAGATAGAATAGTTATTGTTAAAGGCAACCTCAAATTCAAATTCAAGATAGAAAAAACTGTAGATTTGATCAACAAAACTGTCAATTAAAAAAAAGAACCTGGTGTTATTCTATTCTTATTGCACCACGACGTGCTTTATGCCTCCATCATTCATTGTGCCTGTACGTTTTATGCATATAACCTCACCATTGACTTCCTAACAGTTGGAATAGAAAGGACTAGAATTGCTGTTTGTGTAAGTTGTGAGATTCTTCATTTTGGATTGAAAATGATAGCACATGTCACGTCCAGTATAACAGGAATCCAGTTGAAATTACGGGCTGGCACGTTTCATAAAGATCATACGTAAGGAACGACCAAAATGCTTATTACTGTTTCATTCATAAGACATCCCAGTGCTAATAAGAACGACCAAAACCCTTATTAGGGTTTCATTCCTAAGACATCCCAGTGCTAATAAAGTGAAACTAAATTTAATTATAAAAATATATAATTATAAATAAACATTTTAAAAATTAATTATAAACCTGCACTCTAAGATATTAGTCGAAGATGTGGAATGTGGGATTTAAAAGTTTGTTGTGAATGTTCGTGTAGATTGTGTTTCCAGAAGCTGCTTTGGTAAGTAATAAAGAATTTGGTTGTCGATAGCTTTAGTTTTGGTCTCTAAGGTTTTCATGTGAAGAAAGGACGGAACTTAAGTAGTAGTTAAATTTATGGGGAGGCTAAAATATCACGAGAACTTGGATTCACTTCTACAATCAACAAAGAACCCATTGATTGTGGATTTCGTGGATTGCCATTGTTAGCCATGGTGTTTTTGAGGGTATCCATGACAGTGTTGTTCTTCTTGTACTCTTTGAACCTTTTGTTTTTCACTGTAGAGAGTCATTCTATTTCAATTTTCTAGATGCTCTCTCGTTGTCATTTCAGTTGGAATAATTACTGACAGACAAAATTGCTCTTTGTTGTACATTGTATTTGTACAACCAAAGAGGAGGGGAATATATAGGGAAAAGCAGATGAGAAATGAGGTAATGTCACGAGCATATTTTGGTCCTAGCACGAACAGTGCAATGTTGTGTTAATCGCCCACTTTAAAAAACAAATATAAATATATATAGTTAGGGTGTGAAAAACCTTTACCATCAAGCACAGGGTTGAGCACTTTTTTTTCAACCATGATCCTTGGTAAAAACGAGAGCTATGCTTATCAGTAGGGAATTTAACACACCCCCACCCCACGGCAGCTATGCTTATTGGAATTTGACACACACCCACTCCTTCACACACACACCCACCCACCCCACGGCAGCTATGCTTATTGGAATTTGACACACACCCACTCCTTCACACAGACACACACCCACCCCCCCCACGTCAGCTATGCTTATCAATAGGGAATTTAACACACACCCATCCCTTCAAACACACCCACCCCTTCACCAGCTATGCTTATGGGAATTTGACACACACCCACCCCTTCACACACACCACACACCCACCCCTTCACACACACACCCACCCCACGCCAGCTATGCTTATTAATAGGGAATTTAACACACACCCACCCCATGCCCCAATTTAAACCTTGGAAGAAGCTGTTTGAACTTTAGACCTCCAAAAAGAAAACCAAAGCAATATATATAAAATAAAAAATAAAAAATTATTGGACTGAATGTCACTCTTATAACTAGTAATGCAAATTAAATATAAAGCCTTTTTTTCTACTTCCACAACGCATCATTAATAATTAAACGTCCTTCCCAGGAGTTTTCAAGCCTTCCCATATATGGATAGGGATGTTGGTGCCTAGTCTGTGTAAAATTCCATTGCAAAGAAAAGCTTGCAGGTCGGTTTTAGTTTTTTTTTTTTTTTTTAAATAAAAATAAAAAGTCTATACAAATTATAACTATGTTCAATCATTTCTAAGAAAAGACTGTGCTAAAGAGGAAATACAACAAATGGATGTCACTATAACTAAGTGGTGCCACGAATGGATTAACCAATTGAAAGTTCATTTCCTTTGATCTATAGTATATGAACTTCAGAAAATAGAATTCTCCAGATGGATAAGTTAATCGATGGAAGACCTAAACAAAGACGCCATCTGTCCTATAGCCTAGCCAAAGATTGTATATTCTAGGCTGTGGAAAGCATTTAACATTATGGGCCATAGAAGGCACATCTCGTTTTCAAAACAGCATATGCCGATCAATAATGGAAGTCCCTTTCAAGTGAAGAAGCCAATTCCTAGAGTCCAAAATTTCATGGCCTCCATATTGAGAATATTTTCCTAAAGCAGACACTAAGAATATTTCATGCTCATGATCATCTGTCTTCATGTCATGACAAGACAAATTATTGCTACAATCGATCTTGACGTCCAGGTTAAAGCCTATCAGATATTCAATGAGCCCATGACTTACACAACCTGTAAAATATTATAACGCCTGCCAACACTACTACAACTCCTTTATGGAAGAGAATAACATGAAAACTTCACAGCGAAGACTCTTATTCTGTGAACAAATTTGCTTTCACATCAAGAAATATTTGGTATTCCTGTGGTAGTTCTCGGCGTCCGAGGCAGACAATTTTTATGTGCGAAGATTCCCATAAACGATAAATCGTGCTCGCCTGGTCCACCTAGTTTTCTACCTTAATTGCATGCTGATTAAGGGAATATGGGATGTAGTGACTGTCATGGCTTTCTCTGTGATGAAGATAGATGTAACTTGTAAACATGGGTTAACTAAGATTCCTATGAGGTCTATCATTTTAAAACAGTAGAACAGAAGATGTTGCTGACTTAAAAATATATTCAAACCCTTCCAAAATAAATAAATTTCCATCAATCATATGTACATATGGGTTTAGGCGTAACCTGTTTGCTTGAAGTCAGGTCAAAACTCAAGCTTGCTTGGTTGGATCCAACACCACAAGCTCAGTGCTTTAATGAAGCCCCTGTATTACAATAATAGTTTCCAGGAGATCATAACTCAAACTTCATTCTACGTTTTGTCCTTTGAAAAAAGAAGAAGATACCATATTATGTATGAGAAAACAAACCATAAATTATTTGTCCTAACGGACATTAAAAAGCCTTATATTGCATTTTGAGTGATAGCTTCTATTTCAACTTGAAGCTCTAACTAATAAATATGATGGCAACTACGTTTTTCTTTAGGTTTGGTTCATCTCACCAACAATTATTTCAGTTCTTAGTTCTAAAAATAAAGGACTTGCTCCTAATCTTCAACTATGTTATAGCTTTTAGCATTAGCCATATATAAAATCTTAGTAAGGTTTCAATAATATATACAAATTAAAAAAAAATTAAAATTTTTATTAAATTTGTTTGTTGAGTTTTGTTTTTTAAACTTGACGTAAAAAAATAATTAAATTATTGGTGTCTAAAATTTATTTATTATGAAATTGTCAAAAGTTTAGTAAAATCCAGTTTTTATATTTAAAAATGTAGACACTATTTTAAAAAAAAGTACGATTTTTATTTTTATTTTTTTAATTTTCTCTTTTGTTTTGTTAAATTTTTCACTTTTGTTTAGATTAGATTTTTCCTACAGACCAACCACAACATAAATCACATTTGGACACTGAACACACAAATTCAACACCAATTGTTGGAGATTTCATTCATTTACATAAATATTTTAGAGAGATTTTTTTTAAAGTAAATTCTAGGGTTTTTTTTTTTTTTTTTTTAATGTTTTCTTTATTGTTTGTTGTTCCTAAAACTTCTCCATCTTGTTTAGTTACTTAGTACTTTTTTTACTTTCCCTTTTTAAAAGTAGGTGGCTTCTTTGGGTGAAGGTTAAGGAATCAAACACCGATAACAATGAGTTGAATACCTCAATCCCAACTCTAAGCCTAGGGAGGAACCCAATGCAGAAGTAGGGTATTTAAAGGAACTTGCCAAATGCCAAATCAAGTATTCTACATGTATTGAGGCAAGGACACATGAGGAGGCATCCATCACCTCAATATTGATCTAATTAGGATAAAAGGGCAAGGTGTGGACCCCTACCCTTCAACAAATGATACAATAAGAAATGGAGTCAAGGTTTGAATGTACAATATGGAGATAAATCAAATAGATATGAAACAAAATAAAATTATAGTTGGACATGGAGTACGGCCTTGGACCTCTTTTAATTAGGATGAGGTTGAATTAGAGGAATTTTTCATTACCAAACTACTCTTTAGACTACCACATAAGGGAAGGAAAAGTTTATGGAAGCATGAATAGCAAAAACAAAGTTTTGGCACTGGTGTAACATTCACATCCCCTTTCATTTTATGAGCAACCCTAGTGAGGGAAATAAAAAAGGTTGGTGATGAACCATTAAAATATCTCATCATATGGATGATATTAATTACAACCCTTGTTCTTTTGGATATCCTTAAGCCTATGGCTATGAAACAAATAATAAAAGTATGTAACTATCAAAATTAGAAACATAATATAATATTTTGTAGTTGTTTGGATTTCTTTACTTGGTTTTATTTATAGAAAAATGGTAATGGTTGCTAACACCTTTCCATAGAATGGGAATTTTATGTGATACTAGTATAAGCTAAGGTATAAAATGTTAGATTATGTGGCTATGGGTAGCTTGTTAATCGTCCATGGGAAGCTTTTGACCTAGCTATGAATGAATGAAACTCTAACCTATGGATACCCAGTCAGTTCAATTATGGATTCAAATATAGAAAAATGTAATCCAACATAAAAGAAGATAATGTGCATTCCATTTATGTTTTTCATGATCAATTCCATGTGAGGAGATCACCACTACATGTTTGATCCAAACACCTATTGAAACAATTGTAGGATATTTTAGCCATTGAGAGAAACATCCAAATAAAAATCAACTATTACAATAGAAGAATCCAATCATATGTAGGGAACTAGATTCATCCTGTTATTGAGAGACCAAAATTTATTGCTTGCAACAACAAAAATGTTGGTGGTTGTAATTTTTTATTATATATTTAATAAAAATTGTAAGTAGTTTTTAGCTAACCTTGAGAACTATTAGATAATTTAGAGGCGGTTAAGATTTCTTCTTTGAATTTTTGTAGATATTCTTGGATAATCATTCAAAATAAAATTGTAATTATGAGACTAAGTCATAAAAGGAATAATAATCACATTTGTAGGAACATAGATGAATACTTGTATGGATTGTTTCATCCATTAATAGAATACAAACCTTATTTTTGAGCATTTACTCTTTCATAAATGTAGGAGGACCATACTCACTTCTTGGAGAAAGGTGTGCAATAAGAGTGAGGTTAATTTAATCTCTTGTGGATTTTATTTTATAATAGTTTTGTATGCAAAAATAGATTAGACTTTAGTTTCTAGTTGTTTTATTACGCATTTATAGTTTTGTACTTTTCATAGTTGATTTACCTTTTACAAGTATTTATTATATGATTTTCATAGTTTTAAGAGTGAATGAGAATTTACAATCAATTCAATTTACGAAAACAATATTCCCTAGAGGGTTGAGCATACTTTTAGATCATATAGAATACGGTCTTTAGTAACATGTGGTGCATAGACAATGCTTAACATCTCACAAGTCTATGTACCCTAGATTGATATTAATAGATAATCACATATGCAATAGTCAAAGTGTTATAGTACAAAATTTCAAATTTATTTTAGAGTATTATGTGACTAGCTTAGTTGGCAAAGGGATGAAGCCATCTTAAATGAATGATTTTAGTGGGCCATTGTTTGAGGAGTAGGTCATGACCACATATGCTCTTGTAGAAGAACAAAAATATATGAAGTATAAATGGTTGCAACATTCTATCCGATGAATGCATAGGTGTGAGGAACCACATGCTTCTCAACTTAACAATATATTTGGGTGGATGTATGATACTTTTGGAGTTAGTTAATATCTAGCAAGAGGTGAAGAATACTTAGTTGCTTAATTTTTTGGAGGAGGTCATTGTTAGGATCTCACATCCTAACTCTATTTAACTATTATTATTAATAATAATAATAGCTTTAGGATAGCTATAATAATTAGTTATTAATTAATTATTATATTAGGGATAGGATAGTCATAATAATTAATATATTAATTATTAGGAACAATCATATTGAAAGGACGTAGGGTTAGGGTTAGGGTAGATATAAATCATTGTACAATCATTCATTTGAAGGCATCCATGATAAAATAATAAAATATTTATTTAAATCCATTGGAGGGATCCCCCTTACCAGTGCAACAATGATTCTTTATCAAAGTGATTCTTTTTAATTTAATGTTATTTTATTTATTTATTTATTAAATATTTAGCTAGAACCTTTAGGGTTCTACCATTTGGTATCAGAGCCATGTTGGACCCAACCATGTTTGACCTAGTTAGGTTGGGTGCACTCATCAAAATCAAGGAAATTAAAAGCGACATCACAGACTTTAGAAGATGGAATGAACAAGATTATAATAAAAAAACAAAAGCATAGAAATTCTTTATGGTATTTTGAGTGGTATAAAGCATCTAATGAATACCAAAAATGGAGGCAAATGCAACTGAAGAAATTGCTCCTAACCCTAAAAATTGTTTACCTTTAGAGAAGCCCAAAGCCATAGATTTCCAAGTGGTACCTATTGCACTTTCGAAGAAAGAAGAAAATATTTCAAATCATGAATTTTATGAACTAAAGTCCAGTAAAAGCACAACTTCCACAATGTAGAATATTGGTTATAGAAACCCTAAAAATACAAATTTTCCCATAAAAGAAGTGTACAAGGAAGAAGAGGTAAATATTTCCAAGGAAACAAAGTGCAGGGTTTATCCAAGTTCTAATGAGATGGACTGGATCAGCAAGATCCCTGTCTGCCCAACCTTTTATCCAACAATGGAGGAGTTTGATGATCCTTTCTCTTATCTCCAATCCATTACCCCTACTGCAGCAAAATATGGAATTTGCAAGATTGTTTCTCCAATTTATGCATCGCCTGTTGGAGTGGTTCTATTGAAGGAGAAATCTAGATTCAAATTTACTACAAGAGTGCAACTCTCATTGTACATGTAGCTCTCTTTCATGCAACCATCTCCTTGGCCACCACCATGGCTCTGTTGTTTTTCCCCAGTACGATCCACAAGGATTCTAAAATTTGAGATGAACTAAGAACAATTGTGAGTGTTAGAGGTGGAGCAGAGTGCATCTCTAGTTTTTTATTTTTATTTTTAGTTTCAAATATATCTTAGATTTTCTTGACTATACTCAACACTCTTGATAAGAAAGTGAGCATCTTATTAAGAAATTACCAAATATTATGCTTTCTACCCTAGTTATTTTATTTTTTTATGTTCCATTCAAAAAATAATAGGCTGCTTCAAGCTCCATGAATTTACGTCACACTGCATCTATTACAAACTATTGGTTTTTCTTGAGATAATTTATCCTAGGTGTAGGAGGACTTCATACTTAGCCGACTAGTTTTGTATACACCACTTCGATTCTCCCTATAGTTAACAATTGATAGGTTGCTTCTCTACACGTATAATATATGTGTGCATATAATATATGTGACACACATAAGTCCTATATTCCATGATGTTTCCTGATCGATTTACATTCCTCCTACTTTTTCTTGTTGTATCGCAGTAGGGTGGGAGTCCCACTCATGGTCAGCTTTAGCCGAACACAAGCACTCATTATATATGCACTCTTTTGATCTTCTATGAACATAGCATGAAGAATATCATCATAGGTGAACAAGAAAAATGATGTTTAAAAAAAAACATTAATGAATAAATAAGTTACCGAGGTTGTTTGGTATATGATCTGGTTACTCGTGGACCTACATCTCGAATACATCTAGTTAGGTATAGGCTAAAATCTTAGAAAGGGTTCCACTTCACAAGAATTATGTATCATTTATCCTCGTGATCATTCCCACCAGTAAACAACAATGGAGCAAGCATTCAGATCTAATGACACTTTACATTAATCCTAAATTTTCTAATTTAAATGTCAATTTTTTTTGCTGGATTAGAACTATCGTAGATACAATGGTTTAAATATTACATGAATTCAATTGTTCTATCAACTCTAAGGAGCAAGGAACATGAATTTTTGTTGAAAGATTTTGTGAAACTTCGAAATAATCATAAGAACGTGATGGAGAGAAATAAGTGGATCGGGCCTTGTTGAGAAACATTGTGGATATATTTCTAGATATAGATAATGATTGCTACATAATAGACTTTGAATCGATAATGTTGGAGGAATATAAAAAATATTATTCCAAAAGGCTAAATATTAGTGTTCCATTGGGACGCGTCCCCCCATTTCTCGTGTCCCCCAGCATGGGGGAACGACATTGGGGATGTTTCTCCCCATCCCCCTTTTTAGGGGATGGTTGGGAAATGTCATTGGGATGGCTAGGGCCTATGGCCTCTTGTCCCCTAGACATCCCCTATTTTGGGGCATCACTGGGGATGGCTAGGTGCCTTTAGGGATGCTTGGGCCATCCCTAGAGATGGTTGGGAATCCTCGGGGATGGCCCGAGTGTCCCCAATGGTGCCCAAATGTCCCCCATGGTTGGGCATCCTCACCCAAAGGGGAAATAAAAAATAAAATAAAAGAAAAAATTTCCTAAACAATATTTGTGGTATCTGATTGTTTAAGCATAGAATGCATCTTTGGATTGAATTTGACTCTTAGACATCAAGAGGCTGTATGATCTGACTGCATGGAGTTAATAACTGAAAACAAGGCATGAGGACGACTGTTCCTACTTATTAGCCCAATATCTGACTATCACTACAAACTGTGCATTTAAAGGCTTACATATAATGACTGTCAATACATTGAAATGCCAAAACAAGGTCATTGACTTTTACATAGATCTGCTAATGAATAAAATGCTTTTAGTGAATTATACAGTCATATGCATGCATAGGACCGATTACAATTTAGTATAATACTGAATACATATTGGGGACTTATCTAGGGTAATACGTGCTGAGTATGTAGTCGAATGCATGTATAGGACTGTACCTTGTTTTGTTTTCATCCATGCATAGGACTGAACTTATGAATGCACCCTTGGACTGAATTCATCGTGGTAAATTGGGACTGAAAATGGTTTCCTTGTATTAAACTTGTTCCTTGTTTGCATTGAACATGATCTCTGCCTTACATCAATGTACAGTTGGACGGAACAGTCTTTTCCAATACATATACTATTGGGACTCAACATGGTAACATGAAATCATTACTGCATTCAAAGGGACTATCCATAATCTTTTGCTAGATATCAAGACATCTGATGCATTTAAAAGGTATGGAATTTGAATCGAACTGGATGTGATAAAAGCTTGAGAAGAATTCATTGTGAGGACTCATTGTGTCCGAAGGGTCTAAAAATGGTATATTCCAGTCCTGGCTACATAATAAATATTAAATGGACTTATTACAGTTTGTTGTCATTAGGGATTGGGTATGTTTCCATAAGATTAAATATGAATTAGTGTTCCCTTACTTGTTGCATAATAGATTTATAGGCATTGTAAGGTGTGCTGCCCTTAGTTATATTTGTTGAAACAATTAAATGGCTGCACTTAGTAACTAATATCAATATGAATATTCAATATCCTAATATCATTTTTGTTGTGTGTAGAAGTTTGAATGTGTAGATTATTCTAAATTTCTTAAAAAAAACATTTTTTTATAGTATTATACCAGCCATCCCCCCAGTCGTCCCCTAAAATTGGCCTACCATCCCCCACTGTCCTCAAAAACCCATCCCCCCATCCCTAAGGCTCGTGGAACCTTGCTAAATATGAATTGCCATAACTGATCCCATCCATCATGACAAAGAGGAATAAAATATCTACCACTATTTCTTTAGTTATAACTGGTGTGATACAAGTAATGACCATTAGTCAGGTTGAGGAACTCAATACTACATAGGGAGGCTGACCAACATGGCATAGAAGCCACGTACTCATCATATCTTCTTCAAAATTATTCCATAGGTGCTCGCCAGATAAGATATCTCTTTTCAATATATGTTATGGCCACATAGATGGCAGTTTTATTACATAAAAGATCCTCTAAGTGAGCAAGCCACAAACAATCTTCCCAACTATAACTGGATTGGATGAACCATGGTTTAGTATCTGCAATCCTCTACTACCCCATGACGAGCCATCATTGGTAGCAGTTACCCAAATCATATGTGTGTGGGAGTTTATCAAAATCATCTACAACATTATTGAAAGGTCCTAATTTAATCCTTGTCTGCCATTTGGAGGAGTTTGAAATTCAATGTAAGCACCACCATGAATGTTTCTGACCACTACATTCACGCACAATTACCTTTGGGGCTTCAAAATACTAGTATTAATACCACACGGTAATTATAAATGGAGAATTCATCAAACATACCAACTTCTAGTATTAATTGAATATTGTAAGCTCTAAAATTAGGGGTATTTTTAGCTGTTACAATGTTAAGCATTTTGGTGAGATAGTGTGGCCATCAATGAAACCAAAAACTAGCCATTGAATCTATCTATATTGAAGAATGCATCAAATGAGAAGATTAAAATTGCAATGAGAATTAGTCTTATAAGCCAAAGTGTCGTCCATGTAAAAGCAAACTAGCCACGAGCTTTTCAATAAGTGTGCATAAAAGAAATTCATATAAGCCATAAATTTGGAGTTAAAGAGTGAGTAAGTCATCTACCATGGATATTATACTCACTGGGATTTACCCGGTGTTCTCGAAATATGGAATCATATCCTTTATATCTATTTAACTAAGTTGGGGCAACCATAAGTTTGAGCATTCGTGCTAAACATGAAACATCATTTGAAAAATTTTAGAAAATCTTGAGTTGTAATTGGTCAAATTACTACGAAATATGAAACCCATCGTCCTATTTTTTGGGTGGGCAAGTCAACTTGGATGTGTTGTTCACCATGTACCTTCCACTATCAATGTTTCAGTTCGATTTGTGCAACAACTTCAATGGTAATTGCATTGCTTCAAGCATATCTACTTAAACCTATCCCTTATCCAATTGGATGTGATAAAGAGTATGAGTATGTAAGAGTGTAAACACAATGAGATTAAAATAAGAGAGGAAATAGCAAGTGTTGATGAAGACCTTCACAAAACCCTTACTATATCAAAGTTGTAGCATCTTTCTAGTTTTTTTAGCTTTAAGGATAAAGTTGTTTCAAGGGAGGGTGGCATGTTAGGATCCCACATCCTAACTCTATTTATCTATTACTATTAATAATATCATTAATAATAATATTAATAATAATATTAGATTTAGGAGAGTTATAATAATTAATTATTAATTAATTATTATATTAGGGATAGAATAGTCATAATAATCAATATATTAATTATTATGAACTGCCATATTAAAAGGATGCAGGGTTAGGGTTAGGGTATATATAAATCATTGTACATTCATTCATTTGAAGGTATCCAAGATGAAATAATAAAAAAATTATTTAAATCCATTGGAAGGATCCCCCTTACCAGTGCAACAAAGGTTCTTTATCAAAGTGATTCTTTTTTATTTAATTTAATTTAATTTATTTATTAAATATTTAGCTAGAACCTTCAAGGTTCTACCAGTCATGCTAGAAGAAGTGGAGAGCATTGTCAAAGTAGTGATTGATAATAAAATGACATATATATTTATGGGAAGACTTATCAAGGATAAGTACCCTTCTATTTTTTGGAGCCCATGTGCTACCCATTAAATTGATCTCATGTTTAAGGATATTGTGATGCACCTTGTCGGAGCCATAACTTGTGAACCATATGCCCGTTTGTATTGAAATTTAACAGGAGGTTCCACGTGCGTGTTCTACATCAGGATGATGTTTGATCCTATTGAACCTCCAAAAATCATGTTTTCAGGACCTAACTCCGACATCTAGTGCCCCAAAATTAGCTTTTAGAATAGGTTCTTGGGTTTTTTGGTTTTTTTGGCTGTTAGAAGTTTATTATCTTTTGTTATACCTTAAGTTGAGACCTAAAATTTTAAATTAAAGTTCATTATTATAAGAGGGATGTGTGCACCGAATTTAGCTGCAATATGGTTCATTTCTATTTTTAGCAGTTTTTAGGAAAAAGATCTATTTTTAGCAGTTTTTAGAAAAAAGACATTTTTAGGGTTTATTTGGTTTTCGATTGCTATATGATGGATTGTAATATTTTGTAGGAGTGTAAATTTAGGAATGAGAAGAATATCAATTGGCTATTTTCTTCCATTATTGCATTTGTGTTATGTGATTGGAGTCCATTTTGTTGGTCTCTTGTAGCTGAGTTTACACCATTTGGTATTAGAGTGAGTGTGATATCTCTAGTGAAGGGAAAATGCCACCTAGAAGATATGACCAGATGAATAAGCAAATCGAGGATCAAAATGCAAAAATAACATGACTTACTGGTGTGATTGATCGCATGGGAGAGAGACATCCCAGGGCACATGCATATCAAGGATCTGATGATGAAAACATACCTAAGGAACATGGATATGAGGTCCACGCAGAAGTAGAACCAGAGGGCCCAGATGAAGAAGGGCACAATTTTGAAAATCAATTGATACGAGCTCTAGAGGGACTTAAGGGGAATCAACATGGGATCAAGATCGAGGTTCCCCAGTATGCTAGTGGGTTGAAACCATAGGAGTTGATCGATTGGATCAATAGCCTAGAAAAATATTTTGAATGGAGTAACCTTGCTAAATAGAATAAGGTTAAGCTCGCATGCACAAAGTTGAAGGGACATGCATTGATTTGGTGGGATCATTTACAGACTACACGAAAGAGGAATGGAAAGGAAAATATTAGGGATTGGACAAATATGAAGAAGTTACAGGAAAAATTTATACTTGTAGACTACTCCCAAACCCTATTTCGTAGATTTTAGAATCTCTGACAGAAGGATCAAAGCATTGAGGACTATACTAATGAATTCTAAAAGCTATCCATTCGAGTGGAGAAAAATGATATGGAGGACCAAAAGGCTGCCAGGTATGTAAATGGCCTAAGTTTTGCTATTCAATATGAGATGAGCATGCATCGCACTCTTATAGTGGAGGATGTGTATCAAATGGCCCTCAAGGCGTAGGATAAATTGAAAAGGATTAATAGAAGAGGTAAGAAGGTATTCACACCCTCTTCAGGTCGGGGTTGAAGTGGATCTAATTTTATCAAGGGAGAATCCTCAATACCTACTAAACAAGAAGAAGATGGGTAGAATCTGAGAAGAAGAGGATACCAACGAGGTAGAGGTTACAGTGGTGGATGAAATGGTAATGATCCGAGGAGGTCGTATACCTGTTATGGATGTGGTGAGGAGGGGCATAGAGAATTTGAGTGTCCCCAACATGATGTCCAAGAAAGGGGTCAAGGAGGACAAGGAAGGGTCAATCTGGTTGAGATGGAAGAGCAGGATGAGGATGAAGTTGTTGCTAACATGGGGGAAGCACTTATGATAAGGAGGATGTTTATTGCTCCTAAGAAAGAGATTATGCAAAGCAAAGCAAAGGGGCAGACCATAGGTGGTGAAGATTCTTAGCTATGAATGAACGTATTTTGAACAAGGTGTACATCGGGAGGGAAGGTATGTAACATTGTCATTGATTATGGTGGTTGTGAGAGTATGGTGTAATGTGAAAAATATCCTTATCCATATTGCATATCATGGGTTAAGAAGGGGAATGAGGTAACAATAGATCAGAGGTGTTTAATTAAATTTTCAATTGGGAGCACTTATAAGGATAAAGTGTTGTGTGATGTGATCTGGATGGATGCATGTCACATTCTATTGGGAAGACCTTGGCAGTATGACAGGGATACTAACCATAATGGGAGAAAGAATACTTACACATTCTGGAAGGATGGTGTAAAGGTAGTTCTTGTACCTTTGAATGAGGATGGGTCAAGTGAGAGCTTGTTAACAATGAAGGAGTTTATTGCAGAGATTAGGGATACTGGCTTTTGTTATGCATTAACAACTAGGAAGATGGAAACAGAGGAAGTGGTTATACCTACAACAATAGCTAAGTTGCTAAGTGAATATAAATATATCACACCAGAGGAGTTACCAGATGGGCTACCACCAAAAAGGGATATCCAACATCACATGGATTTGATTCCAGGATTAGCGCTTCCAAATTAGGCAGCTTATCGGTTGAACCCGACACAAAATGCAGAGTTGAGTAGGTAAGTGACAGAGTTGATAAAGAAGGGATTAGTTAGCGAGAGTATGAGTCCATGTGCGACTCCAGCATTGCTGACCTCGAAGAAAGATGGTGACTGGTGAATGTGTGTAAACAGTAGAGCTATACATAAAACCACAATAAAGTATCGATATCCTATATCGAGAGTGGATTACATGATGGATGGATTGGTTGGAGCTAAATACTTTAGTAATATTGATCTACGGAGTGGATACTACCAGATCAAAATTCGAGAAAGGGATGAATGGAAGACAACTTTTAAGACAAAATATGGATTGTACGAGTGGATGGTGATGCCATTTGGGTTGTGTAATGCACCCAGTACATTTATGCGATTGATGAATAGAGTAGTACGAGAATATAATGGTAAGTTTGTGGTTGTGTATTTTGATGATATTTTGATTTATAGTAAAAGTTAAGAAGACCATTTGTTACACCTAAAATTAGTGTTAGACGTGCTCAGGAAGGAGAAATTGTATGTCAACCTGAATAAGTGTACATTTATTCAAGATAGTTTAGTGTTTTTGGTATTTGTAATCTCGAGAGATGGCATGAGGATGGATGATGAGAAAGTGAAGGCAATTTTGGAATGGCCTCTTCCATGATCTATAACAAAAGTAAGGAGATTTCATGGACTAGCTACATTTTACAGGAAGTTCATCAGGAACTTCAGTAGTATAGCTGCCCCTATAACTGAGTGCACAAAGAGGAAAGAGTTTGTATGGACTACAACAGCAACAAAGAGTTTTTAACTCTTGAAGAAGGTGTCAGAAGCCCCTGTTACAGTGTTACCAAATTTCAGTAAGGTGTTTGAGGTTGATTCTGATTCCTCATCTGTTAGAATTGGTGGTGTCTTAATTCAAGAGGGCCGACCTGTAGCATTTTTTAGTGAGAAACTGAATGATGCAAGGAACAATTATTCTACATATGATGTGGAATTTTATGCAATTGTGCAAGCATTGCAAAATTGGAGGAACTACTTAATATCAAAGGAGTTTTTGTTGTTTACTGATCATGAAGCATTGAGGTATGTCAATTCTCAGAAAAAGTTAAATAGTCAGTATGCCAAATGGATTTCATTTTTGCAACAGTATACATTTGTCCCGAAACACAAGTTAGGAAAACAGAATAAGGTTGCTGATGCATTGAGTAGGAGAGTCTTGTTGTTGAACACTATGGATAATGAAGTGGTAGGATTTGAGGGGATTAAAGATCTGTATGAATTTGATGCAGATTTTGGGAATATTGTGCAACAATGCAAAAGTGTGGTAGAGGGAGAGTCTCGTACTATTTTTGAAGAGTATTTTTTACAGAATGGTTACTTGTTTAAGGTTAATCGATTATGCATTCCCAATGGCTCTATGAGAGAGAACATCTTGAGTGAATTACATAGTGGGGGTTCGGCTGGTCATTTTGGAGTAGCCAAAACTACCACTCTTGTTGAGGAGAAGTACTATTGGCCAAAAATGAAGAGATATATAATCAAGTTTGTCTCTATATGCAGAGTATGTCAAATGGCTAAGGGCCATGCACAAAATACAAGGTTGTATATGCCACTGCCAGTTCCTACAGGACCATGGATCGATCTGAGTATGAATTTCATGTTGGGGTTGCCAAAGACATAGAGGGGTAAGGATTTAGTTTTTGTTGTGGTAGAAATTTTTTTAAAAATGATGCATTTCATTGCTTGTCAAAAAACTAATGATGTAACTAGGACTGCAATATTATTATTTGATGATATTGTGCGATTGCATGGTGTTCCAAAGACTATTACTTCTGATCAGGATACTAATTTCTTGAGTCACCTTTGGATGACATTATGGAAAAAGTTGAATACCAGGTTACAGTTCAGTAGTTCTTACCATCCATAGACTGATGGGAAAACAAAGGTAGTGAATAGAAGCTTGGGAAACCTCTTATGATGCATAGTTGGAGAAAAACCAAAACAATGGGATTTAGCCTTGTCACAAGCCGAATTTGCATACAATAGTTCAGTGAATAGGTCAACAGGTAAATCTCATTTTCAAATTATTTATGGTAAAAATCCTAGAGATGTATTAGATTTGGTTGAGTTACCAATTGGGGAACAAGTTAGTGATGATGCAAAAGCATTTTTTGAGCATATCTAGAAAGTGCAAGAATTAGTGAGGGAAAAATTGTAGAGTAGTAATGCTCACTACAAAGAGTCTGCTGATGCACACAGAAGGGTGAAAGTGTTTGAAGAGGGTGGTATGGTCATGGTTCATATTAGGAAAAAAATATTTCCTAAGGGGATGTATAAAAAACTAAAAATTAAGAAAATTGGGCCATGCAGGATTTTGAAGAAGATCAATAATAATGCCTATAAAGTGGAGCTGCCCAATGAATTTGATATTTCACCCATTTTTAATATTTTTGATTTATTTTAGTATCCTGGTACTGTCGAGGATGGTGAATTATAGGAGACAGTAAATTGGGAACGATAGATGCCTAAGAAGAAAAAATATAGAGTTGCATAGGTGCTCGATAAGAAGGTGATCACCACCAGACATGGGAGCTACAACAAATTCCTAGTTCAGTGGGAATGATTACTACAGTTAGATAACACTTGGGTTTCAGAGTCAGAGCTAAAGAAAATTTATAACCAAAAGCTATAGGATTTCAATTCAGATGAACTCGTAGGAGCTGAGTTCTTTTTCACCAAAGGAGAATGATGCACCTTGTTGGAGCTATAACTTGTGAACCGTACACCCGTTTGATTTGAAATTTAACAGGTGGTTCCATGTGCGTGTTCTGCATTAGGATGATATTTGATCCTCTTGACCCTCAAAAAATCATGTTTTTGGGACCTAACTCCGACATCTAGTGCCCCAAAATTAGCTTTTAGAATAGGTTCCCAAGTTTTTTGGGTTTTTTTTTGTTGTTAGAAGTTTATTATCTTTTGTTATACCTTAAGTTGAGACCTAATATTTTAAATTAAAGTTCACTATTGTAAGAGAGATGTGTGCACCGAATTTGGGCACAATCCGAATCATTTCTATTTTTAGCAGTTTTTAGGAAAAATATCTATTTTTAGCAGTTTTAGAAAAAAAGACATTTTTAGGGTTTCTTTAGGGTTTATTTGGTTTTCGGTTGCTATATTATGGATTGTAATATTTTGTAGAAGGGGTGTGAATTCAGGAATGAGAAGAATATCAATTGGTAGTTTTCTTCCATTATTGCATTTGTGTTATGTGATTGGAGTCCATTTTGTTGGTCTCTTGTAGCTTAGTTTACACCATATTGGTAAACCAATATGGGTGAAGACTATGGTGTAATATGCAAAGAACATTACAATATTTATATATAACCACACTTGGATGCTTAGCTTTATGATGGAGTACAATGAGGGGAGGGATATTCTTTCCCCAAGTATAGCTTGATTTATCTTAAATTCCATCTCCTTGTAAAACCTTCTAGCTATATCACCTGCTTTGAAGAGAATATTTGTGAGAGAGGAATGGTTGATATGCCTCATCATTAGGGTTTGTAACAAGTATTTCATGAATAATTTTGGGTAAGATTGTAGAACGTTATTAAGATAATTTATTGGCTATTTAATTTAAAAATCTTTGTTTAAAATTTTATTAATTTTTCTAAATTTAACTAAAAATTATAAATTTTGATATGTAAGTTTTAATGAAATATATAAATTCCAATTCATTTATATTGTTCAATTACAAGTAATGAAATCATTGATCAAGATTCTTTGCCTTATACATGACAAGAAGTTGGCTATGAGGGTATCTATATGAGCCCCTTGATAGGAAAAGGAAGTCCTTGAACACTACTATGGAAGCAATCAACACAAATATTAACCCATTTGGTTAATAATTAATAATATATGGATGAGATAACTTTCTTTACCTATTCATATAGTAGGGCACTTATTGAATCCCAAATCTATTTTGTAGTGACAATCTTAATGTTAATGAAGAATTTTAGGGGAGTTTTATGCTTACACTAAAAAGATGATAATTAGCCCTACCAAAATATCCTCATCCCTATAAATTTGCAAGTCTATATAGAGGATTAGGGAATCCTGCTTTCATATTTTTTTATATTGAATCAAAGTCAACCTTATGAATATGTAAAAATTTTAAACCTTTAAAATGCTTTTCTTGTAGTTTATGGTGGCACAATAATAAATAGTTTTTCATTTGAATATTCTTTAAATTTATGGTGGGAGGATCATGGTGCTAGAACAACTATTAGGAGGATTACAATATGCATTTTTATTGCACCTTGTAGCACTTAAGGATGTAAGCATAACTAGTTTATTTTTGAGGTCATACACACCAAGTGCAATAGACTAACCTAGGAGTGCCTCAATAAATTTGTTTTTGTATAGTACAATCTTTAGATTTTCACCAAACAAGTGGAGCAAATGCATCTTGTGAGGTGATTGACATGGGTATGCTAGGTCCATTTTTAGATTGGATTTTTAAAGGTAGGCAAGATATTGAGTTTATTCTAAAGGACATTGAGGCATAATTGGCATAAACGAATCATATGAGAGGATTGCAAAAAAATATACCATGATGATCCTACACTCACGAGCCTCCAATTTAACCTCCTATGCAAGGCCAACCATACGCTATGAAGATGAACAAAAGAAAACAAAGAACATTGTATTATTTTTTTATGAAAATTTAATGGAAAATTAGCTTTTTGTCCCTCTAATTTTTGTTTTAAATATCAATCAATTTTTTTTTTTGAATTTTTGAATTTTTTTCTGAGTTGTTGAAAAACTCTCAAAAATTGAAGTACCAAGTTTTATTGAGTTGCAAGTTTTCTAGCTATAATTGTAACCACTATATAATATCACATTTTGTAGTTTCTATTATCAAAGTCCTCAAACCAAATAAATTGCTAAGATTTTCCAAGTGATTTTATGGATTTATTTAGAAGAAATTTTTTTTTTTCACCACTAAAGAAGAGGTGAATAAATTATACAATATTTAAGAATAATTATCAAACTTTTTATGTTGAAACGTGTATTTTTTAATAAATTTTTTAAAAGAATTATTATTAATGGGTTAGTATAAATATATACACTTAGTCCAATTGAAAATAAATTAGTTTTTCCTTGTTAATAGATACTAGTATCATTTTTTACCTACCATGATTAAAATTGCTTTACCTCTTATCAACTAAACTTAATCTCACCATGGCAACTGCACACTTGGACTAATAAATAAATTTTAGAATGACAAGCTTTCTTATATTACATGTTAATATATATTTATTATGAACCTACACGTTTAAGAATTTTTGAATGTATATAATTTTATTATGCTTAATTTATAATTAAATTACTTAGCAATAATAGTATTGAATGATGCTAAAGGATAATATCCATAACACCTTCATAAGATCAAAATTTTCTAAAAATAACTTATAAGACTTATAAAAATTTTCACTCCTAATGATATTTTTTAGAGTTCTAATAGTTTTGATACTTTTTAAAAAGTAAGTGTTAAACTTTTCAATCTTAACGACATTTTTTCTTGCTTTATTTTTTAAAAGCAATTTTATGCTTCTCTTGAATTTTTCTTTATTTTTCTCAATTTTCATATAAATTTTATATTTTTTAATTTTTTTTAATTTTACATGGTGGAATCGATAGCCGCCATGAATTCGGGTAGGCTATCTGGATTTTTATGGCCGCCACAATATTATGTGTTTTCCGCCCCTAAAGCCATAACATAGCGCAGTCCGCCCCTATAACCACCATGCCACGATCATTTTAAAACTTTTACGTCGCTGAAAGTACTAGGAAAGGGACAAGTGTTCAGTCTGACAATTATATTTTTTAATTTGTTAGGATTTAATTGCAACATAAATATGGTTTATGTTGTCGCGATATCGCAACATGTTGCTTCGTCGCGGCCAAGGGTGGAAAGTTGTCACGATATCGTGACATGTTGCTTCATCGTAGCCAAAGGAGGAAATGTGTCGTGATATCGCGACATGTTGCATTTTCGCGGCCAAGGGAGAAATGGTGTCGCGATATCGCGACATGTTGCATTTTTGCGGCCAAGGGAGAAAAGGTTTCACGATATCGCGACATGTTGCATTTTTGTGACCAATGGAGAAAAGGTGTCGCAATATCACATGTTGCATTTTCGTGACCAAGGGAGAAAAGGTGTCGCGATATCGTGACATGTTGCATTTTCGCGACCAAGGGAGAAAAGGTCTCGTGATATTGCGACATGTTGCATTTTTGCGGCCAAAGGAGAAAAGGTTCCGCGATATCGCGACATGTTGCTTTTTCACAGCCAAGAGAGAAAAGGTGTCGCGATATCGCGATATGTTGTATTTTCGCGGCCAAGGGAGAAAAGGTGTCGCGATATCACGACATGTTGCTTTTTTGCGGCCAAAGGAGAAAAGGTGTCGTGATATCATGACAGGTTGCATTTTCGTGGCCGAAGGAGAAAAGGTGTCGCGATATCGCGACATGTTGCATTTTTGCGGCCAAAGGAGAAATGGTGTTGCAATATCGCGACATGTTGCATTTTCATGGCCAAAGGAGAAAAGGTGTCGTGATATCATGACATGTTGCATTTTTGCAGCCAAAGGAGAAAAGGTGTCGCGATATCGTGACATGTTGCATTTTCGCGGCCAAAGGAGATAAGGTGTCGTGATTTCGCGACATGTTGCTTAGTCGCAAACAAAGGAGGAAAAAGTGTCACGATATCGCAACATGTTGCAACATCGCAGCCGAAAGAGAAAAAGTGTCACGATATCGCGACATGTTGCTACATCGCAGCCAGGAGAGAAAAAGTGTCGCGATATCACGACATGTTGCTCTATCGCGGTCGAAAGAGATAAAGTGTCACGATATCATGACATGTTGCTTCATCATGACCAAGAGAGATAAAGTGTCATGATATCATGACATGTTGCATTTTCATGCCCAAAGGAGAAACGTGTCGCGATATTGTGACATGTTGAATTTTTGCGGCCAAAGGAGAAAAATGTCGTGATATTGCGACATGTTGCTTTTTCGTGGCAAAAGGGGAAAGGTGTCACGATATCGCGACATGTTGCATTTTTGCAACCTAAGGAGAAGAATAGTGTCACGATTTCGTGACAAGTTGCATCAACTGTCCATGCCGACCCCCCTGCTAGCTAGTTAATGGTTCAGGAGATTTGGCTCCATTGCAAATCTTCTTCTACTATTGTAAGCTTGTGTTCTCTCTGACTTCGGCTGGGAAGAGTCTCTTCCCATATTGTAATTGATCTTTGTTTTAATACAAATTTTTTCAAAATTTTCAAAAAAAAAAACATAAATATGGTTTATATCATTAATACTATTTTTAAGAGAGTATAAGAATAATATCAATAACTCATATTAAATGGTGCATTAGCATTGCTATTCATATTAACAACTTATGTGGACTAAGGTTTTCATTTCCTTATCATGTTTTTGTTGGACATATATTGAATATTTTCCATGTTATTCTAGTGGGGTTAACTTTAAAAGGTATTGGACACTATCTATGTATCCTCATCAAGGTTTAGGGACGACAGTACCCAACATAAGTTTTAAGGTTTCTTAAGCTATTTTTAGGCCCATATGAGCTATTTAGGGTTAAATATTTGAACCTATGGTTTTTTGCCCATGGTATTGTAAAATTTATTCTTGTGTTGTTGTTAATTAATTACACTTACATCAGGGTTTGAAGTGAGAAGATAGATGAAAATTATTTTATTAGAGATAGTTAAGTTTATACAATAAGGAGATATTACTATGTTGGGTTTTTTCGCGTAAGGGTTTCCCAGGTGAAATACTATGTTATGTGTGTATTTGTTATATTTTTCTTTTCCCCTTTTATTCTATATTTATTGTTTTTCTAGATTTAGTTTATCAAGGCCTTTTGCTCTTCATTTGGTATTAGAGTTATGTTTTTTAGCTCAGTTCAAGGAGTAAGAGTTTCAACCTTGTGATAAATTAATTCTTGAGTGGGAGTCATATGCAAAAGAATATAGGTGAAGGAAAATGATAGGAAGCACATGGGTAGAGATTGAAAAATTTAATGGATAAAATTTTGAGTTTTGGAAACTCAAGATGGAGGATTTTTTAGTTGATAGAGATCAGTGGATTATAGTCTCGAGAATAAAACCAATATCAATGATAGATGAGGATTGGTTGAATATCAATAGGAAGGCAAGGAGTTTTATTAGATTATTCTTATCTGATTCAGTATTATTGAATGTATCAACAAAGACCACAACAAAGTCGTTATGGGATAAGTTAAAAACTTTGCATTAGATAAATTTACTATTAAATAAAATCTTTCTTTAGAAGAAGTTGTATTCACTTTCGATGAATGATGGTGACTTTGTGGCTAAACATCTAAATAATTTTAATATTGTGGTAATTCAATTAAAATCCATTGAAGTAAAAATGGATGAAAAGGAAAAGTGTATTACTTTACATTGTTTATTACCTGATTCATGGGATAACCTAGTTATGGCTATCATCGATACTACTTCTACATTGAAAGTAGAGGATATAGTAGGAAGATTAATATATGAGAAAATGAGATGAAAATATTTTAAGGATTATCATTATAAGGATGCCTTGGTTATGAGAGGTCATTCTCAAGAAAGAAGCAAAAATAAATCAAGAGAAAAGAAATTGAGATCTAGGGGTAAATCTGTTGCTCCAAAAAAGAGGAAATGCTAGAAGTGTGGTAAAATAGAGCATTATAAAAGATATTATAGATCTAAAAAATTGATAATAACCAATCATCTGATGAAGAAACTTCTACAAAAATGAAGACCACAAATGAAGATTTAGGGGACTTATTCTTAGCTGCAACATGCTCAAGTGAATGCTATGAATCATGGCTGATTGACTCAGGTACTTCTTCATATATAATACCTCATAGGGAGGGGTTCTATGAATATGAAAATATAAATGGAGGTGAAGTCCTCTTGGTATGAAATTTAACATATAAAATAGTAGGTCAATGAAGAGTCAAGATTAAAATATGGAAGAATTAAAACCCTTCTTGGTGTGTTGCATATTTTAGATTTGGCAAGGAATCTGATATCTAGAGCAAGATGAACGATGCAGGTGTGACTATGACATTCAATAAGGATAGATACAAGATGGTTCATGGAGTTTTAGTGTTGACAAGGGGAGTTCCTATAGGAACGATGTTGAGACTTGAGGTCAACACTATAAATATTGATTACAATGACTCTTTAGTTGTAGAGGAGAATAATATAGTAGAAGAAAATATTCATATTCCTATAGTGAAGACAATGTTGTGGTATCAATTCATGGGATATATTAGTGAGAAATATCTTCAAACGTTAAAAATGAAAGGTATGGTTGAAGGAATTTCTAATTGCCCATTAAATTTTAATTTTTGTGAGCACAGTGTTTTTAGAAAGAAAACTCGAGTTAAGTTTCCTAGTAGTGCTACAATATTTAAAGGAATTTTACATCTAGTTTACATTGATGTATTTGGACCTACAAAAGTACCATCATTAGGTAAATCTATCTATTTTGTTAAATTTATAGATGACTTTTCAAGAAAGACCTAGGTATATTTTTTACAAAACAAATATGATATTTTCAATAAATTTAAAGAGTTTAAGGCTCTTATAAAAAATCAAATAGAGGAAAAGATAGAAGTTTTGAGAAGTGACAATGGTGGTGAGTATTGCTCTAATGAACTGAAGCAATTTTACAAGGATTTTGGAATAGAAAGGTAGAAAATAATATAGTATACTCCAAAACAGAATAGAGTTGTAGAATGGATGAATAGAACATTGATGGATAAGACTAGAAGCATGCTAAGTGATGCAGGGTTAGAAAGAAAATTTTAGGTAGAAGCCATGTTAATTGCTTGTTACCTCATCAATAGATCTTATCATAGGAAGTGTGGATTGGTAAGAAACCCTCTCTCAATAATACAATATTTTTTGGTTGCAATGCTTATATGTATGTCTCAAAAGAGAAAAAGACTAAGCTAGACTATAAATCTAAAAAATGCATATTTATGGGTCATAGTATTGGTGTTAAATAATATAAGTTGTGGAACCAAAAAACATAAAATATTATTTATAGTCGTAATGTGATATTTAGAGAAACAAAAGGGGTTCTGAAACAAGAAATGCAACCAAGAAAAGAACCTAAAATAGTTCAAGTAAAATTAGAACAGGAGGAAGAACCTATGGTAGAACCTGGTGCTACAAAAGAAGATGAACTACAAAGAGAGTATAAAGAGGAAAATTTAGAGAAAGAAGGTGAGGAGAAATTTTAAAATGTAGAACCTATAACTCTAAGTTTGAGGATATCAAATCGAGTGAGAAGACTCCCAAAACGGTATAGCCCTTAAAATCTTTATTTTACATTTAATATATCAATTACTGATGAAGAACCTAATACTATAAAGGAAGCACTTCAGTCAAGTGACAATAAGTCTTGTAAAAGGGCTATGGATGAAGAAAAAGAGTCCTTGGATAAAAATAAGACATGGGACTTGGTGAAACTACACCTTGGAAGAAAACTAGTTGGTTGTAAGTGGGTATTCAAGAAGAAGTATAATGTAGAAGGAAAGTCGAAGAAGTACAAGGCTCGCTTGGTAGTAAAAGGATTTTATCAAGTTGAGGGAATTGAATTTGGTGAGATTTTTTATACTATGGCTAAACTAACTTCAATTAGATTTTTGTTGGTTATTTCTACTCCTTTTGTTCTTGAAATAGAATATATGGATGTAAAGACAATACTTCTACATAGTGAACTTGATGAAGACATATATATGTTACAACTAGAATGCTTTAGGATAAAAGGTAAGGAGGGTTTGATATGCAAGTTGAAAAAGTATCTTTACAACTTAAAGCAATCTCTAAGAATGTGAAACCAAAAATTTGATAGCTTTGTTTTGACACTTGGGCTTGGAAAAAGCAAAGAAGATTCATGTGTGTATTTTAAACAAGAAGGTGAAAATTTTGTTATCATTGTTTTGTATGTGGATGACATGTTGTTAATTGGTAACCATAAGGGAATGATAAAGTTACTAAAATCTCAGTTATATTCTAATTTAACATGAAGGATTTGATTGGTACAAAATTTATTTTGGGTATGGAAATAATAAGAGATCATGCAAATAGAAAGATAAGGTTAAATCAAAAGAAATATGTTGATTTGATACTATAGAGGTTTAGGATGCATGATTTTAAACCAATATGTACTCCATATCTTGTTGGTAAAAAGTTATTTGTTGAAAAATATTGTAAAATAGATGAGGAAATTGAAGAAATGCATCATGTTCCCTATGCTAGAATTATTGGTAATCTGATGCATGCAATGGTCTATACTGGACCTAATTTTGCACATGCAATGGGATTAGTTAGAAAATATATGTCCAATCCAAGAAAGGAAAATTGGAATACTATGAAGAGGATCTTTAGATGCGTTGAACTTTAGACTAAGTTATTTGTTACCAAGAAAATATTTAGATAGTAATATTGTAATCTACAAGGTTTTGTGGATGCTAACTGGGTTGGAGATCTAGAAAAGTGAAGATCCATGAGTTCTTATGTGTTTAGACTATTTGGAAGGGTAATAAGTTGGATGAGTAAAAATTAATCAATGGTTGCTTTATCAAAATAGAGGTAGAGTACATTGCAACAACTTATACCTATGAAGAAGTAGTGTGGCTACAAGATTATGTTCAACATTTGGTATTAAGAAGAAGGCTATGAGAATTGACAATGATAGTCAGAGTGCAATATTTTTGGCCAACAATCTTGGTTTTCATGGTCGGTCAAAACATATTGATATCAAGTACCATTTTTTGAGAGATATGGCTAAAAGGAATCAGGTGATGTTGGAGAAAGTTGATATAGAGAATAATGTTGCTGGGCATGTTTACCTTTGATAGTTTACAATGGCAATTTTTGATCCCTATGGAAAGTATTCAAAAAGTGGAAGGATGTTGAAAATATGTTGAATATTTTCCATGTTATTCTAGTGGGCTTAACTCTAAAAAGTATTGGACACTCTCCATGTATCCTCATTGGGGTTCAGGGATGGTAATCCTCAAAAAGCAAGGGTTTGAGGGTAGCAGCCCTCAATGAACATTTTAGGGCTTCTTAAGTTATTTTTAGACCCATATGAGTTGTTTAGGGTTAAATATTCGAACAATGGTTTTTTTCCCATGGTATTGTAAAATTTATTTTGTGTGTTATTTAATTGCACTTGCATCAAGGTTTGAAATGAGATAAGATATGAACATTATTATATTGGGGATGGTTAATTTTATACAATAAGGAGATATTACTATGTTGGGTTTTTTTCATAAGGGTTTCCTAGGTGAAATACCATGTTATATGTGTATTTGTTATCTTATTCTTTTTCCTTTGATTATGTATTTACTATTTTTCTAGATTTACTTTATCAGGGCCTTTTGCTCTTCACTTTTACTGTGGGACTACAGATGCTACGTAGTATATCAAATATTTTTATTTTTTATTGAATAGAATATTGGGTAACCATTAGAGCCACATGGGAAACCAATTATGCTAATGCTAATGGATACATAATTTTGATAGATATATAAAAGTTCAAGGAGAATTCTAGAAACCTTGTTAGGTTTCATTCAATAAAACTATAATGTTCAAATTATGTTTGAAAGAGATTTCCAATGATATAAGATATATTTATGTTATGTGTAGGGAAAATTTATGTTTAGTTGAACAATGCTCTATTTAGGTGATCCTCAAAATATACCAAGTATAGTGAGATTAGTATAAACTATACCAAATAATGTTAGATTTTAATGAAATTAAATATTTATATAGTTGACATCTATAAAAATATATAAAACTTATTTTAAATATGAAATTCTATTAGTTGATCCTCCAAATGTTGCATACAATAGTTTAGACATAGACATAGTATTTTTGTCATAAGTTGATCAAATGGAATCATATTTAAGTGGTTCTTTTTCCAAGTTGAAGAAAATCAACGCAATAGTTTCTATAGAAATTTTATGAATAATTATGTCAATTTGGTACTTGAAAATAAAAAATACATTCTTGACTATAATGATAAATTTTAATTTATACAATCTCAAAATGATTTTATTCTTTTTGTTATAGATTACTCATGTTGCATAATATGTGTTGAAAAAAATTAACTAGTTATGAGTTTCTTTGACACTCCAAAGTATTGAAAAATAGTCCAAGTTAAAGGCTAGAAAATGTATGGGATGATTTCTATTAGAAAGTGGATCTCTACAGGTGGTAGATAAACTACAATGCCACAAGAGGTATTAAGAAAATATCAAAAAACAATTACTACCTTCATGCATAACTGATTTCATCTAGAAGAAGGAAGACCAAGCAAGAAGTACGTTTAAGAGAAACTAAAATGAATATGAATATAAAAGAGAGGCGCACATTGAATATGACAGTACAACTCCAAAATCCAAAGCTAAAAAATATTTTTGGAAGGCTTCTAAGGTGGAATGTCAATCTTAATGTTAATGAAGAATTTTAGGGGAGTTTTATGTTTACAATGAAAAGATGATAATTAGCCCTACCAAACATCTTCTTATCCACATTAAGTTGCAAGCCTATATGGAGGATTAGGGAATCCTAATTTTATCCTTTTTTATATTGAATCAAGTTCGACCTTGTGACCACGTAAAACATTTAAACCTTTAAAATACTTTTCTTGTAGTTTATGGTGACACAATTTGTAATTTGTGGTGGGAGGATTATGGTGGTAGAATATCTAATCTTAACAGGATTTCAATTGTCATTTTGATTCAACCTTGTAGCACTTAAGGATGTCAGCATAACTAGTCTCTTTTAGAGGTTATACACACCAAGTGCAATAGGCTAACCTAGGATTGCCTCAACGAGTTTATCTTTGTGTAGTATAATATTTGGTTTTTTATGAGACAAATGGATCAAATGAATATTGTGAGGTGATTAACATGGATATGCTAGATCCAATATTAGATTGGATTGTCAAAGGTAGGAAAGATATTGATTTTATTCCAAAGGATATTGAAGGATTAATGGTATAAACAAATCATATGAGAGGATTGCAAAAAATATACCATGATGATGCCACACTCGAGGAGCCTCAGATTTAACCACCTATACAAGACCAACCATCCACTATGAAGGGGAAGAAGAAAAAACAAAGAATATTTTAAAACTACATTATATTTTGAATTTGTATGATGTATGTTTTTGGTTTTGATGATCAAGAATTATAGTTACCTTATTTTTTAATTTAAATATAATAGAAAGTTATATTTTTGACTCTCTAATTTTTGTTTTAAATATAATTTTGTGAATTAAAATATGTTATTGATTTTCATGTCAAGTTTTTTTGGAGTTTTTGAGAAACTCTCCAAAATTGAAGTGCCAAGTTTTATCGAGTTGCAAGTTTTCCAAAAATACTTGCAAACACTGTATATTATCACATTTTGTAGTTTCTATTATCAAAGTCCTCAAACCAAATAAATTGTTAATATTTTCCAAGTGAATTATAAGGAACCTACTATTGAAATAAAGCTCTCACACACAAAATACTGAAAGATAACTGAAATATATGTAATAATAGAATAATACTATGCAAACACTAATTGCAGAATTGAAATAATATCACAAATAACTCAGAATCGTAGGCTTCTTTGAGGGGGCAACCTCCTTCAATAATTCATTAACCTGCCAAAAGATATCTTCATACATGGCTTCATAGATTTTTAAAGAAAGACTTCATGCAACCCTAACCCTAAGCTCAAGATTTGGCTTACATGCAAAATGCCACTCGAGATAGAATCTTCTAAAAAAATTTGGTTACAATCTTGATAACGTTTACATCAAATGGCCCCACTTGGCTAGGAGCCTAACATGCCACGTACATTACAAAATATTACAAAATAACAATATATATGGGATCCCCCATGTTGGAAGTGGTTCATTACATAATAGTGAGAATTACAAAATAATGTTAGGATGGGATCCTAACATGTCATTCCCGTTGAAAAATCTTTGTCCTCAAAGCTAAAGGTGAGGAAACTGGTGTTGGAGCTGATGGAGAGACTCCCATGTAGCATATTTAGGATGGAGTCCATGCCGTTGAACAAGAACTTTAGTAATTTTTCAGGTTCAAGCATGATAGAACCTTCTTCATCTAACTTTGGAAGTGCAGATTGAACCTGTACCTGATTGCCCACATATTTTTGAGAGAGAAAACATGAAAAACATGATGGAGCTTGCATGTAGGTGGAAGGACCAATTTGTAGGTTATGGCACCAATCTGTTGTAACATGTGATAGGGTCCATAGTACTTTACAACAAGTTTTTGGCATCTACGAAGTTGGAGGGACAACTATTTGTATGGTTGCAAGTGAAGGAAAACCATATCACCCACATCAAAACTACACTTAGAACGATGTTGGTAAGCCTATTGGTGCATCCGATTTTGGGTTACATTCAAATTCATCTTCAGTTGACAGAGGACATCAACATGCTAACTGAGAGTAGTGTTGACTGCATGGACCTTAGAGCTACCTAGAATATAGGAGGAAGGCATCGGTGGAGGGCACCCATAAACTACCTCAAAATGGGTAACTTTGGTTGTTGTGTGATAGGAAGTGTTGTACCACAACTTAGCAAAAGAAAGCCATCTTGCCCAGTGCGTAGGATGATTTGAGGTAAAGCAAAAAAGGTAGGTTTCCAAACATTTGTTGATAATATCCATCTGGCCATCCATTTACAGATGATAAGCTGAACTCATTTTGAGCTAAGTTCCCTATAACTTAGAAAATTCTTGCTAGAAGTGACTAGTAAAGTTTGGGTCATGATCGGACACAATGGAGGAGGGTAGACCATGAAGACGAAATATAGAATAAAGGAAAATTTAGGCAATGGTGGATACTGTGTAAGAATGGGATAGAGAACAGAAGTGAGCATACTTAAAAAGACGATCCACTACCATGAAGATAATAGATTTGCCTCCAGACTTAGGTAAGCCTTCAATAAAATCCATAGAAGTATCTATCCAAACCTGGTTAGAAATGGGCAAGGGTTGAAGAGTACCTGTAGAATGTACCATTTCACCTTTCATCCGCTGACAGGTATCACAAGCTTCCAAAAAATATTGAATGTCATTTTCAATACCCTTCCAAAAAAAGTGCACTCAAGCCATTCATATATTTTGAGAAATCCTAAATGGATGGCAAATGGAACAACATGTAGTTCTATCATGAGAACTTCCCATAGTGAGGACTTATGGGGAACAATAAGGCATTGGTGGTAACACAAATCTCGACCATCCCAAGTGTATCCTGGACATGAAGTAGGCTCAGTGTATAGGTAATTGACAAAAGTCTACAATTCAAAATCTTGAAGTACCTCATAGTGTGAGGAATTGATCCATTGGGGGACTAGAAATAAAATGACACATAACATACTGAGAGCTTCAAATTGGTGAGAGATAGAATCAATTACAACATTATCCTTACCCTTATTATATGTGATATCATAATCATAGCCCATGAGTTTAGAGATCAATTTTTGTTGTTCATGGGTGGTAACCCGTTGCTCCAAAACGTATTTGAAAGTATGATGATCTATTTTAATGGAGAAATGATGCTCGATGAGATACGATCACCAATGAGTTACTGCATGTAGAATTGCCATCATCTCCTTGGCATAAGTGGATTTTCCAAAATTATGAGTGAAGAGATATTTACTGGTGAAGGTCAAGGGTCTCCCTTATTGCATCAACACTGCACCAATACCACAACCTAAAGCATTGCTTTCAATGATAAATGGTTTGGAGAAATTTGACATGGTCAAAATAGGCATAGTGGTCATAGCATGCTTCAATTCTAGGAAAGCCTATTCAACGTGTCCCGTCCAAGTAAAAGAGTCCTTATTTAACATGGAAGTGAGGGGAGCTACAATTTTACCATAGTTATGAACAAATTTATGATAATAACCTGTAAGCCCTAAAAATCCCCTAAGACCTTTGAGAGTGTGAGGTTTCGATCATTCCTGAATTGCTTGGATCTTCTTTGGGTCAACTTTGATGCCCTCCTTTGTGACGATGTGTCCCAAATATTCCACTTCTACTAGCCCAAAGGAACACTTGGAATGCTTAGCATAGAGCTGATGTTGTGCCAACAACTAGAGAGTCTAATTCACATGAATAATATACTCTTCCCATGAGTTACTATACACCAGAATAACATCAAAGAATACTAGAATGAACTTTTGAAGGAATAGATGAAAAATTTTGTTCATGAGGCTCTAGAAAGTGGAAGGGGAATTAGTCAAGCTGAATGGAATTACCAAAAACTCATAGTTACCTTTGTGAGTACGAAAAATAGTCTTGGGAATATCCTCATCCTTGATCCGGATTTGATGGTACCCCGAGCAAAGGTCAAGTTTGGAAAAATACTTAATCCCATGAAGTTCATACAATAATTCATCCACCATTGGAATAGGAAACTTATCCTTGATGGTGAGTTTATTGATCTCTCGATAATCAATACACAACAACCAAGACCCATATTTCTTGTGTACTAGTAAAATAGAAGAATATTAATGACTTTTGATTGGTCGAATGACACCGGATTTTAACAATTCATGTACTAACTTCTCAATTTTTGACTTAAGAGCATGAGGATACCTGTACGGGATAATTTTAGGTGGTGCATTTCTAGGTAACAAGGGGATAGCATGGTCATGAGAGCGACGAGGTGGTAATTATTTTGGCTCAGTGAAAATAGAGTTGTGCATGGTCAAAATACATTGTAAATCTTCAGGAACAGAATCATCCTCTGAAGGATGAGGTTGGATCATTAAAATCTAAGCTGACACCTTGAGATGATTTTTTAATAACTTCTCCATTCAGATAGAACTGATATTTTGTGAAGGCCCTACTTTTAAGCCATGGAGAGTGTAGGATTGTCCATTCTATGAGAATTACATCCAAAGCTCAACAATGTTCCAAGATATGACTCCCAATATGCCCAACCATTGATCTCCCAACACAATATCACATCCCCCTAGTTGAAGTGCAAACATATCTTGTTTGAGCTCGTAGTCCCCAATATTGACCTTAATATTATGATATTTACCTTTGCAAGGTAAAGTCCCACCATTTTCTACCATAACCTCAAAGAAATTACATGTGTATATGTAACAATTTGCATTATTGGCAATGCAGGGATCAATAAAATTATGTGTATTACCAGAATCAATCAAGATGGTAAGATGTAGACCCTTGAAATAATCAACAACTTTCATGGTTTGGGGAGTAGTAATACCAGCAAGAGCATGAACATAAATTTTATCCTATGGTTCATCTTGGTTTTCTTCCTCTGGTTTAGGTGGTTCCTCTATTGATTCAGTGTCATCATCACTGTGGTCACTGGTGTCAGGCTCATGAACATTGATGAGGAACAACTTCTTTTGGGTGTACCTATTCCCATGAGAAAACTTTTCATCACAATTATAGCACAACCCTTAGGTGCATCACGCATCCATTTCGGTAGTGGTTACATGTTTGGGTGTATCAATGGGTGCAATAGGTTTGTGTTCATTTTGATTTTTGAATCTAGGAGGGAAAGAGGGTTTAGTTTGTGGAAATTTAGATATTCGCCTCTGAGATAAAAATTTGGACTCGGCCAAATGAGCCAACTTGATAGCCTACATCATGGATTGTGGTTTAAACATCGTGACCTCAACTTGGAGATGCTCCCTCAACTTGCTAATAAAATAACTCATCAAGAATCCTTCCTTCATACCTATAGTTTTATTGGCCAACCTCTCAAATTGTATTTTGTAATCTCGAACTATCAAAGTTTATCTTAACTTTGTCAGTTGTCTTGTAAAATCATCATACTCACTAGGGCCAAAGAGAGTGAGTAATTGAGACTCAAAGTCCACCCAATAAGGATCATAGATATTTTTTTGCAACCATTGGTACCACTATAAAGCTTCATATTCCAAGTTGAAATAAGCCATTTGAACTCGGTGATACATGGGGACATGATGGATTCTAAATAATTGAGCAACATGATATAACCATCCATCCACATCCTTCCCATTGAACTTAGGAAAGTCTAGTTTTGGCACCTTGAAGGTAGTATCATGATCAAAGCAAAGGTGAGATTCATTTGCTCCCTTTCCTTAATCTTGGTTGAAATGTGAGTGTTCAGTACAATACTTATGTGTGCTTGGAACACCTTGTATTTTGGACTCAATTTTTGCAAGTTGTTCTTCTAGGCAAATTCTTGAGGTCTCTTGTTTAGTTCTAAAAGTTTGATATTTGGTCATCAAGTGTTGAATTTTTTTTTGTAAACTAGTAAATGTACTTAGTATGGTCTCCATAATTTTAGTGGTGTTTTGCTTTACCTATTTTTGATTTCCATGAGTATCACTCACAATTTGGGATAGCCTTGAACCATTTTTGATAAATTACTAAAAATAGAAGTGTGGTTGCAGGAGTTACTATTTTTATTAAGGAGTCCAAAAAGGTGCTTTCATGTTATATATGAAGATGATCATCTTGAAAAGATAATCACAATGAGCTATATGCAACAACATGGATTTTTGGGCATCCCAGACTCAGATTTTGTATTTGTGGAATATTTGGCCAAAGAGGGCTAGTGGAAAAATGATAAATTTGAGGAATTTTGAGAAAAAAGGGAGTTAAGACTTAACATTTTTGTGACAGGTGCATAAGGGGCTAACTAAGACAAAAAAAAAAATTTGAAATTTTTTGGAGTTGTCTAGGGTCTGTTATGACTTTTTTAGTGCTATTTTTCCTATTTCTTATTTAAAAATTACTCAAAATAGAGTAATGAGAAAACCACTACAACTTCTTTATTATAGCTCTGATTTGCATGATTTTTTATTTTTTGGGTGCAGAATAAAAAATTAGTAAAATACTCACAAGTCTACTTATGCAGTTAGTTTTTTGGATGTACAATTTTTTTTTACGAGTCTACTAGTGCAGTTAGTTCTTTTGATTTGGATCTATAGTTCACAAGTTGGGTACTGGATCAACTATCTCTGATCTATCAACTGATCACCTTGTCACTATCTTGTCACATGTACTATAGTTACTAATATTGATGATTCTATTTTTAACCTTGACCACCTATATTTTCTTAATTTTACAGTTGATTGTTACTATTACTATTGTTGACCTGGCTATTACTATCACTAACCTGACTATAACTATCACTGACCTGATTGTTATTGTCACTGACCTGAATGGTACTGTCACTAACCCAAATATTACTACCACTAATATGAATGGTACTAGAATATTTTAAGCTATTAGAGACACTTGCGGACTCTGTCCTAACTTCTGGTGCATGCAAAGTGTATTCTTCTATGATAGGGGAGTCCTCCGTATGCTCACTTTTTGGGATTGTAAATTCAAGTTCAACAGAATAGGGAGATGTGTGTTTTTTTAGGTTGAAGTGTTTAAAAAAACCATGGTATGCTAGGTATAGGAGTATGTAACACCCATAGGCCCTTTTTTATACCACAATGACAAACATTTGTGCTCGGACCAATATTTCAAGCCACTACCCAAGGAGGATTCCACACATACACTTGAGCACACTATTTGCTTCTGTGACAATATGTGAGGGTAATCATCTAGGATTTTTTGTCCCATAGACTATGGATGATACAAGGTTGAAAATATTCCTACTGGATAAAATTTTGTTCAAACTATAATGGTCTCTCAATACACCCGAAGATGTGTAGGAGCTCGATTCTATGCATGAGTGTTGTCTAAGGCCTAGATATTGGAGCATGATCATCCATCACTTCACTCGATGATTTATGGGCTATCTAGCGTAGCCAATAATGAAAAATCCTTCACGATATTTTAAAACCCCTAGCACAGGGTTTCTATCCTACTCAACTATGAAAACAAATAGACTGTATTTTTTGGTTTTTGTAGATTTTTTTTTGGTTTCTTGAATAAAGGAAAAAAAAATGAAAAACATAGTAAATTATACCTAATAAGCAAAAATTACTGAGTAATAATTATCGTAGTCGTAGCAGAACTCATCCCTAGAAAGTGCTCTAATACCACTTATAAGGAACCTATTATTGAAATAAATCTCACACACACAAAATACTGAAAGATAATTGAAATACATGCAATAATAGAATAATACTATGCAAAAAGTAATTGTAGAATTGAAACAATCTCACAAATAACTCAAAATAATAGGCCTCTTCAAGGGGGCAACCTCCTTCAATATTTCATTAACTTACCAAAATATATCTTCGTACATGGTTTCATAGCTTTTTAAATAAAGACTTCATGCAACCCTAACCCTAAGCTCAAGAGTTGGCTTACATGCAAAACACCACTCAAGCAAGAATATTCTACCAAATGTCGGTTATAATCTTGATAACAGTTACATCAAATGGCCCCACTTGGTTAGGATCCTAACATGCCATGTACATTACAAAATATTGCAAAATAATATTATAGATGGGATCTCCAATGTTGGAAGTGGGTCATTACATAATAATGAGAATTACAAAATAATGTTAGGATGGGATCCTAACACGAATTTAATGGCTTTACTAAGAAGAAAAAATATATTCACCACTAAATAAGAGGTGAATACATTATGCAATATTTAAGAATATCTATCAAACTTCTTATGTTGAAACATGTATTTTTTAATCAATTTTTTTAAGTACAATGAAATGCAATGAAATATAATTGAAACTAATTTGGATGTACTACACAAGATATTTTAGCATCCACAAACTAATTAGGGGTATGTTTTTAGGACTATCATAATTTTTTATGGTGATGGAATAATCTTCATGCCATTACTTCATCCTAAAGATCTATAATTTACACACAAGAAGATTTAAAGAGCATACAAAGTATATGAAGATCCTTTCAAGATAAGGCCCATAGTTATGACAAATAAAAGTGATAAAGAAACTAAAATACAATAAATACATGCATGAAAATGAAATCTAGCTATTCTAAATAGTAATTAAAATGTTGTTAGAACCTAATAAAAGAAAGAAAACAAGAAATAAATCTCTACCCATGAGGCCATCTCTATGCAGGATGGTTATACATGTTGACCATATCTAAGATATATGATCATACCTATGGGCCATCTCTGAGAGAGATGACCGCTAATCTACGAATGGTTCCCTTGTGATTGATGCAAGGTAAAACTAGGTTCGATCTATGGGTCGACTAATTGGTGCGCTTGTGAAGAACGACTTGAGGGGTGAAATTCAATGCTAAAATAAGGATTTTAGATTGTGCAAAGAGTATGGATGTGATATTCAACCTTTAAAATGATCCATTGTCATGCTTCCCATAAAGAAAAGAATGCAAAAAGGGTTGGAAGCTTTGTGGTTAAATTTTGGTAGCACTTCGTTGCTTGGAAACTCCTTGATAAATGTATGAATGCATGGTACCATTAAATAGACTTCCAAATGAGATTCCAAGCTTGCAATAGAAGCCAATAAATAGTTATATTCAAGAAAATGTAACTACCCATTCTTGAAATTTTCTTTGCAAGTAACTAGATACTGTTATGCTTAGCTGGCATGTGTAACTATTTTATCCATTGTGAATTTGAATTTTCTTTTGGCATGACCATATCGAGGTGATATGACCATGATTGTCAGTCATATTGAGCTAATACAATATCAATTGGGGGTCATATCAAGGTAAGACGATCTCTAGAGGTCGTCCTCTGGTGGGATGGTCTTGGCTACAAAGGAAAATTCCTCATTGTTTGAGTGGTGAAAACCATTATTGAGCCCTAGGGCTACCCAAAGTGGGTCATATGGCCTTAAAGGATTTCATATTGGTAGTATCCTCAACATGACATATTTTAGGTGTCTATAGATACCCCTTTTTAGGATGTGTTGTGTGAAAGCATAATATGGAGAAAAAATAGATGACCTATTAGTCAAATTGAGGTTTGATGGTGGTCATTGATCTGATGAATATTAGATACCCTAATCATAGAAAGAGCATACATTTTTTAATCATTGCTTTGAAAAGTTGAAAAACTTGAATAATTTTTTTGGTAAACTTTTTGGGCATTAGAGACAAGCTTGAGTCTACGCATTAGCCTTAGGGACATTGGAAGACAATCTTAAGTCTACACTTTAGCCTTAGGGGTATTGGAAGATAAGCTTAAGTCTACACTTTAGCCTTAGGGGCATTGGAAGACAAGCTTAAGTCTACACTTTAGCCTTAGGGGCATTGGAAGATAAGCTTAAGTCTACACTTTAGCCTTAGGGGCATTGGAATACAAGCTTAAGTCTACACTTTAACCTTAGGGTCATAACAATCATGTAGTTTAACTGCCCATTTTTAAATTTTTTTTTTGTTTCTTTTGTTTGTTTGGCCCAAGTAGGGAGGGTGCATGATTGTATTTGGAAATGATTCTCAAATTAACGCAATTAGTGATGATTGAGTGTTTTATTGTTTATTTGATTATAAATTTTATGATTATATGACTACCCCCTCAAGCGATGAGTTGAAGAGGAAATGGAATAATAATGAAAGCAATGAGTCACTTGACCAAGATGATTTGATTTGGGTTTTCTAGGACAATTGCAAAATTTTGAGGGCTCATGACCTCATTACAACCTTGATTTTTACCCATTGTTATTAGTTTTTTTTTTGTGAGTGACATTATGGTAATTTACTCATCCTACCGAATTACATGGATAGCCAATCAGTACAACTACCAGGTGACAAGAGTAGATCACTAGATGCGAGTTTCACCTGATTTTTGATTTGATGAGACCAAAGGATTTAGGTGCCTTTGGAGCCTTTTGGATTATTGTGACCAAAGGTTTTAGGTGCCTTTGGAGCCTTTTGAAGTGAATTTGACCAAAGGGGTTAGGTTCCTTTGGAGCATTTTGACGTGATATGACCAAAGGGTTTTGGTTCCTTTGGAGCCTTTTGATTTTATGTGACCAAAGGACTTAAGTGCCTTTGGAGCATTTTGAATTGATGTGACTAAAGGTCTTAAGTGCCTTTGGAGTGTTTTGAATTGATATGACCAAAGGGCTTAAGCGCCTTTGGAGCATTTTGAATTAATGTGACCAAATGGCTTAAGTGCCTTTGGAGCATTCTAAATTGATGTGACCAAAGAGCTAAAGCACCTTTGCAGTGATTTGAATTGATGTGACCAAAGGGCTTAAGTGCCTTTGGAGTGTTTTGAATTGATGTGACCAAAGGGCTTAAGTGCCTTTGGAACATTTTGAATTGATGTGACCAAAGGGCTTAAGTACCTTTGGAATGTTTTGAATTGATGTGACCAAAGGGATTAAGCACATTTTTTGAATTTAGATGTGAATGTAATGATGCATGATGGATGAATGTATGCCAAGATTTCATAAGATATATGCATATATGTATTAACGATAGAATGATTTACAATGTAAAAATAACCTAAGTGTGAGCACCACAATATGTATAAAATTCATCAATCAAAATGTTAACGTTCTCACAAAAGTTATACATTTGAAAGCCAACCATATGTAATATGATAAAAATGAAAATGATGGATGAGATACCAGTCTAATGTTATAGAGGAACAACATGGTTTTCATGAGATTCAAACACCCTACTTGAGTAGTCAAAAGATGTATACTAACTACACATGACTCTTGAAAGATACAAGTTTTATAGGAAGACCCAGATACTCACTATCCTTGTGTGTGCATAGTGATGTTCATTATGACATATAGGACTATCCCATTGCCAAGCGAGTTTAATTCAACCCATTGTTGTAATGAGGATCACCGTATGGTCATTATTATTTTAATTTTGGATGTAGTTGGACTTGACCACTAGGCAATACAAGCCACCAAAAGATAGCTCATTTGCAAGTCGCCATTAGTCTGTACAAAAAAAGGCTGTTAATGTGACATACATATCACCCCACGTAAGACTACCCCATTGTCAGGTGGGTTTCATTCAACCCATCAATGTAATGGAGATCATCCCATGGATTTTGAATGATTGAGGATTCTAGGGATTCAATCTCTTTACCTTATTTTCTTTTGATTCTTTTTGTTTGGGATTATTGCTCATTTTCTATGAGGAGCAAGGGGATTCATTTGGTTAGTGGTGAAAATAACTTTTTCTCTCTATTTTTTTGGGGGGGAGAACTTGGTCATTTTATGGAAGAGGAAGGGGATTGCTTGGGTAGGGGGGAGATTTTACTTTTGTCAATACTCAAAATCCAAGACCATGCACATAATGGGATGAGCAAGGGAAACCTTTCACTTAAGGGAGCAAGGATTATATTGTAGTGTCACCCTTCCTTGTTCAAAATCATATTTTAAATGTGTAAAATTGTGTTAGGGTTTTGAGATATGCAAGGTATAATCAAAGCAAGACCCTACCTCCAAAAATCAAGATAGATTTCTACACTATTTGAAAAGAAAACCAGATATGGTTGAATGACCAAAAAACCCTAGTGAATACCCTATAACAACTTATTGGTTGTGTTGAAAAACATAGTTACTCACAAAGGGGAATATAGATGGTAGTGGTATGTGGAATATGGGGGTTTTCCCTATGCTATTTTGTAAACTAAAATGTGTGTAAAACATTTAGTGGACATCTAAACATCATTGTTGATATTCATCCAATATCTACCCTATCTTACGAGGATCCTTTAATAAGAAAAATCTCATAAGAAAAACTATTAATGATGACGATGGAAAATGTTGGTTTAAGACTCATGACAGTCATACAAACATGGTGCTATGTGTAGTAATGCAAGCATAATTTATCTTAATGCAAGTACAATGGATGAATAATGGTGTGAAATGCATGATGACGTAATACAAATGTTTTTGTATTTTTTATGTTTTGTATTATTTGTGCAGATTTTGTTTTTCTAATTTTTTTTTTTTGAAAATTTTGATTATTTTTTTTTTTTTTTGGAATTTGCCAAAGGTCTTAAGTGCCTTTGGGGATTTTTGTGAATTTACCAAAGGACTTAGGTGACTTTGGATATTTTTTTGAGTTGACCAAAGGTTTTAGGTGCGTTTGGAGCCTTTTGAAGTGAATTTGACCAAAGGGGTTAGGTTCCTTTGGAGCATTTTGACGTGATATGACCAAAGGATTTTGGTTCCTTTGGAGCCTTTTGATTTGATGTGACCAAAGGACTTAAGTGCCTTTGGAGCATTTTGAATTTATGTGACCAAAGGTCTTAAGTGACTTTGGAGTGTTTTGAATTGATATGACCAAAGGGCTTAAGGGCCTTTGGAACATTTTGAATTAATGTGACCAAACGACATAAGTGCCTTTGGAGCATTCTAAATTGATGTGACCAAATAGCTAAAGCACTTTTGTAGTGTTTTGAATTGATGTGACCAAAGGTCTTAAGTGCCTTTGGAGTGTTTTGAATTGATGCGACCAAAGGGCTTAAGTGCCCTTGGAACATTTTGAATTGATGTGATCAAAGGGCTTAAGTACCTTTGGAATGTTTTGAATTGATGTAACCAAAGGGATTAAGCACCTTTGGAGCTTTTTGAATTTATATTTGAATGTAATTATGGATGATGGATGAATGTATGACTAGATTTCATAAGATATATGCATAGATGTATTAATGATAGAATGAAATTCATCATGGGATTAAGCACCTTTGGAGTGTTTTGATATATGCATAGATGTATTAATGCAAAAATAATCTAAGTGTGAGCACCACAAGATGTATAAAATTCATCAATCAAAATGTTAATGTTATCACAAAAGTCATACATTTAAAATCCAACCATATGTAATATGATAAAAATGTAAATGATGGATGGGATACCAGTCTAATGTTATAGAGGAACAACATGGTTTTCATGATATTCAAACACCCTACTTGAGTAGTCAAAATATGTATACTAACTACACATGACTCTTGAAATATACAAGTTGGACTTGACTACTAGGCAATACAAGCCACCAAAAGATAGCTCATTTGCAAGTCACCATTTGTTTGTTCAAAAAAAGGTTGCTAATGTGACAGACATATCACCCCACGTAAGACTACCCCATTGTTAGGTGGGTTTCATTCAACCCATTAATGTAATGGAGATGATCCCATGGATTTTGAATGATTAAGGATTCCATGGATTCAATCTCATTACCTTATTTTCTTTTGATTCTTTTTGTTTGGGATTCTTGCTCATTTTTTATTAGGAACAAGGGGATTTATTTGCTTAGTGGTGAAAATAACTTTTTCTCTCTTTTTTTTTGGGGGGGGAACTTGGTCATTTTATGGAAGAGCAAGGGGATTGCTTGGGTAGGGGGAGATTTTCCTTTTGTCAATACTCAAAATCCAAGACCATGCACATAATTGGATGAGCAAGGGAAACCTTTCACTTAAGGGAGGAAGGATTATATTGTAGTGTCACACTTCCTTGTTCAAAATCAGATTTAAAATATGTAAAATTGTGTCGGGGTTTTGAGATATGCAAGGTATAATCAAAGCAAGACCCTACCTCCAAAAATCAAGGTAGCTTTCTACACTATCTGAAAAGAATACCAAATATGTTTGAATGACCAAAAAACCCTAGTGAATACCCTATAGCAACTTATTGGTGGTGTTGAAAAACATAGTTACCCACAAAGGAGAATATAGATGGTAGTGGTATGTGGAATATGGGGGTTTTACCTATGCTATTTTGCAAACTAAAAGGTGTGTAAAATAGTTAGTGGACATCTAAACATCATTATTGATATTCATAAAATATCTACCCTATATTACGAGGATCCTTTAATAATAAAAAGCTCATAAGAAAAACTGTTAATGAGGACGCTGGAAAAGGTTGGTTTAAGACTCAAGACAGTCATACAAACATGGTGCTATGTGTAGTAATGCAAGCACAAGTTATATTAATGCAAGTACAATGGATGAATATACCTAATGCAACTAATAAATGAGTGTAATGGTGTGAAATGCATGATTATGTAATAAAAATGTTTTTGTATTTTTGATGTTTTGTATTGTTTGTGCAAACTTTGTTTTTCTAATTTTTTTTTGAAAATTCTGATAATTTTTTATTTTTTTTGGAATTGGCCAAAGGTCTTAAGTGCCTTTGGGGATTTTTGTGAATTTACCAAAGGACTTAGGTGCCTTTGGAAATTTTTGTGAGTTGACCAAATTTTTTAGGTGCGTTTGGAGCCTTTTGAAGTGAATTTGACCAAAGGGGTTAGGTTCCTTTGGAGCATTTTGACGTGATATGACCAAAGGGTTTTGGTTCCTTTGGAGCCTTTTGATTTGATGTGACCAAAGGACTTAAGTGCATTTGGAGCATTTTGAATTGATGTGACCAAAGGTCTTAAGTACATTTGGAGTGTTTCAAATTGATATGACCAAAGGGCTTAAGCACCTTTGGAGCATTTTGAATTAATGTGACCAAACAACTTAAGCGCCTTTGGAGCATTCTGAATTGATGTGACAAAAGAGCTAAAGCACCTTTGGAGTGTTTTGAATTGATATGACCAAAGGGATTAAGTGTCTTTGGAGTGTTTTGAATTGATGTGACCAAAGGGCTTAAGTGCCTTTGGAAAATTTTGAATTGATGTCATCAAAGGGCTTAAGTACCTTTGGAATGTTTTGAATTGATGTAACCAAAGGGATTAAGCACCTTTGGAGGTTTTTGAATTTAGATGTGAATGTAATTATGGATGATGGATGAATGTATGCCTAGATTTCATAAGATATATGCATAGATGTATTAATGATAGAATGATTTTAAAATGCAAAAGTAACCTAATTGTGAGCACCACAAGATGTATAAAATTCATCAATAAAAATGTTAACGTTCTCACAAAAGTCATACATTTGAAAGCCAACCATATGTAATATGATAAAAATATAAATTATGGTCATAATTATTCTAATTTTGGACGTATTTGGACTTGACTACTAGGCAATACAAGCCACCAAAAGATAGCTCATCTGCAAGTCACCATTAGTCTGTACAAAAAAAAGGTTGCTAATGTGGTAGACATATCACCCCACGTAAGACTACCCCATTTTCAGGTGGGTTTCATTCAACCCATTATTGTAATAGAGATCATCCCATGGATTTTGAATGATTGAGGATTCACGGGATTCAATCTCATTACCTTATTTTCCTTTGATTCTTTTTTTGGGATTCTTGCTCATTTTTTATGAGGAGCAAGGGGATTTATTTACTTAGTGGTGAAAATAAGTTTTTCTCTCTTTTTTTTGGGGGGGAAACTTGCTCATTTTATAGAAGAGCAAGGGGATTTCTTGGGTAGGGGGGGATTTTCCTTTTGTCAATACTCAAAATCCTATACCATGCACATAATGGGATGAGCAAGGGAAACCTTTCACTTAAGGGAGGAAGGATTATATTGTAGTGTCACCCTTTTTTTTCAAAATCAAATTTTAAATGTGTAAAATTGTTTCGGGGTTTTGAGATATGCAAGGTATAATCAAAGCAAGACCCTACCTCCAAAAATCAAGGTAGCTTTCTACACTATCTAAAAATAAAACCAGATATGGTTGAATGACCAAAAAACCCTAGTGAATACCCTATAGCAACTTATTGGTTGTGTTGAAAAACATAGTTACTCACAAAGGGCAATATAGATGGTAGTGGTATGTGGAATATGGGGGTTTTACCTATGCTATTTTGCAAACTAAAAGGTGTGTAAAATAGTTAGTGAACATCTAGACATCATTATTGATATTCATAAAATATCTACCCTATATTACGAGGATCATTTAATAATAAAAAGCTCATAAGAAAAACTGTTAATGAGGACGCTGGAAAAGGTTGGTTTAAGACTCAAGACAGTCATACAAACATGGTGCTATGTGTAGTAATGCAAGCACAAGTTATCTTAATGCAAGTACAATGGATGAATATACCTAATGCAACTAATAAATGAGTGAAATGGTGTGAAATGCATGATTATGTAATAAAAATGTTTTTGTATTTTTGATGTTTTGTATTATTTGTGCAAACTTTGTTTTTCTATTTTTTTTTTGAAAATTCTGATGATTTTTTATTTTTTTTGGAATTGGACAAATGTCTTAAGTGCCTTTGGGGATTTTTGTGAATTGACCAAAGGACTTAGGTGACTTTGGAAATTTTTGTGAGTTGACCAAAGGTTTTAGGTGCGTTTGGAGCCTTTTGAAGTGAATTTGACCAAAGGGGTTAGGTTCCTTTGGAGCATTTTGACGTGATATGACCAAAGGGTTTTGGTTCCTTTGGAGCCTTTTGATTTGATGTGACCAAAGGACTTAAGTGCCTTTGGATAATTTTGAATTGATGTGAAAAAAGGTCTTGAGTGCCTTTGGAGTGTTTTGAATTGATATGACCAAAGGGCTTAAGCGCCTTTGGAGCATTTTGAATTAATGTGACCAAATGACTTAAGCGCCTTTGGAGCATTTTGAATTGATGTGACCAAAGAGCTAAAGCACCTTTGGAGTGTTTTGAATTGATGTGATCAAAGGGCTTAAGTGCCTTTGGAGTTTTTTGAATTGATGTGACCAAAGGCTTAAGTGCCTTTGGAACATTTTGAATTGATGTCATCAAAGGGTTTAACTTCCTTTGGAATGTTTTGAATTGATGTAACCAAAGGGATTAAGCACCTTTGGAGCTTTTTGAATTTAGATGTGAATGCAATGATGGATGATGGATGAATGTATGCCTAGACTTCGTAAGATATATGCATAGATGTATTAATGATAGAATGATTTTAAAATGCAAAAATAACCTAAGTGTGAGCACCACAAGATGTATAAAATTCATCAATCAAAATGTTAACATTTTCACAAAAGTCATACATTTGAAATCCAACCATATGTAATATGATAAAAATGTAAATGATGGATGGGATACCAGTCTAATTTTATAGAGGAACAACATGGTTTTCACGAGATTCAAACACCCTACTTGAGTAGTCAAAAGATGTATACTAACTACACATGACTCTTGAAAGATACAAGTTTTATAGGAAGATCCAGATACTCACTATCCTTGTGTGTGCATAGTGATGTTCATTATGACATATAGGACTATCCCATTGCTATGCGGGTGTCATTTGACCCATTGTTGTAATGAGGATCACCATATGGTCATAATTATTCTAATTTTGTATGTAGTTGGACTTGACTACTAGGCAATACAAGCCACCAAAATATAGCTCATCTGTAAGTCACCATTGGTCTATACAAAAAAATGTTGCTAATGTGACAAACATATCACCCCACGTAAGACTACCCCATTGTTAGGTGGGTTTCATTCAACCCATCAATGTAATGGAGATCATCCCATGGATTTTGAATGATTGAGGATTCCAAGGATTTAATATCATTACCTTATTTTCTTTTGATTCTTTTTGTTTAGGATTCTTGCTCGTTTTTTATGAGGAGCAAGGGGATTTATTTTCTTAGTGGTGAAAATAACTTTTTATCTCTCTTTTTTTGGGGGGGGAACTTGGTAATTTTATGGAAGAGCAAGGGGATTTTTTGGGTAGGGGGGAGATTTTCCTTTTGTCAATACTCAACATCCTATACCATGCACATAATGGGATGAGCAAGGGAAACCTTTCACTTAAGGGAGCAAGGATTATATTGTAGTGTCACCCTTCCTTGTTCAAAATCATATTTTAAATGTGTAAAATTGTGTTGGGGTTTTGAGATATGCAAGGTATAATCAAAGCAAGACCCTACCTCCAAAAATCAAGGTAGATTTCTACACTATCTAAAAAGAAAACCAGGTATGGTTGAATGACCAAAAAACCCTAGTGAATACCCTATAGCAACTTATTGGTTGTGTTGAAAAACATAGTTACTCACAAACGGGAATATAGATGGTAGTGGTATGTGGAATATGGGGTTTTCCCTATGCTCTTTTGCAAACTAAAAGGTGTGTAAAATAGTTAGTGGACATCTAAACATCATTGTTGATATTCATCCAATATCTACCCTATCTTACAAGGATCCTTTAATAAGAAAAAGCTCATAAGAAAAATTGTTAATGATGACGATGGAAAAGGTTGGTTGGAGCTTTTTGTGAATTTACCAAAGGGATTAAGTATCTTTGGAGATTTTTGTGAATTGACCAAAGGGCTTAGGTGCCTATGGAGATTTTTGTGAGTTGACAAAAGGGATTAGGTGTCTTCGAATATTATTTTTAGTTGAACGAATGTCTTAAGTTCCTTTAGAGATTTTTTTTTTTTTTTGTTTATTTTTTATTTTTTAGGGGGTAAGGTTTGATACCTTAAGCACCCCCAAAGTGTGTGGTGATTGGAAAATGTGGGGAAGGTGCGATACCTTTAGAATCCCCAAATTTATTCATTGGTTGTGATGTGGTTGATGGAAAAGGTGTGACACCTTGAGCACCCCCACTATGCATTGTGATTGATGTGATGTGATTGATCTAACTGGGAAGAGTGATAAAAGTGAACCTCTCCTATCGTGGTAACAAATTATGTGCAATATCAATGTTCTAAAGAGATGCAATAAGCAAAGAGGAAATATTGGATGAAGCCACATGTTGCATAGATTTATTTTGATATTCATGGTCCTCTATTACAACATTGATCATTCCCAAAGAATCTTGAAGAGGTGGATTGACGTGCACCTGATTCACATGCTTAAGTTGCTTGAATTGATTGGTGGATGTTGTGTTTGTTTCATGTGTGGATAAGGGATCTTTGAAGACTCCCATTTATTCATTGTTTAAGGCAATGGGATTTCCAATTTAAAGCTCTTACCTCTCTATCATATCTTGTACTAATTATATAAAGGGGTAACATTTCTAGATGTCATGACCCCTTTGTCGATGGTAAGCATAATATAGATTTCTCTTGTACCCCTTTGATCTAGGCTTATTAGGATGGATATCAAGAATATTATTTGCTCATACCTCACATAATCGATTGAATATCAATGTTAATGTCTCTAGAAAAGGAGTATATTTTCATGGTGGCCAACACTATTGGACTTCTCTTTGATTATTTTGTGTATGATTTTGGGTTGGTGGAGGCTAATCTTGGTAATTATACTACACTAGTAGTTGAGGTAGTGTGGTCTGGTTCGAGGATCTAGGGATACTCAAAATGACTTGATTGACTAAAGCTGCATTTTGTTGCATGTTGCCACCTTTAATATTATTTTTTTGACCATTCCCTTTTGTGGAGTTGAATATTACCCTCCTGGACCTTGATGTCCTTAATGATCTTAGCCTATGTTAAGGCCTTCTTGAATTTTTGGTATTTTTGTAGTTTTAATAGAAGTGATATTTGCTCCGAACAACTCCTAGTGAACGTTCGGGTAAGTTTTATGATGGGTAAGGTGAAAGGTAATTTTGACATAAATTTCCTCCACATATTACCATATTCCATGATTGGCTTGTTTTCAAATTGATGAAGGCTAGACAAGTCAGTCAAGTTTATCATTTTCCTAATGCTAAAGGCAAAATGTTCCAAAAATGCATTGACTAATTGCTCAAAGGTGTATATGCTATGGCATGGTATATGGTTATACCATTCTAAAGCATCCCCAACTAATATTATAAAGAAGGCTCTCAATATTAAAGAGTCATTTTATTGAAGACGAAAGCACATATTAATGAAGCTTGTCACATGTTGTTGTATGTCTCTATCACCTTTAAAATTTTTGAGTCTAGGCATCTCAAAGTATGGTGGGTATGGTAGTGATGACATTGATGGATGCAAAATTTGATTGCCTAGCTGATTTAGTATGGGTTTTTTATAACCTAAGCTTTAAGATTGTTTTTCTAATGAATTTATCTGATCAGTTAGCACTTTGTATACCTTTGGTAAAATGATATGATCTACCTACTTTAGTCCTTGATTAGGTAGAGGTGGCCTATTTTGATGTTGAGGTGTGCGATAAGTATGATAATTAGGTACCTCATCATAAATGGATCTAGGATAGGTATCTAATTTTTCATGATGTCCCTATTGGGGCTCTTCATATAATTCCTCCACCTATTGATCTTGGTATTATTGAAAAGTATGAAGTTCTTGATGATAACTAGGTAGCAGCCTTTGATGTTGAACACAACTTTGGCATGTCCGAGTGAAAATATTTTCATACTGTATTGGGTGTATTACACATTGTTGCATCCTATAGGTTCTACGTGTAGGCACCGCTTCATGCAATACCTTTTGCAATTGCTCTTGTTGTATCCTTTGCTGATACAACATTTATAGGTGTGCCCATTGTGGATCCACCCATTGTTGATTTAATTGTTGTTGTTTGTTCAAATTTGGTTTAAGTTTCTGATGAGTATGATTTTTTTGCTCACTTTTATGGGATATATGTAACCTCGTATTTGAAATACGAGTGGGCTTATGTTGTTTTTCTCCCCTAGTAGTATCTATTACTTATTTTCCATGATACTTAAAGTTTGCATTGACTTGATATTTTGGTTTATGAATGATATCTGTATAGTCTAGAGATGTTGGGATGTAATGTGGTTGCAGCAAGTACTATTCATGATGAGTAGGAGGATAATTTGGGTCCTCTTCCTCATATATGAGGAATTTGTGATATTCAATATTAGATGTAAACTTTGTATACTCAGGCTGCATAGAGGCATAATGTGATTGTGTAGAGTACTCTTCATAAGTAGGAGGATGACTTGAGTCTTCTTCTTCCTCATCTACAAGAATGACATAGGATTATGTGGTTATCTTACTATAACTGTTGTACCTATCTAGATGAGCATATTTTTGAATCATTCTTGGTCGATCAAGCAGGGTGGATTGCTCATCCAAGATAGGATATTTATGTATAGAATAAACCAGAATGTGAACTTGTGGCATTGACCTACTAGGTCCTTTAGTGGGTGGATTATTCTTTTTATAAAAAATTTATTAGGGTGTCCAAGTCATGAAGGTTTCCTAGAGGACCTATGGATACCTCCCTAATGGGAATGTCTTGAAGGTTTAACTCCTTGTAGAGGGTATTGTTGTCCATGTCATTTGGACTAAGCCAAAGATGTTCCATGTCTCCTTGCAAATTTTTAGTAATGCTAGCTTGTGATTGAGTCTATTTGTGCATCGTTATCATGAGGTGGATTAATAAAAAAAATAAAGAAACACACAAGAAAATAATTTATTATCTTGTTTAAATTTTAAGTATGAGTCCCTATACTATTTAGTGCATTTTGATGTTGAAAACTCATATTCCTATGAAGCTAAGGGGTAACAAAAATAGAAAAACACTAAAAGGTAGTTCAAGCACACCCTCTTGTCAAGGAATGTGAATCAAATGATAAAAGTGGCTTCCTATTGGATATTGGCTCAAGGTAACCTTATGGGAAAAAAATACCCCTTTAAATAGGTTGCATTGTCTAATGTCCTAGTACCAACGAAGCCTCACTTTTCCTTAACCCTCATATTTAAGGCATGGATAGTAATGATAGTTGCATCCACTAATTATTTTAAAGAGCCCCATGGTAAAAGAGCTATGCTAACCTTCCCACTCTAGGTGCACCCAAGAGTAGGGGACCTTTCGGTGATGAAATCTAAAAAGCCACTCACTTTTGGCCACTAAGTTTCTAGGGTGCAAGCCAACATATGGATATGAAGCCCACCGTTGCTGGTCCCGATCAATGGTTGGTGATGAATTCTAACTCATTGATGTAAAATTAAAATGTGGTGTGTGGGGTTCCTTTTATTTTATACAAAATAAAGTGAAAGCAATAAGCATTCCATGCTATTTCACTAATGCAAAAAAATAATATTTCAAATTCAAAATTTCTAAATAATGAACATTTAATTCTTAGAAACCTATCAGATGTAGAACCATACATGAGTAGCTTATGGATAGACAAGTAATTAGACCAAAAATTAGCAGATAAGGGGCCATATTACATAGAGATAACTTCATATAGGGGTTGTCCTACACAAGGATGATCACTAGCAAGGGCCATATCATAGAGAGACGATTATAGATAGGGGCCATCTAGACCAGATATGGTCACATACAGAAGCCCAAAAATGTAAAGTATTTCTATTATAAGCTCTATAATTTGACATATTTTTGTAAAATTTTCTTATAAAATAGAGACAAAGAAATTAGATGTACTAACCTTGATATCCTAGGTTTTATGATGTTCTAGATTCTACTTTTTATGCTTTTTGAGGTGGATGGTGGTGTAGTTGATCACTCCTATCTCATACATGATTTGTATAAAAATGAGCATCCAAAAAGAGGGGTCACAAGGGCCATCTCAATAACATATATGATTAGTGATATCAGGTAGGGATGGCTTTATAATAGGGACCATATCAAGAAGGTGTGGTTGTAGAACAGGGTTGTTTCTATGAGGGATGGTCATGTCTGTTGGCCATATCTATAAGGGATGCTCGTACCTGTAACTCACAAACACCAAAAATAGATAGTAATTAACAATGTGAATACAATATGTGGACTAGGTCTGACCATGATCACCACTAAATTTTTTGAAAAATATCATACATCCATAAAATAATATACAAGACTGAAATAAAACAAATCTAAATGCAACCATGAAGATAAAGAATGAAATAAAGAAAATTATGGACGATGCCATTTATTAATAATACTTTCTTCTTTCCAAGAAATTACAAAAGATCCCTCTTAGGGATTCCTACAAATATTAATACAAAGAAATACAATTGAAACCAATTTGGATGTATTACATAGGATATTTTAGTATCCACAAATTGATTAGGGATAGGTTTTCGATACTATCATAATGTATGATGGTGATGAATCTTTATGCCATTGCTTCCTTGTAAATATCTATAATCTACACACAAGAATATTTAAAGAGCATCAAAAGCATATAAAAGCCTTTCAAGATAAGACACGTAGTGATGACAAAGGAAAGCGATAAAAAAACTAAAAAATATAAATACATGCATGAAAATGAAATCTAGCTATTCTAAACAATAATTAAAATACTGCTAGAATCTAATATAGGAAAGAAAACAAGAAAAATATCTTTGCCCAGGAGGTAGTCTCTGTGCAGGACGGTCATACCTACTAGTCATCTATAAGAGATATGATCATACAAGTTGGCCATCTCTGAGAGATATGGCCACTAATCTATGAATGATTCTCTTATGGCCAATACAAGGTGACATCAGGTTTGATCTGTGGATTGGTCGATAAATTGGTGCACTCAAGAAGAACAACTTGAGAGGTGAAATTCAATGCTGAAACAAGGATGTTAGATGTACAAAGAGTATGAATGCAGCATTCAACCTTCAAAATGATCCATTGGCATGCTTCCCATGAAGAAAAGAATTAAAAAAGGGTTAGAAGCTTCATGGTTAAAATTCAACAAAGAATTCGTTGCTTGGAAATTCCTTGATAAATGTATGAAGGCTAGGTGCCATTATATAGACTTCCAAATGGGAGTCCAAGCTTACAAGGGAAGCCAAGAAATAGTTAGATTCAAGAAAATGTAACTACCCATTCTTGAAACTTCCTTTGCAAGTAACTAGATATTGTTATGCTTAGCTGGCACATGTAACCGTTTTATCCATTGTGTATTTGAATTTACTTCTAGGGCGACCATATCAAGGTGAGACGATAATGACTACGTGTGATATCAGGCTAAGATAGTCTCGATTGTGGGTCATCTCGAGGTAATATGATCTCTTGAGGTTATCTTCTAGTAGGATTGTCTTGGCTGCAAAGGAAAATTCCTCCCTGTATAAGTGGTGAAAACCACTGTTGAGCCCTAGGGCTTCCCAAGGTGGGTCATATGGCCTTAAAGGAGTCCATATAGGTGGTATCCTCAATATGACATTTTTTAGGTGTCTACAAGTATAATAATATACACTTAGTCTAATTGACAATAAACTAGTTTTTCCTGGTAAATGGATACTAGTATCATTTTTACCTACCATTATAATTGAAATTGATTTACCTCTTGTCAACTAAACCTAATATCTCTATGACAATCACACATATGAACTAATTAATAAATTTTAAAATTACAAGCTTTGTTATATTACAAATTAATGACATATTTATCGTGAACCTATACTCTTAAGAATTTTTGAACATGTATAAATTTTTATGCTTAATTTATAATTATATTACTTAACAATAATAGTATTGAATGATGCTAAATTATAATATCCATAAAATATTCATAAGGTAAAAATGCTTTAAAAATAACTTATAAGACTTTTCACTCCTAATGAATTTTTTATAGGAACCAATAATTATATTCAATAAAAATAAAAGTGGTTACAATAAAAAGAGCTAGAAATATCATAGCCTGGGTCACAAGGACATCCATATATTCAAAACTAGAACCAACCCCTAAAGTGGTAAAATAAACATAAGCATAAAAAAAATAAACTAGAGTAAAAACAACCCTAAAATATAAAATTGTAACTCTAGGTACCAAGAAGACTTATTGCTCCATCATCTTGTGTCTGTTGAAATTCAATGCCTCAAAGGTATTGAAACTGTTTTTGGAACTTTTGGGTTGGAGGGTGAAATATTTTTTTTGGTAGACTATCTCCATCTTCTTTCCCTTGTTGAGGACTACGAGAATGCTGAAACCACATAGAAAGGGAGGGATCTTTAGATTTTTCTTCCTTCGTAGGAATCACCAATTCCATCGATGATGGCTTTACATCCAATGATATATCCTCATCACTGCTAAGATACTCCAACACATTGTAGTTGTTGGATGAATCAGGAACATAATTACCCAACTGAACATTGATCATATGAAGTTGCTTCTCTAGAGTGACATCTTCTTTTGTAGATCCCCTTCTCAGGCTACAAGAGCACCTTGTGCTAGTTGGGGAGGAATGTATTGGAGGACTGACCGGTTGGGTATAATGTGAAGCAACCACTATTGCAGCCCTTGGGGTATGAATCTGTTGAGATTGAGGAGCCTCATTATTGGTAGTTTCAATTGGGGGACCAACTTTTTCCTTTTCATACCCTTTTTCTATCAACTTTGAAACATGTGCCAACTTGGACTGTGTACCTTTAGAAGCAGCCAAACATGTATTTTTATGCCATCCCATCGTCATCCAACCATCCTCCTAAGGTTGAGGAGTGGATGAACTTGGTGTGGTGGGGCTTTGCTTATCCCTATTATGTGACAGAAAGAGACAATCTCTAATCTTGTGTGCTAAGGACTGACACCAAAAACATGTGTTGGGAAAATTAATGTAGAGGACCCATTGGGATAGCACAATGTCACCAAATTGTATGTCAATAGTCTCCTTGAGATCTTGAGAAATATCAATCTCAATGCAAACACATTTTTGAGGGTGTGCATGGAAAAATTTGTCTACCTCCACCAAAATAGCATGCCCTAAAGGGGATGCTATGCAATTGAGAAAGAACCATAGAGGTAGAGGGAGTCTTGGGAATTCCAACCACACAGGGAATTTGGTAGATCTTTCCTTAGAAATAAAAATTCACGGGTCCAAGGAGAAAAAACAAGTAGAGAGCTTCTCATGTACCAAGGGCCATGCTCATAAATCACCTTAGCGTAGGATTGTTTTCGTAAAGAAAAACAAAAAATCCCCTTTGTAAGGTTTTAAACCATTGTAAGTTGGACTCCACAAGGAGTCCAAGCTATGTTAACCTAGTCCTTAAGGTAATAATCATTATGAATACGTCCAATGAAATACCCTACAAGGGTGAATGATTCTAAATAGTGATATGTAAAATCAAATTTAGGCAATGAAAGAATTACATCAGGAGAACGAGGGTTACCTTGTGGACCATTATTAGCATAAAATTGCATAGTTAGTTGAGAGAAGCCATTATTGCATGTATTCTCATTTCTGGAACCAATGTTGTGCATTGGTCCATCAGGGTTGGGGACCATATTGATACTCAAAACCCTAGAAGAGCTCAATATCCAATCCATATTAAGTCCTAATGAAATTTTTAGATTTATAATCGTTTTTATACTTTTTTAAAAGTAAGTGTTAAAATTTTCAATCTTAATGATATTTTTTCTAGCTTTATTTTTTAAAAGCAATTTTATGCTTCTCTTACATTTTTTTCTTTATTTTTTCATTTTTGATATACATTGTATATTTTTCAATTTGGTAGGATTTGTATCGCTCCAAATTTTTCGCACCCTTACCTTCAGGCTAAAGGATCCGCGCTCGAAAGGGGGATGCGAGAAGGATGAAACGGTACCTCGGACTGAGAGGCCCTTTGAAGGTCTCACCTCTTGGGGGAGGGGTATTAAGGTGATTTTTTGACAGATGGTGGGGTTCACCAGGAAACGTTTAGTGGCAGTCTCCACGCCTAGGTTGGGAATGTGTTTGATGTGTTCAATTTTATCTTTAATCATTCAAATCCTAGGTTTGGCCAAATGAATCTAAACTGTTCTATATGAAATGCAGATTTAAATGAATACAGAAAACAGATTTAAACATAAAATACAGAGAACAAGCTAGATGAGAAAAACCATACCTGATTTCGAATGTCTAATGGAGGTTCTAATTTTTGAGCAGTCAAGATCGCCTAGAATTTGACAGGATCGTCTCCGATCTGACAGGATCGTCTGAGATCTGACAAATTTGTCAAAGACCTACAATCCGAGAAATGGATACAGACTACAGAAAATGCAGCTATGCTGATAAATGAAAATGATGTGAAATGACAAAATGATGTTAATAATATAATCCCAAATAGAAATGCAAGTAAATTATCATGCTTTAATAGCTAATCATGATGTTATTATGTACTTAAGCTATATGTGTGAACTCCAAGATGCAGGATAACAGGAAATAATAATAAAACTAACTAGATGCAGAATAAAATAGCAAAAAGGTATAAAAAAAGCATAAACTCTGGGCATTGATTGCCCCCAATGTTGACTGCAGTCGAAATCATCTGTAGAGTGCAAAATCGTCTCGAATTGTACAAGATCATTTGCGACGATCTGAGCTTGCTCCGGCTAAAAAATGACAAAGTTCCTACAAGAAAATTTGAAAAGCACAAATGCAGATGATAATCCAGGGTATTATAATGCATGCAAAGATCAAATTATAGGGAAATTCAGCTAGGGGAATGTCAAGGGGGGTCCTAAGGTTTAAATAGGCTTAGGAGGGAGGTTAGGAGGTTGGGGATCATCCCAATTTGGGATATCTCCAACAAAGAGGGTCTCTAACGGCACAGACACGCTTCTGCCCAGATTAGAGACGTCGTTGAAATAGAGGTTAATTATGAAAAATTAGTTTTGGGACAAAATCGTCTAGACGTTCTTCTTTAGATGAATTTGTCCGATCTGAGGTGATATTGTCTGATCGACAACGATATCGCCCAACGAACAAAAAAAACTCTAAAAATGGTGCAAAAAACAAGGAAATGGGTAGCAAGCGATTTTGGGGTTGAGATTTAAATTTGAATTATTACTAAGGTAATTTTAATTATTTTCTAAGTTTTACTGCGCCAATTTTAGGGTGCTACATTTTGCCCCCTATTTAGCAAATTTTTTAAAGAAAATGAGTTAAAGACGAGTTCTTCTCAATTTACGAGAAAGCAAAATTTATTCCTATTTTTAGGCAACTATTCTAGGTCAAATTGTACGACAGCTTACTATGGTGTCCCCTCCGTGTTTTTACCCAAATTGAACGTTTGAGGTAAAAACATAGAAAAGGAAAATTTTTAAAATGTTGTTAAGTGTTTTTGAATAAAATTAAGAAAAATAGGGAAAACCCTAATTCATTGTTACTGTTCATTTTCCTGGTTTCTAGAGCTCTGCAGACAAGAATGGTCGAGACAACGCACAGATCGATAGAGGTCCAATGTGGGCTACGGATAAGGGTCCAAACTTAATTTAGAATACTTTAATTTTGAATTTCATGCTTTTTAGATTGATTTTGAATGATTTTTGAGCATCATGACCATTTTTGGGCCGTCGACGTCATCGAGATGAAATCGTCTCAATTTCGTCGAAATCGTCTCGATATCGCCGATTTCATCCAAGGGCGAAATCAGCGATATGGAGACGATTTCGACGAAATTGAGACGATTTCATCCCGATGACGTCGACGGCCCAAAAACGGTCGCGATGCTCAAAAATCATTCAAAATCAATCTAAAAAGCATGAAATTCAAAATTAAAATCAGCGATATGGAGACGATTTCGTCCAATAAGGGACGATTCCCTCTTGCGAAATCGAAGATGAATTTGCTCAAATTTGGGACGATATCATCCAATAGTGGATGATATCATCATTTGTATGAAATTGAACTTGTTTTACTTGCATTTTTAATCACTGTTTTATTAATTATTTTTATTGTTTTGTTGTTTATGTTGCAGAGAGGATTACTAAAGAGCAGAGAATGGAAATACGGAAGGTTGAGGGATGACTTGGCCGCTCTATCTCAGGTAAAGCGAGATCAGTTGGCTCAAGTTGGCTTGTAGCATGTGGCAAATATGCCACAGGTTTCTATAGATATGGGGCTATTGACAACCCTAGCAGAGAGGTGGTATTTGGGTTCTTCTTTTTTTCAATTACCGATAGGGGAGATGACTCCCACATTGAAGGATGTATGGAGCATTTTGAGTATCCCCATAAAAGGATGGCTAATAACTCCCATGACAAATCAGGGCCATGTGATGATGCGACTGTGTAGAGATTCGAGCTTCACCCTGGAGAAGGGCAAAGTGAACATCGAGTCGTTATGCCATATTCCTGGGGCATCTAGACTGACACAAGTTTTGGCTAGGGTGGTAGGTGGTCTGCTGTTATGCCATCAGAGTGGATGTAGAGTACCATGGCTACTGATAGATGTGGTCTATGACATGAGAGACCACGGGTACAAGTTTGCTTGGGGGAGCTTTGTACTATGCCAATTGTATAAGATCTTGCATGGGGTCATATACAAGGGTGATCGATGTCTGGTCATGACATCACTACTACAGGTTTGGTGCTGGGAGCACATCATGGTGCGAAGGCCATTAGGGCTCCCACTAATAAGAATTAATGGGGAGAGGCCTCGAGCTTTCTATTGGTGGCTCTAGAGAGGGTCACAGTGGCGAATAGATCTGCCAATGTCCTAGAGACTACTTGACGACCTTATCTCTGAGCAGATCACCTGGAGGCCTTGGAGAGATCATCCAGGGTGGGTCGAGGATGGATAGGAGCTAGCTTGCATTAGGTGAACCTGCTAGCTAAGGATGGATATGGGAGAGGTGGAGCTCCACCGCTACGACCAAGTTTTGAGGTAGTTCGGTCTACAGTAGGGGATCCCATCTCTCAGGGACTACAAGTTTTCCCAGACCGTTCAAGATAACACTATAGTCAGTGTGGCTCTAGATATGCAACTCTTCTAGAGTGAGGACATGGATGATGCTCCCATTCATCCATTGGATGGGGATGATGCAGGGGTTGCTGACGGCTATGATGCCTGGTATGCAGGCATCTGCCCTCCTTAGATGACAAGGGCTCAGGGTCCGATTCATGCAATTGTGTGTCGAATGGGGAGGTGACGCCAGGCGACCATTGAGGCAACATAGGGTCATAGCGGGAGAGAGCACAGGAGGCCATAGGCTCAGCAGAGGCCATGACAATGGGAGAGGAGGGAGGAGAGACCCCCTTCTACACAGAGAGAGAGGCCACCATCACCCAATAATGGCAAGGGTGTCGAGGTAGGAGAGAGTAGCAAGATGGCTACTCTTTGGGCAGAGACTGTTCATCTCTAGGCTTAAGTGTAGACTTTACAAGATGAGGCTGCACGACACCGATATGAGGCCACACAGCTCAAAGATGAGGTCACACACCTCAGAGCACGGAGCAAAAGAGAGAGCACTTGGGAGTTGGCACGATCGGTTACTCAGACCACCTTGTATCAGGGTATATACTTCCAGTTGGTACCAGAGGGTTAGAGGGTACAACTGCCAACCGATATTGTAGACTCGATCAGGGTTGGGTCATCGAGGACTTCATCCCGATCGATGACTAGGACTTGCAGTACCACACATACTGCGATGGGGCCACCTCGTCCACCTCAGGGCGGGGGAGGAGATGAGGCTGAGAGCTCGAGGGGTTCTTGAGGCTAGGCTACTACACTGCACAGACTGTATATATGGTTTGAGAGGATTGAGTATGCCAATATGTAGATTGTGGCATACCAATCCAGTTTTGATATGATGTACATATATTTTTTTGAGATATGTATATATATGATATTTTTTTTGTGATATGACTCGGCTTATGTTTGTATGATGCTTTAATGTTTTGGTGTGATTGATTTGATGATTCATGTAATTATGTTGTTTTGAAATATTATAATTTGATATCATGCTGTAAGATTTTAAATGAAATAATCTGATGTAAACAAATTGGTGGTTGTGGTGCGATTTGATAAAAAATAAAAGGGACTTCTAACAATAATTTCAAAGGACATTGTCACTATTATAGACCATTTCATGGAGTCACCGCTCACTCGGTCGTCAAGCTAATCCTTGTATAGAAATATTGTTAAAAAGTAAAAGAGTGCTTAAGAGACTGTCTTAAGACTTTGTGTTGTAATGATGGAGATAATGATGGTTTGATGGTGATTTGTTTTCAGATTTTCATAAAAATAGTATGCATGAAATACGAAAAGAAATATGATTTTGCTAGGCATAAATTCTTAAGTATGATAAAATTTTGAACAATTCCTTAGAATTTATACCATGGTTGCAAAAACTGAATTTGAACATAATGTCATGAAATAGAATAAGTGTTTGTTTGTTTGTAAAGCATATTTGTGTAACATAATGATTTAAGTCATATGTTTTGATGAATTTTGTTTTAAAATATATGGAAAAGAAAATTAGAACGATGGTTTGCGCTAGGCATAGAATTATAGGTATAGACTTATACCATCATCATGAAATCCAAAGAAGAAATTGATATAATAGTTTTATTGCATGGTTGATTTTTAATTTTTTGAAAATAAACAGAAAATATAAAGATGAGGACTTGCGCTAGGCATAAAATTCCAATTTTGGTTTTGGAACTATACCATCGTCACGAAAGTCAAAAAGTTATATATAAATGTAACTTTATTGCATGTTTTTGAAAATGATTTTGATTTTTTTGATAATGCATGTAGTTGTCTTTATACTAAACAATTGTTCTTAGTTGAGAAAATGAAATTATTCCAGAAAATTTGTAAAAAATATTTCAAAGTATCTTAAAGACAAAAGTTAGATTTATAAAGAATCCCATGTGCGTATGTGAGTTCATTTCTAATCTTGATTTATCATAATGATACACAAAATCTCTCAAATACAAATGTGTGTGCAATTGCATTGTTCATTTACCAGTTTTGAGCAAGATAATTTGATACAAGTGATTTGAATTAACCAAATAAGTGTTCATTAACCATGATTTAGATGCATATAATCGTACCAGACTACTATGTAGGTCGGGATATCAAGAGCTAGCTAATCCATAAGCAGACATAGGTCTATACAAAAGAAGGTCGCTAATGTAACAGACATATCACCACGCTAGGAGTTACCCAAGGCCAAGCGGGTTGGGCACAAACCACCTGTTATGGGGCTTACCTCACAGTTTTCGAATAATTGAGAATTCTAGGGATTCAAGCTCATCAACCCTTCTTTTCTTTTCAATGGGTAGGGAAAGGGATTTTATTGCATTTTCTTTTGCTTTCTTTGCTTTTTTTTTTTTTTTTTTTGTACTTTTGTATTTTGGCTTGATATTTGAGATAATGCTGAAATAAATTTTTTCTTTTTCTCTTTTTCTTGAACTTTTCTTTTCTTCCTATGCTAGGGATACTTGCTCGGATTAGTTGTAGAGCAAGGAATTTTTATTCCGAGTAGGGGTGAGCTTGTCCTTTTGTCAATTCTCAAATATTCTAGACCATGTGCATGATAGGATAGCAGGGGAAACTTTTCGCTCAAGAAACCACTTCTACTATGTAGCATAGCATGGACATTACAAATATAATAATTTTATTGTGAAAGGATATGCTTGGTTTAAGTAAATGACAAGATCAATTCTTTGTGCTCAAACTTTATTTAATTGAATTTTGTGGACTTTGATATAAGAGAGATTAGTAATCATGCCAGATAAAATCAAGATATTTATTTTTGTGTTTGCAAAAGTGAGGGATTCCAAATAAATGCTAATTTATCCAAAATAATTTGAAAATATAACTGCAATACTTCAAGAAGAAATATATACAACAAATACTTTTGAGGAGTTTGATAATTTTGACTCTCTCTTTCTTCTCTATTTTTTTGGTTTCGAAAGAGTCTATAATATTGTTGTTTTTACTTTTATTTTTGTTTGTTTTTGTTTAAACAGTTTTATATATATTTTTAAAATGAGACAACATGCAAAATATATACAAATGGTGAAATGACCAAATTTTATGTGTAATATCGCTTAAGATGCATAATATTCATAGGTTCTTTTAAATATTTACCATCTAAGGTAGCTAATTTATATGCTCTCGATTCAAATTTAGCAGTGATAATGTATGGTCCAAGACAGTTGGGCTCAAATTTACCTTTAAGGTCTTAGTTGCATTGGTATTTTTTTGATTTTCTTTTAAAACAAGGTTGCCGACCTCAAAGGATCGATGACGAAATTTCTTGGCATATGATATTTTAAGCTTGTTTTGGTAGGCACGAAGATGTTCCAAAGCATTGATGCGCTTTTCATCTAGGAGTTCCAGCTGACTGAGTTGGCCAGCTCGATATTCATCCCCTACTTCGGTATCTTGAAGTAGTAGAGCCAAAGAAGGAACTTCTAATTCAAAGGGAAAAATATCTTCATCGCCATAAACCAAAACAAAAGGTGAAGTTCTAGTGGGATTTTGAACACTAGTCCGATATGCCCACAAAGCTGGATATATTTGAATGTGCCAGTCGCGGCCAGATTTATTGACCAATATTTTGAGAATTTTGATTAAGGTTTTGTTGGATGCTTCTACTTGGCCATTACCCTGAGGATAATAGGGAGTGGACCATCGATGTTGAATCTTATATTTTTGGCATAATTTCTTAACATATTTATTTTTGAAACAAGTTCCATTGTCTGAGATGAGATTTGTAGGAATTTCGAACCTACAAATTATTTGATTAAAAATAAATTTAGAGACTTGTGTTCCAGTGCAAGAATCTAAAGGCATAGCTTCAACCCACTTCGTGAAATACTCAATGGCGGTTATGATGAATTTATGTCCATCAGATGACACAGGATTAATTTTGCCAATAATTTCTAAGCCCCATTTTGAAAAGGGCCAAGGAGATAAAATAGCCTATAGATCTTGCGCAGGCACATGGACAAGGTCAGCATGTTTCTGGAACTTATCGCAATGGCACACATAATCATGTGCATCATTCTCCATGGTAGGCCAAAAGTAGCCTATCCTAAGGAGATTTTTAGTAATGACACTACCACTAAAGTGTCCTCCACAAGATCCATCATGGGCTTCACTCAAAGCTGATTTGGATTCTTCTAGATTCAAACATCTCAAGAGGATACCTTCAAAATATCTCCTATATAAAGTATTGCCAATTATTACAAATCGACTTGCTCATCTATGTAATAACCGATGCTGGTTCCTATTAGAACTGGCAGGGAAAGTCCCATTGTGAAGAAAATCAAATATATCTGTATACCAAGGTTCAGGAGTAGTTTCATTGATTAGAAACACATCCAAAGGTTCTAAGCATGACTTATTTGAAGCGGGTTTGTCGAGTCAACAAATAATGATGGTGTCATATTCGTCATCTAACTCCAGGGGTAGAAGAGATGCAGCTGCGGCCATAGCGTCAATCACACGATTGCTAGTTCGAGGAATAGCTTCCAAGGTAACTTGATCAAATAGAGATATTAATATTAAAACATATGCTTTATATAGGCATAATTTATCATCTCTGGTCTGATAAAATTCATTAATTTGGTTTATAACAAGTTGAGAATCACCAAAAACTAGCAGATGTTTAATTTTTAGTGCCAAGGCAGCTCGTAATCCAAGGATTAGAGCTTCATATTCAACAATATTATTGGTGCAAGCAAATTTTAATTTAAAAGACAAAGGTATAATGTGTTTTTGTGGAGATATTAAAATAATACCTGCACCAGCCCCACTCATGCATCGGGCTCCATCAAAGTATAAGGACCATTTTTCAACATGGTCTGCCTCTAATTGAAGGCATTCATTAGGAAACTCAATGATGAAGGGATGGGTAGACTCTAAGGGTGCAACAGCTAATTGATCTGCTATGATTTGACCCTTAACAAACTTTTGTCCTATGAACATGAGTTCAAACTCGCTTAGAGCAAGAACCCACTTTGCTCGTGCGACCCGATAAATAAGGTCGACTCATGAGATACCGCAAGGGATCATACTTAGCAATGACATATGTTTTCTGATCGAGCATATAATGGCATAATTTTTGCATAGAAAATATGACTGCTAGACATAGTTTTTCTAATGCTGTGTAGCGGGTTTCATAACTGATGAGGGTTCTGCTAATGTAATAATTAGCACGCTCTCTCTTCTCATCATCAAGCTGAGCTAACATAGCTCCTAAAGCAAAATTTGAAGCTGAAATATATAGGATAAATGGGCGATCAAGTCTAGGCAGTGAAAGCATAGGTGGGTTAAGGAGGTATTGTTTGAGAAGTTCAAAAGCTTCCTTAAATTCGTTGTACCAATTAAAAGGGACATCCTTCTTAAGGAGCTTAAGAAAGGGACTAGTTTTGTCTGCCAACTTATCGATGAAGCAAAGGATGGCTTGAAGCTTACCTTGTAAACTTCGTAACTCAGATATATTTGTGGGTGTGGGCATATCAGTGATAGCCGCAATCTCGAGAGGGTCGATTTTGATACCACGTAAAGAAACTAAAATCCCTAATAGTTTACCGGACTTGACTCCGAATATACATTTGGTTGGATTTAATCGAATAAGATATTCTCTTAACCGATTAAATACTTTTCTCAAATCATCTAAATGATCATCTTCATTAATGGAGTGAGCTATAATATCATCTACATAATCATGTAGGATATTATGCATCATATCATGAAATATATAAGTCATGGCTCATTGATATGTTGCGCTTGCATTATTTAAACCAAATGGCATCACTTTCCAACAAAAAGTACCCCAAGGGGTAATAAAGGTTGTTTTAGCCTGATCTTCAGAAGCTATCCTGATCTGATTATAACTAAAAAATCCATCCATTAGGGACATCATTCCACTCCCAATAGTAAAATCAATGATTTGATCCATGTTTGGAAGAGGAAAATCATCTTTAGGGCATGCAATGTTAATATCTCTAAAGTCTGTGCAAACCCTAACTTTGGTAGCTTCTTTCTTGGTGACTGGAACTACATTCAAGATCCATTCAGCATAATCAATAGCCTGTATAAAAACAACATTTAGGAGTTTTTCTAACTCCCCTTTGACTAGCAGGGCAACTTTGGGATGCATTTTTCTAAGTTTTTGTTTAACAGGTTTAGCATCCGGATGGACTACTAGGTGATGCATGACTACAGAAGGGTCTAAACCTGGCATATCTTCATATGTCCAAGTGAAGACATATTCATATTATTTAAGAAATGCAATGTATTGCTCTTGTTTTTCTTGACTTAATTCTGATCCAATACTAATTATGTGAGGATTATCCTCAGTTCCAATGTTAATTTTAATGATGTTTTCTACTTTCATGTGTAGATCTCTTTCAAAATTAGGTGGGGCGGATGAAATGCCCAATTCTTGTAATTCTTTTAAGGTTAACTTTGATAATTCATCTTGAGGAGTCGTGGCCTCAATATGGGCTATAGTAGGTATAGAACCATCAAAATAAAAATCATTGTGTAACAACTCTTCAACGGAGACATCATGGAAAATATCTCCCTCCAACTCATCTTCGGATTCATCAATCATTTCAGGATAAGCTATGGATAGCATATTACATGTAAATGGCTAATTTTTTAGAGGTAAATCATCACGCCCATCTAAATAATCTTGATAACATATGAGTTGATCATTATCTTCAAAAGGGAAGTGTTGACCCTTACTAGGAAATAGGCCCACACCACATCAGGCGGGCCATGGTTCTACCTCAAAAATTTCTTTCATACCATTTTGGAAAGATCCCAAGCCTTTCCCTTTATATCCCATTTTAAGCATTATGGGTTTAGCTTTAATATATTCATTAACAAAATAGCACCTAGCATATCCTTCATAATGTGTCTTGATGTTTCAGGGTATTCTTCCCCAATCATATCCTTTATAAATAAAAGCACAACTCCCGACTTGGTAAGTACTTCCCATAGGTTGTGGGAGGCCCAAAGTATGAGGATATGGTGACAAATTACTTAAGATAATGGAATCTTGCATAGAAGCATTTGTTTTTTCTGATATAAGAATTTTAGATAAATCAGGTAAGAGTTCATCAGAAAGAGCATAAGATGTAGAAGGATCATTCCCGATATCTTTAGATGTGGAAGGTATGATAGATGTAGATGATGTGGAGGTGTTAATAAATGGGTCTATAGGTTTTGAAATTATAGGGATGGAACATGAAGGATTGGTTGTGGATTTAAGATCTTTTTGAGATTCTAGTGTGGTTTGTTCAAAAGATGGTTGAGTTAAATGTATAGGTGTAGTTGATGGGGTAGATGATGTTATGGGTGTGTGTTTCACACGTTTGGACAGATGATAAGAAATAGGATGTGTGGATGACAGGGCAGGGAAAAATTGCACTCCAATGGGTTCTGCCAAAGCACACATATCAAAGGGTCTAAGATCACCATGAATGGTAACCAACTAGTTTTTAAATTCAAATTTAACACACTGATGTAGAGTAGAGGGAACCGCTCGCATCGCATTGATCCAAGGGTGACCCAAAAGTATATTGTACGATGAAGGACAATGTACAATAAACACGGTTGTATCTAGGGTTCTAGGACCAACTTGCAAGGGTATAGTAATGACTCCACATGTTTCTTGTGTCTCATCATTGAAGGCTTTGATAATCATATCCATTTTTTTCATCTCGTCACTCCTAAAGCCAAATATTTGGTAGAAGTCAAAAGTGTATATATTTAAAGATGAACCATTATCAATCAAGACTCGTTTAACAGCTACATCTTCAATTAGGTAGTAATATATAAGGAGTTATCCTTATGTAAACTATGTTGTGGGATATCTCTATCTCGAAAGTCAATACAATCGACTTCTCAAGTGATGATAGTATTGGACATGGCTTCAGGTTGAATATTTTGAGGTACCATCATTTGGATTAATGTAAGCATTAACTCATCTCTATGGGTAGGAGAAGATCTTAACAAGTCCAAAAGGGAAATTCTGGCTGTAGTATTGGATAATTGTTCATTAATATTGTAAGGAGGCTTAGGTTGAACATTAGACATATGATTCCCTTTATTAGGATTTTTCAAAACAAATGGAGCTGATCCATCCTTCTGAGTTTGATCCTATTGAGATTTTTGAGCCTGTTGTCTGGTAATGACTCTGATGGTACCTACAATGTTATATTGAAGACACTAAACTAGTCTCGATTGAGCGTTTATGGCTTGTTCATTAGGAAGGAACTGATTAGAAGAGGGTCGAGTAGTAACTCTTCTAGGAAATGGTTCTTCCGAAACCATAGCATCTGTGATAGGTTGAATCGGATCTGATTCATTTTTAGAACTATTCGATTGGTTTGAGGTGATGTCTATTTCACTTTCAGTATCCAATTCTACATCACTAGGATCCGGTGTTTGAGTATTATACAGGGGTCTGGTCGTGACCATAGAGAAAGTTGTGCCAAATATTTGGGGATCCTGAACAGGCAATTGTTCGCTAATAGTCCATACATATCGGGTAGGAGGGGGAACATTATGATGTTTTATTTGATTAGCCACCTCTTTGCCATGCTGCAGTAAAGGATGTTGAAATATGTCTAATGATTGATTAGCATTTTGATTTTGATTTTGGGGAATGTTCTTTTGAGCATTATTAGGAACATTTTATTTAGGTTGAAAGGCTTGCACCTCCATTTCATTATTATCAATCAAGTCTTGTATTTTATGTTTTAATCTTTTGCAAGAGTTTGTAGCATGTCCAGGTCCTCTATGGAAATCATAATGTAAATCACCTCTGTATCCGGGTATAGTTGGATCAAGTTCCCGGATAGCTGGTAATTGAATCAAGCCTCATGCTAGTAATTGAGGAAGAATGGTTGATAAAGGTTGATTCAATCTAGTAAATTCTCAAGGTGGTTTATCAAGAGGTTTTAATATAAACTTCTCTGTTATTTTCGTAGTATTAACATTAGCAATGTTTCTACTCTCAGTGACTTCATCACCTACAACTTGTTTATTTTTGTACTGATTTCTAGATGTTTTCTCATCATCTTTCTTTATAAGCTGACCTCTTCTAATGAGAGCATCTTCCACACTTCAAGCTAAGTCTATAGCTTGATTGAAGGTGGTCAAGGTAGCAGTTGATAATTCATAGGATATTTGTTCTTGCAAATTATTAATAAAAATTTCCAACATTTCCCTATAAGGTAGCACAAAGTGTAGTTTTCCTATCAACTGCCTCCATCTAGCTAAGAAATCAGCAAAAAATTCATCTTTGTCTTGTTTTAAGTTGTATAAATCTTTAATGGTCACGTGTCTCTCGATGTAGGCACTAAATTGATGGACAAAAGATTTAGTTGTTTCTTCAAAATTTCTCAAAGAATGAGTGGGTAGTTGATAATACCACTCTAATGCCATTCCTCCTAAACTTTTCAGGAACATTTAGTAATAGCAAGTCATCATGTGATATATCATGACATGCTATCCTAAACATACGAAGATGCTCTATGGGATCTTCAGTTCCTTTATATATAGGCAAGATGGGCATGGGAAAGTGTTTAGGGTATGGCTGTGCTACAACTATGGGATCCAAAGGTTGACTACATATCTCTCGATAATTATACGATGGACGATAGGGATCTATCTGGTCCATGCGGGAAGCTAACTATTTGACCATGGCTTCCAGACATCGGTTTGCCCACCATATTGGTTCGGTAGGGCATTAATATGGGATTTGTGAGTATATGATGGAGGGACATGAAGATTAGATGCTATATTTCTATTGTGTAAATTGTTGGTAGGAAGGGTGTTATGAAGAAGTTTTGAAGTTGTATTATGTTGTATCCCAAATTGTTGAAAATTGGTGTTTGGCTTCATTTTAGGTTTTTGTCGATTTGAAGCATATTGATCTATAGTTTGGTGAAATAAAGCAGTGAATGAAGGTCTCTTTTGTGTGGGGATGATTTTAGGCTCAATAACGAGTTCCTTAGGGGGTTGGGTAACCTGTTGTTGTTGTATGTTCTGAATCATAGTGACCATATCTCTATTGGATGGTCCAGCTTTATCACTTTCTTGATCAACAAAAGACAAGGGATTGGTGTGTATGTTAAACATATATTCCATGGCTTCTTGAGTGTCACTAATTTGTCCTCTATCAATACGAACTGCCATATTAAGAGCACCAATATTATTATTGAAAAATTTCCAAAAATGAACTAAGTTATCAAAAGCAATAGTTCCGTCTAGAGCCATTCTAGGGGATGAGGATCCTTCCTATTTAACACTTTCTTCTTGTTCATCTACAACCAACTCATATTCTGGCTGTTCTAGAATTTCTCCTTCTGGAATTGGATCCTCAGGAAGGGCATTTGATTTTTTTGTTTTCTTTCCTAACCAATCTTCTTCTTCTTCTTCAGTTTGTTTACCATTCCTAAGTCTAGTCATTGTGCTTAAACTTAGATTTCAGCAAATATATATATATATATATATATATATATATATATATATGCAACAAGCTTAAGAGGTATATATTTTAATTATATACCTACTATAGTATTTAAAATAAAATGTTTTGGTTTTGTTATGTTTTCGGTTTTTTTCTTTTTATAACAATATTATAAAGATAACAAACAACACACTAAATGCAAGAAATAATAATAATGAAAGCAATGATCTAGTTTTCTATAAACAATTTATAAATATCATTAATGGGCTCAAGTTCTTCAGGAGTCATAAAGTGCTCCTCTTCAAATTGGAAATTGTTTTTCAGGAACTTAATAAAGTGTGCTATAGTGATATTATCTATCTCAGATTCTGTTTGGTAGAAATAAATTTCGTGGCAATATTATCAATAGAACACAACTCTAGGAACTCTATTCCACCTTTCCCTATCCGTAAGAATGACCTCTTGATCTTCTACATGACCTAGGAATTGGTGCACTATGGCTGCATTCTCAAGGAATTCCTCAAAGGTATACAACTTAGAAGACACAAGGGCTCTTCTATCTGCTAACCACCTATGGCAAGCTCTCTGAAGTTCATGATAAAAAATGAGTTGATCGAGATCCAAGATTCTATCTAGGACAAACCTCTTGATTTGCCTAAGTTTAGTTGACCTAGATGAAATGAGATCTAGTCTCCTATTATGTTCGTCCCACAAAAGTTGGTTTCTATCTGTTTTAGGCACACTAAGCACAAAATTAATTTCTATGGCTGCTAATTGGTTTTCAACATTTATAGTAACTGCTAGTCTTTTCTTAGGAGCTACCATCTAACATGATATGCAACTTAGTAGTTTTCTAAGGATTTTAAATGCATCTATATTTTTTTTTTTTAGTTTTCAAAAGGTTTTAGTTTCACGTCGGGTTCACCAAAATGTATCGCTCAAATTTTTTGCACCCTTGCCTTCAGGCTAAAGGATCCACACTCGGAAGGGGGATGCAAGAAGGATGGAACGGTACCTCAGACTGAGAGGCCCTTTGAAGGTCCTGCCTCTCGAGGGAGGGGTATTAAGGTGATTTTTTGACTGATGGTGGGGTTCACTAGAAAACGTTTAGTGGCAGTCTCCACGCCTAGGTTGGGAATGTGTTTGATGTGTTCAATTTTATCTTTAATCATTCAAATCCTAGGTTTGGCCAAATGAATCTAAACTATTCTATATGAAATGTAGATTTAAATGAATACAAAAAATAGATTTAAACAGAAAATATAGAGAACAAGCTAGATGAGAAAAACCATACTTGATTCCAGATGTTTGATGGAGGTTCTGATTTTTGAGCAGTCAAGATCGCCTAAAATTTGATAGGATCATCTCCGATCTGATAGGATCATCTGAGATCTGATGAATTCGTCAGAGACCTGCAATCAAATAAATGGACACAGACTACAGAAAATGTAGCTATGCTGATAAAGGAAAATGATGTGAAATGACAAAATTATGTTAATAAGATAATCCCAAATAGAAATGCAAGTAAATTATCATGCTTTAATATCTAATCATGATGTTATTATGTACTTAAGCTATATGGGTGAACTCCAAGATGCAGGATAACAAGAAATAATAATTAAACTAACTAGATGCAAAATAAAATAACAGAAAGGTATAGAAAAAGTGCAAACTCTGGGCACTGATTGCCCCCAATGTTGACTGTAGTCGAAATCATCTTGAATTTTACAAGATCATCTGCAACGATGTGAGCTTGCTTCAACTGAAAAATGACAAAGTTCCTACAAGAAAATTCAAAAAGCACAAATGCAGATGATAATCCAGGGTATTATAATGCATGCAAAGATCAAATTATAGGGAAATTCAGCCAGGGGAATGTCAAGGGGGGTCCTAAGGTTTAAATAGGCTTAGGAGGGAGGTTAGGAGGTTGGGGATCATCCCAATTTGGGATATCTCCAACGGGGAGGGTCTATAACAGCGCAGACACACTTCTGCTCAGATTAGAGACATCGTTGAAACATAAGCTAATTATGAAAAATTAGTTTTGGGACAAAATCGTCTGGACATTCTTCTCCAGATGAATTCATCCGATCTGAGGTGATATCGTCTGATCGGCGATGATATCATCCAACGGACAAAACAAACTCTAAAAATGGCATGGAAAATGAGGAACAGGTAGCAGGCGGTTTTGGAGTGGTTTTGGGGTTAAGATTTGAATTTGAATTATTACTAAGGTAATTTTAATTATTTGCTAAGTTTTACTGCGCCAATTTTAGGGTGCTACAAGATTTAATTGCAACATTTATATGGTGTAAACCATTAATGCTCTTCTCAATAGAGTATTATAATAATATCAATATCTCATATTAAATGGTTCTTTAGCATTACTATCCATATTAATAGCTTTTATGGACTTAGAATTTCACTATCTTATCATATTTTACTATGGGACTACAAATGTACTAGGTAATCTATCGAATATTTTTATTTGTTATTGACAACTTGTTAGATCCAAAATAGAATATTGGGTAATTATTAGAGCCACATGGGAAACCAATTATGCTAATGCTAATGGATGCATAATTTTGATGGATATATAAAAGTTCAAGGAAAACTATAGAAGCCATATTATGTTTAATTAAATAAAATTAGTATGTTCAAATTATATTTGAAAGAGATTTCCAATGATAGAGGATAAATTTATGTTTATGTCTAGGGAAAATGTTATGCTTAGTTGAAAAAGTCTCTATTTAGGTGATCCTTAGACGATTCCAAGTGATTTTATTATCAACTATACCAGATGATGTTAGATTTGAATGAAATTAAATATTTATATAGTTATATCCATAGCAATATATAAAACTTATTTTTAGTATATCAGTTGATCCCCCAAATATTGCATAAAATATTTTAGACTTAGACATAGTATTTTTGTTATAAGTTGATCAAATGGAATGATATTCAAGTGGTTCTCTTTCCAAGTTGAAGAAAATAAAAACAATATTTTTTATAGATATTTTATGAATGATTATGTCAATTTGATACTTGAAAATAAAAAATACATTCTTGACTATAATGAAATTTAAAAAAAAAAAAAAAGAATATATTAAGAGAAACTCAAGAGTACAATACAAAACTCATATAATCTAGCCTTTTGGCTATTAGCCAAGTAGCAGTCCAAATAAAACTACAAATTCAAACTAATCTGCCTACCCAACAAACCAACTATCCTACCATTGGAGCTTATGACTATTGGAACAAGACCCTCTAACATCCTCTATCATGGCTAGAATTGAGGAACTACACAAGAATAGAGAAGATCAGAGAAGAATAGACTACACTAAGGCTTGCACAAGAACTACACTAAGGCTTGCACAAGAACTAAGATGCCTAAAGAACTGCACAAGAACTACCTAAAGAACTGTACAAGAACTAGAGAATTGCACAAGAACTACCTAAAAAACTACACAAGAACTGAAGAACTACACAAAAACTATCGAAAGAACTACACAAGAATAGCTTGAAGAACTACACAAGAATTGCCTAAAGAACTACCCAAGAAATTGCTTAACAAGTTAGCCATAGCTTCCAACATTGCCATCAAGAGATTGAACAAGGAGAAGATTGGTCCTAGTTTGGTCTGGCCACCACCTAGGAGGGAAACCATAGCACCTAATATCTCCTTTTTCAAGAGCCCAATTTGCCATAGCATCTACCACTCTATTCTATTCTCTGGGCACATGATTGAAAACAACCTCTTGAAAACTAGAAGCTATTAATCTAATCTTATCTATGATCCTTTGAATTCACTAGTCTACCTTCTCAGGCCTTGAAGTTGAATTTAGGTAATTGATCATAATTTGAGAGTCTGACTCTGCTATCACCCTTCTCCATCCTACCTTTAGTACCTCCTACAAACCTCTCAAAATACCCTATCCTTCTACCAAGTTATTGGATAGAATTCCTAAATTTTTGGCAAAAGTAAAAATTGGAGTACCATCCTCCAACCTACCTATCCCTCCTATACTAGCTCTACCAGGATTTCCTCTGGATGCTCCATCCGTATTGATTTTTCCAATATTCTTTGGGGGAGGTTACCATTGCTTTGTTCTATCCATCATCTGAGTGATCACTTTCTTCCTTCTATGTTGGGCTAATCCAGGGCTGATATTTAATCGGGCCATCATTTGTTCCCATAGTTGATTTGAATTTTGTGGATGAGTTAATAAATGTTGGACAGTCTCTATCAGATTTTCTATGGTCTTGAGCTAGACATAGTGGATGTCCCTACTCTCTTGTTGAAATATTCACTTGTTCTACTCCTTCCAAATATTCCAAGGAAGAATAGTCATTCCTATCCAAACTACTTGGTTCACATACCAGTATTTTCCTTCTTGATTGCTCCAGTATCTCCATATCTATTCTATGGATTGTTCATTGGACCATCTTAAATTAAGAAGGGAAGCCAACATCTTCCACAATTTAGAGGCTATGGGGTATTCTATGAATAAATGGTTTAGTGTTTCAGTGTTATCCCAACACATTACACATTGAAAGGGTCCATTAAATCCTTTCTTCATAAGTTGATCCCCTGTGAGTACCCTTTTATGAAGAAGCAACCAAATGAAAAACCTGACTTTTGGCCATAACTTTTGAGCCCATAAATGTTTGAACAGATCCTGATCTGGATGGGGATTAATATGGCTTAAGGCTAAATAACCTTGAGCTACAGTGTACACACCATACCCTGAGCTATTCCAACCAATACAATCTTCAGATTGTGACCATGAAGGTGATCACATTTGGAGGAGTCTGTGTATATCCTTTTTTTGAGCTTCAGTGAGTTGGATTGGCTAGTCTTCCACTAGGATCCAACATCTTCCCACATCTGCATTTCTTGTTTGACTTTTATAGTATTTGGCAACTTTTATCCAATTCATCCTATGCATTTTCTCCATTATAGGCCTCAATTCTGGATGTTGAATTGATAGTGAAAGGTGTCCATCCCAAGAGTCTATCCAAAAATGTACCTTTTGACCATTTTGTACTATCCAAAAAAGCTTATTCTTTATCAACTCCTCTCCACTTCTTAGGACCTTTAAAATTGGGGACCCTCTAGAAGGTAGTTGGTGTCGAATTATATCAAAAGGGTCTTTGTTTTCTGCATATTTGGCTCTTAGATTTTTGGCCCACAAGGCGCTAGGGTGGCTAATGAACCTCCACTATAAATTTGTTGCCAAAGTTTTGTTATTCCTAACTATCGATCGAAGACCTAGACCCCCTTCATGAGTAGGAAGGCATAGGGTCTCCCACCTTACTAGGGCCCACTTCTCCATTTTTTATCCTCTCCAAAGAAATCTGTGACTAATTTTATCCAGTTCTTTAAGCACTGACTTAGGGATGTTCAACACTACTGAAACATAGATTGGGATAGACTGAAGAACTGATTTGATAAGAGTTATCCATCCTCTAGAGGAGAGCCATTTGTTGGTCCAACTACCTATTCTGTGCTTCACTTTCTCCAATAACCAACTCCACTACTCTTTCTTTTGGCTACCAAGATTAACTGGAACACCCAAATATTTTATTGGAAGAGAGGTTTTTTTGAATCCTAATCTATCCAATATCAAAATCTCTTTTCTAGGTGAACAATGAAAAAGGAGTACTTTTGATTTATCTTCATTAACTATTTGCCTTGAAGCTCTAATGAAGTAGTTAATAATTTGCTTTATTAAAGTTGCTTCCTTTATTGTTGCCTTCCCCAAAATGGTGAAATCATCAACAAATTGTAAATGAGAGATAGGTCTGACTCCTTTAGCTATTGTGACTCCTTCTAACCTCTAATAATATTGATTCTTAGCAAATATCCTCCCTAAAAATTCTTCTAAAATGATGAATAGGTATGGAGAGAGAGGGTCTCCTTGCCTGATGCCTCTAGAATCTGGGAATAACTGAGTGGGACAACCATTGAGAATAATTGAATAAGAGACTGAAGATATACAACCTCTGATCCACTTTGTCCATTCTTGAGAGAATCCAAATTTTTCCATTACTTGGATAAGAAAATGCCAATCCACCCTATCATATGCTTTAGACAAGTCCAATCGAATGAACATAGAAGGAAATTTTTGAGCTTCCATAGAGTGAATTGCTTCTTAGGCTAACACTATCTCATCCACTATCTGACGCCCTTCTACAAATCCCCCTTGTTCTGGGGAGATGATCTTATGTAGCAGTGGTTTGAGCCTTTCTACCATGATCTTTGAGATGATTTTTAGTATAACATTGCATAAAGCAATTGGTCTATATCCAGTAATGTTATCTACTTCTTGAGCTTTTGGAATAAGTGTTATGTATGTCTTGTTGATTTCTTTGAGGATTTATTTTGCCTTTCTAGCCTCTTCTACCACCTCTAGAATGTCATCCTTCAAAACATCCTAAAATTCTTGATAAAATTCAATAGGGAATCCATCCAGACCTAGGGTCTTCCCCTTTTGCATTTTGAAAACTACCTTTTGTAGTTCCCTCATAGTTATTGGTGCAGTCAGGGCCACATTCTCCTCATTAGAAATAAGAACAGGTATCTCTTGTAGAATTTCTTGTTGGGCTTTTGGGTCAAGCAAATTGGTTGTAAATAGGTTTGAAAAATGGTTCACAACTAAAGAAGACATGCCTTCCCAGGTGTGGACTATATCTCCAGATTCATTCTTCAATGAGGGGATAAAGTTATGTGTTCTTCGAGCTAGGAGAGACTTATGAAAGAAACTTGTGTTCTTGTCTCCTTCTTGCAGCCACTGGATCCTTGAATTTTGCTTCCACATTAGTTCTTCTCTTCTTTCCCATTCCTTCACCTGAGCTAAAATATTAATTTCTATCTTGATCCTATTTTCTATGAGTCCCTCAAGATGAATTTGCTCATTCAACTCCTCAAGTTGGGTTAAAGCTTCCCTTTTATTTGCCCTGACATCTCCAAATTCCTCCCAATTCCAAGTCTTTATTTTATATTTAATATACTGAAGCCTTTTAACAAAATAAAACATCTTTGTACCATGTCTTGGCTTACCTTCTTGCCACCATTGTTGTATCCTTGACTTGAGGGATTCATCTCTGAGCCACATTAACTAAAAATGAAATGGTGTCGGCTTACCCCTGGTTCTCCAAATTTCAATTAAAACTGGCCAATGGTCAGATCTTGCATTATTTAAGATCTTCACTTTTGGGGTGTGTCCTTGTATCAAAAACTTATCTGAGAGCAAAAACCTATCCAGCCTTTCAAGGATGCATGTTGAGCCTTGTCTTCTATTGGACCAAGTCATCAAACCATTGCTTGGCTTAACATCAACTAGGTGAAGGTTGGCCATGTATTCATTCATGAGTTTAGAACTCCCATCCAACTTCTTATTTCCCCCAATTTTTTCTTCTAATGAGAGGATGGAGTTGAAATATCCTCCTATCAAAACCCAAGCTTCAGGGAATTGGGAGGTGATAAAAGCTATATTCCTCCACATTGATCATTTCTCTTCCATAGAACATGGAGCATAGACATTTATATAAAGAATAACCTGATCTGAATCTCTATTTTGGGCACCCACTACTAGCATTCCCCTACTTCCCATCATGTACTAAACTATAATTTCCTTTGGATCCCAAAGACATGCCACTCCTCCCGAGGCCCCTTGGGTGCTGAGAGACACTACTTTACTGGTTGGCCACATGTTATTTGCTATTATTTCCATTTCTTCAATTGAAACCTTTGTCTCCTAGAGAAAGAGAAGTTGAGGCTAATTTTTTTGGATCATTCTTCTAATTTTTATTTGTTTAGAAGGACTTCCTTTAAGTCCTCTAATATTCCAAGTAATAATATTCATAATTAACAATGTTTGAACAACTAGGAAAGTATTGTTACCTTACCTTCCTCAACTAACTTTTGGCCTTCCTCTGCTAGGTGATGTTGGTTGGATTTACATCCTACTTTTTTATTTGTATCCATCCTCATATTTTTATTTGTATCTTACTTCATTCCAGCTGGGACTATAGGATGGTTACTTAGAACCAAGGCACTACTATTGGAATCTATATGGTCTTTTTGAGGATCCATTTTGTTTGTAGTTTGAATCTATCCTTTGGTTTTGCACTTGGGTTGATTTTCTACATTGTTATTTTTTTATAGTTTAATGTTGGCTGAGATGGCTCTCCCTGGTTGTTATTTCTCAGAATTAGGGTAAGCTCTTTTAGTGATTTCTCATCATGCAATCCTTCCTATTCCCTCTCTTCATCAAACTATGTTTCCATAATAATTGTTTCCATTTGATCATCCTCATCATCTACTTGCTCATCCGTGGAGAGAATTTCAAAGGTGTTAGGTGAAATTATTATTTTCTCTTTTGTTGTTATTTTTTTTGTGTTTTTTTGTTTAGGGATTTGAAACCCTGCCAAGTCCCCATCCTCTTTCTCTTTGTTAGGGACCTTATGTGGACAATCCTTGGCTAGATGGCCATATTCATGATAGATTCTACATCTAAATGGAATATTTTCATAATCTACTACTTGCTCCCATATTTCTTCCCCATATTGTAAAGTGATCTTCTCTGGAAGTGGTTTGTCAAAATCAATCAGAACACAAATCCTTGCATAGATCATATGATCTAACTATTGAGTGCTATCAAAAATCATCATGAAAACTCCTAAAGAATTCCCAATTGTTGCTAATACATTTGGGTTCTAGTATTCTACCAGAAGACCAAATAAATAGACCCAAACAGGGGCAGTTGATGGCATTTCTTCCTCAGCTTTGAACTTGGTATGCCAAGGCTTCATGAAGAGCCCTACCCTACCAAAAAACCATGGCCCCCCTTGAAAAATGTCCTCCCTATCTTCTTCAGTAGCAAACATAATAAGGAAGTAGCCATTAGGGTAAGCAAAGATTTGGAACTCACCTTTAGTACTCTAGTTTTTGGTAGCCCATTGCTTGAAGGTAGCAAGAGTCGGTCAAAATCCCATGAATCAAAAAATTAGCCCTCTCCTCTCCATAGCATCTATTCCTTCCTAGATATCCTCTATTTCCAACTTCACTAATGGGGATCCATTAGTTGCTTTCATGCAACCCATCTATGTTTTCCTTGAATCGACCTTTGGCATCCTCAGTGGTTTCCTTGGCAATCGTTGATTGTTTTTCCCTCTTGTTTGAGGTGGTCCTCCATGGATTGCTTCTTTAAAATTCATTTTTGGAGGTAAATCCTTAGTCTCCTTCCCCTCAAGAATTTTTTTCATGGTTGGGTCTCTTTGGATGTGAGCCTTAGAACCAGTTGAATCTTTGCCCAGATCTGGATCTACTATCAACATGTTGTCTCCCTTTGCTTTGTCCATCTCTTGAATCTTGTTTCTATTTTGTTTTAGCCCTTGTCTATACTTTCGAGGAGGAGGAGGTCCTGCCTCCTTGTTTTGAGCTATGAATTCAAAAGTGTTATTAGATTTATTCAATACCTATTCATTTTGTTCAAATCATTGGTCCATTTGAATGAAGGAATATTGGATATTACTTCCCCTTGGTTACCTTGCTTGTTGCTCAACTAATTAATTCCTATAGGGTTGTCCCTATTGAACATAATATTTTCACACTCATGATGGATTTTTGATAACCCTATAGGAGGAAATAGACCCCCTGGGTCTTTGGTCCAAATGGGCCTCTTTTGTTGTTCTCCACTACTCGCGCTCAATGCATGCAATCTCCACAATATCCAAGAGGTGCTCTGATGATGGAAAACTATAAAAATTGTAGGTTAACCTCTGTTGAAACCCTCCATCCATCCTTTTTCTATCATATTTTTTCCCTTCACTACCCTAGTTTCCATCAAAATATTTATTTCACTCTAAAAAAGGGTTTATGGTAAACCAATGTGATTTGAACCTGAGTTGTATGGATTTACACCTTATGGATCATGTTCCTCAATTGGCTGCATTACAACTTGGATATGTGCTCACCCTTAAAAGGGTTTATGGTAAACCAGTGTGATTTAAATTGAAGTTGCGTGGATCCACACCGTATGGATTACGTTCCTCAATTTGTTGCCTCACACCAACTCGGTTATGCACTCACCCTTGACTATAATAACAATTTTTATTTATACAATATCAAAATGATTTTATTTTTTCATTATATATTATTCATGTTGCATAATATGTGTTGAACAAATTAACTAGTTATGAGTTTATTTGGTACTCCAAAGTATTGAAAAATAGTACAAGTTAAAATCTAGAAACTATATGGGCTGATTTATATTGAAAAGTGGATCTCTACAAGTGGTATATAAAGTGCAATGTCACAAGAGGTATTAAGACAATATTAAAAATTAATTACTACCTTTGTGCATAATTTATTTCATCTAGAAGAAATAAGACCACATAATTGATTTCATCTAGAAGAAAGAAAACCAAAGAATAGGTACGTTTGAGAGAAAATAAAATGAATATGAAGCTACAAGAAAGGAGGGCATGGAAGATGATAGTACAACTCTAAAACCCAAGGCTAAAAAATGTTTTAGGAAGGCTTCTAAGGTGGAATGGTGATCTCAATGTTAATGAATAATTTTAGGGGAGTTTTATGCTTACACTAAAAATATGAAAAATTAGCCCTACCCAACATCTCCTTATTTGTATCAAGTTACAAGCCTATGTGGAGGATTAGGGGATCCTATTTTCATTCCCTTATTTTATTTAATCAAGGTCAACCTTGTGACCACATAAAAAATTTAAACCTTTAAAATACTTTTCTTGTAGTTTATATTGACACAATTACAAATAGATTATCATTTTAATATTTTGTAAATTTATGGTGGGAGGATTATGGTGGTAGAACACCTAATCTTAAGAGGATTGCAATATGCATTTTGATTCATCCTTGTAGCACTTAAGGATGTGATCATAACTAGTATCTTTTATATCTTATACACACCAAGTGAAATAGGCTAACCTAGGAGTGTCTAGATGAGTTTATATTTATGTAGTACAATATTTGGCTTTTCACCAAACAAGCGGAGCAAATGAATCTTTTAAGGTGATTGACATGGGCATGGTATGTCCACTCTTGGATTGGATTGTCAAAGGTAGGCTAGATATTGAGTTTATTCTAAAGTACATTGAGGCATTAATGGCATAAAAAAATAATGTGAGAGGATTGTAGAAAATATACAATAACGATCCTACACTCGAGAAGCCAAATATTTAACCACCTATCCAAGGCCAACCATCCACTATGAAGGGGAAGAAGAGAAGACAAAGAGTAATTTAAAATTACATTATATTTTGAATTTGTATAATGTATGTTTTTGGTGTTGATGATCAAGAATTATAGTTATATTAATTTTTAGTTAAATTTAATAGAAATTTAGCTTTTTGTCTGTCTAATTTTTTTTTTTAAATATACTTTTTTATATTAAAATATATTTTTTATTTTTATGTTAAGATTTTTCTGGAGTTGTTGAAAAAATCTCCAAAATTGAAGTGTCAAGTTTTATCGAGTTGTAAGTTTTCCAACTATACTTGCAACCACTATATAGTATTAAATTTTGTAGTTTCTATTATCAAAGTCCTCAATACAAATTAATTACTAAGATATTTCAAGTGAAATTTATGGCTTTATTTAGAAGAAATAAAATTATTCACCACTAAAGAAGAGGTGAATAGATTATGCAATATTGAAGAATAGCTATTGAAAGTTTTATGTTGAAACATATATTTTTAATCATTTTTTAAAAATAAATATTATTAATGGGTTAGTATAATAATATACACTTAGTCCAAATGACATTAAACTAGGTTTTTCTTCTTGGATACTAGTATCATTTTTACCTACCATTATAATTAAAATTGATTCGCCTCTTGTCAACTAAACTTAATCTCTCCATGACAACTGCATACTTGAACTAAAATAAATTTCAAAATGACAAGCTTCCTCATATTACACATTAATGACATATTTATCGTGAGAACCTATACTGTTAAGAAGTCTTGAATGTATATAATTTTTGATGCCTAATTTATAATTAAAATTACATAACAATAATACTATTGAAGGATGCTAAAAGATAATATCCATAACACCTTCATAAGGTAAAAATTCTCTAAAAATTACTTATAATACTTTTCACTCTTAATGACATTTTTTAGAGTTTTAATAGTTTTTATACTTTTTTAAAAGTAAGTGTTAAACTTTTCAATCTTAATGACAATTTTTCTACCTTTAATTTTTTAAAGCAATTTTCTACATCTCTTGCCTTTTCTTTTTTTTTTCATTTTTCATTTACATATTTTTTTTAGTTTGGGAGGATTTAATTGCAACATAAATATGGTGTAAACCATTAATTATATTTTCAAGAGAGTATTATAATAATATCAATAGCTCATATTAAATGGTGCTTTAGCAATACTATCCATAGTACTAGCTTTTGTGGACGTAGTTTTCCTCTCCCTTATCATATTTAACTATGGGAATACACATGTACTAGGTAATCTATTGAATATTTTTTATTTGGTATTGAATACAAATTGTTAGATATAAAATAGAATATTGGGTAACCCTTAAAGCCACATGGAAAACCAATTATGCTAATGCTAATAGATGCATAATTTTGATAGATATATGAAAGTTCAAGGATAATTCTAAATTCCCTACTAGGTTTAATTCAATAAAATTAGTATGTTCAAATTATATTTGAAATATATTTCCAATTATATGAGATATATTTATGTTTATGTGTAGGGAAAAAGTTATGCTTAGTTGAAAAATGCTCTATTTATGTGATTATCAAAATATACCAAGCGAATTTATTATGAGCTATACCAAATGATGTTAGATTTGAATGAAATAAAAAATTTATATAATTGACATCCATAGAAATATATTAAACTTATTTTCAATATGAAATTCTATCAGTCGATCCTCCAAATTTTGCATAGAATAGTTTAGACCAAGACATAGTATTTTTCATAAGTTGATCAAATGGATTCATATTCAAGTGGTTCTATTTCCAAGTTGAAGAAAATCAACACAATATTTTCTATAGGAATTTTATGAATAATTATCTCAATTTGATACTTGAAAATATGTTCTTGACTATAATGAAAAAAATTCATTTATACAATCTCAGAATGATTTCATTATTTTTATTATAGATTAGTCATGTTGCATAATATGTGTTGAAAAAAAATTAACTAGTTATGAATTTATTTAATACTCCAAAAGTATGGAAATATACTTTAAGTTAAAGGTAAGAAAATGTATGGGCTGATTTTTATTGGAAAGTGGGTCTCCACATGTGGTAGATAAAGTGCAATGCCACAAGAGGTATTAAGAAAATATTAAAATAAAATTACTACCTTCATGCATAATTGATTTCATTTAGAAGAAGGGAGACAAATCAAGATGTATGTTTAAGAGACAATAAAATGAATATGAAGCTACAAGAAAGGAGGGCATTGAAGAAGACAATATAACTCCAAAATCCAAAGCTAAAAAATGTTTTTGAAAGGCTTCTAAGGTGGAATGAGTAGAGGATGTGGCAAAATGTTCGAAGGATCTTGGAAAATTTGTGGAGTATTTTTATCCATAATTATAGAGGTGTTTCAAATGCATCAATATAATGTTTGAGTTCCACATAGTCTCGTTTATTTAGTGAGTAAAGCCTTCTTAATGTCCTAATGATTCTTTTCCAAGATTGTCTCTCCACATTAAAATATGATCTCTTGTCATATTTATGTATTTTTCATCTCATGGAGTGTATTTGTAAAAATATCAATAATGACTGACATTATAGGTGATGGAGAGTCTTTTACTCTTGCATATGAGGCAAGGTTGGACTAACCTTGTTAGTTCTTAGGTAGGACAATGGAAGACCATGTTGGTAGATGTTTTTGTAAAAATATTAGTAATTACTGACTTTATAGGTGATGGCAATTCTTTTCCTCTTGCATATGAGACAGGGTTGGACTAACCTTGTTGGTTATTAGGTAGAACAATGGAAAACCATGTTGGTAGATGGTTTTAGTTCCATTTATTCACCTAGTTTATCGCCTATATATATATATATATTCTTATCATTTTTACTCATTCACTTTCTATAAAATTTGAAATAAGGGTGGAGGCATGATTAAGGTATATGCTTATATGTATCCCCTAAAGTGCACATCCTAAATATCAATGGTGTTGATATCACTATTTTAATTGAAAATAATGGTCATTGATCAATTTTTAGGGTTTTTGGTGTATGGTCATGATCCTAGAGTGTTTCTACATTAAGATCAATATGTAATTTTATTTGTATTTATAATTACAATTTTATAACTACATCAAGAGTGCAATTTAGCTATTGATCTCAAAAGGGAAAGTTAGATTGTTCATATTCATGTAAGATAAATATGTTATGTCATTTAGATTGACAGTTATGATTTTATAACTACATCAAGAGTGCAATTTAGCTATTGGTCTCAAAAGGGAAAGTTCACTCATTCGTCTTCTATAAATATCCATTTCATCTTCTCATTTATTCACTACATGTCTAATAAGCATACATATGCGATATATTATTTTGATTAATATTGTTAGCACTACTATTAGCTTATATTTATACTATTGCTACAACATGCAACCTTTATTTCTCTCTCTTTCCTATTTTCTTTATAGAAATAATCAAATCCATAAGCCATTGGTTCATTGCCTTCTATGGATGAGGATAGGATGCCCTACTAGGATTTATAGTTAAATATCAAAGCTACTACTCGAGGACTAGTTTCTAAGGAAATTCAAGTCCTTCACACTAATTCTAGGTGTTACCTCTCTTTTATTTAGTGGTTACATTACAAGAAATATAGAATAGAAGTGATATCTCTATTCTTATTTATGGATGTTATGGTGCTTGATGTCATAGGTCATAAAGTATTTCATTTACTACATTAGTATTCAAACTCAATTATGTTTTTTTGTGGATGATGATAGCGTAGTACGTTCTTGATTGGTATCTCTTATTTTTTTGCTTAGACTAGGATATTATTAGCTTAATTATTAAATTATTATTGCTTTTTTGTCTTGGTTTAAGTATTTTGGTATATATTATAGTAATTCATGCAATTGTATGATATATCCCCTTTTTCCCATAAGCATTTTTTTGAGCCTAATGTGAAACTACCTTCTAAGGCTTTCACCTTCCATTTTCATCCCCCAAATTTTAGTAGGTTTGATGTCATAGGTTCTACATGGGTTTTCAGTTGTTGCTAGAAAAGGATTAGGTATTGTCATTGCTTTATCTTTCTCTTAGAGATGATTTAAAATCTATATTTAGTTTATATATGAGGGTTTCTAGTAGTTTGATTAATTAGTGGTAGAAAATTTGTGAAAACTCTAGTTAGCTTTATACCTTCCCTTATGGACCTTCTCACTGCTTCCTAGGGTGTTGATATGACTTTTAGGTCCAAGAAAAATTAAATTTTATAAATAGAAGAGGAATTTAATCATTCCATTCCTCAAGAAAACTAGTTAGTTCATCCTTTTGCTCTTGGCCATGAAAATGGTGTTCTAGTAAAATGTTTGGTCAATAGAAAAGGAGACATATTCTAATGATGATAGGGACTAAAATAATTATTATGATGAGCCTTATTAGTTTTTTATAGGATCTCAAGATGCCCTATGATCTTCTAAATTTGTTAATGATGATAAAAACCATAGTTTACCATTATTATTACTTAATTTAGTGATTGTGACAAATACGATGTGATTGTAAAGAGAAAATATAGGTAAGTTACCTTGGATGTATCATCCCTTTTCTAAGTCTTATGAAAAAAAAATAGCTAAGTATATAACTTCCCTTAAGAAATGTCTTGCCCATAAAATAGACAATCATAGGAGAGATACTAAGAAGCAAATGGAGTCTCCTAGGAGAGAAAAAAATAATCAAATATATGATATTATTTAAAATACGATGAATAAACTTACTTAGATCATGAGTGTCATGAGGGCCCTTGTAACATAATTTATTATCCCTTCAGTTTTAAGCCCTAATGCTTCTCCTCCTCCACCTCACCCAGCTAACCCTTGGATGACTATTCTTATGTCTATCGACCTAACATTGAAAAATTATCAAATACAATCTCTATACCATGATGTGGATGCCATTGAATTGACTAGGCATGAACCTAAATTATTTTATATTGTAAAAATAAAGCCCATAAATTTATTGATATCTTTAGTGCATATTATATGGAGTCATTACATAATTAAAAGGATTTTTTGTAATTAATGACTAGGTATTTTGTAGGAAATGCTCTTTATTAGTTTGCATGCTTTCCTAAAATCTCAATTGACTCCCTAGATACTTAAAAAAAATTAAAACAATAATTTGAGGATAACATGATTATGGTGGAAGCAATGGATGTTCTTGTAAATGCCAAACAAGGTCCTAATAAATCTATAGTTGAATTCCACAAAATGTGGAAAATACTTAAATGTCATGATGTTTGTAAACAATATTAGATAACCTTTTAAAGCTAAGGTTCAATAACATAATGTATTTGGATTGCACTCCTTAGATAAGGTCATACAATTTGTTAACATCCTTGAATATTAAGAAAATAAAGATGGTAAAAAATCCTTGAAACCTAAAATCCCTAATCATAATGTTTTATAGGGTGGAATTTGTAATGTACCTCTCTAAGATACCTCTCATAATATGGAGATGGCTCAAATCCTTTTGCACATGTTGAAAAAATCTAAATATGGTATGACCCCTTAGAATATGATACCATAGTGGAATCATGAAGTCAATCTCAAACTTTTACCACCACCTAAGATTAGTAATTATCACTTTAATTAAATGTTTGAAGCACCTAAGTGGCATGATACCAATAAATTTTGCTTTCACCATGGGTTTATGGATATGATAATTATACCTAAGTAGCTTAGAGTTGTGCAATTTTTCTATAAACAAAACTTTGGTCCTAATTTTAATGTTAATAAAATTAATAATGATAGGACTAATTTGTTGCATGAAAAAATTAAAACTTTCTAAAAGAAATTTAATCATGCTCGAAACTAGAGGCTAAGAGGTTAGTTATTTATAATACCTCATTTACCTACCATGAAAAAAATGGTCCTAATGAACAATAGGGATTGCATCAAAATCAATGCCAAGGGTTCAATCAAGGGTGCTATAAAAATTATCAAAATAATGGATACAATCCTAGTTAGTTTAGCATAGGGTATAACTAATTAGGAAATTATTATAACCAAAATCGGGATAGCACTTATCCCCAAAATAAAAATTCTAGACATAAGACTTCTAAAAATACTTCTCAAGTCAGTCAAGTCTTTATCCAACCTACCCAAAATAGTTAATATATTTATATTCATCCAAATGTAATCCATTATGTCAATATTCTAGATATGTGAAGTGAAACCATTACATCTTTGGAACAATAGGTTGTTGCTATTACTAGAAGTGTGCCTAAATATAATAATATGAACCTTCAAAATATGAAATAGATAAGAAGGATAAATACAAATAACCTCCCTTACTCATTTGGAAACATGTTAGAAAATATGAAATAGATAAGAAGGATAGTTAATAAGAATGATAATGGTTAATCCACCCATAATTGATAAAATTCCAAACCCTCCCTTACTCATTTGGGAACATGTTAGAAATACAAAAATGATTGAAAACATAGAAAATATACCTAGGAAGACCTTGGCCATGCCTATGGATCCCATAATTTCTAAAAATGCTTAAGGACTGTGATTGACACTTCAAAAAATAATATTGATTCCCATCCCAAATAATCACTTTTTCAAGTAGTCTTGATTAAAACAAAAGCATAAGACATTATATAAGCATTGCGTACAACCTACTATATGGTTCTATACTTCAAATTACTTAGAAATTTTCCCCATTAAAAACAATGATTAAGAGAATTGTTGGATGAGATGGATATTACTAGACCATGGGTTGTGAATATAATTCCTACCATTCTAGGGTATTATGAAATTTAGTATACTCAAGCACATAAAGAAAATATTTATATTGATGCACATACTAGCCCTCATTTGATTATCCATTTTTCTATGAAATACATAATTGTTGTTAATATATTTGCAAGGGTCGATGATCTACCATTGATGATCACAATAGTATATAATGATATGGGAATTAATGTATTTTTTTTGTTTATGAAGAAAGCGATATATGAGTTATGTCATTATATTTTCTAGAGAAGATAAATATCCCTAGAGAAAATATATTATCCACTAGAAACCACTATTATGCTTATAATGGCTGACCACAAAAATTTATGGGTTGAATATAGCTTCCAGTTCTAGTTGGTCCTAAAGAAGTAAGAGTGAATTTTATAGTTTTTATTTCAATATCAAATATAATATGCTATTATATAGACCTTTGAATAGTAATATATCCATAGCTTCATCAACTTATCAAGTTGTTCAATATGAGTATGATGGTGAAGTATTCGTTGTAGAAGAAGACTTTGATCCTTAAGTTCCTCATCCTCAAAATCATGAATGTTTCTTTATCCCTACTATGAATGATACATACAATTTACAATGTATGGGCATGAGCCATAGTAGACTTCTAGAAGGAATTTGTACAAAGGGTACCATGAATTTCACTTACAATACCCCCATAATAGGTGTGAATCAGAAGATGATAAAACTTATATAGATATTATTATTACCCTTCCTCAATAGGTAGTTGAAAAATTACCACCATTATTGAAACCTATGGAGATAGAAGAGCATGTCTTGCTTTATAAACAGTTGGCAAAGTTACATAAAGACCATGAGGATCTTGTAAAAATTAAATATTTTTTATGGGTAATGGCAACATGGGGGAAGAGAATAATAGTGATTATGATAATGTTTTTAATCAATTTTTTAATGTTGGAACTAATAATTCTCCCTCTAACACACATTTATTTGAAGTGAGGGTTGGGCATTATGTAGTAGGTTCAATGGAAATTATAGTTTTAAGTGATTATGAATATTATACTAATATAAATATATGTGCAATTTTTTTATAGACATAACAATAACTTGTTTTCTTTATATATGCTTAGAAACTATTAATGTGTTGTCTACAAAACTAGCTTAGATAGACATAGAAGAAATTTTATTTTTGTTATCTCCATAACATATCCTTCAAACATGCTAAATGAAATGTTGATTATTTATTTACCTAAGCATTTTACCTTAAAATTTGTATAATGATAGTCTTATTGGTTACTCTATCTCTAATAGTGTCAATTCCCTCATTGTTTCTAATTATTCTAACCTAGAATCCACTAGTATCCTTTCGACTGTAGGAATTTACCCAAAAGAAATAAGATCACCTCTTAATGTGGAAATCCTAATAAAACCTAATTTTATTACACTTTGTGAGTTTGTTCTTACCAAATTAGTAGTCCCTAGTGACTATCTAGTCTATAGGACTCATGTTGTGCCTAAATTATTTGATGATTTAGACAAAATTCCTATGCAACTACAATCACCTCTTAAGGTGGAAATCCTAATTTTCATACTTTTAGAGAAACAATAAATATCTAGGCATTCACATCTATTATGAATACCTTGTTTCTAGGTTTGGAAATATTTTCCTAATTAGATAGATCATCACAAATGTGGTTTAGCAACCTGATTGACCATAACCCTCTTGTCTACCTAGAAATTTAATTGAAGCAAATTTTTCTCCTAAGATAAAATATAGGGTTATCATTGTTGCCATTATTAAGGTTTAAAATTAATTAGAATAATGTCTACATGGGAAACCCCTTTTTATTTGGTCTATAGTATTCAAGTTATTTTTTTGCTTCATAATGAATTTTCTTCCTTGTTTTTTTCTATAAATAATTTTCTATGTCATGATGAGTATCATTAGGAGTATTGAGAAGCTCATATTTCCCATATCACTACTTTTGATAAGAGGATTTTACATGTTTTAGATCATAATAGATGCTACAAGAGTCATGCTGCCAAGTAGTATCATAAAAAAGTTTGTAATCATGATTTCAAAGTTAGGGGTCTTGTCCTCAAGCTCAATAATGTGCATAAAAAGTTCAAGGGTAAGCTTATACAAAATTGGCTTGGTCCACATACTATCAAAGAATTCTTTGGATTTGGGGAAATAAAGTTACAAATAATGGATGGAATTGGGTTGGATAAATCCACTAATTCCATCCATATTAAATGCTTTTATACATAATGCATTTGACGTACATGTATAGTCTTTGTATTTTATTGGAATAACTATTGATGTTAGTACCTTGTTTTGTATTTGATTTCTTTGACCATCTATTTATGACTCTCTAAGTACATTAGTATTATATATCGTTGACTTTTGACATATTTCTATGTTTTTTGATATATTTATTCTCTTAATTATGATTATCACTTTAAGTAATGATTCTAGTACTCTAAACATTTTAACTTATTCCTAATATCTTTATCAACTTTTGACATTGCTTTCTTCCTTTTATCTAGTTTGAAATGTATTTTGCTTGTTGCCTAGTTTTTATCATATTTTTATTTGTATTTATTATTATTAATATTGTTTATGCTTTGTTTGATTGCCTAAGTCATAATGTCATCATTACTTGTAATAGGCATCATGGTTATGGGCTCACATATCAACCATCATACTTTATCAATCTAGAAATGTACAAAAACAATCAAGCCATGTGTTGTATATACCCATCCATAAAGGAAATATTTTTTTTTGGTAAATAAAAGTCTTCATTAATTACCGGGTTTTGCAGGTTAACCCAAAACCTTTTACAATATCTAGCCTTCTGCTGATATTGTAGATCCTAGTCATCCTTGAATTTTTTTTACCATAACTTGTGTTGAATCCCCTACAACACCTTACTAACAAGGCACACCCATACCTAAACATAACTGTAAACATTACTTACATTGACAGAAAATTGAAGTTTGGAACTTTGCACTTGTGAAACCTGTTGCTTGCCCATTTCCTATTCTTTGTCGGAATCCTTCATGGTTTACACCCTGTTACCGTCATTTCCAATTTGGTATGATTTAGAGGGAGACCCCATAGTTATTACCAGCTCCATGGGGAAAGAACACTCATTCATCTTTCTCCTTAACGGGTAGGTTTCTTTTCATGACTAATAATGTTTTCCACTTCACGTGGCACACCTTGTGTCCATGTCACCAAACTACCAACATCAACACCTATGTTTGCTAATTTTTTAGCTGACCTATTGGCCTCACGGTACACGTGATGAGCCCTCCTATTCTGTCTTGCCATAAAAAGGATCCTCACTTCATGGATAACTACCTTGATTCTTCATGGAGGTTTTTTGCCATTGGTTAATAGGTTGATGATGTTCATCGAATCACATTCAATCATCAAGTTACCTTGAGTTGCTTGGGCTACTTGCACCCCTATCTAAAGGGCTCTAGCTTCTGCTTCGTTATTAGTTCTGATTCCCAATGGTTCAGTGAAGGCCTTGACCAGATTTCCTTGATGATCCATGATTATTCCTCCAGCTCCAACTCTTCTTGGGTTCTCCTTGGCTACACCATCAAAATTTAGTTTAAACCAATCCTGGGGGGTGGCTCCCAAGAAATACCATTTCTAGGATTGGGCAAAGGAATGGAAGGATTGTCCTCAATACCTAAGGCCCGAGCTAATTGTTTTTCTTAGGGAGGAATTGAGTGGTTCTCATCCACTAAGGTGCTAAGGTTTTATTTCTCAAAGACAATAATCCTGTTGATGATGGTTTTTGGGTTGTGAATGGTATCCTTAAAGGCTCTATGGTTCCTTTCTAGCCAAATATACCAGAGAAAATGATGCCAACATATTTTCCATAGGTACTTAAGTTTTAGGCTAACAAAGGATTGAGGCCATTGATGGAACACTTCGGATATAAGAGCAGGCTTAACCCACAAGATCCTAAAGGCTTGGAAAAGTTCATCCAAGATGGACTCCACTACCAAAAACTCTAGAAACAAGTGTTGGGTTGTCTCCCATCCTGCCTTGCACATGTAGCAATGGTTAGCAATAACCATACCTTTGGATAACATATTGTCCATAGTGAGGATTTTTCCTTGAATCACCAACCATGAAAAAAAGGATATTTTAAGAATTAAGCCTTTGATCCAAACCAAACTCGGTTGAAATTGTTGACCTTCCACATTGAGAAGCAAATTATAGGCAGACTTAACTATGAAGTCACCACTTTCAGTCTCAACCCAAACAATGTGATCTTCATCCTATCTAGAGGGAATAATTTGCTGAGTTAAAATGTTATAAAGCTCTTTAGACTCCGCTTCAAAACCATGTACTCTGATGTGTTTCCACCTGTTGATATTTATATCCTTCCACATATAATTTACAACCTTCTTCCTAATATGCTGCTCAATATGCTCTTGAATCCTAGCCAAACAAGGATTCTGGGATAACTTCTCAGCTCTCACCCACCGATCCTTCCAAAAGTCTATTGTTTGCCCATTTCCTAGAATCCATCTAAGACCTTTCTTGATAAGATCTCTGCTCGTGAGGATTGCCTTCCAAAAAGCAGACCCCCTGCTTACTAAGTTGTCATTAAGGAAGTTCACACCTTAGAGGTATTTCCTCCTAACTATGGCAGTCCATTCATTATCAACCTTAGTCAATAACCACCACACTTGTTTTTCTAACAGAGCTGTATTGAGATGAGCAACTATCCTCAATCCTAACTCCCCATCAGCTTTAGGTTTGCAAACCTTGTTCCAACCTACTAAATGGATCCTTTTCTTATCCTCAGTCCCTGACCAGAGAATTTTTTTTTGAAGCTACTCAATTTTGTGATACACCTTGTTGGGAGCTCTAAAAACTGATAGGAAGTAAACGGGTATACTTTGAAGTGAAGCCATATTTAAAACTGCTTTGCCTGCTTGAGATAATAGATGTCCTTTCCAACCTGCTAGCTTTTTTTGGATCATATCCAGAACTATGTTCCACATTGATCCTTCAAGTTTCCCCATAAACAAGGGAAGACCTAAATAGGAGGTGGGAAGGGATGTAATATGACATTCAATGATCCTTGCTATGCTATTTTGACTAGGAATGGGGGTATTGATGAAATAAAGTTTGCTCTTATCAAAATTCACTTTCTGTCCAACCGCTTCTTCATACATTATGAGAATATTTTTAATCCTTCTTGCCTCAACCACAGAAGCCAAAGTCAGTAGCAATGTATCATCAACAAATTTTTGATGTGTCATCGGGGTAGTTAGCGACATGGCCTTGATACCTGATATGAGTCCAGCTATCGTTGTTGCCTTAATGGTTCTTCCCAAGGCCTCAGCTACGATGATGAACAACATAGGACTTATGGTATCTCCTTGTCTTAGACCACATTTGCTTTGAAAAAAACTTGTAGTAGACCCATTAACCAAAACTGAAAAACAAAGCTTAAAAATACACTCTCTTATTAACTTGACCTATTTCATGTTGAAGCCAAATTTTAATAAAACTGCCTCTAGGAATTCCCAATGTATCATTTCATAAGCTTTTTTCATGTCTAACTTTAAAGCCATGACTGCTTTTTTGGTCTGAGCGGCTGTATGAAGAGCCTCATGAATAGTAATAACTCCATCTAAGATTGATCTTCCTTGTATAGAAATCCTTGACTTGGATCAATGATAACCAGTAGAACTTTCTTCAAATGGTTGGCTAAAACTTTGGACAAAATTTTATAGGATATATTGCACAGGTTAACCGGCCTAAAGTCAGACATAGTCTTGGGGTTGGGGCCTTTAGGGATCAAAGAAATGAAAGTTGAATTGAAACCCCTTGGAATATGATTTTAACTTTGGAACTCTTTGCTTGCAGCAATAACTTCTACTCCAACAATATCCCAACAAACTTGGAAAAACCATGGTGAAAACCCATCTGACCCAGCAGCTTTGTTAACAAAATTTTATAGGATATATTGCACAGGCTAACCAGCCTAAAGTCAGACATAGTCTTGGGGTTGGGGCCTTTAGGGATCAAAGCAATGAAATTTGAATTGAAACCCCTTGGAATATGATTTTAACTTTGGAACTCTTTGCTTGCAGCAATAACTTCTGCTCCAACAATATCCCAACAAACTTGGAAAAACCATGGTGAAAACCCATCCGACCCAGGAGCTTTGTTAGGATCCATGTTAAACAAAGCCTCCTTGATCTCTTCGTCTAAAAAACCTACTGTAAGAAACTCGTTAATCTTTTCATCAATGAGTTGTGGAATGAATTGAAGGAGAGAGTCCTTTGCTTGGGCATTACAGGCCCATTCTTCACCCAATAATGAACTAAAAAAATTAACAGCCTCATCCCTGATCTCCTGAATGTTTTGAGTTGAGGATCCATCCACCTTAGTTAAATTTCTAATATTATTTTTTCTTCTATTGCTCAATGTGGTAACATGGAAAAAATTTGAATTAGAGTCCCCTTCCTTTAGCCATAATGCCCTTGATTTCTGCCTCTAATACATCTCCTCACAAGCTAAAATATTATAAAACTCACAAAGGGTTTCCTTCTCTTCAGTCCTTGTCGCCTCATCATAGGTTCCATTTTGGATTTTGCTTTCTATTATTCTTAGTTTTTCCCCCACTACTCTCTTATTCTCAAAAATATTTCCAAAGACTTCTTTATTCCATATTCTAAGGTTGTTTTTCACCATCTTAAGTTTTTGAGATAGTTTGAAGGAAGCACTTCCTTGGATAGGTTGCTGCCACCATTCCTCTATTTGTTTCTTGAAGTCCGGATGTTTAACCCACATTGACAAAAATCTGAATGGCTTTTTAAAGGAGTTAGCCTGAAATGCCTCCCATAGAATAAGATTATGGTATGAAGCGCATTTAGGAAGGGCTTGTAAATCTGAATCACCATACATTGTTATAGCTTCCTTGGATAAAACAAAACCTGTCCAACCTTTCTTGAATCAGCTGACTTCCTATCCTCTTGTTACTCCATGTAAATTTGGCTCCTTTTAGTCTTACATCCATCAATTCATTTGTGTTAATGAATTCATTGAAGTCCTCCATGATCCTTGAGGGTAACCCAGATCCTCCCTTCTTATTAGATGGGTAAAGGGGGTATTGAAATCTCCCCCAATCACCCAAGTAATGTCTTTAAAATATTGGCTCAAATGCCCCAAAAACTCCCATAATTCAGACCACCCTTGGACAGAGGTGGGGGCATAAATATTTGACATAATCCAATTCTTATTAGTATCAAAATCATGAAATAATATGCTTAAGACTCATTCATTTGCCTGAATAATACTTCCTTCTATTTTAATAGGATCCCATAAGATCATGATGCCCCCATATGCTCCTCTCGCATGTTGAAAGATCACTTCCCCTTGCTTCCAAATCCTTATATCTATAAGTGCTAATTGTGCCGCATCTATTTTGGTTTCTTGAAGAAAAATCATAGTAGGATTCCAATCCTTCCTTATAGACTTTACCATCCTTTTTTTTGGTAGGCCATTTAGGCCTCTCACATTCCATGAGAGAACCTTCATTTAGACTGTTTGATATTTTTTTCCCTGCCCCCTTCCCTGATCTAAAGGGGGTTTGTCAATTTTTCTATTATCCTGGCCAGGAATAGCTTGCTGTAACAATGTTATTTGCTTTATGTTTGCAATTTCTTCATTGATTCTCATTCTATAGTGCTCTACTGTAGATATTCTCCCTTTCTTTCTTTCACTTCCATCCTCTATAGGAGGCTTGGTGGTTCTTCTAGTCTGTATTGGACTAAAATGAGGGGGCATATACTGTGATAATCTAGGGATTGAACCTTCTTCCTCATTTTGGGGGTTTTCAATTCCTTCTTCATCCTTAGCCTTGTTTTTGTTCATCTCTCCTATCTGGTTCCTAAACAGGGGGCTTTCCTTTAAGGAACCTTTTATCGTTGGCCTCATCTGATAAGTGATAATTTTTTCCACTACCGGATTAGGAGCTACATTCCTGCCTCTTTTTTCCACAACTTCGACTCTTGAATCTATTTTTTCCATATTTAAACTGAAATGACCTGGTAATTTTTCTTCATTTTGAGCATAGCTTTTGGGGCTTTTTGTCATAGTTGTGGATGGTCCCGATTTGTATGGGGAGTCTAGGGTTTTAGGAAACTTGACACTAATGGTATCATCCTTACTATTTTATTTTTCAACTTATAGATTTTCTAGGATATCAAACATGTTCAAGCTGGGATCTTTATTACATACCTTATGATTTTTGCCTCCCTCATTATGTTGCTTTCCTTTCTCTTGGATCTTTATCAGTTTTGTGTTGGCTTGATTAGCCTGGTTATTCTTAACTTATCTATATCCTTCCAAGTTAAGACACGGTCCTTAAAACTTTGGGATCCCTCTCCCATTAGCTTTCCCCAAAAAACCTTCACTTGTGGCTTCCTTGTTTGCAGTTATTGTCAGACATTGGGCTTAAAAGTGGCCCTGGGTTTTGCACACGATACAAAATGCTGTCTTGTTCTCATACTCCAGAGGTTGAATCCTTAGAAACTCTCCATATGCTAGTTCTACTTAAGAAGGTAGATTAGAATCCAAGTTTGCATTTACATAGATCCTGGCGTGCGTCAGTCTAGTCCTTGCCCAGGTTGAATGGTCTATTGCCACGAGCTCTCCTATCATCTTTGCTATGCCACTAAGCCAGTACTCATTAACAAATTGGACTGGGATGTTTGGTAGGCAGACCGAAATGGGTGCTATATTAATGTTCTTCTTCTCAGGGTTGAAATCCTCCCTCCACTTCCTCAAAAAGAGGCTACGCCTTCCTAGAAACCAGGGTCCTCCTATCAAGATGCGCTCTGCATCATTTTTTTTGTTGAGTCTTATCACAAAAACACCTCTTGACATGGCTATGATTTCTAAGCTTCCTGAAGTTTTCCACTTTGCCACGGCCCATGAGCGAATAGTCTCAATGTCCGGCCTTCCTCCCAAAAACTTACCAACTAAGGATGATGCCTCCATATCCAAGAATCTTTCCATAATCTCCACTGGTGTAGTTAACCTATTATTGTTTGGTATTAGGGGTGGTAGTTCACTGAATGGCTCCTTATTTTTCCATTTCAGCATTTCCAAAAAGGTTGGGCCCTTGTTGCCAGCTCCCAAACCCTAGTGGGACCCTTTGTCTAAGGGTTTATCTGGAGGATTTGTACCTTTAGCCTTTTCAAAATGAGCTGACAAGGAATCCTTTTCCTTTCTAGCTACAAAATTCTGCCCTGCCTATGGATCTTCTCCTTTTGTTGGTTCAAAATTCTTGCCTACCATTTTTGCTTCTCCTCCGCTTCCTCCGCTTCCTCCACTACTCCTCATTTCAGATCCAAATATTGGCATGTCATTTATTTAACAAAATTCTATTAATGATAACCTATAAATTAATGCAAATATTTCAACCATAAAGGAAATATGACTCTAACTAAAATTAATATATGTTACTTGTTAAAATAGATCTACACTAATCCTACTCTTGCAGACTATATTTCTATATTACTTATGTAAGCAAAGGGTCTATCCTTGTTGCATCAAAATGAGATATCTATGAACTTACTTAACTCATAATAATTACTAAAATAACAAGGCAATAAAAATAGACAAGAGGAATTGTATTCAATACTTGGATAAATATCATCTTCAACCTTTTATAATGCAATACACCTTCTCTTTTATAGAGAGTCTATACAAAAAAAAATCATTAGAAACCTACTATAATAGAAGATATGAAAAATGAATTACCCAAAAATGAAACCAACCAATTCTCTCTAAAAGAGATAGCAACAAGAATAGGTTGGTAAATATTCTATGTAATTTGGATCTAGCCAAATTATTTGGAAACCAATCTTAGTAAATCATTTTACATCTAACTAATTTGGATATAACCAAAAGAATTGGAGATTAATCCCAAAAAATATCTTTTACATATGACTAATTTATATCAACCAAATTAGTTGTAAATTAACCCTAACAAACATAATTTATATATAACTAATTCAGATAAACCAAAATAGTTGGAAATTAACCCTAACAAATCCAATTTACATATAACTAGTTTGGATCAACTAAATTAGTTGAAAATTAATTTTCACACATTTAACTCCAAATTTATTTCAGAGTTGTATGGAATTAGATTTTATTATTGTAGAATTCTATTATAAATTTAGAAAACTTTATGTAATAATTTTGTAGTTGTATCTATTTATAGTATTAGAGTTTTCGTATAGTTCTAAAATATTTCCATACATACTTTTATCTTTCTATAGGCTTTTTAGTTTTTTGTAGATAGTTTTTGTATGCCATTTTAGCATTCCATAGACATTTTAAACTTTCCACAGGGAGTTTTAAGTTTTTTGTAGACGATTTTAGCTTTTCATAGATAGTTTTAGCTTTTTGTAGGTAGTTTTCATATAGCGATTTCAACTTTTCATAGGTAACTTTGCAGTTATAGATAACTTCCATAGCACTACCAAATTCTATCATAACTGAATTTTTAACCAAAAATCCCAATAAATGTTCACTTATTCTAGCTTATTGATAAAAAAATGTAATCTACTTCCTAAGTTACACAACATTTGTACATTACATCATACTTACAATAATAATTATATAATGGAATTTTTAATCATGGAAGATCCTACCAATGATGATCCTAAAATGTGGTATTTTTGGGACTCATCATCTACCTCATTCTAATTAGTCCCACATCAACACAATATTTCTTGTGATATATTTTAATGCATCATATTCATTTCATCATATGTTGTAGATATTCAAAATGCTAAAACAATATTGTAAGTATTCCTTACAACATATTTATTGCTAAAAAATCCATGGCCTTGAATGTCTAAAGTATTTGTACATGAACCACCAAGCTTCCTAGTACAAGTTTTCAACTTGGCACTTCATTAAACTATCAATTTTGTTTTCAATCTATTGAATTCTTTTTTCTCTTCTTTCTTTTTGTTTCTTCCCTTTTTTATTCATTTTTCAAGAAGATATTCTATTTTGTTGTTTTCATTTCAACACCAACACTATAGCTATAAAATAATATTTCCTTAAACTATTTAAGCTTACATTAGATCAAATTGAGGAGACTTAACATATCCAAATTTATTTATTTTATTATAAAAAATAATGCTTTTTGTAGTCATCTAGAAATTGAGATGTAAACTTTTTAAGCACTAAGAAAATTCCTCTACCTTAGGAAAAAGTAAAATCACCCTATCTAAATTGATATCTTTAGCAGTTATTTCTATGATAACAAGCATAAAACACAAATGAAGTTTTCATATTCTCACTAAAGCACAAATAATGTAGATAGTCTACTCCCGCAAACCAAAATGGAATTGGTCTCCCAATGACACTACATAGCAAAACTTGAGGAAGAACCTAGATGGAAGAAACATGATTTTTTTTGAGTTTACTCATGAGAAACCTAGTTTTTAGATAAACTTTTGTTAAATGATGGCATGAGGGTTTTCGTTATTGACACTTTTTTTTTTACTTTTTTAAAATTTCCTTATTTTTTCTTCTCTTCCTCTCTCTTTAAGTGTAAAAGAGAATATTAGATATACAAGTGCTTATACATCTATAAAATGAGCAATACAATTTTCTTAAAAGGTGATACATCATGGAACATCAAAAAGACATAGGTATATCTAGCAAGCACACATGATGGGAATGGGAATGAAGCTTCATAAAATGGGGTAAGGAGTTACATAGGAATATATGTGTAAATAAAATGATACTATGTAGATAATAACCATCCAAATGGATGTGAATGGTACTCATGAAATGAGGCAAATGAAAGTCATTATAGTAGAAGGACTATCAATTTATGCTTAAAGTGAACCCATATAAATATGATGGAAAACATAGAATTGATAGTATCCCTTTCTATTTCTCTCTTTATTTATTTTAGAATGAAAATATGATGTTTAAGTTGTAACTATAGAAAATGTGCTTGCCACATTTTTTAAAAAACTTACATCTATGCTAACTATTGATTATCTATCTCAAGCATGTTCTAAATGAGATATATCCTTGTAACAAAAGAAATAGAAAGTCAAAAAAAAATGTAGCCACTAGTTACTCCATTTAAGTATTTAGGAATTCAATTATAGTAGATAGAGAACTGAAGTAAAAAATTTCTAAAAAAAAAAATCTTACTCTAATCTATTCTATGATAAATCTATTCTAAGTCTAAATATAATATATTATTAGCTTGATTTTTAATAACTTATCGTGAATGCAATTTATCTCGCCAATATGAGTCTTGTTCAATATCTATAAAATAAATCCATCTATAAACTTTTTGTTAATATTTATCATATTATTAACCGGTACATAAATCATGAGATACAAGGAATGGTTATGAGATTATCTTTATAATAGTACAAGGCAGATAAAAATTGTAGGATATATGTATAAAGATAGAATGAAGAAGAATGAATAAAGTAAAAATAAATGGAGTGGGGTGGAAGAAAAGTGTAAATGAAAGGAACAAGAATGTGTGAAGATAGGTCATATTGAATACAAATGATGATTATTAAAAAATGTAAGCAAACAAGGCCATGTAATCTAAAAAAATGCTAAATCTAGTTTTGGGTTAATACTTTGTAACTTTTTGACACAATATTATAATTGTCTGATACTAATTAGATATAAAAGTAGATTTAGAAAGATATTTATTGTAAAAATGTGTCCATTTGCTATGTTGTATTTGCTAAAAAGAGGATGTATTACCATTTTTATTTTATTTTTAAGCCAAACCTATAATTGCTACTTTAGGCATAACTTTTAAAACTAGTATAAAAATTGAATGATTTTAATTGGATCTAAAACAATATTTAGAAGGCTATATCCTAAAGAAGTATGTTTTGAATACTCATCCATTTAGTCACTCAAAATTACAATAAAAAAAATATTTTTTAGTAGTTTTGATAGGTTTTAAATATTATATATTTTTTAAATTATATCTTTATATTTTAGGCAATTGGAATATATTCTAATAATGACCCGTCCATGCATATAATATGATTGCTATAAAAATATTCTACAATATGAATGTAGGTTGAATGTCGTCCATCCTCCTGTCTCTTCCCATAATGTTATTCTTAAATCCAATGTAATCACCTATACTTGTCAATTCATATAATTATGTTGCTAAGGATCATGATATTTCCCAAAGTTGATGTTGGGTGTTTCCAATTTTTATGCTAAATATAAGGCTAAATTAAAATATTCAAAATGAAAACACACACTTCACAAAAAAGAAAGCACACTGATGAAAAATAAAAATATAATTGTTAAAAATGAAAGCAAACTTACAAAAATTAAACATCCACCTATAGAAATTAAAATTCCTACTAATTTCTAGTGATCCACTTCTTGAAAGGAGAATCTATCGCTATCACCCATAATGAAAACCATATCTTCAATGAAGAACTACATTCCCATAATTAAATCATCTCTAAAGACTATGGGTCACCACCTTCTTAGTAAAGAGTAAAGTTATGAATGATGCCTTGGATCCCTGACAATGGTGCCAAAATAATGGGTTTACATATCAACTATCATACTTTATCAATTCAAGAACATACAAACGTGGCCAAGGCATGTGTTGTATACACCCATCCATAAAATATAAATCTAACTAAAATAATTCCATGTTACTCATTGAACTAAAACTATATTAATCTTACTCTAATGGGCTATGGATCTCTCTACTTATGTAAGCAAGGGGACCCTTACTTGTTGCATCCAAAGGAGATCTCCACGCCCTTACTTAACTCATAATATCACTCAAATAACAAAAGAATAAAAATAGAGAAGAGATATTATATTTAATATTTGAACATATATCATCTTCAAGTATTTATAATGTAATATGCCTTCTATTTTATAGAGAGGATATACAAAACAAATCACTAATAACCTACTAGAATATATGATCTAAAATATAAATTAGCTAGAAATAAATCCAGCCAATTATATTTAAAGAAGATAACAATAAGAATAGGTTGGTAACCAAATCAACAAATCCAAATCAATTTGAAACCAATATCAACAAATCCATTTTATATATAACTAATTTGGATCTAACCCCAACAAATATATTTTATATATGACTAATTTAGATCAACTAAATCATTTGGAAATTTATCCTAAAAAATATTATTTACAAATGACTATTTTGGACCAACCAAATTAGTTGGAAATTAATTTCCACATATTTAGTTCCAAGTTTATTTTGGAGCTGGCTAGATTTAGATTTTACTATTGCATAATTCTATTACAAATTTTGAAATATTTTTGTAATATATCTATAGTTCTGATTATTTTTAGTATTGTAATCTTCCCATAGTTTTACAAACTTTTTGTAGCTAGTTTTCAGATTTTTTGTAGATAGTTTTAGTTTTTGTATGTAGTTGTAGCTTTGTATCAATAGTTTATGTAGGATGTTTTAGCTTTCCACAGATAGTTTTAGCTTCCCATAGATAATTTTAGGTTTTCCATATATAATTTTAACTTTCTACAACTAGTTTTAGCTTTCTATAAACAACTTTGTAGCTATAGATAACTTCCATAGCACTACTAAATTTTGTCATAATTAATTTCTCAATAAAAAAGCATAATAAATTCTCTTTTATTATAGCTTATTGACATAAAATATAATCTATGTCCTAAGTTACACAAAATATATAAATAATATCATAATTACAATAAATAGTCACATAATGGTATTTTAATCATGAAAAATCATGTCAATGATGGTTCAAAAATATTCATTTTTGGGACTCATTACGTGGTATTTACAAGGTCTTGGTATTTACAAGGTCTTCCTTATTATAGCTTATTGACATAAAATATAATCTATGTCATAAGTTACACAAAATCTTTAAATAACATCATAATTACAATAAATAGTCATATTATGGTATTTTTAATCATGAAAAAGCATGTCAATGATGGTTCCAAAATATTCATTTTTGGGACAAGGTCTTCCTTATTGCTTTCTATTGGAGCCCTACTTTAAGTGCCATAAGGTAATTTTATCTGTTTAAATCATGTTATCTTCTATTTGGTGTATGGTTGGGACACCAAGGGAACAATTTTGAAAAAATATTAAATCAATCAATAACTCAATCCCAATTATCTCCCACTATAGTGGTGAGCATTCCTATTGACACATCACTCTTTATTGGATACTACAATGTGTGAGCTTAGACCATTGTAGTAGGGGTATATAAATTCTTCTACTGGAATTCACAATATCTTCTAGAAATGAATATAAGCAATCCATCCACTCAAAAATTATACAAAAAATATAAAAGGATGAAATAAATGAAAAGAGACACAGATATTAGGGGGTGCCCATAAGCACCATAAATAATCACTATACTATTTGTATATAATAATCACAACACTTTGACTATTAATATGAGTGGTGGGGGATATTCGTACCATTATCAAATCCCTAAATACATAAATAAACTTAATTTTAAGTCAACATAACAAGAAAGTATTTAGGATTAATTATAATCTTATAAGGTGAGTTTAACTAAAATAAGGTTAATTATAATGCATAGGGCTTATATCATAAAATGCCATACTAAATTCAATATATAATACAAGGAATGCCCTTAGACATGTTCAATAATACATCATATAATGTCACACTTGACTGTGATTTAGATTACAATTTCAATTCCCCCCATAATATAAACTAAGGGGACATGGAGATAAGACATTAGTGATAATAATATCTTCCCCTATGATGGATGCTCTAGTGGACCTCAATAATTGAGGCATATCCTTTAGAATCTCCCTCACCATCTAGAAGATGCCCATATATTTTTAGAAACTCAATTTAAATCCTTTATAATTTTAGTAAGCATTTCTTTGTTGGATGTTATTCCCTCTTGTATTATATACAAATGGTCTTTGACTTCTTTGAGGACTTAGCCTATATCTTAGGTCCCTAGGTATTAGTATGCTTAGATTTTAATTTCTTTTTATGAGACTAAATTTGTGAAGTGCCACCACAATTTATCATTCCCACTTGAAAATAAACTAGAAGAGAGAAATTTGATCAAGAGTAAGAGTCTTTTGAGTTTCAAAAAATATAGAAATCATATAAATTATGAAGTTTGACATATAAAAATAAGAGGAGATACTAACAAAGAAAATCTTCATGCATTCTACATTATCTTTATTTTTTCTTCTAGAAGATGCAATATCTACTCTCAATCCCTTGAATCTTGCATTAAAATCCTCAACACGATCAAACTCAACCAATTTAACTCTCCTCTTCTAAAGCAACTTACTTCAATAATATTAACTTTTTGAAAATAACTTATGAAATTTTAACCATACCTTTATAGGTTCACTCTCCTATTTTATGTGGAAAAGTAACTTTGGTTCAATCAACAAGGCAAACAAGAAAAGAGAATCTTCTTTTTAGTGGTAGGTTTTTCATCAAGGGCTATTGCTTTATCTTCTTAAAAGATGCATCATGGGTTCTCACTATGTAATATGCCAATCGTTTGAATTTATCAAATGTTATAATTTTACCTATTGAGAAAAGTAACTATGGATTTGTGATCCATCTCACACAATTTGATCCCTAACACTATAGTAGGTCTGTGAACTAATGTTGCTAGTACATAGAGCTAAAAAAATGAGATTTGAAAAATAGACTTAAAATGCTTCCATATGTAAAATTTATGGCCTTTAGAATTTTAGCACTAATGGACCTCAAAAAACATAAATACCAATACCTTAGGAAAGAAGAAGTAAATCCCAAACTACCAAATCTTGGTCTTTGATTCACTAATGTGCTCCACTTATTTTTTGGTACTTCAACTACTCTCAACAACTGCATTATCCACACTTAATCTTTCCTAATTAAAATAGGGATCATAACTAATAATAATAATTTTGGCATGGACATGTTCTACATCAATTGGAAAGTTAGCCTAGTTCATGGTTCATTCTAAGTAAGACAAAATCATATTTGATGAGGTTTCAACTTGAGCCTCTTCTCTTCCAAGAGCCTTGGTCTAACCAATGTGACAAAGCATTTTTTGGAGAATGGGGAGCAAGACACTATTGAATACTTGTGCAAAAATTCGACCCTATAATCAAAGGATTTTGAACATTCTAGAGAGGGATGTATTACCAATAGACCATGGATGATTTCAATGAGAATTCCATTGATGATTTTGTAGGTAACACATGATGAACAGAGGCTCAAAATTAAAAAATCCCACTTTCCACTCCTTCACAATCATCTTGTTGTCCTCTATTCCATACCTATGGTTGATAGCACAATATTTTAAAAATAAGTTTAAAATAAGCTTAGCTCTTGAGAATAGACAAAAATGCATCTCATGGGGATCTAAACCCTTGAATTGTGAAATCTCAAATAATACTTCATATAACCAAGGTTCCATTTCTTCAATTATATTGAGAGTAGCATGACCCACCTTGAAGAGCCTACCAAAAATAGCCAAAAAAAGCACCACCAAATAGAAAGTGCAAATCATGCATGAGTTGTAAACGGTGCCAAAACAATTCAAATTTAAATTTGAATCCGTGCCTTCCCACTCCCTCCAATTTTCCATAGTCTTGAGAGTGGTAAATAGTAGCAATATAGAATCCAATATAAATATTTAAATAGAGAAATAAAAATACTCTAATAAAATTGAAGTTAAAATAATATTTATAAATAAAAATTAAAAAATTTCAAAAAAATTGAAAAAAATCAAAGAGACAAAATCTGCCCTAAAATTTGTAAGAAGGATGGTAAGCTCAATAGGGACACTACAATGGAAAAATTCATTGGGCTCTCTTAACAGAGGCCCAAGGTAAATTCATGGGAAATTTGGCCCCTAATAAGCCCTTACTTTTCAACCTCTTAAAAAAAAAAACAGTCCATCCACTTAAATCTTATATAAAAAGCATAAAAAGGTGAAAGAAAAGAAAAGAGACACATAGACTAGAGGTTCCCTTAAGCACCATCAATAATCATTGTTTTATCCATAGATACGAATCCTAATACTTTGATGATTAAAATTAGGAGCAATGGGGGTCATTTATACCAATTTCAAATCCCCAAATACATAAATAAGCATAATATTTTTTTGGTAGATAAGATACTATAGCATTAATACCAGGTTTTATAGGTTGACCTAAAACCTTTTACAAAAATCAGCCCAGGGCTATTGATGAACATGTCCTTACTAAGGATCTTATATATGTAAAATCTACATGCTGCCAAAGCCATTACATTCGGTAAGGCACATAGCCTGTTATCAAAAAGAAACTTCCCATACAACATTTTGGGTATACCCCAAGAAAACACGCCTGCATCATAATTACAAAAAAAGAAAAAGACACAGATCCCTTCCTTGAAATAGTGGAGAAACAAAAAGCTATAGACACACATAGAAGAGTACTAAAAAAAACTCCCACAATCTCTGTATTGATAGTTACTCTTAATAATTCTTTGGTAATTGCTTTCTTTCGTATATGACATGCTTTGGGACCACATCCCGTATTGGCCAATCAACCTTGGAGAAGTGAACCTGCTGGATAGATTTATGGTGGTGGCTATTTGGTGGTCCACATGGCTCTAGTTTGAAGTCTTATATTGTTGTTTCTTTCCTGCCCTGTGATTATAAATCAACCTCAAATTACTAAGACAACTAGGAGCCATGTTATCTGACATGTGAATATCCCCATTAGTCTTTGTGGTATTTCCAAGCAGCATCCACCAATATTGACAGCTCAAATAATTTTTATTGTGAGTCCATTTCAATAAAGAGATGGGAATACTCATAGCCTTCAAACTTACAGTGCCTTCCCTATTGGTAAATTTGACTATCATTCTTGGCATTCTTGTTGAATAAGCTCCTCTACTTCACTTGGGACACCGTGTTCCCATTTGAAAAGTCTGTCACCATCGACACCCAAATTGGCCAACTTATCAATAATTTTTTTAGCTTCCCTAAAGACATGTTGGGATTTTATGTCCTATATTCCCTAGAAAATGATCCTAGCCTCTTCAAAAAATGTTTTAATCCTCAAAGGAGGTGTTTTCCAATTATTGAGGAGATTTATAACATGCATAGAGTCTCCTTCTATGATCAAATTGCCTTCTAAGTCTTGAGTCATTTGAAGGCCTCTCCACATAGCTCTAGCTTCAGCTTCATTGTTCGTCATTATTCTCAAATATTCAAAAAATTCAAGCATCATATTCCCATTATGATCTCACACAATGTTGTCAGTGCCTACTCTACTAGGATTGTCCTTAGCCGCTCCATAAAAATTAATCTTAAACCAACCCGTAGGAGGTGGGGACCACTTAACATTGGCTCTAGGGTTGACTACCCTAGGCACAAACTCATCTAACAAGGTTAATCTTAAATATTGAGCAATCGTGGTCTCCTACAGATGAGGTTTACGACTATCAAAAGGGATAAGATTCACATTCTCGTTGGCAAAGGATAGGATCCTGGAAATGATAGTTTGATGATCATGGATAGACTCATTAAATAATCTATGGTTCCTTTCTAACCACACCTTCCAAATATAGTGATTGAGACAAATTTTCCACATGTATCTAAATATTTGGCTTGAAAAGGGGCAAGGCCACTGAATGAACAAATTAAGTACGATGGCTGGTTTAACCTAGGAAATATTAAAGGCCTGAAAACCCCACTTAGGACAATCAAGGGAAAATGGCACTCAAGGAAAATGTGATAACTGGTCTCCCAATTAGCCCTACACAGATAAAAATCATTAGTGATACAAATACCTTTACACATCATATTATCAATGGTTAGAATTCTTCCTTGGATAACCAACCATGAAAAGACTACAATTTTTGGAATTAAATTTTTTATCCAAAATAAGTCCTTTTGGAGGACAAAATCATCGTCATCAAGTAGAAGCTTGTAAGCTAATTTAATAGTGAACTGACCATTTTTCGTAGGAGCCTAGGTCACTTGATATTCCTTGGGTCTCATGGGGATAAAATGTTGCTCGATAATGTTACAAATATCATTTGATTCTGCTTGAAATTCCTGAATCCTTATTTGTTTCCACTTCATTCTACCTCTGTTCTCAACCATATAATCGAAGACTTTTCTACCAATGAGTTTTTCCATGATATCTCTTATTCGAGATAAGTTAGGATATTGCATCAGTGATTCATCCTTAGCCCATCTATCATTCCAATAATTTATCCTCTCACCATTGCCTAAAACCCATCTTAAACTTTTTTTGATGATTTCCTTACAATTGAGAATTGCTTTCCAAAAAGTAGAAACTCTGATTGGAATTGAGTCACTTAGAAATTCCATATTTTGAAGATACTTTCATTTGATGATAGCTGTCCATTAATTTTCTTCACCATAAATGAGGTGCCACACCTACTTAGCTAGTAAAGCTAAATTTATATGAGCAATTATCCTCATACCTAAGCCCTCATTTTCCTTAGGTTTGCACACTTTGGTCCATCCTACAGGGTGTATCCTTTTTTCCTCCTTTGATCTAGTCCATAAAAATTCTTTTTGGAGTTTCTCAATTTTATGTAAAACCTTCATAGGGTATTTGAAAACATAGAGGAAATAGACTGGAATACTCTGAAGAGAGGCCTAGGTGAGGGTCAACTTTCCTTCTTGAGATAGAAGATGACCTTTCCATCCAGCAAGTTTTTTTGAATTCTTTCAATAACCTTGTCCCACATTGACTCTCTCGGAGAACCAATGAAAAGAGAGAGACCAAGATACAAAGTGGGGAGGTTAGCTATATCACACCCTAAAATTTTTGTAATCCTTCCTTGCCTCTGAATGGGGGTGTTCAAGAAATATAACTTGCTTTTACTGAAATTAACTTTTTGACCAACAACATCCTCGTAGAGTTGTAGGATGTATTTAATTATTTTGGCCTCAACCATCAATGCCTTAGTCAATAGAAGGGTATCATCGACAAATTGTTGGTGAGAAACAACCCTAGTGAGATATGTTGCCTTGATTCCTAATATTAGCCTTGAAATGCAAGCATTTTTTATGGTTCTACCTAAAGCTTCTGCCACAATGATGAATAGCATGGTGCTGATAGGGTCCTCCTACTAAATTCCTCTGTGACTTTGAAAGTAACCAACAGTTTTTCCATTAACCAGAATCAAGAACCATGCTTTAGAAATGAATTCTTTGATAAAATTAACCCATTTGTGGTGAAAACCAAAATTAAGGAGGATAGCAATAAGAAATTCCTAATTTAGCCTATCAAATGCTTTGTTCATATCAAGCTTGAGGGCAAAAATAGGCTTGTTAGTCTTATGAGCATAGTGCAGAGCTTCATGAACTATGATAACTCCATATAAGATTGACCTTCCCTGGATAGAGCTTCCCTGGTATGGATCTATGATGCGGGGCAGAACATCTCTCATTCTATTTGCAATGGATTTAGTTAGGATCTTGTAAGAAACATTGCACAGACTGATTGGCATGAAGTCAGACATAGATTTAGGGTTTGCTTCTTAGGAATTAGAGAAACAAAAGTAGAGTTGAAACCTTTTGGGATATGATTGCTTGCTTGGAATTCTATGATAGTAGAAATTACATCCTCACTTACAATTTCCCAAAAATATTGATAGAAATGAGGGGGAAAGCCATTGGGTCCCGGGGCTTTGTCTGGCTCCATGCTAAACAAGGCTTCCTTAATTTCCTCATCAAAAAATGGAGCTAGAAGCTTAAGGTTTATATCCTCATTTATTATGCTAGGAATGGATTGCAAGAGAATATCTTTGGCCTCCTCATTGCACTACGATTCCTGACCAAGGATAGAATTGAAATAAGTTATTGCCTCCTTTCTGATTTATGTTAAGTCTTGAGGAATAGAACCATCTAATTTTTTTAAAACATTTATATTGTTATTGCTTGTGTTTCCAAGCATGGTGATGTGAAAAAACTTTGAATTTGAATCTCCATATTTCAACCAAAGAGCCCTTGATTTTTTCCCCAATATATTTCCTCACAGGACAAAATGTTATGAAACTCTACTAGTTTTGTTCGTTCCTCCTACCTAGTAGTTTCATCAGCATCACCATGTTGAATCCTCTGATCAATTATCTTCAAAATTTCAACAACCTATTTTTTATTTTCAAAGAGGTTCCCAAAGACCTCTTTGTTCCAAGTTCGAAGCTTTTCCTTAAGAAACTTTAATTTGCCAACAAGTTTAAAAGCTGCACTACCCCTGACAGGCTACTGCCACCACTGAATTAAGTTATCTTTGAAACTAGAATATTTGATCCACATAGATTGAAATCTGAAAGGTTTCTTGAAGTACAGAGAGTTAGGGATCTCCAAAAAAAATGGATTATGATCAGAGGCAATTTTAGGAAGGGCTTGCAGGGTAGAATCACCGAACAAAGTTGTAGCCTCCTTTGATAGAAAAACTTGTCAAGCCTTTCTTGAATGATATGACACCCTATCCATCAATTGCTCTAGGTATAATTCACTCCTCTAAGTTTTACATCCATCAACATGTTGGATTTCACAAAGTCATTGAACTCATCCATGCTCCTGATAGGTGGTCCATTTCCACCCATTTTGTCTGAAAGGTAAAGAGGAGTGTTAAAATCCCCAATAAAAATCTAGGGGAAATTATGGAATATTTCACTCAGAATTGCCTAAGTACTCCCATAGTAGATCTCTCCCTTGAATTGAAGTTGGGGCATAAATATTTGAAAGGATCCACGACCTATTGTTTATTTTCTTAAATAAAACACTAAGAACCCTATCATCTTTCTGAATAATGGTGCCTTCTACTATTCGGGGATCCCACAAAGTCATAAGTCCTCCAAAAACTCCTATGGATGATTTGCAAACCATCTCCCCTTGATTACAAATTTTTTTGCTACTTTTTATGATTGAATCTCATCAGTTTTTGTTTCTTGCAACATGATAATAGTTGGATTCACTTGATTTATTATTGCAATGACTTCCCTATGTTTGGGTAGGCCATTGAGGCCTCTCACATTCCATGAGAGGAACTTCATTTATATTGTTTGGTATTTCTTCCTCTCCCCCTCCCTTGAGGGGGTTTTCCTAATTTTTTGTCTTCAGAACCTCGAATAACCTGTTGAAACAAGGTTCTCTGTTTTCCATTGGCAATTTCATTATCAGTTTTAATTTTTGATGATCAGCATTTGATATTCTTCCTCTTCTTTTTTCACTGCTAAAATCTATAGGAGACTTCACAGTGCTCCTAGTTTATTTATGACTAAAATAGGGGGAGGCAATTTGTTGCAGAACCGAACTGCCATATTCCTTAGTCTAAAGAGTTTCACATATCTCCACCCCTACATCCAAATATTCTCCTTTTTTCCTATATTCCCCTGGTCTACAAGATGACCCCTCAGTAGGATTCACCTGGATCCTAGTGATGATGTTAGGGAGATGAGATTTTTTATTTTCCAATGCCTCAAATTTCTTCCTAAGTTCTTCAACATTAGGGTTTGGCTTTGGGATGCCCACTAGGCTTGAATTATTTTCAGCATTGGGGTTTAAGGATCCCGACTTGGATGGGTATTCTAGAGATCAGGTATTAGGGTTTGGCTTTGTGATGCCCATGGGGCTTACAATAATTTTAGCATTAGGGTTTGCGGATCCTAACTTGTATGGGGATTCTATAGAGTCATAAAGGTTAGCCTAAAGGTTATGGGATTTCATGTCTTTCAATAATCCTCCTACTCCCATATTGGATACAATTGAAAATTTATTTGAAACTAGAGGATTGGAACTTACCTGAGTATTTTGGTTGCCAACAACCTGTTATTTTCCTTTGTCTTGTTGGGACCCTGCACCCTCTCTTTTATTTTTTTGGTAGACATAGTTTTCCTGATTGAAATCGCCTCTACTAGGAAAACTCCTCAAATTTCCTCTATCTAGCATTCCCTACTTCTAATTTTCTCTATTCATTACCAGGTTAGGGCACTGATTGCATAGATGTCCTTGATTTTTGCATTCTGCATAGAATGTTAGTATGTTATCATATTCTATCAACTTTTTTGATAGTATTCTCCATTTTCTAGCTCCACAAACCTTGGAAATTCATTATCCAAATTAACATTTACACAGATCCATGCATGAGTCATCCTTGTCCTGGCCAAGGTCACATGGTCAAAGGAGATCAGGTCTTCTATAGTTTTTGCTATGCTTTGTAGCTAATATTCATTAAATAACTAGGCAGGTAGACTTGGGAGATGAACCCAAATAGGGGCAATGTTAATATTTTGCTTTTTAGGGTTAAAATATTCACCCCATCATCTGAGAAAAAGGTTCCTTTTGCCCAAAAACCAAGGACCTCCTATTAAAATGTAGTTAGCATCCTCCATATTGTTAAAATGGATAATGAAGAACCCTCGAGTTAGAGCTACCAACTCCAAGCTACCTACCGGTCACCATTTACCCGTCGCCCAAGCCCTGATAGTCTCCATGTCCGACCTACCTCCCAAAAACTTGCCTACCAAGGAGAATTCTTCCATTGAAAGAAAAAGGCTCATGGAACTTATCGGGGCTGAAATTTTATTATTTACTGGAACTAGGGGCGGAAGAGAGAGAACCTCCTTTATTTTTCCTCTAAGAGTCTCAGCAAAAGAAATCCACTTCTTGGACCTTGCATTGTCCTTCGTATCTTTTTTGTCGAGGTATTTTTGAGGAGGGTCAAGCCCCCGCATGACGCCCACCTCCAAATCTATCGTAGCTTGACTGCATTCCTTTGGATCCTCGCTTGATCCATTCTCGAAGTTCCCACCTGCACCTTCCATACCTGCTCTACCTTTGCCACCTTGGTTGAGATTCCTACCTAGAAAATTCAAACCCTCACTCCTGGCACACCCACTAAACCTCAGCTCACTCATTCATGATGATGCCTTGAGCTATGGATGTTAAATATTAATTGCTCAAAAAATGCATACAAGCTTTATTTCTCCTCTTCCTATTACAACAAAGAATTCATAATCTTAATGTGACATGACAAAAAAGAATTTATGGTTAATTACTAGTTTATATGGTGGGTATAACTATAACAAGGTTAACCGCAACCCATAACACTTGCATAATAAACTATTATAATAAATTTAATATATTATACATAATTACCCTTAGTATTATCAAATGTTACATTATAAAATGTCAACCTTGGGTATGAATTGGATTAGAATTTTGACATCTCCTTTTGATAGGAGCATCTTGCTTTGGACATGCTACAATGAAGATCTAGCCTAGCTATTTGTTTTTGTGTTTTTTTTCTCCCTTTATAATGTGGGTGTGTTTCTCTACACATCATGGTTATCAAGTATGGCAATTCATGCATAGGATCAAGGGATATTTCATTGATGTATGTTCTAAGAAAATGGCATACTATTGGTATGTGGGTGGACATGCTTGTTAACACATTATGCTCATCAAATACTATCTTGTACCTTCTTTTCCACTATAATGGTTAATATACTTGTTGACACATCATGTTGGATTGGTATTACAATGTATTGATTTCCCTTGTAGTGGTAAGAATACTTGTTGACACATCATGCTTGTTGGATACTATAAGATGTTTTACAAATGAGGTTGTATCATTAACAACCTTTTTTGGTGGTACTATTTTAGTTTTCCCCTATTGTAGTAATTATTGTGCTTTTTTACACATCACACTTGTTAGATGCTATACGTGATTCTTCTTTTTACCTATAGTGGTGGGTGTCCTTATTGATACATAATACCCATAAAATACTATTGTTTATAATCTACCTACTGTAATGGCATTCATGCTTGTTCACACATCACATATATTAGATACTATAGGGAGGTAGTTTGAGTTGAGGTACAATTCGTTGATGTCTTCTATTAGTGTCATCATTTTGGCCTCTCATAAATTACCTTTGCTTTCTTATAAGGTATGCATTCCAATGTTTGTGCAAGGTTTTAGGATGTCATATACAATCATCAATGTGGTGTCATGCATAATATTTCTATATTTTTTAAGTCTTGTAAACATAATTACTAAAAATTAAATGCTACATGATTCATGCATCTAACTATTATTGGAAAAAAAAAAAAGCATGTCAATGAAAATATCACATCACATTCGATAATAAACACATGTTTAAAAATAATCATACATATATACATACATATCTATCTATCTATCTATCTATCTATCTATATATATATATATATATATATATATATATATATATATATATATATATATATATATATATATATATATATATGGGAATGATATGACATAATCCTAAGCTATAACTTGACCTGAGTACATAGTCCCATCACCCAAAAAATTCTAGATATACTATGATATTCCATGAAAGATATAAATAATCATATGGTACATACAATATATAAGGTCTATGTTTGCAAAATAAGCCTTGCATGTCTATGACTATAGGTTGGGTAAATATGCATTAATTAAGGATGTGATTCAGTGAGATCACCATGAAATAGATACCCTAAGCCCCATCTAGTCTCCCTACACCTATGCTAGCTCTAGTTGTACCTATGTAAACTACTATTATAGAGCATACTTCCTCTCAAGGGCTTTCTACCTTAGGCATAATTCTTGCTTCCTCGTATAGAGATATCATGTCATATGATCTAGTCTCAACACCTAGGTTAAAATAATGACAAGGTCTTATTCTTGTTTTTAGAGTTTAATTGATTGCTTTGATGATTTAGCTTGTGATGGTGATGCCAATAGTAGGCTATCAAAATTTGTAATACCACTAAGGGTGACTCAATATAATCTACCTATCATATCCCTCCACTATTTTATTACCTCTACAATCAATAATAAATAAATTTATTTGTTAAAAATCATAAAAATTATGTATACTATGTACTATAAATTGCTTACTATGCATGAAACAAAAAATAAAGGTACTAAGCTAATTAAAAGGATTGTTTACCTAGGTCATCGAGCTATTGAGTTAGGTCACCTTTAAGTAAATACTAGAACTCTAGATTGATAGTGTCCAACTTGATCTCATAGACATAGATCTTCTCTATGTCTATCTCTTATTTAGATCCGTCCACCTTCTATTATAGCATAAGCATAGTCACTATGTCATATCCCATAATTGCCTCCTTTGCAACCTCCTCTCCTTCCTCTAGAGACTCCTTATAACTAATTTAGGTTCATTTACTCTATATGGCTTGTCTTTCTTTTATATAGGTTCTTAGATGGTGATTTGGTATCCATGGGTGTTCATGTTGAGCATGCAAATGGCGCACTCTAGAGTTTCCCTCCCAAATGCTAGTCTTTCTTGACATGAACAGGGTTAAGCTAAATGATGGTGAGGTGTGTTAAGGGTAAGACAAAAAACTTGGAAGAGAGACTATTCCATCTTGAAATGAAATTAATTTTCCCCCAAGCTTTGGGTATACCAAGTCTTTGTAGGCATGGATAAACCCAAAGGTTTTTGATATTTGTTAGGACCCCATCCTAATACCATTTTGTAATTCTCATTTGATTATTGTAATGACCTACTTACAATGTGGGTATCCCTTTAAAATTGTATTTAATAATATTTTGTAGTGGTATGTGGCAAGTAAGGCACATGGACAATTGGGGCCATTTCATGTAACCGATATTTGGTAGAAGGTTCTAGCTCAAATGTCATTTGCATGTAAGCCAAATATTGAGATTAGGGTTAGGTTTGCATGAAGCATATATTTAAAAGACATGGATCCATGAAAAAATGTATCTTTATAAAAATTAATGAAAATATTGAAGGAGATTGCCCCCTCGAAGGGGCTTGTGATTTTGTGTTGTTTTGAGTTGTTTAATTCTGTATTTACTTTTTGCATTGTGATATTTTTTGTTTCATGAATCTTTGTTTTATTTACAATATTTGTGTGAGTGAGTGTATTTTTCATAGTAGGTTCTTAACAAGTGGTATTAGAGTGCTTTCCAGGGCTGATTTCCCTTGTAACTATGATAGTTTTTGCCCATCCATTATGACTGCTACGTATAATTATTTCATGTTTTCTATTTTTTGCTTGTTCTTTATTTAGAAAAAATATGAAACCAACAAAAAATGCAGTCCTTTCTTTTTTTACAATAGTTTATTAGGTTTAAAACCATATGTTGAGGGTTTTAAACCTAATAAAACTTTTATCCATTAGAAATCTTTTTGGCCTTGTATTATCCATACTACATTGTAAATAGCATATAAAAGGATTACCCTCCCATACTGTTAGAGAGGCAAGTAATGTGCTCAAGGGTATGTGTGGAATCCTCCTTGGATAGTGGTCTAAAATATTGGTTTGAGCACTATCGTTTGTCATTGTGGTATAAAAAATGGCCTATGGGTATTACATACACCTTTGCCTATCATACCCTAGTTCTATCAAGAGTTTAACTTACAAAAACCAAACCCTCCTATTTTGTTTACCCCACAACCAAACATTTGTCCTACAAAAATTGAGCATACATAGGAGACTTCCCTATCATAAAAAAATTACATGCATGAAGGAAATAATTGGTTTAACAAATAGAAACATTCAAGGTAGAGTCTATAAGTATCGATAATAATCAAGAATTATTTCAGTAATAGCTAGGTCAATATTGTCAGTAACAATAATAGTTGTATACGACAATCACTAATGATAGGGTTGTGAGTGATAAAAATAGATCAGATAGTGTTAGTACAGGGAATCTTAGAGTTAGTAACTAGATAGTGATAGTAACCGTAGTGCAGGTGATAGTACAATGTCATGAGTGGTCAATAGTAAAAAATATAAGGCATATTTGGCCAACAAAGAACCTAATTTTTGAATTTAACTTCCAAAAAAAAAGTTGACCACACTAGTAGACTCATCAAAACAACAATATAAAAGAAAATCTAGGGTATCTAAAACTAGTGTTGTGGGATATAGCTCATTGAGACCATATTTTTGAGCTAATCAATTTGATATATAGCAACCAAGCATGTTTTTGGACTTCTTACTAAAAATATTAACCCTTGAAATCACACTTCTATTTTTAGTAAGTCAGTGGAAGTTGTTCAAATCACTCCAAAATGGTTGGTGGTACTCGTGGACACCAAAAGAAGGTTGAGCAAGCCCACTCCTTGGTAGAAATAGGAACCATAATTAATGCCCTTATGGAAACAATGAATTTTGTGAAGGATGACATACAAGGTTTAAGAAGTGCCTACTTCACCTCCAAAGCCAACTTTGAAGAACACTTCTTAGAGATTGAGGCAGCAATTAAGGAGGACCCAAAGGTATTTGAGCATCATGACATTGAACCTCCTAGTCATGGGAAAGGTATACCTAAGTAAGAACTACAAAATTTACTTGACAAAGAAACTCCCTTTAAGATGCCCAATTTGGACTTTGTGAAGTTCAATGACAAGGATGCAAAAGGATGGTTATGTCATGTAGATCAGTTTTTTAAACTTTATAAATTCCCTAAATATTTGTGGATCATTATTGAAGATTTATACCAGAATGTTTCCATAATAATAATGTATAATTAATAATTCAAAAGAAAATAAAAACTCACAAAATACATGTACATAGAACACGAGATTTATCCTAGTTCACCTGATATGGGCTACTCCAGCAAACAAGAGCCACACCTCCTTTTCTATTATCATTTTACACCCTACCCATAATGGGACATTACAATAAATATAAAGGAAAATATTACAACCCTAAACCACAATGTGGTATTAGAATACCGTGGGTAAAATACCATGGGTTAAAACCAACCATACCCACCAATCACGGGAATCCCTCCAACGCCTCCAAAAATAGCTCTGATAATATCTTCGAAAAAGGGGGTCATTTCCTCTACAAAGGATGAGACACATCCAAAATTCTCCCACTTGTTGAATACTTCGTATAAAGGCTATAATCAATGTTAGTTCCAACATTTGGTCTAGCCAGACCCATTTCAACAGTACAAAACATGAATTTTTTTGTGCTAACTACCTTGGTTAAAGCATCTGCAATGTTTTCCTTGGTATCCACTTTTTCTAGCAACACTTTTTTATATTCAATCATGTCCCTACTAAAGTGGAACGTTGTATCAATGTGATTTGTTATTGAATGGAAAGCATGGTTCTTTACCAAAAATATAGCACTTTGACTATCATAATTTATATTCACAACTCCTTGGAAGAACCCAATATCAACACATAGTATTTTTAGTCATACTGCTTTCTTACTTGCATCAACGACTGCCATGTACTCAGATTTAGTGGTTGAAAGAGAAACAATAGTTTACCTTTTTCTCATCCAACTAATAGCCCCTCCAAACAAGTTGAATACATATACACTAGTAGAAATTTTATTGTCAAGATCTTCAACCCAATCTACATCAACAAAACCTTATATATCCAAGGATTTATTTTCATTACCTGTACCTTCATAACAGATTGAAAAACAAAATGTACCATGCAAATATATGAAAAATCTTTTTACAGTAGTCCAATGCTCTTTACCAGGTTTAGACATATATCTGCTCAAAACTCCCACTGCATGGGCAATATCTGGTCTAGTACACACCATGGCATACATCAAACTCCCTACAATATTTGCATAAGGAACATGGGATATTTCTTCTACCTCTTATTCTATTTTTGGACATTGTTTAGTAGACAATTTTTCACCCAATGGAATAGGTACGTTCCCTGGTTTGCAATCCTACATACTTAATCGCTTCAATATTGTCTCAACATGCTTTTTTTGATTTAGCCATAGCTTTTTGTTTGAACGATCACTATTTATTTGCATATCCAAAATGAAACTTGCAGGGCCAATATATTTCATGTCAAACTGTGATGCTAACTGAGACTTCACTTCCCTAATAATTTCTTTACTATTTCCAATTAGTAACATATCATCAACATACAAAATTATAATGACAAGTTTATTACCAATTTGCTTTGAGTATACACAATGATTAGCATTGCTACGAACAAAATCAAGTCCTAAAACATAAGTATCAAATTTTTGATACCACATTTTAGGTGATTGTTTCAATCCGTACAGAGATTTCTTTAACTTACATACAAAATCCTCCTTTCCTTCAACAATGAATTCTTCAAGCTATCTCATATAGATTTCTTCCTCCAAATCTCCATGAAAGAATGCAGTTTTTACATCCATTTACTCTATTTCAATATCAAATGCAGTAGCCACAGATAGAATAAATCTTATTAAGGTTAGCATTGCAACAGGAGAAAATACTTCATCATAATCGATTCCCTATACCTGGGAATAACCTTTAGCAACTAGGAGAGATTTATATTTCTCCACTTTACCTTCATCATTCTGCTTCTTCTTGAAGATCCATTTGCAACCTATTTCTTTTCTTCCACTAGGTAATTTTACTAGATCCCATATCTTGTTATTTTTTAGGGCCATCATTTCCTCATTCATGGCTTCTTCCCAAAGTTTTGCCTCTTTAGAATTAACAACTTCTCTAACTATTTTAGGATCTTCATCATTTTCAGATAAAACAAAGGAAGAAGGAAAAGCAAATGGACTATAGCTTTTAGGTTGCCTTCTTTCTCATGTTGATCTCCTTACCATAGGTGTATGCACCTCTGGTTCATCATATTCTTATGAGTAGGATTATTCTTCCATGAGATCAAATTGCACCTTTTTAGGTTCTTCTTTTGTTACTTTATTCTTGTGATCACTTTTCATTTCTCTAAACACCACATCTCTACTGTAAACTATACTTTTAGTTTTTGGATTCCAAATTTTATATCCTTTAACACCATATTTATAACCAATAAAGATACATTTAACAACCTTATTATCAAGCTTACTTATTTTCTCCTTTGGAATATGCATGTATGCATCATAGCCAAAAACTCTAAGATGTGAAAGAGAGGGTTTCTTACCAAACCATGCTTCAAATGGAGTTTGATCCGGCAATGCTGATGTAGGAGATTGATTTCACAAGTAACATACCACATTCACTACCTCTACCCAAAATTCTTGTGCCAGACCAGCACCACTGAGCATACTTCTAGCTTTTTCCATCAGTGATATGTTCAATCTCTCAAAAAATCCATTTTTTTGAGGTGTATATGAAGTAGCCTTTTGTCTTGCAATATCACATTGCTTACAAAAATCCTCAAATTTATTTGAACAATACTCTCCTCCATTATCAAAGCTCAACACCTTAATTTTTTCTCAGTTTGATTTTCAACAAGTGCTTTAAATTCTCTAAAATTATCAAACACTTCATATTTACTTTTAAGAAAATAAATCCATGAATATCTTGAAAATTCATCAATGAAAGAAGCATAGTACCATGATTTTCCAAGGAATGGAATAGGAACAGGACCAAAGATATCACTGTGAATTAGATCTAATACTCCTTTTGATCTTGAAACACCATATGGGAAACTCACATGATCATGCTTGCCATAAATACAATATTCACATAAATAAATAAACATTGAGCAATTAGGGATACCTTGAACCATACCTTTCATGTACAGTGTACGCAATCTCTTTTCTCCAATATGTCCCATTATTTGATGCCAGAGCGTTGAACTTTTATCTGATTTAGCCTCAAGAATAGTTGAGATATTGCACTCATTTGTCATAGTGCTTCCCAATAGCTTATACAAGGTTCCAATCCAAACTTCTCTTGCTAACACCATAGATCTACGAACCATTTTGCATGAATCCTTTTTAAAACTGATGTTCACTGTTGCATCAGCCATTTTTCTTACAGAAATTAAATTTCTAGCAAGACTAGGAATATGCATCACACCTGGAAAGGTTTTAACCCTACCATCCTACAACAGTATTTTCACTCTTCCATGACCAATGATTCTAAGTGGTGAATCATTTCCTAAAAATACCTCCCCTCCATCATATCTTTCATATTCATTGAACCACCGCTTATGAGGGATCATATGAAAAGATGCACTAGTATTGATCAATCAATCATTACTATCTGAACGTGTGGAGAAAGATGATAAATGTACATACCCTATTTCATCAGTGGATTTATTTATCTCTGTGGAAGTGGATTCGTCAGACCTCTTTCCAAAATCAACATTCTTTGATCTACAATCCTTCTTCATGTTTCCAATATTACCACATTTCCAATATTTTCTCTCAAAACTTACTCGAGACTTGGATCTACCTCTAGACTTAGATCTATCACCAAATATCATTTTTTTTTTTTTTACTGGCATGCCCTCTCATTGTTAGGGCATCCTTTGATGTGGCCTCCATGTATTTTCTCCTCATATCCTCTAATAATAGAGATACCACAACATCTTCAAACTTCAATGTGGATGAAGTTGTACAACCAATTGCTATAACTAGGTTATCCCATGAATTTGGTAAAGAGCATAGCAAAGTAATACATTTATCTTCCTCACTCAAATTAATTTCAACATACGTAATTTGACTTACCACTGTATTGAATGCATTAAGATGATCTACTATTGAATCCCCTTAATTCATCATAAGATTATACAATTTATTCTGGAGGAATATATTTTTCACTAGGGACTTAGATTGATATAGAGCCCCTAACTTCTCCCAGAGGTCCTTTGCAGTAGCTTATCCATAAAAATTGATTAATACTGAATCTACAAGGAACAATCGAATTAGATTTCTCGCTTTCTGATTCAACTTTTTGGGTCCCCTTTTTTTGAAGATATTCTTAGAGCTTTTTTCGAAGATATTCTCAAGGACTACCAAAATAGGAGCCTATCGTACAATACTTCCTCTGAAAAGTATGATACACGTCCAATAATTATGGCCTCTTTTAACTTTGAATATAAAGTCTTACAGTGGTACCAATGGTTACAACACATAGTTCCTGACCCCTCTTGGGAATTTTTTGAGTCCCAATTACTCACTTGTTTTGGCCCTAGTGAGTATGGTGACTTTAAAGGAGCATTGACCAAGTTGAGACAAACATCTATAGTTCAAGACTACTAGAAACAATTTGAGAAATTACCTAATAGACCAAGGGGTTGAATGAAGGGTTTTTATGAGTTGTTTCATTAGTGGCTTGAAGGATGATCTCAAGGTCAAGGTCAAGATTTTCAGACCACAAACAATGATGCAAGCCATAAGCTTGAAATGGGTGGTCAAAGAAAAATTCTTAGCTCAAAGGAAGACATATAAATTCCCACAAAAAAAACCCTCCTTTCCTCCCAAGTTCCCAACCAATGATGAAAATAAAACTAGTTCCCATAAATGCTTGACCACGGAAGAAATGAATGCTCAGTGAGCCCAAGTTTTATGCTATAATTATGATGAGAAATATGTTCAAGAGTATAGGTATTCCCAAAATAAGTTGTTTCTAATAGATGTAGAAGACCCAATAAGTAGTGAAAAAAGTGATGACAAAGCAGAACCGATAGAAGAACCACTTAAAAATGAGGATGAAATACATGAAGAACCACAATAAAAAAATTTTGACCACACTCTTGTAGGGATTACTACTGCATAAACCATGAACGTTATGGGATTTTTCAAAGGTCAACGTCTTAAATTCCTTATTTATTTAATAAGTACATAACTTTATTGATCTCCGAATTGCCAAGCAAGCCAATTGTTACATTCACACATGTAATTCCTTTAAGGTTATGGTTGGAAATGGAGGGACTTTGCCTTGCAAAGGTAAATATCTCAATGTTAAATTCAAAAAAGGGGATTATAATATCAAAACTAATATGTTTTCTCTTCAATTAGAGGGATGTGATATTGTATTAGGTGCTAAGTGATTAGGTACTCTGGGAACCATCAAATGGAATTTTGTAGTTATGGATGCAATTTTTCATAAAATGGAAGGTATTACACTCTTTGTGCTTCACAAGGAGGACCTCCTCAATTTATTAGCTCAAAATATGTGGTAAATTTAAAAAATATTCTTTTGGGATCATCACTTAGATTTTTCAATCCAACCAACCACTTTAGAGGTGGACCAAATTCCAAAAAATACAACTTGTTCTAACAAAGCATAATGCAGTTTTTGCTGAACCAATAGAATTACCACCACATAACTCCCATGATCATGCCATTCCATTGGTATCTAACATTAGGTCGTACTGATACCCTCATGCATTCAAGTCAAAATAGAGAAGTTATGTAGGAGTTGTAAAATCTAGAGTTATTCAGCCTAGTAACAACCGTTACTCTTCTCATATCTTGTTGTTTCGAAGGAGAGATGTCCTAATGATTATGTATATATTTTTATGAGCTCAATAAGCTTACGATTAAGGATAAGTTTCCTATTCTTGTGGTGGATGAATTATTGGATGAGCTACATGGTGCTATATTTTTCTCCAAATTAGATCTTCTCTTAGGATGCCATTAGATCAGGCTCAAAGATAAAGAAATTCCCAAAACAACATTTCGCACTCATGAGGGTCATTTGAAATTTTAGTTGTGTAATTTGTCTTGACCAATGCTCCTTCCACCTTTCAAATCCTCATGAACAACATCTTCAATCCATTCATCTAAAAATTCATTTTAGTTTTCTTTGATGATATCTTGGTGAATAGTCATTTTTGGGAAGAGCACCTCATCCATGTGGACCTAACTCTACAACTTTTGGTATAACATTAGCTTTATGCTAAGAAGTCCAAGTGTTATTTTAGGTTGACTAAATTAGAGTATTTGGGACACATTATTACCGAGGATGGAGTTAAAGTCAATGCTAAGAAGATTCAAACCGTTCAAGAATGGCCAAAAATGCACACTTTAAAGGGTCTTCATGGACTTTTGATCCTCACAAGGTATTACTACAAATTTATCCGCAACTATGGAAAAATTGCTGCTCCTTTAATAGCCTTGTTAAAGAATAATTATTTTACTTGGATAGGTCTAGTTGATAAGGCTTTCCTTTATTTGAAGTATGCTTTAACAACCAATCCAGTTTTAGCAATGCCTAATTTCTCTAAGCTATTTGTAATTGAAAGCGATATTTTTGGTAATGTAATTGTAGCCATGTTGATGTAGGAATGGAACCCTATGGCCTTCACTAGTAAAATGCTTTCAAGAAAAAATCTTGAAAATAAATTAATGCTAAGGATATGCTTGCAATTTTGCATGTGGTTACTCGCTCGTAGCCTTATCTCAATGGGTGATATTTCTCCATTAAAATGGTCACCATAGTCTTAAATACTTTTTAGAGCAGCAGGTTGCCACCCCCAAACAATAAAAGTGGGTCTCTAAGATCATGGGCTATGATTATGATATTACCAATAAAAAGTGCAAAGAGAACAATGTGGTAGATGCTCTTTCTTGCAAATTTGATGCTCAAAGTATGCTATGTGCCATTTCTTCATCCATACTATAATGGATCAATCCTCTTCAATAAGAGGTGCTTAAGGATTAAAAATTATGAACTTTGGTTACCTTACTTCAAACAGAGCCTACATCATGTCTAGGATACACTTGGAATAGAGAATATTTGTACTATATTTGGTGTCTTGTTGTTCCTCGCACATCTCCAATTTAGGAACTCATCATGAAGGAAATGTATGCTTCATCCATTACAAGCCATTTAAGGTTCCTCAAGAAATATGAACAAATTTAGAAAACTTTTTTCTAGAAGGGTATGAAGAAGGACATTCAAAATTTTATGGTCAAGTGTGATATTTGTCAATGGATGAAAGGATAAACGGTTCCTTCCTTGGGAATTCTTAATTCCTTCCCTATTTTGAAATAGGCCTGGATAGATATTTCCATGGACTTTATTGAAGGTTTACCTAAATTGGGAGGTAAATCAATTATTTTCATGGTCGTGGATTGTCTCATGAAGTATGCTCATTTTTGTCCCCTCTCCCATCCTTACATGACATTTATAGTTTCCCAAGTTTTTCTCAATTCTATATTTCATCTTCATGGCATGCCCACCTCCATTGTGTCCAATTGTGACCCTATCTTTACAAGTAATTTCTAGCAATAATTATTTAAGTTTCAAGGAACTTAGATCCAAATGAGTTAATCTTACCATCCATAGATGGATGGTCAAATAGAGTGTCAATAAATGTTTGGGGACCTATCTTTGATGTTTTTCCTATGATAATCCTACATAGTGGGTGAGGTGGCTTCCCTTATTATAGTGATGATATAGAAATTCTTATCACACTTCAACCAAGATCACTCCTTTTAAAGTAGTTTATGGTTGGCCTGCACCAACATCCTCCTCCTATATTCTAGGTAGCTCCAAGGCCCATGTTGTTGACACTACACTCCACCAATATGTTAGAGTCCTTCATCAATTGAATATAAATTTAGAATTAACCCAGAATCAGATGCACCAATAAGTTGATCAACATCATAGAGTACAGTTTTGAAGTTGATCAAGATACTAGAATTAACCTTATAAACAATCATCCTTCTAGCTTTGTAGGTGATAAAAGCTTACTACAAAATATTATGGTCCTTACCAGGTTTTATAATGGATTTGTGCCATAACCTACAAATCGGCCCTACTGTCTACATCTAAGATTCATCCTATATTTCATGTATCCTCTCTTGAGAAGGTACTAGACACTCAAGTTTAGGTTTAGTCTACTTTACCAAAATTGGATGAAGAGGGTTCTAATCAAGCTAGAATAGATTTTGGATCGTAGGATGTGCACTCTTTGCAACTATGTAATCATCGAGGTTCTTTTTCAGTAGTGAGGATTATAGCCAAAAGATATTATGTGGAAATCCCTATAGTAGCTACAACACCAGTTTCCTTATCTACAACATTAAGGATTGTTAGGAATATAAAATCATGAGCAATAAAAAAATGCAAAATTATTAACGTAGAAAATAAAGTACACAAGAGACACATGGAGAAAATAACCAAGATTTATTATTCCATCCAATAAATTTTGAAGGGATACAACCTACAATAAATTCATTGTACTTCCTCTTAGATCTCACAATTATAGTCTCTCTTCCTTCTCACATATCCGATGCCATACAACATCCTTTTATAAAACAAGGGTTACAATTTTAGAGCAAATCATTAAGGCCCCAAAATAAAATAATAATTTACTATTTTTTGCAAATTATCTTTTCTATCATAATTTACCATTTTTAGTAATTACTATTTTCAAAAAATTATTTTTCGTCAAAAAAATTTCCGTTTTTAGTAATTACTATTTTCGAAAAATTATGATTTTGTCACAAAAAATTCTATTTTTAGTAATTATTATTTTCGAAAAATTGTTTTTCTTCAAAAAAATTTAAAAATAGTAATTCACAAAAAGAACTTAGATTGACATGCAATTTGACACACAATTACATAACTCCCATATCCTTTCGTAGAGTGGGTCCAAACATAGCTAAAATAGAGCCTCCAAATTAGAATTAGGCTCGACAACCACAATCTCCCATGTGGAGATTGATCACAGTAACTCCACCACTACTGCATTTGTTGGACTATGTTTCAACTTTGTACTTGAAAATTTTCTCACCTTTTAGTGTCATGTTTGAAGACCAACTAAAACTAAGCAAAAACTCAGTTTCTCCCTGGTTACTACCTTTGTGAACATATCTGTAAGATTTTGGCTAGTGTTTATCTTCTCTAGTTTTAACTATCCATCTTCCAACACTGAGCGTATGAAATGGTACTTGATTAGTATATATTTAGTCTTAGAATGGAAGGCTGAATTCTTTGCAATATGAATGGCACTTTGACCATCACTATATAATATGTTGTTCGCCTACTTCTTTTCCAACTCCTCCATAAACCTTTGTAACCAAATCATCTCCTTACTAGCCTCTGTAATAGCAACATACTCTGCTTTCGTTGTTGAAAGTGTAACAACCTTCTGTAATTTTGAAATCCAACTTATTGTAGTTCCACATACAGTAAAAACATACCTTGTGGTACTTCTCATGTTTCCTATATCACTTGCCATGTCTGAATCAACATATCCCTCTAAAACAATGTTAGAACTTCCAAAGCATAATACCTAAGTGAAAGTACCTCTCAAATACCTGAGAATCCACTTCATTGTCTCCCAATGCTATTTTCTTGGATTGTTCATAATTCTACTCACAACTTCCACTGCATGTGGAATATCTCCTTATGCACACCATCGCATACATCAAAATGCCAATTGCTAATGAATAAGGAATCTTGGACATATAGTCAATCTCCTCCTATGTCTTAGGATACATATTTTTGGTTAGTTTGAAATGATTGGCCAAAGGTGTACTAATAGGTTTTGCATCCAACAAAATTCAAAATCTCTCCAACACCTTCTCAATGTACTCCTCCTGAGACAAATTTAATTTATGATTTTTCATGTCTCTTGTTATTCTCATGCCAAGGATTTGCTTTGCAGCACCCAAATCCTTCATTACAAATGAATCTATCAATTTTCTTTTGAGCACATCTATATCATGCATGTTAGACCCTATAATAAGCATGTCATCTACATACAATAACAAGATAATATAATTACCATTATCCAATCTCTTAAAATAAACACAATGGTTAGAATAACATCTATTATACCCCTGTTTTGACATAAACTTATCAAATTTCATATACCACTACCTTGGAGCTTGCTTTAGGCCATACAAGCTCTTTTTCAACCTATGCACTAAATCCTCCTTTTCTTTGACCTCATACCCTTGTGGTTGTTGCTTATAAATCTCTTCCTACAAATACCAATGGAGAAAAGTTGTTTTTACATCTAACTGTTTAAGATGCAAATCCTCTTAAAACAGTTCTTATTGAAGTCATTTTAACAACAAAAAAAAATCATCATAATCAATACCTTTCTTCTATGCAAACACCTATACAACAAGTATGACCTTATACCTCTTTTTATCTCCATCTACTTCTTTAATCTTGTAAATCCATTTATTTTGTAATTCTCTTTTTCATGTAGGCAACCAAACCAAATCCCAATTTGGGTTATGTACTAAGGAGTCCATCTCCTCATTCATGCTCTGCTTCCACTTCTTCCTAGTTTCTATATGCATCACTTCATATATTTTTGGTTCACCAGAGTCAAAATAATAGTAAATAATATAATGAAGGAAAGTAACGTTCAGGGGGTCTACCTATCCTGGTAGATATTCTAACACATTTTTAGGAGTTTGAGGTGCTTACTACTGTTGTTCTTCTAGCACCTTTGGAGTTTCAATTTCATAAAGCACTATGTATTCTGTGTTTACTTTTTCTTGTTTCTTTCCCTATAAATAATTCTTATACATGACTTTCTCATAATATCACATCTCTACTCCTAATCATTTTGTGATTTGCATAATCTCAAAAGCGATAACCAAAATCATTAACTCCACATCCAATGAAAGTGCACTTCTTGGATTTTGTCTCAAGTTTTATTCTTTTTTCTTTATCAATATGCATGAAAGCTTCACAATCAAAAGTATTTAGAAATGAAAAATTAATAGTTCTACCTATCCATACCTCTTATGGAATACTATCATCTAGTGAACTTGAAGGCCATTTTTTTATTAAATAAACAACAATATCCATAGAATCTATCCAAAACTATAAGTATAATCTCTAATGTAATCTTATACACCTAGCACATTCCATAATTGTCTTGTTCATCCTTTCTAACATACCATTTTCCTGTGGTGTTCCTTGAATTTTCTTCATTCTACGAATCCCATGGTATGAACAGTAACTGTCGAACTCCTTGTTGTAGTACTCACCTCCATTATCTTATCTAAGACAATTCAACTTATTTATTATCACATTCTCAACCAAACATTTCCATTTCTTAAAAGTATCAAAGATATCTGATTTCTTTCGAATACAGTAAATTCAAGTTTTTCTAGTTGCATCATTAATAATTTTAACAAAATTATTAGAGCCACCAAGATATGATACATGAGTTTTTCCCAACACATATGTATGCGCAAGCTCTAGCTTTTCACTGTTATTTCCCTTCCCAACTCTGATAAATCCAACTCTTTTCTATTCACCATAAACACAATGCTCACAAAAATCCATATCAATTTGCTTCAATCTTGACAACAATTTTCTTGAGTTGAGAATCTGCATCTCCTTTTCACTCATGTGCCCAAGCCTATGATGCCATAAAAATGTTTTCACTCTTGTAGAGGCTAAAGTAATAGAAATATCAATATTACCAGTACATACATACAACGTACCTGACTTCTTTCCTTTTGCTAATATCAATGATCCTTTAAGAACCTTCCATGAATATGTTGAGAATATAACTATACTTCCTTCATTGTCTAACTACCTTGTGGAAATAATATTCCTTCTCAAATCAAGAATATGCCTTACCAATTTCAAAAACCATTGGTTTCCATTTGGTAATTTTATCTGTATCTTACCCTTTCCAACAATTTTACATAGTTGATCATCCCCCAAATAAACCTGTCCAAAATCACCTTGAACATAATGGTATGAAACTAAATAGTGCGGAAGGAGGAATCATTTTTATATTGAATTGCTTTTTGATTGTAAGGTATAAAAACCCACAATAGACTTAATTAATATATTTGTTCGATGATGCCTTATTATCATATTTGGATTGCATTTAAATACCTAGTCTAATAGTTGTAAGAGTGAAGGGTTGTGACCCTAAAATATAAATAAATAATATAAGTATTAGGGTATGTTAGGAGGGTCCTAACATGCCACCCCCCTTAAAGGAGCTTTGTCCTCAAAGCTGGAAATTTGGAAATTGCTAGTGGATATCTTGAAAATTTTCCCACATTGCATCTTCTAAAGGTAGACCTTTCCAATGGATTAAAACTTCTATGATATCGCGAGTATGAAGGTGATGAGAGCGACGATCCAAGGTAGCTTCTGGCTTGAATAGAAGTATTCCATCATCAAAGAGTTCAGGGAGAGTGGTTTGTGTCATGATATGGGATCCAACTGCGAGATTAAGGCGAGAGGAAGCTCTATTTTGTAAGCAACGGTCCCAATACGTTGGAGAACTTTATACGGCCCATAAAATTTGGGTGCTAACTTTTGAGAACATTTTTTTTTAAGAGAGGATTGATGGTAAGGTTGGAGACGTAAGAAAACCATATCACCCTCGTGGAAACTACGTTCGCTTCGATGTTGATCGACTTGCTGCTTCATGCAATGCTAGGTAGTGTGTAGGTTCTCTTTTAGGATCCATAGTATGTCATATCTATTAGCAAGTTCCATTTCCATCACATGGACTTTTGTAGTCCCTGGAATATAGGAAGTGAGGGATGGTGGTGTTTGACCATATAGTGCTTCATAAGGAGTCATTTTGATGGACGTATGGTATAAAGTGTTATACCACCATTTCGCTAGTGAAAGTAACTTTACCCAATGGAGTGGTTGAGTGGAAACAAAACATTGAAGGTATGTTTCCAAGCATTTATTTACAACTTCTGTTTGGCCATCGGTTTGAGGATGGTAAGCGGAGCTCATATGAAGTTGAGTACCTTGTAATTTGAACAATTCCTTCCAAAAGGTGCTAGTGAAAGTTGGGTCGCGGTCACTAACAATTGTGGAGGCTATACCATGTAATTTAAATATGTTATCTAGGAAGATGTGGGCTATACTGCTAGTGGTATAAGGATGAGCCACAAAAAAAAAATGGGCATATTTAGATAAACGATCAACGACTACAAAAATGGTTGTTTTTCCTCCTAATTTTGGTAATCCTTCAATAAATTCCATAGAAATATCTGCCCATGTTTTTGTGGGTATAGGAAGAGGTTGAAGTAATCCTGGAATAGCGAGGGTCTCCCCCTTTTGTCTTTGGCAAACTTCACATTCTTTTACAAAGTTTTTGATGTAATTTTTCATTCCTACCCAATAGAAGGAGGTAGTGGCTCTTTTATAGGTTTTTAAGAACCTTGAGTGGCCTACAGTGGGTGAGGTATGTAACTCATGAAGAAGTTTTTCATGATAAGTTGAATTGGGGGTGAGGACCATCCTCCCTTTGTATCTTAATATATTGTCCTTCCAAGTGTATGCAGGTTTGCTACTAGGATTATGTTGAAGTTGTTGAATTAAGGCGTGGATAGTAGGATCATTTATCCATTCTTCATGCACCTCATCTACCTATTTAGGAATAAGGGAGGAAAGAGCATGGACTTGAGGCATATCTTCAAATTTTCTAGAAAGTGCATCGGCTGCCATGTTGTCCTTTCCCTTTTTATATGTAATTTCATAATCATAGCCAAGAAGTTTAGTAACCCATTTTTGTTGTTTTGGGGTATTAGTCCTTTGTTCCAAAAAATACTTCAAGCTATGATGGTCAGTGCGTATAATGAAATATTGGCCAATAAGGTAAGGCCTCCAATGTTGAATAGCATGGAAAATCACCAACATCTCTTTTTCATACATAGAGCAAGCTAAATTCTTAGGAGAAAATGCTTTGCTTATAAAAGTTAGAGGACTTTCATCCTGCATGAGTATGACTCCCATTCCTATTCCTGAAGTGTCACTTTCAATGACGGGCGGTTTAGAAAAGTTGGGCATTGCTAGAACAGGGGTGGTACACATTGCAATTTTCAAGGTGATAAAGGCCTCATCCACTTTAGACGACCACTTGAAAGCATTTTTCTTAAGTAATGTTGTTAGAGGAGCAGCGATTTTACCATAATTTTGGACAAATTTTCTATAGTATTCTATTAGTCCAAGAAACCCACGTCTTTTAAGGTTTTTGGAATAGGCCAATTTTCCACCTCCTCGATTTTGGAAGGATCTACCATAACTTTTTCCTTTGAGACAATATGCCCTAAGTATTCAATTTCTTGTTTTCCAAAGGAACACTTTGATATTTTTGCATAAAGTTGATTTTCCTTCAAGATTTGGAATGCTTGTCTAACATGGTCCAAATGTTCTTCCCATGTTTTGCTATAAATCAAAATTTCATCAAAGAAAACTAATATAAATTTACGAAGAAAAGGGTGAAATACCTTATTCATTAGAATTTGAAAGGTAGAAGGAGCGTTGGTCAGGCCAAATGGCATCACCAAGAATTCATAGTGCCCTTTGTGAGTGTGAAAGGTCGTCTTAGGAATATCCTTTTCATTGACTCATATTTGGTGGTAGCCTGACCATAAGTCTAACTTGGAAAAATAAGCTGCCCCGTGGAGTTCATCTAATAGCTCGTCTATGACCAGAATAGGAAATTTATCTTTCATGGTCATTTTATTAAGCGCTCGAAAATTGATACATAAATGCCACGAGCCATCCTTTTTTCTAACTAAAATAATTGGAGAGGAGTAAGGGCTTTTGCTAGGTCTAATGACTCTTTCCTTAAGAAGCTCTTGTACTAATTTCTCTATTTCGGTCTTTTGGAGGTATGGATAATGATAAGGTCTAATATTAGGAGGTTGATGCCTTGGAAATAGTGGAATAGTGTGATCATGACTTCATTGTGGAGGTAGTCCTTTTGGTTCATTGAATACTTCCTTATGGTGGTCTAAAATCTTTTGTAACTCTAGTGTCTCATCTTCTTTGTGACTAGGTTGAATTGAAAATAATTGGGTGACCATTCCTTTGTTTCATTTTTGGATATTTTTCTCCATTCTATGCAAGCTGACGATTTGGGAAGGTCCTGATTTTAGGCCTTGGATAATATAGGTTTGGTTCTTTGCTATGAATTTCATCCATAGTTCATCAAATTCCCATTGGACTACACCCAAGGTTCATAACCATTGTATGCCTAGTACAATGTCGCACCCACCTAGGGGTAGGACGTACATGTCGCCTTTCATGTTATAAACCCCCATAGTTAGTTTTATATTTCTGCATTTTCCTTTGCATGCAATTTTTTTGCCATTTCCAATCATCACTTCGAATTTATTGCAAGGGTATATAAAACAATTTGCTTGTTTAGCCACCTTTGGATTGATAAAATTGTGCGTGCTACCAGAATCTAGAAGCATGGTAAGGTTTTGTTTCTTAAAATACCCTTTAACTCGCATTGTTTGAGGGGCAGAAAATCCGGCAAGGGCATTGAAGGAAACCTTTGGTGCATTTTCTTCTTCACTTTCAAGTGTGTTGGATAATACCTCTACTTCGATTTTAGGTTCTTCTTTAGTAGAATTCCATTCCTCTGTGGAATATAGAATATATAATTTCCATGAGGCACATTTATGATTTCTGTCAAATTTCTCATCACAATGGTAGCAAAGACCCTTAGCTTGTCTTTCCTTCATTTCCTCGAAACTCAGACGCTTAATTGGTAGAGCGGGGTTAATTTTGGGGGTTGTGTAGGATTTTTGGGTTCGTCCATTTTGCATTGGTTTGGGGTTGGTATAAGTTTTTGATGGTTTCCCCCAAGTTGGTTTTGTGAACCGATTTCGTGCCTTGATTTTGTCCTTCGCTAATTTTGCCAAGCCGATGGTCTCTAACATGTTTGTAGGGTTATACATTTGCACCTCTATTCGAATTTCTTCTTTTAATCTGCTGATAAAACATTCTTGAAAGAAGGCAATGTCTAATCCGGATGTTCGATTAGCTAGCCTTTCAAATTCTGCTTGGTATTCTCTTACCGAAGTGGTTTGGCATAATTTAGTGAGGGCCCTTGTAAAGCTTTGAAACTTGCTAGGGCTGAATTGCACTAATAGATTTTATGTAATGGTTGACAATGTCAGAGTGTCGTTAGTTTTCTCGAACCATTGGTACCATTGGATGGCGTCGTTTTCCAAGTGGAAGGAGGCGATATACACTTTTTGCATTTCTGGAATTTGATTTAGTGAGAAATATTGCTCTACTCGGTAGATCCAGTTTGTAGGATCTCCTTAAAATTTTGGGAAGTCTAATTTGGTCATTCGTGGTAAAATGGAAGTTGGTGGACCTCCTAACATTGCTCAATTTTATGACCCATTGTTGGTTGAATTTGCATGTGGTGTTGCCTGATTTTAACTGATGGCATCAAGTTTAACATCTATTGCAAATATTTTCTCGAAGAGTTCTCATGTTACGCGTATTCTCCTCTCTTTCCTATTGAACTTATTCAATGAGCCTTTCATGTTTCTCATGAATGGAATCCAGTGATCGTCGTCCTTCAGCCATTGTGGTTGGAATCCAGTGATCGTCGTCCTTGATGTTGCATTGAAGATTTTAGCTTTTTCAAAATAGCCACTGATCACCACATGAAAGGTCGAGCAATTTGGGTGTAAGACAACTTAATTCATACCTTAGGAGAAGGTTTAATTTTCTACGAGGATTATGACACGGATCCGTGAAGCGTGAATGTTGTTTGCATCCTCGCGAATGTGGATTGGCTGAAATGTGCGATGGAAAAATTTTTAATGGTGAATTTGTGCCCTAATATAGCTCTGATACCATATGGTATGAAACTAAATAGTGCGAAAGGAGGAATCATTTTTATATTGAATCACTTTTTGATTATAAGGTAGAAAAACCCACAATAGACTTAATTAATATATTTATTCGATGATGCCTTATTATCATATTTGGATTGCATTTAAATACCTAGTCTAATAGTTGTAAGAGTGAAGGGTTGTGACCCTAAAATATAATTAATAAATAATATAAGTATTAGGGTATGTTAGGAGGGTCCTAACACATAATCTAGAAAATATTTCCTATGGGGTGTGATATGATATGAAACCCTTGAGTCTAGCACCCAATAATCATTAAAATTATCTAGTGAAAGGATTAAAGCATCATGCAATATATCACATTCAATGTTTACTTCTTGATTATCCTATTTTTCATCTCCTTGTTTTTATTTTTGAGACCAACAATCTCTTTTTAGGCATCCTTTCTTCCCATAGTGCCAGTATTCCAACTATTTTTCTTTGGATTTGGATCTACCCTTCTTTGATTTTCCATGTTTTATTAGGTTCTTTACTCTCTCCTTCTATCTCCCCCTATTTTCCACACTCAAAGCATTACTTGATATCTTACTTATGCTTTTCCTTTGTATTTTTTCACTTAAGATACCACCAATAACATCATCAAAATTTAAAATATTTGAACTAGAGATAAAATTACTCACAACCATGACCAAGCCATTCCAGCTTTCTGGCAATGAGCACAAGATCAAAAGAGCCCTAACCTCATCATCAAAATTTATGCCTATAGACGTTAAATGATTTATCTTTGTGTTAAACTCATTCAAATGATCAATATTAGACCTACATTCTAACATTTGCATATTAAATAAACAATTCATAAGAAATACCTTATTTGAAGCTAAGGGTTTTTCATATAGTTTGGCCAACACATTCATTAAATCCTTTGTTGTATTTTCCTTTGAAATATTGAAGGCCACTAACGATGCCATGCACAATCATATTATTCCTAGTGCCTTTCTGTCCATAACTTTCCATTCTTCATTTGATGTCTTCACTGGTTTATTTTTTTTCTACCTAATGGTAGGTACATATCCTTCTGCTATAGATAGTCCTCCATTTGTATATTCTAAAGCTAATAATTTTTATCGTTAAACTTCTCAACCCTAAAACTTGCCTTCTTCTGCCATTGCTCCCACTCGAACCAAAAACCCTCCTTTAAAGTGCATTTTTGAAACCCTAGGCTCTGATAGTAGTTGTTAAGAATATGAAATTGTTAGCAATAAAAAACATGAAATTATTAATGCAAAAAATAAAGCACACAAGAGACACACTAAGAAAATAACCAGGATTTATTATTTCGTTCAAAAAATATCAAAGGGATACAACCTACAACAAATATGTTGTACTTCCTCTTCGATCTCATAATTACAGTCTCTCTTCCTTCTCACATATCTACTGTTGTACAACATCCTCTTATAAAATGAGGGTTACAATTTTAGAGTAAATCATTAAAACCCCCTCCAAAAAATACTATTTTTGATAAATTATATTTTCTCTTGAAATTTACCATTTTTAGTAGTTACTATTTTCAAAAAATTAATTTTCGTCAATTTTTTTTTCTAGTAATTACTATTTTTAGTAAATTATTTTTTGGTCAAAATTTTCCGTTTTTAGTAATTATTATTTTCGAAAAATTATTTTTCATCAAAAAATTTCCTAAAATAGTAATTCACAAACAAAACAAAGATTGACATACAATTTGACACACAACTATATAACACCCATATAATTTCATAGAGTAGGTCTAAACGTGGCTAAAAAAGGACCTCCAAATTAGAATCAGGCTCCACAACCAACAAGGATAAAGCTTTTTTGAAGGGGAAGGGCATGTTAGAACCCTATCCTAACACCATTTTATAATTTTTATTTGATTATTGTAATGATCTACTTCCAACATGGGAATCCCTTTATAAAGTTATTTTGTAATATTTTGTAGTGGTATGTGGTAAGTAAGGTGCCTAAATAAATGGGGCCATTTCATGTAACCATTATTAAGAATGTAATTGATATTTGGTAGAAGATTCTAGCTCGAGTGGCATTTTGCATGTAAGCCAAATCTTGAGCTTAGGGTTAAAGTTGCACAAATTATATACTTAAAAGACAAGGATCTATGAACGAATGTATCTTTTTGCAAATTAATGAAAGTATTGAAGGAGGTTACCCTCTTGAAGAGGCCTGCAATTCTATGTTGTTGTGAGCTTGTTTAATTCTGCATTTACTTTTTACATTGTGATATTCTTTTATTTCATGAGTATCTATTTTATTTACAATATTTGTGTGAATGAGTTTATTTTTCATCCACTGCATTGATATTGTAATATATTAAGCTGAGTGGACTTTAAATAGTTGCAAACTAGAAATTATCCTTCATTGTATTCAAGTTGATTATCTTGTAACTTAAACAACATTTAAAATGGCACAAAAAAAATCCAACTTCATTGTTGTAAACTAAAACTAATCTACTTCTAATCTAAATGGAATCCAAAGAAAAATCAAAGGTTTAAGTGTAAGAGAAAAGAAAAGAAAAGAAACAAGCCAATATTGCCTTGGAATTTAGTTCTCATCTGGTAGAGCAATAATTTTGATTTAAAACCAATCTTAGACTGACTAGTATTCACACAAACTAAGATACGATATGGTGTAATTTTTAAAGGAGAAACATACTATGAAATAGACTGAGTGCAACCACCATCAACATAAGTAGATTGAACACAAAATTTTTAAAAGAATTGCATTAAAATATAAGCATGAAGTACATGTATTTGGATTTATCTACTTTGATGGATTACAATAATAGAGCTCAAAAAAATATTATGATTAGTTTAGAAAATCCATCCACCTCTAAATATCAAAGAAAAATAAGAGAAGAAACTAAGTCTAAGGGGCTTGCTAATAGATGGTTTCCAACCTTTGTAACAAACTAGTGAGCCTATATTTATACAATTTGACTCACATAACATTACTTTTACTATAAATTACTATCCATTTCCATGACATGGTCCTTGAGATTTATTTTAGCCATACTCTAGCCATTCCCCATTAAACCCCCATTTGCCACTTCCTGCATTTTGACACCATCTAAGCAATGCTAATATCACCATGATGCACACTCGTTAGAATTAGCTCTCAGCCACACTTTAGTCATACCTCATTAAGTTTGAATTATTTGCAACAGTTTGAAGGGGGTAATCATTAATTGTGTCACATCCGTCAGCTTATTTTTTTGTGTTAGCCTGGTCAATATTTAAATTCCCATGTCTTCCATGAGAAGCCATGCTAGATCTCCTACAAGAAAAAGTAAAAATTGCAGATATTAGAATTTATTAATATAATTACTATTATTATAATTTTTATTTTTACTTTTATTTTCATTTATTTATTTATTATTATTATTATTATTTTAAAATTTTATTTTATTTCCCTACCTCCCATTCTCTTGTTTTGTATTTTTAAAACAATCCATTTATTTTTCAGGATTTTTTTTTTTGGCTATTTCTACAATTTTTGGAAATTTTTACCTGGCAATCTCTAAATAATATTGGTTGCATTTTTACCCTTGTCGATAATTTCTAAATTTAAAAATAAAATTATCCTTTTCGGTAATATTTAAATAATATTGAATTCATTTTTATACTTTTCGATAATTTCTTTGCATTGTTCAATATTTTTTGCATTTTTTCAAAAAAATTATCCTTTTCAATGATATTTTTTTTTTTTGGTAAGTAGTGTTTGTATTTACAGTGGGTTTTAACAAGGATCCCAAAACTTGATTACATAAGCAATGGGCCTAGGGCATCAATCCCTTGAAACTGAACACCAAAATAGAAATCCCGCCCAGTGGTAACAGTAAGCATGAAACAATCCCTCTCAGCGGAAACAAACAAATAAGAAAGAAAGTAGTTTTGGAGATCCCCCCCAGCGGGGAGTAGCCAAAAACCACCATCGAGAAGATCCCGCCCAGCAGGAAGCAAAGAAAAACTGTTACAATAAAATCTCGCCTCGCGGGAAGCAGTAAAAACCACCACAAACAGTCCCGCCTAGCGGGAAGCAGCAGGGAAATCCCGCCATTCGGGAAACCAACAGAAAAGAAAGGATCCCGCCTCGCGGGAAAATCGACGGATTTGGCGGATCCCGCCCTGTGGAGAAACCATCCCGCCCACCGGGAAAACATATCGTTCAGCGAGAGCCATCCTGCAGGAAGTCGACAGCCAGCACAGAGAGAATCCAGCCCATCGGGAAGCGACCAGAGAGCTGCACCACGATGAACCCACCCCGGGAAAAAAAAAGAGGATCCCGTCCCGGCAAAACAAAAAGAAACAGCAGGTTAAGGGACCAGGGATCTAGGGACTAGGAATCTCGAGCGGGAAGAGGAACCAGTCACAGGGATGGGATCCTTAGGAACCAAAACAGTGGGAAGCTGTCCAAACCCTAAACCATCACCTCCACCGCACCAAGAAACACAGGGGACCAGATCCACGCGAATAACCTGCAAAAAACCCCAGGGGGAAGCCTGAGGGAAAAGGGAAGGGATCCCCAACCAAACAGGGATCCCTGGGAAGCACCAGTCCGAAAAAACAACCAAGGAAACCCTAGCCGGCTGGGAGGGGCACAGATAGTGGAGAAGGATCTCCCTCCAGGAGATCATCTGCAAACAACCACTCCCCGGGAGGGATGACCTGGGTTGAGCCAGGGACTGGGCAGGAACCAGGAGCCATGGGAGGGGGAGCAGGGGAGGGACCAGAGCCCTCCCCTCTCTACTTTCTTCCCTCCCCGCTTTTTTCAATGATATTTGAATAATTTTGGCTACATTTTATTTCCAATTGTCACGGCTATAGCCAAAGTCTGGGGATGATTTCTAATTTTTGGGTTTTAACTTTGTTGCTTCTTTCCACTTCTACATTTTCTTGCGAGTGTCCGAAATTTTGGTCACTTATGCTTCTTTACAAGTGTTCAATATTCCAAGCACTTCACATGATTTTTTTTTTAGTTTCCCCTTGAGAGGCTATGTATTATCTTCCATTTAGCTTTCAAATTTCCTCGCTAAGCATCAGGGTTTTTATGGGGGCAATTTCTTCTATTACCAAGTTTTACCTTCATTAGGTTTTTTATTTCCCTACACATGTCCAAGGGCTTCTAAAACTTTTCTTATGCATTTTTTTGGTTTTTTGAGGTTGAATTTTTGGGATTGGATTTCCTAAAATTTTAAAATTTTCTACTTATATCATCTTGTAAAATCTCAAGATTATCTTTTTGGGATTGGCTTTCCTAGATTTTTAAAATATTATGCTTATGTTATCTTGGAAAAATCCTCGGATTGAATTTCTAGGATTGGTTTTCCTAGATTTTTAAAAGTTATGCTTACATCATCTTGGAAAAATCCTAGGACTTTAAACTCATTGTTGATGTCATTACCAAAAAAAACTATAGCCTGACCATGTCCTTCCATTTAGTTTTTACAGTGGTCAGGCTTCTAGCAGGGTAATTTTCACAGTGTCGAGGTTCTAGTATTGCATAGCATTGCAAGTTGCCCATAGCTTTAACTTCACCTACTTCAAAATTTTTGGTTTAGGTAATTTATTCTTTTAGTTTCCAGACTAATAACCACTTTTTTATATTTCCTCATGAGTGCTTTTGATTTGACTTGCCTTTACGATAACCTTGGTCACAATAACTTAGATAGCCTACAAAAAATAAGCAATTTGGGCCTTAAATCTCCTCAAAATATAGGAAAATATTAAATTTTATTAAGTCTCTTTTTGAGGATCATCTAATGAAAGTGGTTTAATGAAATTTCACCAAGAATTGAAAGACATATGGGGTCTAAAAATGAGTACTATGTGATTAGGTAGACCTTATTGCTAACAGGGCAGCTAGGTAGCTTGCTAAAAATAATTCATCTGGGAGGTCAATTCTTCTTGGAACATAGACACGTTTATACTTTTTGAACATATCTTTCTAATAGGAATCTAATAAAATTGTTTTCACAAAATTTCATTGAGTATTGAAAGAGATATAGGGCCTATAAGTGAAGTCATCAATACTGTTAGAGAGAAATTCAAGTCTATAGTGCCTAATTTAAGCAGGTTTGGAGTGTTAAGGCTATGGGAACATATGCATTTTATTACTTGTTAAAAATAATATTACAATATATATCTAATAGGAGAGGTTATCTACCATTTTTTAAAAAATTTACCATACATATCAATGGCAACATGCATTATAACAAACACAAGGCAAGTAGATATTGGGTACCTATGATTAAAAGCTTTTAGCTAACAACCTAATATTTTGTATGATTAACTATCATGTGCAAGACCAAGCAAATGAGAAAAAAAATCATAAATATTTAAAAAATATGTCCCTTGTTTATGGAGACTAGGGCATGTTGTACAAGTGTAAATAAGAGTTCCATTGGTATGGACACTTTGTAATGGGCTCCTAGTGATAGGCTCTCTAGATACTCTTTACTACTAGGATGTGGGGTCATCCTCTCTACTAGTCTCTATATAAAATGACCCTATATTGGTTGTGGGCCATTCTCTCTATCTACTACTCATTCCCTCTAGTGTTTGCATTATAGTACTAGAGGTAGGACAATCCCATTTGGATGAGGATCACCAAATTGCTCAAGGACTCACTTTTATTTATGAGGTTCTACTATCTCCAACCAATGATCATGAACTATGATAACCTATCACACCCCTATAATATACTACCTATCCAAGTGTTCATTCTATCATATATTGTGGTAGAGCATGTAGATAATACTTCCTCATGGTACCCCTATAGGTGGTAGCACTTATGGTCATATTGATCCTACCATGTGATCCCACTATCTCACCCATATGTCACTAGGCACTATGTCATAGGGTAAGGCCTAGGGATCATACATGATAAAGTGCTCATAAATCCAAATATATATTAGGAAAACCAAGCTAATACTCTATGCTCATCAATCCTAAATATTGTAGATATTATGGTATAGAAGCATCAATAGTACCCACACTTAAGCAAACCCCTTGTTTGTTCCTATGTAGCCCTACTCCAAGGCTAAGTACAGTGGATAAAGTAGTCTATTTGGGATCGTATTTATGCCTTCATGATAGAACATAAAGGTGAATAATAGGAGGATCACAACATATCACACAAATATCTTGTTTGTAGCTTAAGAGACCCACTCAACCAAAATGATCCACTACCTGTCCAACCTCTTCTCCTTGGTCACCCACTCTACCAATATAAGTCATGTATTCTAAATCTTGGTAATCTAGAAAGTCTTTATAATGATAGATATCTCCATGATGAATAGACATCCTTGAGGGTTGCCATCATCTCCACCACCTCATCAAGTCTTGACATCCATAAAATGCATTAGTATTCATGTTTCTATAACAACCCCAATTGTCACTAATCAACCACTCAATTTTTTCTATATATATTCATATATATTTCACTAGGCAAGGAACATAATCATGACCTAAGATAGACTCATTCCATTTAGATCAGAGCTTATCAAGGCATATAGCATCAAGAGCTATTGATCCTTGATCAAAGTATCTTAATGTAGAAGTGATTAGCTTCTATGAAACCCTCATACCCCATTGGTATAATAATGTTGGCCAAGCATAAGGTTTCATCCCATAAAAGGGAAATCACCAATAAACATACTGCCCACCAAGATCAGTATGTAGTTGAATTCCTTGAAGATGGATAACCACACCAATGGAAAACCATCATAGATAATATAACCTAATTAATGATTATTCATAGGTCTTAGAGATTATCATATTCCTCTAGAAGATATTTCTAAGACAACAATATCACTATCGTGATAAGAATCCATCGAATACCATATTAAATATGATTATATAACTTTAAATCTCTTAGGATCATAATGTTTCACCCTTTGTTTAGACAACCTTTTTGTTTCATACATTGATTTTATTACAAAGGACATTACTTGTCCAATAAGGGTGTACCCCACCTCATGCACACTCAACATCTTAGCTTTTAGAATATAAGATTTGTTTTTGTTTTTAGTTCAAGACCAAATTTTGCTTCCTTGTGGATTTTATTCCACTTATAATTTCAATGTGTTCTAATTTGATCCATAATGAGTGTTTACGAGGTGAATATAAACTAATGGAGCCTTTTCTGAAACATCACATTAGAGATCCACTTAAGCATAAATTATATTTCATTATGAATAGCTTCTATGAATTCCACATAACTATTGAATTCAAGAATTAAAAATAATTATCTACACCATTCACATTTAACCAATTTAATCCATAAATTAAATGGCACAATCACATATCATTAAGTCAACATGTTAGAAATTATGCATACATTCTTAGCATCATAAATGAAATTTATGAATGAATATCATGCATAACTATCCGGTTATATTATTTAACCATCTCATCCACCCACATAATCTACATGTGTAGACATCAAATTATAGTCATTTTGTGCTATATTCACTATTCATATTTACTATTCACTATTCATTATTTACTATTAACTATATACTATTCATTGTTCACATAGCCCCATTGGTTACCTAATCTCCTTATCACTTCTATCTCCTAGCCACCATATGGCCATCCATTTAACCTACTATGGATTAAAATTCACCCTAGGTTGGTCAATAGTCAATGCTTTATTTGTTTTCTTAAGCAAATTAGCAACGTATTCCCACAAATATAATTATGCATATGATCAATATAAATTTACACAATATATCCATGCATCTCAATGATATATTTCCACAATATATCAGAAAGTCCATTATCTAAGTATTACCACAATATATCAGAAAGTCCATTATCTAAGTATTACCACAATACTTTGAAATGTTCACTATCTAAGTATTTCCATAATACTTTAGAGAAATTAATATCTAAGTATTTTCATAATATATTAAAAAGACTATCATCTAAGTATTTCCACAATACTTTTGAAGGTCTACTATCTAAGTGTTTCCACAATACATTAGAAAGAAGAATATTCATGATTTTTTTTTTCTACAAAACCAAATATAACAAAACTACTACAAAGGAGAGATCCAACCTCATAAACCAAGTTGCGTTGAACTAGTCTTCTCCTGTTAGTCTCCAAAGCTTGTCTCCTACTTCCTTTTTTTTGCATATGATCAATATAAATTTACACAATATATCTTGCTCCCAAATCTACCTATTTAGTCCACTTATATTGGATATATTGCTTCCATCCATTCTTGCTCCCAAATCTACCTATTTAGTCCACTTATATTTGCCAAATACCCTTAATTTAGGACTTAGTACTCTCCAAAGACTTTTTGGTTTTTGATCTACCAATAAGATAAAGAGCATACTCCCTAAGTCCAAGATTTCCTAGCCTAAAATTTAGTACTCTCCCAAATTTTTTTGGTTTCTGATCCACAAAAGTGGAGAGCATACTCCCTGAGCTCGAAAATTTCCTAGATACTCCTTTCCTCCCAAGGTGTCCTCTATTTATAGGAAAATTTCCCCACTTATTTCCAAATAGTGGCCTTATTATTTTATTATTAAAATATGCCTTGGGCCCCTTAAGATTTATCAAGTCATATGGAGGGTAATACAAAAAGTATAATAGGGTCCAAATAAAGATAAGGTAGGTGACCTTATCTTGTTTTGTGTTCTCTTTTCATGGGAACAAATACAAAACTAATACTATTGAGGTATAGAATAGATACAAAGGTAGGACTATTAATGATAAGAGAAGAGACCTCCCTTTTATTCCCACAAATGTAGGAAAGCCAAATGGATAATTCCCAAGAGGATAGGATAATTCTTATTTTATCTAATAATAATAGAGTCATTTTAAGTTCAATAAAAACTGGGTCCACTTTATGGGCACCTAATTATTTTAATAAAAAGGGTGGCTCACCTACTACTATTTTGTAGGTGGGTATTGCAAGGTTGAATTTGGAGGAATATCACTTACCATTCCAGCCATCCTAAAGTTACCATGTGGAGTGTAAGCCAAAAGTAGGAAAAAGGGTCCTACTATGGATAAGATAGGTGGTCCCTTTTTTTGTTTTGTGTCCCCTTTTAGTCCACATCCCTCAAAAGCATCACTAATTAAAAAATAGAGGAGAGAATATCACTTTTCTTTCCACCAACCAAATTATGCCATGAGGGAAATATGATAGGCTTTTAGTATTAAGTAATACTTGTGCCCAATTTGATCCAATAAGAATTGGATATTTAATTGCATAAAAATTAAATGCAATTAACCTTATTATTCAAAATTAAACATGCTAAATTACTTTTATTATTTTCCCTCCTAAATTACATCAAAATTTCTAAATTGGAATTTTGTAAACTTCTTTAGGGTCTATGACCCTTTTTGTTGAACATTAATTGATCCCGAGATCAATTAATGTCCTATTGATAGGTTTTGAGGGTATCAGGTCTTGAAATACACACCCCCTTAAAATAAACATAGTCCTCTATGTTTATAAAATTTCCTTAATTGAATACATTTAATTAGCAAAGCTAGTATTCATCTTGTTGCTATACAATTTAAATCATCAGATTTTTATTAACTTTCTGCATCTCATCCTTAATGGTCAGCTTCATCTTCCATCCATGAGACCACATGTGTTGGATGTCTCATCCTTTGCCAAGGAAATATTGTACGATAGGCACGAGACGGTAAATGGATCGGAGCTCCTCATGAGGAGGGTGAAGCCCTCCCCAAGGGTTTCAGGGGGGTACGGGAGGGCCGTAGCCCCCCCTAGGCCACATCGAAGGTGGTTTTTGGCAACATCAAAAAATATTTTTCCCCTTTTTCTAGAGTGATTGGCGGAGTGATTGCCAAGATTCCCATGGTTGGTGGGTGGTTGGTGGGTGTGGTTGGTTTAGCCCATGATATTGTGCCCATTGTATTCTAATACCACATAGTGATTTAGGGTTGTGAGAGTTTCCTTTATATTTTATTGTAATGTCCCATTTTCAGGAAAGAAAGGAAAATAATAATATCAAGGAGTGGCTCTTGTTTTGCTGAAGTAGCCCACATCGGGTGAACCAGGGTAAATCTCATGTGTCATATGTGCATTGTGTGGTGTCATTTCTTCTAAGTTATTTATTTTTGCATTATTTATAGAATAAGTTTTTATAGATCTCTTCATTTGGTATCAGAGCCAAGTTGTTAGCCATAGGGGGACACCTTTATTGCTAGGGTTTCATTTCATTTGAAGGGTTTCTAGGGTTTCTAGGAGGGAGAGAAAACCTATTTTGAAGTGTGAGTTTTTCATAGAAGGAGCTTGAAGGAAAATGATAGGAAATCATTCAAGGATAGAGATTGAGAAATTTTATGGAAAAATATTTGAGCTATGGAAGTTGAAGATGAAGGATCTGCTCATGGACAGAGATCAGTGGGCTGTTATTTTTGAATAAATGAAACCTGCAAGAACATCCGATGAAGATTGAAAAAATATGAATAAAAAAGCAAGGAGTCTGATTCTACTATGTCTTGCAGATTTAGTCCTAATCAACATTTCTAGAGAAGCTACTACAAAGGATCTCTGGGAGAAATTAGGGGCTTTGTATCAATCTAAGTCCCTGGTGAACAAATTGTTCCTCGAAAAGAAACTATACAATCTCAGGATGAATGAAGGAGATTCAATTGCAGATCATCTGAATTCTTTCAATACAGTGGTAAGTCAATTTACATCTATTGATATTAAGTTAAGTGAGTAAGATAATTGTATTACCTTGCTATGCTCTTTACCAGATTCATGGGATAACCTAGTTTTTGCACTTGGTAGTACAACTTCATAAACATTAAAGTTTGAAGATATTATGGCATCTCTAATATCAGAGGATATGAGGAGAAAAGCCATGGAGGGCACTTCAAAGGAAGCCCTAATACTGAGAGGGCATTCCAAAGAAAATGATAAAACAAGATATGGTGATAGATCTAATTCTAGAGGTAGATCCAAGTCTTGTGGAAAGTTTGAGAGAAAGTGTTGGAAGTGTGGCAAGCCTGGTCACATGAAGGAGGATTGCAGATCAAATAATATTGATTCTAGAAAGAAGTCTGATGAATCCACTTCCACAAAGACACATAAATCTACTGATGAATGAGGGGATGTATATCTGGCATCCTGCTCCACAAGATCAGATAAAAATAATTGGTTGATCGATACTGGTGCCTCTTTTCATATGACTCCTCATAGGGGGTGGTTCAGTGAATATGAAAGATATGATGGAGGGGAGGTACTGTTGGGAGATGATTCACCACTTAATATCATTGGTCGTGGAAGGGTGAAAATACTATTGCAGGATGGTAGGGTTAAGACCCTTCCAGGTGTGATGCATATTCCAGGCCTTGTTAGAAATTTAATTTTTGTATGCAAAATGGCTTATGTAGCAGTAAATGTTATTTTTAGCAAATATTCATGTAAAATGGTTTGAGGATCAATGGTGTTAGCAAGAGGAGTTCATATTGGAACTTTGTACAAGCTATTAGGAAGAACCATCACAAATGAGTGTAATAGCTCAACTATGCTTGAGGTTGAATTAGATGAAAGCTCAACACTCAAACATCAAAGAATGTGACATATTGGAGAAAAGGGATTGCATACCCTGCACACAAAAGCTATGGTTCATGGTATCCCTGATTGCTCAATGGTTTTTGATTTCTATGAACATTACATTTATGGAAAGCAGAATCGTGTGAGTTTCCCATATGGTGTTGCTATAGCAACAGGGATATTAGATTTGATTCATAGTGATATATTTGGTCCTGTACCTATATCATCACTTGGAAAATCATAGTATTATGCTTCTTTTGTTGATGATTTTTCAATATATGCATGGATTTATTTTCTTAAGAGTAAAGATGAAGTGTTTGATAAATTTAGAGAATTTAAAGCACTTGTTGAAAATCAAACTGATAAAATAATTAAGGTGTTGAGGTTTGATAATGGAGGAGAGTATTGTTCAAATAAATTTGAGGATTTTTGTAAGCAGTGTGGTATTGCAAGACAAAATACTACTCCATATACACCTCAACAAAATGGAGTTGTAGAGATATTGAACATATCTCTAATGGAAAAGGCTAGAAGTATGCTCAGTGGTTTAGGTTTGACATAGGAATTCTGGGCTGAGGTAGTGAGTGTGGTTGATCTCCTACATTAGCATTGCTAGATAAAACTCCATTTGAACCATGGTTTGGTAAGAAACCCTCTCTCTCACATCTTAGAGTTTTTGGTTGTGATGCATACATGCACATTCCAAAGGAGAAAATAAGTAAGCTTGATAATAAGGCTGTTAAATGTATCTTTATTGTTATAAAGATGGTGTTCAAGGATATAAAATTTGGAATCCAAAAACTAAAAAAATGGTGTATAGTAGAGATGTGGTATTTAGGGAAACTAAAAGTGATCACAAGAAGGAAGTAACAGAAGAAAAACCTAAAAGGGTCTAATTTGATTTCATGGAAGAAGATCACACAAAAGTGTATCTGGTAGAGGAGAAGATAGATGAGGATCTGGATGAGGATGAACAAGAGGTTCATACACCTGTGGTAAGGAGATCAACACGAAAAATAAGGCAACCTAAAAGGTACAATCCATCTGCATTTCCTACTTCTTTTGTATTATTTGTTACTGATGAAGATCCTAGAATTGTTAAAGAAGCTATAAATTCTAAATAGGTAAACCTTTGGGAAGAGGCCATGGATGAGGAAATGATGGCCCTGAAAAAGAATAGAACATGGGATTTAGTGAAATTATCTGGTGGAAGAAAAGCAATAGGTTGTAAATGGATTTTTAATAAGAAGTAGAATACTAAAGGTAAAGTGGAGAAATACAAAGCTCGCTTGGTGGCTAAAGGTTATTCTCAGGTAGAGGGAATTGATTATGGTGAAGTATTTTCTCCTGTTGCAAAGCTAACCTCAATTAGATTTCTATTATCTATTGCTACTACTTTTGATATTGAAATAGAGAAAATGGATGTAAATACTGCATTCCTTCATGGATATTTGGAGGAAGAAATCTATATGAGACAACCTAAAGGTTTCACTATTGCAGGAAAGGAGGATCTTCTATGTAAGTTAAATTAATATTTGTACAGACTGAAACAGTCACCTAGAATGTGGTATCAAAAATTTGATACTTATGTCTTAGGAATTGATTTTTTTCATAGAAATGTCGATCACTGTGTATATTCAAAGAAAATTGGTAATGTACTTGTAATTATAGTTTTGTATGTTGATGACATGTTACTAATTGGAAATAGTAATAAAATGATCAAGGAAGTGAAGTCTCAGTTAGCATCACAGTTTGATATAAAGATCTTGGCCCTACAAATTTTATTTTGGGCATGAAAATAAATAGAGAACATTCTAACAGAAAGCTATGGTTGGATCAGAAAAAATATGTTGATACAGTATTAAAGAGATTCAATATGCAGGATTGCAAACCAGTGAAGGTACCTATTCCTTTGGGGTAAAAATTATCTGTTGAATAATGTCCAAAAATAGAAGAAGAGGTAGAAGAAATGTCCCATATTCCTTATGAAAATTTTTTATGTAGTTTAATGTATGCCATGGTCTGTAATAGACCAGACATTGCCCATGTAGTGGGAGTTTTGAGCAGATTTATGTCCAAACCTGGTAAATAACATTGGACTACTGTGAAAAGGGTTTTCGGATATCTATGTGGTACTTCTATTTTTTCAATATATTATGAGGGTACAGGTAAAGAAGATAGATCCTTGGATATAGAAGGGTTTTTTGATGTAGATTGGGCTGGAGATCTAGACAATAGAATATCTACTAGTGCTTATATATTCAATTTCTTTGGAGGAGCTATTAGTTGGATGAGCAAAAGGTAAACTGTTGTTGCTCTTTCAACCACTGAAGATGAGTACATGGCAGCCATTGATGCTAGTAAGGAAGTAGTATGGCTACAAAGAGTATGTGCTAAAATTAGGTTATTTCAAGGAGCTGTGAAGATAAATTATGATAGTCAGAGCATTATATTTCTAGTAAAAAACCCTGCTTACCATTCCATTATGAAGAACATTGATACAAAGTTCTATTTCAGCAGGGACATGATTGAACAGAATAAAGTGTTGCTGGATAAAGTGAATACAAAAGAAAATGTTGCAGATGCTTTAACCAAGGTAGTTAGCATAGAAAAGTTTAGATTTTGTATAGTTGAAATGGGTTTGGCAAAGTATTCAACAAGTGGGAGAATGTTGGATGTGTCTCATCCTTTATCAAGGAAATATTGTATGATAGGCACAAGAGGGTAAGAGGAGTGGAGCTCCTCACGAGGAGGGCAAAGCCCTCCCTGAGGGTGTCGGGGAAGGTCCGAGGGGGCGGTAGCCCCCTTAGACACAATGAAGGCGGTTTTCAGCAACGCCAAAAAATTGCTTCCCCATTTTTTGGAGCAATTTGCGGAGTGATTGCCGAGATTCCCATGGTTGGTGGGTGTGGGTGGTTTAGCCCATGGTATTGTGCCCATTGTATTCTAATACCACATAGTGGTTTAGGGTTGTGAGAGTTTCCTTTATATTTTATTGTAATGTCCCATTTTTGGGCAAGAAAGAAAAATAATAATATCAAGGAGGAGTGGCTCTTGTTTTGCTGGAGTAGCCCACATTAGGTGAACCAGGGTAAATCTCGTGTGTCATATGTGCATTGTGTGGTGTCATTTCTTCTAATTTATTTATTTTTGCATTATTTTTGGATTAAATTTTTGTAGATCTCTTCAACCTAAACCTGCAAAAATATTAAATATCAGTAGTACCATGTCCTTGTAAACAATATAACATCCATATTGCATATCAAAAAGTATTGAAAGCATCATAAATACACAAAATTAACACAAAAATACAATTTTATCTTATTTCAAATTGCACAAACAATTGATTTGGAGAACTATAGTATTAAAATTTACAAAATGATATTACAAGGATATCATGAAATTATGCATTTGTACCTTATTAAACATAAAAATTCTTGTTTAATTTTATCAAAACTCCCACCAAGGAGTATCACAATATTTTGGTTAACCTGTGGCATAAGTTAACATGATAAAACCAAGTTCTAACAAAGATACAACATAATTTCAAAGTCTTAATTCAGGATATTCACATATATCCTAGTATGTATTTTAATGCCAGAGCATCCACCTAGATGTCTCCTTGTGTATACCATCATGGACAATTCCCATACCTTCTCCAATAATGGACACCAATCCATTATTCAAATTCATTTAGTGTTATTCTATTTAAATAAGTTTGCTTTACATACATAAGTTTTCATGATATAAGACGCAATATTTTTTTTAATACCAAAAAAATATATATTTCAAATATATATATATATATATATATATTTTGCTTACAATTAGCCAAACTTATTGGTATACATATAGTTTTCTAGGTTAGTGGTTTTGGATCTCAAGGTTGTTCTCCCTCGGATATTTCACCTGTTAGTTCCCTAACTATATTACCAGTTTGAGAGTCTATTGGAGAAATTGATTGAGAAGTGGCTTGACCAGTTTCCTGAGTTGTATTTCCCTGTCCATGTTGTCCCACAACCGTTGGTTTTACTAGAAGGAGTAAACCATTGCTTATAAGTGCATCCAAACAAGAATTCAAGAATGCAGCTCGATATATATCTCTCCTATTACGTAATTGTGCATTCATTCTTGCAAGGTTATCCCAAGTGTATCTCTCCAGTGGTGCATTTGTGTTAACTCTAGTCGAAGCCTTTCTTGCTCTGAGATGGTAGCTTCTCTCTTAGTCTCCAACTTGAACCTTTGTTGTGCCCATTTGTCTACTAACTTCAACCGTTGAATTTCTAATAGTTGAACTTGTTTCTTCAGTGCATCTACCTCATGTTGCACTTTCCTTGCAAGTTCCTCTTCTCTTAGGCTGGATGGCCCAACTCCTGTATCCAACTATTGGCGCACACATATTTCAGAAGGTTCTTCCTCATTTCTCTTCCTGGATGAGTGTACCTCCTTTACAACTTTGGTTGTTTCTCTATAGCTATTTTCCTCACTAGAATCTTCCTCTTGGCATTACCACTGAGTGGACCACCAAATTTTATAATCAGGGGTTGTGCCTACATCATCTTCCTCAGGTATCCATATAGCCTCATTAGGTTCTAAAGCTAGTGGTTCTATTGGTGGAGGTATGACGGTTGTTCACCCCTTCCTAGTATAAACCATGGATGGATCCAGTATGTCGTAATACCCGAGTATATTGAAAATACTTGTATTGCATACTAGTATGTTCGATTAGCCATATTTGCTTGGCTCACCCGAGCAAGTTGAACACCATATTCTGCCAAAACTAGACCCTCTCTCCAAGGTCTTCATATAACATCATGGGAGTGTAGATTCTCCCAAATAGAGTGAAATCACTCTTTATTTCCCTCAAGGGGTCTACGGTTGGACCACTCATTTTTTTGTGGCCATATCAATGCATAGGGCATTTATGGCCCCATAAATTTGTGTGCATCATAAGGTAGCCCTTGGGGTCTCGCTACCACTATGTGCTTCCATGCCCAAAATTTCAACAAAGTGCTACAGTTTATTCTAGTTTTCACCATTGTCCTCAAGTTGAACAACTCTTTATAGGTTTGGGCAAATAATGTTGGTCCACATGCATATATTACTGATTATTCCACTATGTCTTGCACTATTTCCAATAAATTCCAAGGGAACGTGCACTTATATATTTGGGAAGAATGACACCCGATATGAGCTCCATTATAACCACATGCTTATGTGTCAGTCTATCCTGCACATTGTAGACACCAAAATCCAGCCACTTGCAAGTCATCTATACCTTCCTGTCAGCCACATGTCAATCATTCATCCTTCCCGCCATTATTTGGCCCAAATCCACACTTTCCCGCCATTATTTGGCCCAATTTCACCTTTCCCGCCATTTTTCATCCCCAAATTTATTTAAATTAATATTTATATATATATTTTAATATTTTAATATATATTTTATATATATATATAAATATAGTTTAAGTGATTTAATCTAAGCCGTCCATCTTTCATTTAATCTCATCCGTCCATCCTTCTTAATCCGTTTCACAACCTAGATTTATTCTCTACCCTTGGATCCACTTTAATCTTAGCCACACGTTCAAAGTGTCGTTAAAACCCTAAAGTGTGCCCTAAGAGTAGATTATAAATAGAGCCACCTTGATGGCTCAAACCCTACTTCTATCTTGGCTATCTTTGCTATCTTTTGCTATCTCTCTTTTGTTATCTATCGCTATCTATCTCTTCTTCAGCTACCTCCCATCCATCGCCGCCCCTTTTCGCCGCATCCATCGCCGCATCCGTCGCCAACTTCGCCGCCATCTCTTCTGCGACGATTCTGCGAGAATTCCCCATTCTTGTCGCAAGTGCCCACGGGCGTTTACCCGCAGCCACGAGACTCGGACCGGCGTCCGAAACCTTGATCCGAAGCACGCGGGCGTTCGGCGAGTGCACCGGGGTGCCTTCCGCGGCCGATTTGACACCCACATTACTTCCAGATGCCGCCTGGTCTCGCCGCGTTAACAGGAAATAGGTATAAATCAGTTGTTTAAAGCAAGTAACTTCTTTTCTTTTATTAATCTATTGTTGAACTCCTGCATTCTATTTTTCTAGGGTTTTAAATTGTTTTTGAGGGCTCACACAGTGGAGCCCTCTTATTAATTTCTAACTCCTTGATAGTGTTAATGTGTGCAGGATTTTAATGGCAGATCTGGTGTGTTGATAGCAGTTGTTTAAGTTGGAGTGGTCCGAGCCAAAGGATACAACAAAACCCACTCACTTTGTTGGGATTAAGGATACGTCTTCGGAAACGCCACCACTTTATGCCAGCTAGGGTTTCGGAGAACCCTAGCACAAATTGTAATTTGTGTATCACAAAAAGGGTTACAGGCCCTGTTGTACTCAAAAGGAGTTTTTAAACTCCATTGATTAATAAAAATTGTTTGTTTTGTGCAACTTTTCTGTATTCCATTTATCGTGATTTCTTTATCTTTTGTTTGGCATTGTATTTTTAATCTACAAATGGCGATCACGGTGGGACCCCCTAGGGTTTCATGTTTTTAATACTTGCTTTATTGATCTATTCCTGTTTTCTGTTTTTATTTTGCAGGTTCCAGAAATCGTGAAATTCACTGTTCCAGCGAACTAGGGTTTCGAGAGTTTGCGAAAATACGAGCAGATGCAGAGCGGCGTCCGGAAGTCCAATCCGAAATGCGAGAGGGCGTTTCAGCCTGCATAGACTCCCTTGGGCGTTTGAAGGCAGTTTCACAGAGAAAGCGTAGGCTTCCGAGTAAGTGCATTTTTTTTCTTTGTTAAACTGTACTTTTTACGTTTTTGGTTTTTCTGCTGTATTCTGTTTCTTTTTCAGATCATTGCTTTAAAATGAATAAAAACTAAGTAATCTGGAAAAGAACAGTTATTTTTAGTTACATTTTTTTTACATTGCATTATTGGTTGCATAAAAAAAAAAAAAATTGCATACCTAGTTGCATATTAGAATAGCTACGAATTATCTGTTTTAGTTATCTAAGTAGGACTATTGATTGGATGTCAATAGTACTCCTGCCATTGGGTGATTCCAGGCAGAGAAGTGGACGAACCTTCCGGTTGCTCCTTTGATATCTGATATCATTGGTAGGCAGGGGGTTTTAAACGGTGTACTCCACTTCTTCAGAGGAAATGGCATGTTTTCGGTAGCCTCTTGCTTAGATCATTAGAACTTTTGATTTATAGCTTTGTATGTATACATTAGACAACTAAAACACTTAAAATAAAATTCACTGCATTTCATATTGCATTTAAAACAGTAATATCTGGATTTCATCACCAGGTATTGCTTGAAGTTTAGTGACTGTGGAATTCATCTCCATCCATTAAACTTCTGCCTTAGACACCATAGGTCACCCCCGAGCAAACTTGCTGGATTTCATCACCGGTAAGAATCTCGTTGTCCTTTCCTAGCCATAGTTTTTACCTTTTTTGTGAATAATTCAAGATTAGATCACATGCAAAACTCATAAACCGGACACTTAAAATTTACTACAGATTAAGATCGAGAAAATAATTAATTAACCGCGGGTAAGACACATTGGTTGAAACCTAGGTTGTGACTGTTTTTTGATAATTTCTTTAGTGTAAATTTATCATTCCAGTTTTGCATTCTTCTTTTCTGAATTTGTTTAGATTTATTGCTTCATGGTCTTAACAAGGAATCAATCTAAAATGTTAAATCTAAATAATCAAATGGGTAATTCACAGAATATCCCCACCACCAACATAGCCACTTATCCTAGTGAATTTCAGGCAGGTTCGCCTGCAGGTCTTTCACGTCCTTCTACCGTCTATCACATGGCCATGGCCATGCCCATGGAGGAAGACAATTCTTGTCATATTACCCACATTGATATGGCCCAAGTGCAAACTCACTTAAGAGATGGCACTGGTTATGTCCTTGAGCCAATCCAAGATTCCTTTATGCAAGATTTTGTTTTTCAGCGAGGATATTGCATCAACCATACCCGCTGGTTTCACTCGGGTCTACACTAACCCTTTTTTTGAGGCTAATGTTGTATCTGCTCAGCCGGCTTCATCTCCAACATCTTCCCAGATGCTCAATTGTCCTCCTTTGGAGACAAATGTAGTGTCTTCCCGACCACTTTCTCCTCCATTTAACCGGGTGTACACCAATTCTCTCTATGAGGTTGGTGGAACCTCCTCTAGCCATGACCAATTTCAACCCTCTTCTTCCCAAACCATTTATGGTTTCACCCTACCTGAGGCACAGTCTACTGTTTCTTCCCAGGTACCGCCTACTTCAACCACCTTCATTGCCCCTGCTATGCAGTCTTCTATGACTACCATGGCAGCCTGCCCTCCACCTTCATCCAATCATCCCACCTCCCTTGGGTTAGAGATTAATAAGGTTAGGGAGTACCTCGACAAGTTGCTTCAGCAACAACAGCAACAAAATGCTCAACCACCTGTCGTAGTAAATCCTACACCCCAACCAATTTCTACCCAGCCCGACTTTTCTTAGCTCGAGGCCCCACACAGGTACCCCAATCTTCGGTGGTGTCCATTCCTACCCCACCTTTCTCCCAACCCAGTCCAGTTCATCATTCACCCCAATCACCTTCTTTTCGGTATCATCCATACCAACAACATGTCCATTCCACACCGCCTAATCCAGGCAATTTCATCCCATCTCATCATTTTTCAACTCCTCCATTGCATCCTCATAATCATCAAACGAGTCAAAATTTTCATGAAGATTCTCGACTCCATGCTATACAACAACAGATTGACAACCTTATGCTCAACATGCCTGGCTCATCTAGTCAGAAACCTACGCTAAGGTCGTTGATCAATCAACCAATTCATCCTTCGGTACCTTCACCGCCATATCCGACTGATTTCACATTACCGAAGTTTGACAAATTTCGAGGAACTGAGGATCCTCATGAACATGTGAGCTCATTCATGCATGCCTGCTTTAGAATCCAAAATAATGACGCTCTTATGCTCAAAACTTTTCCTCAGACATTAGGGGGAGATGTTGTACAATGGTACAATCATTTAGCTCACCATAGCATTTATGCTTACGAACAATTGATTAATCTATTTTTAGAACGATTCTCCCTAAATGTACAAAGGAAAGTTTCATTGTCCGACTTATACAAGCTCAAGCAACATGACGATGAGACTGTTTATGACTTTGGAAACCGTTGGAGGGCTATCATTAATAAACTGCCATTCTCCCTACCAATGGAGGAGTTAACCAAAATGTTCACCCAGAGTTGTCTAAAACCTATCTCTTGGTTACTCCAATTACAACAATACGGGACTTTTGAAGAGGCTTTGGCCCAAGCAAGTATCATAGAAGACATTAAAGTCCAAGAGGGTGTTTTAAAACCCCGTAGAAAAGAATGGCAACAAAAGGGCCAACAACGAAATAATAATTATGGCCAAAACAAACAAACACAGGCTAGTACAGCCTCAAATGTTAACCAAGTTAATCAAGTGGTGGCGAGTCAGCCCGTAATGGCTCAACAACAACAAGTAATGCAAAGTCAACCGCAACCAATTGCTTATCATGCGGTACCCGCCCCTACTCAACCAGCTCCCAATACTGGGCCAACCATGGAAACTCGACCTTGGCAAAACAATCGTCCCAAGCGACAGTTCACACCTTTAGATGAACCATATGCGGTCATATTCAACAAGTTATATAGCACAAATCAGTTAACTTTACCTGAGTTTAAACCTTTAGAACCATCTAGAAGGGGAAAGTATTACAAGGAGTACCTATTTTGTCCTTATCATAGGCAAAATGGGCACGATATCAATAATTGTACAGCTTTCAAACATGTGATCCAAGATCTTATTGAGATTGGAGCCATTAAATTGGATAGCCCCTTAGCCCAACAAAATCAAAATCTTGGTATATTTCAAACACCCCTTCCACATCGGGAGGAAGCTCCAACAACTTCGGTGGAGTAACTCGGGTAACTCCTCCTAATCAAGTCAACCATGTACAACAATACCAAGGTTTTGTGGGTACTATTAACGTAGTAACCCGGGGTCAAAGGGCGAACCAACCAAATCAAGTTGAACCACGACCACCTGTACAAACCCCCAGTCCACCTCAGGTAACAGTGACCCAACGACGTGCTAGTACTTCTCAACAACCGCTAAATCATTCTACTCAATGCCAACGACCCATCATGTCATTGAGTAGCCGGTTAACTACCAGTTTAAAAATGGCTTCTACCAAGTTATCGATCTATGACCTCATTCAACAATCTCCCCCGCATAGAGAGGCATTAATGGAAATATTAAAGTCAATCGAGCTTCAAACTCAAGATACTAATGCCTTCAACAACTTTGTGGGGAGTATTCAAACATGCATGGAGCCCTCCATCACTTTCTATGATTTTGAAATCAAACCTATGTCAACGAAAGTATAGATCCTCCACTTGCATATCATGGCCAAGATCGATCACAAGCCATTCAAGAGAGTCTTAATTGACACCGGTTCCTCAATCAATATCATTACAACATCGGCGTTGAGTCATCTAAAGCTGTCGCCATCCCTTATCACAAAGTCGACTTTTACTCTTAAAGCATTCAATGATGCTTTATCTTCCACGGTTGGCACGGTTATCTTGCCCATTGAGGTAGGGGCCCGAACTTTGCATACCTTGTTTCACATCTTGGAAGGGACCATGGCATACAATGTATTGCTTGGACGGCCTTGGCTTAGGGAGATGAGATGTGTCCCTTCTATCTTTGCATCAATGTCTGAAGTATGTATATGAGGGACAGAGTTCATTGTGTACCTGTCGACATTGAACCCTTCAAACATTGCAACTATGTCTCAAATCCTTATGAGATTGTGTTGCCATCCACTCATCTTTTCTTGACCCCATCTACTTCTTCTATACCATCTTCTTCTAAAGCTCCCATTCCTGAGGAGCTACCCATCATATCGCAACCATCTTCCTCTTCCGCTATTCCATCTCATTCACCACTTTCTTCATCTACTAATCTTCCTTCTTCTTCATCAGTGACCACATGCACATGTGGCCATGACCAATCATCTCTTTCCACGTCATTACCCCCTTCTTCTACACCTTCTTCAACATCACCTATTATTCCTCCATCTTCCCAACCATCACCAGGTGATGTTTCACAAGTTAGTGAAGCATCAACCCAACCAAATCCTTCCAATTCTTCTATCCCACATTCTTCTATTCCATCATCTAGTCTTTCTCCCTCCCAAGTCAAGGTCCATCTCATCGATGCGGTATTGGTGAGTATGCCATCCAAGATGTCCACATCACACCGTTCAATGTGCAAACAGTTAAAGATTTTGGTCATCCACATGACCAACATTTATCCATTGGATCGGTTTATAACATGGGTTCTATGCCAAATTCCATTAATTTTGTATATGGGGGAATAGAGTCATCTTCTAGTCCTACCACCATACTAGAACCTAAGCATCCAGTCCTTGCCAATATCGAAAGGATGGAGGGTTTTCCCTCTCGCTATTTCCACGAGACATAATTGGCGGCAATTTGGCCTAGGTCGATACGAGCAAGGGGTAACCGAACGCATCGATATGCCATACCGAGAGACCCATCGAGCGTTTTGGTCCGGGCTACCAACCACTTCCATCCCTTTCTTCTTTTGAGCGAGCTTTTCAAAGCATTAATCTTAATTCAGAAGAAGAAATCCTCCACCCCGACGAATTCGAAGATGAAGCCTATGAAGAATTTGACGTCATGTCAAATGGTGATGAATATGAAGAAGAGTCGGCGCCCATTGTTCCCCTCATTAAACAAGACGAGTTTTATCTCCAATTGTTCCCTCTCCAAGAGGCCATCTTTCGCTTGCTTATTCCACAAGAACGAGGTGAACCACCCCCTCCGCCACATCCATAAGCCATAATCCAAACCTGTATTATATGTATATACTAAAATAGTGGTTTTCACCACTACCAAAAAAAAAAAAAATCAGAAAATTTCCAAAAAAAAAAAAATCAAAATATATAAAAATACTTTATTGCTTTATGTATGTGTGTAATAGTGGTTTTCACCACTACAAAAAAAAAAAAAAACCAACCAAAAAAAAAAAAAACTCAAACTAAAAAAAAAAAAAACTGAAAAACTATGTTGTTTTGCATCTCAGGTCTTCCGAGGTCTTCACGGGTTTTCCCTTCCATTCCGCCCATCCTTTCTTCCATAAGTCGACAATGAATTTTGAAGACTTATTCACCCACTCCATAATCCATATGATCCGGATAAGCCAATCCCGATCAACCCAAGCCTGATTGGCATGGATCGGATTTCATCCCCTCCATCTATTTCGAAGTTCATCCTTTTCGAGGAATTGTTAAGGGCTTCCACCAACTACATTCCTCCTTCACCTCCACATTCACCTTCATCTTCTAAGCCAGAGGTCTTCCAGGCGGACATAGACGAGAGCAAGGCACAGGAGCTTGATGACATTTTAGATGACATAAATCTGATCCCTACTCCCCATCAGCTTGAGGAAGGTTCCCACATGTCTATTGAAGAAACTATCGATGTAGACCTTAGTACAGACCAAGATGGCACCCAAATTGTGAAACTGGCTAAAAGTCTATCATCAGAGGAACAAGAGCAAATGATTGCTCTACTCAAGCGGAAGAAGGAGATATTTGCATGGTCTTACAAAGACATGCCGAGGCCTAGACCCTAATTTGGTTGTCCATAACCTCACCTTACAAAAAGATGCTAAACTCGTCAAACTAGAAACTTAGGAAAATGCATCCTACCGTGGCCCTCATAGTTAAATCGGAGATTCAGAAACTTCTGGATGTTAAATTTGTCGTCCCGATTGATTATCCTGAGTGGCTTTCTAACATGGTACCCGTTCGCAAGCCTAACGGGGGGATACGTGTTTGCACCGATTTTTGAGATCTAAATAAAGCGTGTCCTAAGGATGACTTTCCTCTTCCAAACATTGATACTCTTGTCGACAACTGCGCTGGTCATGAAATGCTTTCGTTCATGGATGGATTTTCAGGATACAGCCAGATTCGAATAAACCACGAAGATCAACACAAAACAACATTTACCACACCTTGGGGAACTTTTTGTTACGGGGTGATGCCCTTTGGCCTTAAGAACGCAGGTGCAACCTATCAACGAGCCATGACTTATATTTTCCATGATTATATGCATAAGATTATCGAAGATTATGTGGATGATTTATTGGCAAAATCTAAAACTCGACAAGAGCATTTTGATGTATTGGAAAAAGTTTTTGATAGACTTCTAGAGCATAAAGTAAGGTTGAACCCTAAGAAATGTGTCTTTGGTGTTACCTCAGGCAAACTCCTAGGTTTTATTATCTCTAAACGAGGTATTGAGGTGGACCCAAACAAGGTCAAAGCCATTATGGAAATGTGTCCCCCAACTAATTTGAAGGAGTTGCGTAGTTTACAAGGAAAGATTAATTCAATCCGTCGCTTTATTGCACAACTTTCTGATAAATGTAGGCCATTTTGCCACCTACTACAAAAGGGGGTACAATTTTCATGGACGAGATGAGTGTCGAGAAAGCCTTTGATGACATCAAGAAGTACTTAGCATCTCTGCCGAGTCTTAGCTCCGCCTCGTCCGGGGGTCCCTTTCAATCTTTATATCTAAGCAACGGACTTTGCCTTAGGGACAATGCTTGCACAAAAGAATGAACAAAATCGTGAGCAAGTTGTCTATTATATTAGTCGAACATTGGTAAGCTATGAAACCCGATATGCTTATGTGGAAAAGTTGTGCTTAGCGGTGGTTTTTGCCACTAAGAAACTTCGTCATTATATGCTTAGCCATACAACATATGTCATAGCTAGAGAAAACCCTCTGCGTTATATGATGTCTCGCACTTATAATAACACTCGTACCGCTAAATGGATAATGTTGCTTACCGAATTCGATCTTGAATTCATTAGCCAAAAATCCGTTAAAGGTCAAGTTATAGCCGATCAACTTGCGGAAGCTCCACTACCTAGTGATCATCCTTTGATTATTGAGCTCCCAGATGATTTGGTATTTGCTATCTCTGAACAAGAAGAGGACATCATTCCGGAGGAAGATGTTGACATCACTCTATTATTTGATGGCTCTAAGTGCGCGAAAGGTCAAGGTGCTTGGAGTTGTGTTTCATACACCTCAAGGGATTCCCATCCCTTTATCATTCAAACTAGACTTCCAATGCACCAATAATACAGCCGAGTATGAAGCCTTAATTTTAGGTCTTCAATCAGCCATAGCTATGAGCATTAAGCGTATTCGGATATTTGGGGATTCTCAACTCGTGGTTAAACAAATTACAGGAGAATACCAAGCCAAAGAACCTACCATTAAGCTTTATCATGATGTAGCAATGAAGTTGCTCTCTAAGTTTGATTGGTATGAGATCACTAGTTTGCCTCGTTCGACTAATAGATTTGCGGATGCCATGGCCTCTCTTGGATCATTGATTCCAAAGGACTCCCTTGGAGAGGTACAACCCCTAATCATTTCCACAATCTCTAAGTCTGCAATTGTTCGTACTGAGTCTAAGGATGAAAAAGATGTTTGCTTTATCCATTCGGATCCATATGAGCCTTGGTCTAGTGAGATAGTAGCCTTCCTCAAGTTTGGAACACTCCCATCTGATTTGTCTCGAACTGCCCACTGCTGTTTTAAGCAAAAGGCAGCTCGTTTTGTTCTTTTGGGGGATGTGTTGTATAAACGTGGATATGATGGAGTACTCCTCCGCTGTCTAGAAGCAGGTGAAACACATAGAGCTATTGCTTGAAGCCCATGATGGTACTTGTGGTGGTCATTTTAGTGGAATGGCCATTGGGAAGCGTATTTTACGTATGGGGTATTATTGGCCCACTATGGAACAAGATTGTTGCAAATATGTTAAACAATGTAAAAAGTGTCAAGAACACGCTAATTTAACCCATATACCATCACAAGCTTTACAGCCCATCCAAAGCCTTTGGCCCTTCTCACAATGGGGTCTCGATTTAATTGGCAAGATTTCACCTGCCTCTTCAGGACAACATACTTTCATCATTACAGCCACTGAATACTTCACAAAGTGGGTTGAAGCTATTCCTCTAACCGATACTGACAGGTCCTAGAATTGTGGAGTTTATACTTCACCATATCATTTGTCGTTTTGGTATTCCCTCTAAAATCATTTCTGATAACGGCAAGTCTTTTAAGAATAAGGATGTTCGAGCTCTTTGCGAAAAGTATAATATCCAACATAGTTTCTCAACTCCTTACTACCCACAAGCCAATGGACAAGCTGAAGCTTCCAATAAGACCATAATTGCTATTCTTAAGAAACTTGTTAAAGAAAATCATAAAGATTGGCATACACAAATCCCCTTGGCATTATGGGCTTACGGAACAAGCATCGAGAACTCCCATTGGGGCAACGCCATTTTCTTTGGTCTATGGAGCTGAAGCAATCATGCCTCTTGAGCTCGAGATCCCTTCCTTGCGAATTTCTTTGCAGGAATTTATCGATGATGATACTTGCTAGACAAGCACGTCTTGATCAACTCACACTCATAGATGAAAAACGAATCAATGCTTTAGAGCATTTGCGAGTTTATCAAGACCGATTGAAACGTGCTTACAATGCCAAAGTTCATCTAAGAGAATTTCAAGTAGGAGATCTTGTCCTTAAAGAGAATCAACAAAACACCAATGCATTGCCGCATCTTCGAGATAAATTCGCGGCTAATTGGTTAGGTCCATATATGGTCACTTGAAAGAGTGGGTAATGGAACTTATAGACTTGCCGGTTTAGAGGGAGAGGAAGAACCCGAACCACTTAATGTTATACACTTGAGGGCATTCTACGCATAGTTTGAATTTTATATGTACATATATACATGGCTTGTACAACAAAAAAAAAAAAAAAAAAACAAATAAAATAAAAAGAATTTGCATTTCATTGTTAGTTGCATACATCTCATTCAAAAACATTGCATTTCATGTGCATACATCTCATTGAAAACCATAACATTTCATTTTCAGCCATAGTTGCATATCATGTTAGAGACCATTCTATCTTTTGGATATAAAATTTGGTCAAGCAAAAGTCATGTTGCCTTAATCAGGGGCACCTTCATAAAATCCATTAAAACCGGATTGTCATTCGTACACCCATTTTCCATTTGCACATATTTACATTGCCAAAATGTTTTCGAGTCACTCGAGCCATTCCTAGTGTTTTAAGCAAACTTTGAAATGCATGTCAAAGTTCTCTAGGGCCATATCACAAATTACACTAAATAAAATCTTGAGTATTGGGAAATGATTTCAAAAGCGGTCTTGAACCTATCACATTTTCACATCTTAAAAACATCTTGTGTCAAAGAGAGATAACACCATCCTTGGGTTGTGCCTTGAAGTGAAAAGGGTAATCCTCGTTTGTCCTATCATGCAAACATAGTCCATAAAGCAGTGGTTCTTACCACTATCACAAGCAATCACAAAATATAAATATAAACAAAGTAGTAAGGATAGGGTAAAATTCTCATCATACTTCGGTTGAGAATCCGATTCCCCAAAGCTCTAAGGAAATGAACATTTTTCACACACCACTGATCCCAAATAAGTTGTAAGGATCGTACTACTTGTCCAGTCAGACGGATAGGTAGTCATCCCCAAGGCTTACAAAGGTCAAAAACAACATGGACTATGGAGTTAACCTTCATCGGGGCTATAGACGCTTGACTGGCAGTGGAGTATACTCATTGCGTGGCGACATGTCTCTCCTCAAAAGAGACCTTTGAATGCTCATACGGACAAACTAGCTTCGAGGTCTTCTCCATAACGGGGTTACCTAATTTATGCAAGATGAGGTTAATGAACACACTTGCACACACACGGGTTTTTGATTGCCTAGAGTCACTACCATGCTTCCGATTTGGTTAATGAACTCGCATGCACACACATTTGGTCCTAGTTGAATTAGGCGAGTATTAGTAAGTTTGTTTGATACCACTAGCATGTTTGAGTCTTTGTAAAACAGTCTTCCCCATATCAACCTCCATATCTTCCTCCATATCTTCTTCCATATTCATGTCATTCCATACGTCATCCATTCACAAGCCACCAAGTTCGGTGCCCCTGATTAAACAATTATGATAACAGTTGGCTAAATCTAACTATCTAAAAATATGAGTGCTTCTTAGTGCATATTTCATTTACTTAGTCTTGCATTAATCATCCATAGATTTACATATCATTTACTTAGTCTTGCATTAATCATCCATAGATTTGTATGTTATATACTTAGTCTCGCATTAATCATCTATAAGTTTGCATTCCATTCCATCACATATGCATCAAAAACATTAAAACATATCAAAACATGCATCACAAAAACATAGGCATTCACACAAAAGAGAGTAAAACACCAAATAAATAAAAGCCATGTATATATATATATATATGTATAAAGGACAAACTGTACGAGGAATGCCAAAAGGCTACAATATACAATAGAGCACCAAGGCTCATAAAGAGTGCATCTAAGCACTAAGCTAACCATCAAAAGAGGACCCCTGAGACCTAGTAGGAGCCCTAGACCTAGTGGTGTGTCTAGACTCACTACGCCTAGAGACGAGAAGAGGATGGAGGATCAGGCAACACAATGTGATGCCTAAACAATGTGTCCTCCAGAGCCTCAATGTAACGAGTCCTCGACCTAAACCTAGCTATGTCTATCCCGTGCCGTCGCTCCCGCTCCGCTAGCTCTGCCTGGAGTCTCGTCACCCTGTCATCCTGGGGCACCCTGGTCGCTCTATCCAAGTCCGCCTGCAGTTGGGCCATCCTCTCCTCCTGAGTAGCTAACCGGGCATCCCGCTCTATCGCCTGCTGCTCCAGTCGAGCTATCCTCTCGTCCCGGGCAGCTAGCATAGCATCGCGCTCTGCTATCTGCTGTTGCAGCTGCGTCAGCTCGTTCTCGTGCCCGCTAGGGGGTACCTCCCTAGCCTCTCCTACGGCCTCTCCTAGGCCCTCTCCGCCATCCTCCCCATCATCTTCGCTCCTCGGAGCCTTCCGTGCCATCTTCCCCTTTCGCCTTCGACTGTCAGATCGAAGGCGGGGACCCTCCCTACGCTTGGGAACCTCCGCGGTTCCCTCGCCCTCTCCAGCCCCAGCCTCGGGCTCTCCGGCTCCACCAGCCACCAATGGTGGCTCCCACCTCGGCTCTGCGGCCATCCATGCTGCATACTCAGCTGTCACCCCGACGTCGTCCACGTCGGGGATCTCCATGTCCTCATCGTCCTCTATCGCCTCCCTCCATGGCTCGGCACACGACAAATCACCCTCTGATCTGTGCCTCCGATAGCGCACTGGCTCACCGGGGACATCCTGCCTCAATCCGACTTGGCGGAGTACTCGAGACATCTGTATGTACTCCGCCTCGCTATGGCCCCGCCCCACTACCCATCTGGCCTGTCGCACCCGTCTCAGGTGCTCTCCATCCCCGATCCACCTCGCCTCCCGCCAGGGCCTCCAAATGACTTGGGCATCTGTCAAGTCTGCCCATAATCTCCTATACCATTGCCCCGATCTCACGGGGCGGCTAGGCTGTCTCTCCTCTGCCATTGGCCATCTCCTACCATAAGCCTGGCTCATGTCCCAGTGAGCCCATGGCAACCCCTCCGGTCGAGCCACTCTGAAGTGCTCCCAGCCCCAGCACTGGAGAACCACACTACAACCTAGGCCCTTCCGGCCCCGTCTCCGAACCTCATACAACTCCCGGTACACCTGCGCCAATAAAGCGGGCGCCCAGGCATACACTACCCTATTAGTGAGCATCTCGCTCACTACACCCATCAGGTTCCATGGGAACCTGCACCCAGTGCTTGTTCGGGGCCACAATGTTGGTCAACACGAACATCATAGAGCCTCCACCGCTACCAACTCCTTGGCCGTATACATGGCCAAGTATGGGATCCCCCGCTCTCCGTCCGGATCTCTCTCCAGTCATCCCCAAACAACTTGGCCATCTCCGTGGCCCTATCTCGTCCAACCTCCACCCGTGCCCCCTCCACGGGCACCTTGAGGATGCGGTATACATCCTCAAGCGTCACCGTCATCTCTCCAGTCGGGAGTTGGAACGTCCCCCGATCTGGATCCCACCTCTCGGCCGAGAGGTACCCCTCATCCGCCCGAACTACCTCCAACCGGGCTGCCTCCGCTAGCCCCACTGCCTCCAATATCTCCCAGTCTGCCTGGGACAATGACCTCCTCATCCCCGGAATGATAGGGGAGAATCGGTGTCGTGCCTCTAACACCCTAAGCTGCAAAACAACAAAACAAAAATTTGTTACAAATTTTTCCCAAAAAAAAAAAAAAAAAAAGAAAAAAAAAAAAAAACACATAATAAGTACTTGCTTAAATGAACAAATACCTCAGCTGGCTGCTCTGGCGCGTCCGCTCCCATCTCCGCCATAGCTCCCGCGTGCTTCACTCTCCCACACAACCTTTCACTCCACTCCACTCCCTCAGACGCACTTCTCTCAAGCTCGAACGCACAAATGAGCGAAATTCTCGCTGAAACTGTTTAAATAGCTGGTTTTGGCGCCCTGAAATGCAGTGGGGCATTTCATGGCGCATTCAGACGTAGTGCTGCATTTGCAGAGCGCCTAAACACCGACGGGCGTCTCTGCCACCCCCAAATGCAGACCGGCGTTTGGTGTCAGTATTGAATAAAGGAACAAAACTTGCAAAATTGAAGCTTACCTCCTCCAAATTTCATCAAATTGCATTCATCCATTCTTCTTATCATAATAAAACATTTTGTGAAGGTTACAACAGTTTTGGACACAAATTTTGTCATTTCGCTCAAAAAGCGCATCATTCATCATTGTTTTACAAATTGGGTTAAAAATATTCAAAACCTTCACAAAATTAACCACATTCATCAATTCTTCTGATCTATCGTCAATTTCATTCATTCTTCTTTCATCATGCATATTTTTGCCAAATCAAATTAAAGTAAACCTCGTATCTAGTGGTATATTCTATCACCTTGGCGATTGCGGCGATTTGCATCCATGCAATTCGGTAAGAGGATTAAACCACCATAAGGACACTTACCATTTATCATCATCAATTATTTCACTTGTTTGAAAATTGGAAATCAATTTTGGGTATTCTACTTTTCAAGTGACCTCATACCAAGATTAATTTGCTCAACGAGTTGTCATTGATGGCCTAGTTCATGGGGCCTTAAACATGGACAATCTTTAATATCATCATTATTTTGAGTCTTGCTAGAGATTGAGGCTACCTAGGTTGATTGGTTCCGACGCGAGGAATTATCCATACGAGTCACTAGGAGCATCTCCGAGTTCTGGACTCTTTTCATGCATCTTTCATCTCTGCATATCAATGGCGCCAACAAGGCAATTTCATCAACGAGTATGGACTGCACACACGGGAGTTGGGGCATCCGTTATCAATTTCTAATTTTCCTATAGTGGAATTCATCTTACATGATCATGGAATTTACAGTTTGGCAAAAATCCCTTTATAACCGTTGGGGCAGAAAACGGTCCATCTTTCACATCACTCATATCGTCTTCAATCATATTCTTTTCTGGTTTGTACACCAACCCCTTTCTGTTGGGACATAAACAGATGGTTCATACACCAACCCCTTTTTTTCACCGTTGGGGCAAAAACGGTTCATTTTCTTCCGAATTTCTTCCAATTGGCTTGTGAGAACCATTCTCGCTCGCCAATTGAGGGGGTAAGCTGAAAAATTTTAAATATTCTTTTATTCTTTGGTCTTCAAAGTTGTGCTTTAATCTTGAGAGAGAGTTGCGTCTGATCCGACTTTTCGGGTGTCTTAAGTTTTTGTCTTGCATTGTGTCTTCACACAAAGCGGCTCAAAAGGGGCATCTGTAGACACCAAAATCCAGCCACTTGCAAGTCATCTATACCTTCCTGTCAGCCACATGTCAATCATTCATCCTTCCCGCCATTATTTGGCCCAAATCCACACTTTCCCGCCATTATTTGGCCCAATTTCACCTTTCCCACCATTTTTCATCCCCAAATTTATTTAAATTAATATTTATATATATATTTTAATATTTTAATATATATATATAAATATAGTTTAAGTGATTTAATCTAAGCCGTCCATCTTTCATTTAATCTCATCCGTCCATCCTTCTTAATCCGTTTCACAACCTAGATTTATTCTCTACCCTTGGATCCACTTTAATCTTAGCCACACGTTCAAAGTGTCGTTAAAACCCTAAAGTGTGCCCTAAGAGTAGATTATAAATAGAGCCACCTTGATGGCTCAAACCCTACTTCTATCTTGGCTATCTTTGCTATCTTTGCTATCTTTTGGACCTATCTCTTCTATTTCATCTATCTCTTCAGCCATCCATCGCCGCCCCTTTTCGCCGCATCCATCGCCGCATCCGTCGCCAACTTCGCCGCCATCCCTTCTATAGCATTCTGTAGAATCCCCCATTCTTGTCACAAGTGCCCATGGGCGTTTACCCGCAGCCACAGACTCAGACCGACGTCTGAAACCTTGATCCAGAAGCACGCGGGCGTTCAGCGAGTGCACCAGGGCGCCTTCTGCAGCCGATTTGATGACCACATTACTTCCAGATGCCGCCTGGTCTCGCCGCGTTAACGGAAAAAGAGGTATAAATGGTCGTTTAAAGCAAGTAACTTCTTTTCTTTTATTAATCTGTTGTTGAACTCTCTGCATTCTATTTTTCTAGGGTTTTAAATTGTTTACGAGGGCTCACACGGTGGAGCCCTCTTATTAATTTCTAACTCCTTGATAGTGTTAATGTGTGCAGGATTTTAATGGCGGATCCGGTGTGTTGATAGCGAGTGTTTAAGTTGGAGGTGGTCCGAGCCAAAGGATACAACAAAGCCCACTCACTTTGTTGGGATTAAGGATACGTTCTTCGGAAACGCCACCACTTTGTGCCAGCTAGGGTTTCGGAGAACCCTAGCACAAATTGTAATTTGTGTATCACAAAAAGGGTTACAGGCCCTGTTGTACTCAAAAGGAGTTTTTAAACTCCATTGATTAATAAAAATCGTTTGTTTTGTGCAACTATGTTCTGCATTACTTTTTATCGTGATTTCTTTATCTTTTGTTTGGCGTTGTATTTTTAATCTACACACATAATTAAGTTCATGCTCTATACACCCCTTATCGGTGTTCACATTTATCCAATCTACTTCAAACACTCTTTCCAGAATATGTCCCATTTCTACTTCATTAGCAATAGTTACTGCATGACCTTCTACCGATACTCAGTATATTCTGTATACATCCTCCAATGTAACAGTGATTTCTCAAGTGGGTAATTGAAAAGTCCCTCTATCAGGATCCCATATTTCTACTAGGGCAAACATATAACTTATGTCTACATGTATTGGCTCTAACCGAGTTGCTCCTTCAAATCCTACTTCTTTCATCCATTGCCAGTCACTCACATCCATTCTATTCTTGGCATTCTAAAATATCATCCTCAAAGAATATCTTGCCCTAATGATATTTAATGGTCAAATTTTTGTAGGATTACCGCTATCGATTCTGATATTTTTAAAAGCCATAACTCAAAGAGTATGTACCAAGGGATCGGCTATCAGCAGTAAAATAATTATGATACACACTACGATGTTTATCCCAAGATCACTATTATTAATAGGGTAAACCCTAATATGAGCAATATGATATTCATTTCCATGAATAGCGCTTAGGTTATTCTTGTTTCTAAAACTGAGATAAATTCTACATTGTTTACTTCATTCTGTAATGTTGGAGTTTTACTTTAATTTTATTCACTAGATAGTATTTCGAGGTCCATTTATTTTCGTAGATTTGTAGATCCTCAATTTGAATTATTGGTTTCTCCTTCAATTCTCGAGAGAGTAATATTCCTTTGATGTGCTTAGAACACATCATCATAACCCACATGTCCTTTCCTTAATTTGTATCACGTCTTGTCATCGACCCTTCGATGACTCCAATGGATGATTTTGTACCTTATTTCTTTGTTGGCAAAACATGTCTATCGCATGGTACTATCACTGTAAAGTGTACCCCGATTGACCTTGTTGTCATATGAGATAATTGCAATTAATTATGTATTATCATACTTCTAACTTCGGTGTTTGGTTTACACTAGTTCCATATACATGGTTTTCTATGCTCCATACAACTATTTCAAAACTACACTCTAGTTTTCTTATAAGTTATAATACCACATGCATGACATAGAGGTTCACTCCTGATTTAAATAACTTAGCACTCATTATTTGTTTCAACCACCACCCGGGTGGTCGGGTGCATACTATTTTGAGAAGTCGACTGCTTCGGGATGTTGGCAAAGTTGCATGTGGTGGTGATTCTAGAGCATACTTTGTGGAGTTCCCTAATTCACATATTTAGGGGATTTACGTGAAGTTTCACCCTCCTTGCTCTCTTACAACATATCGGAGTTTCAAGTTCTGGTGTTGTCATCGGGTGACTTCTTCTATCATTTCCTACACCTTAGCCTCTGATTGGAAAAATTTCAAAGTGTATTGTAACATTGATCAAAAATGAAAATAAAGAAAACATTGTTTTATTTGGACTTAGTTTTTGCCTAACTTAAATGGTTAAATTTATGTTTGTATCTCCTAAGGTTTCACTCTTAGTTATGACTATCATAATTTTAGTTGTCCAAATTGATTGAACAATTATAATTCAAGTGAATCCTAGTACATCAGAACCTTGAATCATACATAGTAAGTCTTAAGGATATAGATGTCGAGTAACTTCCCAAAAGAGTATAAGGTACATCGCTTAAAATACATGCAGGAGGTTTCACTTAGCTCTTCCACTTTTGAATGATTGTGGATCTACTTGTGGGGGAGAGGAACTCACACATCACCATCCCAAACACTTACCAAGTGCATATTTTAAAGTTGTGGAATTTTCTCTCAAGTTTAGTTTCATGTCCCAAGTATTTTCTAACCTATACCTTCACTAGATTCTATTAGTTAGCATGGGCTCTGATACCAACTATAACAACCATAGTTTTCACTACTTAACCATTCAAATTGTTTTATATATATATATATTAATATATCTTTCATAAGGCAAGGAACATAATCATGACCTAAGATAGACTCATTCCATTTGGATCAAAGCTTATCAAGGCATATATAATCAAGAACTATTAAGACTTGATCAGAGTCTCTTAAGGTACAAGTGATCAGGTTCTATGAAACATTCATACCCCATTGGTATAAGAACGTTGGCCAAGTGTAAGGTTTCATACCATAAAAGGAAAATCAATAATAAACATACTACCCACCAAGATCAGTATGTAGGTGAATGCCTTGAATATGGAGAACCACACCAATGGAAAACCATCATATATAATATAACCTAATTATTAGTTATTCATAGGTATTATAGATGATCCTCTTCCTCTAGAAGATATTTATAAGACAACAATATTACTATCGTGATAAGAATCCATGGAATGCCATCTTAAATATGATTATATAACTTTAAATCTCTTAGGAAAATAATGGTTCACCTTTTGTTTAGACAACCTTTTTGTTGCACACATTGATTTTATTACAAAGGACATTTCTTGTCCAATAAGGGTGTACCCAACCTCATGCACACTCAACATCTTAGCTTTTAGAATATAATATTTGTTTTTGTTTTCAGTTCAAGACCAAATTTTGCTTCCTTGTAGATTTTATTCCACTTCAAATTTTAATGTGTTCTAATTTTATCCATAATGAGTGTTTATGAGGTGAATATAAACTAATGGAGCCTTTTTTTGAAACATCACATTAGAGATCCACTTAAGCAAAAATTATATTCCATTATGAATAAATTCTATGAATTCCACATAACTATTGAATTCAAGAAGTAAAACTAATTATCTACACCATTCACATTTTAATCCATAAATTAAATGGCATAATCACATATCATTAAGTCATCAACATTTTAGAAATTATGCATACATTCTTAACATCATAAATAAAATTGTTGAATGAATATCATGCATAACTATCTAGTTATATTATTTAACCATCTCATCCACATATATCATTTTCATTTTGAAATTAAAAGCATTAGGAACAAATAATAACACATCAACACACAAAATAGAGTGACACGATATTTTATCCTAGGAAAACCCTAATGGGAAAAACCCAACCTCCAAAATGTATTATTTCCTCATATTCATAAACTTAAGATACTAAGATTACAAGTATAGAAGGGTATCTACCGATCCCTTTCAATCAAATACAAGTCAAGGAATACCATTATTCCATCTCATGTTTATGATGCAATTGGGGAATTTTCCCAATTCCTTTCTCTAAGTCATCACTATAACATTAAGGTATTTTTCATACCAAAAAGGAATCCACCCATTCCTTTTAAAATCAATGATGCAATTAAGGAATCTACTAGTTCCTTTCTCTAAGTCATCATATGAATGTTAATATTTTACATATGTTTATGATAATCATTGGAATAACATTTTGGATAAGTCTCATCGAATTTGGAGGGAACCTTATAAATTCCCTCAATAATGAATACAAATCCATTATTTTCTTCTCTAAGTATCCATACTCAATGTATGAAGGAGTCTTATAACTTCCTCAAGAATGGATTCTCCATCCACTCTTATCTAGAACCTTAATCATATTAAGGTAGTATTTATCTCACATTTTCTATGCATCCATGCCAAACCAAGAATAGATCCTTGTCTATTCTTTCTTTTATTATAGATTTCATGGTTTGAGAGGACTTAATCTCCTCTCATCCATTCTAACCTCCAAATATTACCAATTTCACCAGTCCATAAATCTTATATATGGTCATTAATAATATGAGTGAATATAGTAGGAAAACCCCATAATTTCCTCAAAATATTCTTCTAAATTTGCAAAAATTGGATTACATTAAAATAAAGTAGAAGGGTGTCATATTTTCCTTCTTTGTTAAATGGTTATATATATCCACTATTCATTTACTATTCACTAGTTACTATTCACTATTCACTATTCACTATTCACTATAGAATGAACTCTACGTTCACCCTACTACACATAATCGACATGTCTAGACATCAAATTATAGTCATTTTGTGTTATATTCACTATTCATATTTACTATTCACTATTCATTATTTACTATTCACTATATACTATTAATTGTTCACATAGCCCCATTGGTTACCTAATCTCCTTATCACTTCTAGCTCCTAGCCACCATGTGGCCATCCATTTAACCTACTATGGATTAATATTCATCGTAGGTTGGTCAGTATACAAGGAAGACCTTCCTAGTTCTTCCATATAGAGGGAACCCCACATCACTTAAATATTCAATTCTTTCTTTTTTATCTTAAGCAAATTAGTAATGTATTCCCACAAATATAATTATGCATATCATCAATATAAATTTCCACAATATATCCATGCATGTCAATGCTATATTTCCACAATATATCAGAAAGTCCATTATCTAAGTATTACCACAATACTTTAAAAAGTCCACTATCTAAGTATTTCCAAAATACTTTAGAAAGACTAATATCTAAGTATTTTCATAATATATTAAAAATACTATCATCTAAGTATTTCCACAATACTTTTAAAGGTCTACTATCTATGTATTTCCACAATACATTACAAATATGAACATTCACGGTTTTGTTTTTCCTACAAAACCAAAGATAACAAAATTACTACAAAGGAGAGATCCAACCTCATAAACCAAGTTGGGTTGAACTAGTCTTCTCCTGTTAGTCCCCAAATCTTGTCTCCTACTTCCCTTTTGTGCTCCCATCCATGCTTTCTCCCAAATATACCTCTTTAGTCCACTTATATTGGCCAAATACCCTTAATTTAGGACTTAGTACTCTCCAAAGACTTTTTGGTTTCTGATCTACCAATAAGGTAGAGAGCATACTCCCTAAGTCCAATATTTCCTAGCCTAAAATTTAGTACTCTCTCAAATATTTTTGGTTTCTAATCCACCAAAGTGGAGAGCATACTCCCTAAGCTCCAAGATTTCCTAGATACTCCTTTATTCCCAAGGTATCCTCTATTTATAGGAAAATTTCCCCACTTGTGACCAAATAATGGCCTTATTATTTTATAATTAAAATATGCCTTGGGACCCTTAAGACTTATCAATTCATATGGAGGGTAATCTAAAAAGTAGAAAATATTCCAAATAAGGATAAGGTAGGTGACCTTATCTTGTTTTGTGTTCTCTTTTCATGGGAACAAATACAAAACTAATACTATTGAGTTATAGAATAGATACAAAGGTAGGACTATTAATGATAAGAGAAGAGATCTCTCTTTTATTCCCACTAATGTAGCGAAGCCAAATGGATAATTCCCAAGAGGATAGGATAATTCTTATATTATTTAATAGTACTAGATTCATTTTAAGTTCAATCAAAATTGGGTCCACTTTGTGGGCACCTAATTATTTTAATAAAAAAGGTGGCTCACCTACTACTATTTTGTAGGTAGGTATTGAAAGGTTGACTTTGGAGGAGTCTCACCTACCATTCTAGCCATCCTAAAGCTACTATGTGGAGTGTAAGAAAAAAGTAGGAAAAAGGGTCCTACTATGGATAAGATAGGTGGTCCTTTTTTTTGTTTTGTGTCCCCCTTTGGTCCACATCCCTCCAAAGTATCACTAATTAAAAAATAGAGGAGAGAATCTCACTTTTCTCTCCACCAAAAAAATTATGCCATGAGGGAAATAGGATAGGCTTTTAGTATTAAATAATACTAGTGCCCAATTTGGTACAATAAGAATTGGACATTTAATTGCATAAAAATTAAATGAAACTAACCTTATGATTAAACATTAAACATGCTAAATTACTTTTATTATTTTCCCTCCTAAATTCCTTCAAAATTCCTAAATTGGAATTTTGTAAACTTCTTTAGGGTCTATGACCCTTTTTGTTGAACATTAATTGATCCCAAGATCAATTAATGTCCTATTGATAGGGGTTGAGGGTATTGGGTCATGACAGTTTCAAAAGAGCATAAACTTATAACATAACTAGTGGGGTTGAATATAGGGAATGCTTTCTACTCAATTTAGATTGAACTAACATAATTGTCCTCTCACCTATAGGGTTAGCCCCTATTATATCCACTTATACATACACGATGAATCCCTGTATCACTATAGGTCGTAATCCTTTCTCCTACTCTTGTCTACCTTGGCTATGCCATTGATGTTTTCCTTTATTTTATGTTGACCATAGCTACATACTTGACCCCAATCTCTACCTTTTTTTATGTACCCTTGTTAGTCATTCTCAAAGGATGCTTAGTCTTAAAAATTAAAAATCCTATGAGGTCCCTACGATCATTAATTAGATCCAAGATCACCTTGGTTTTGGAAGGACCATGAACACCCCTTTTTACATGAGATCAAGATCATTGCTTTTGTCCATGATCGTCCCTTTTAGATAAGAATGAATTATTTTATACATTTTGTTGTGATCATTAGTTTTGACCATGATTGTAACTTTTCTAAAAGTGGTGATGTTGGCCACCCTCATTTTATAGGGCTTTTTGGGTACATTTGTGCTATTTTTTGCCATTCCAGGTAGACCCTACCACCTATGTGACTTGTTGGTCCTAATCACAATTTTTGCACTATCACATATTTCACACTATAATTTTAAGTGTTTGTTTATTGATATTATTTTATAAATGTTTAATTTTAGTTAAAATATTTAAAAAATGCAAGATTAAGTTGGGAGATCCATCTCTCTAACACTACCATCATGTCTGCTCACCATCAGCTAACTCTATGATCAAATCAATTTTCATACATCATCAGAGGGCTCATATTGCATGTGAAAATAAATTAAAAAATTCAAATCTTTACCCCCTATATATACCTTTAACATTTTATTGTAAAAATGGTTTTCTACATAATATTTTATTGATTTTTACAAATATATTTTAAGGGTAGTGCTCGTAAGAGTTTTGTATTTATTTGGTATCATTTGGTGTTGGACATTTTGAATGATAAGTTGTCATTGATGTCAAGAGAGAGTGGTCATTGATGTTGAACTTTCAACACTAGTCAGTGGCAGCATTCGTCTCGATTTCAGTTTCAAGACCCAGTTCACAGAAGTCAGATGAGGTCCAAAGTGCAAGAAAAAGCCCTAATTAATACTATTATAATATTCTATTATAATATTACCAAGGAATTTTTAAATTAATTATAAATTAATTTATTAGTTAATTTACTTAACTTATAAAGTTATTTAAATTAACTATTCATTAATTTAATTATTAATTATAAATTAATTTAAGCTAAGGTTAAATAACCCTAATGTGGGTTATCAAATTTAAGATTCAAAATTTGATTTTGAGTAAAGTGCTGCCGATGTGAGGAGAAATTAAATCGTGCATATAAGGGGGGAACTCCTACCCTACAAAACTTACCATGCCTTCGAGAATTAATGTGAGTTTTAGAATTGAGAGCTATATGAATTGCGCTACGTCCAAAGCGAAGGAGTGTGCACATTTTGAAAGGAATAGATGGCAAGTGAAGGCATAAGAGGAAGGCACTATACCTTCCTTCACGTGGGCATTAGTAGCCCACACGGTGGGCTCCCAAGCGCTAAGGCGCTTAGGCTAGAGGAGACGACGGATCGAATCTCGTCGAATCCCCTTTTGTGGGAAGTATAAGGTATGCTTGGAAATTGGTTGCCAAATTTTTTGAAAATATAGTTTGGGCATTTAAAAATTAATTTTTGCATATTTAAATTGGTTCTAAGGTTGCTAAAGGAGTTATAAGGGTTTTTGCAAAATTAAATTTTTAATGTTGTGTGCTCAAATATTTTGAAAATTTTGTAAGGTGTTTTGGTTGATATTTTTATGGTGTTGGCTATTATTTTAAATTAGAGATTATAAGGTGTATCAAGGAAATTATATTTATGTATGGTATGATGAGTGTTGTTTTAAAAGGGAGCAATAAGGCATAAATTGAGTTGTAATTATTTTATGTCCAAAGAATATTTTGGAAAGTGTTGAAGTAATATTGTTGTGTCTAACCATTGGAATTAGAAAGAAGAAAATTGTGATTGAGACGGGTTTTCTAAAGGCACTTCTACATCCAAAAAAAGGTATGGGCATATTCTTCCTAGTGAGTGATTTTTGAAAATCGTGAATGAAAATTTGGAGTGAAAAGGATTGTTTGGTTTGCATTTTTGAGAGTATTTTGAATTAATGCTTCAAGGTTTTTTGGAATCAAGAGTTGTTGATAAAACCTTGTTTTATAAGAATTGTTGTTGAAGTGTTTGAGTTGAGTGAAGAACTTGAACCAAGATTTGCAAAGAACATGAGTATCATTATTATGTGAAGATTGTCTTATAAGCATTGTTGTTGAAGTGAGTTGTTGAGTGAAGAACTTGAAATAGGGTTTGGAAAGAACATGAGTATCATTATTATGTGAGATTGGTTGATAAAGCATTGTTGGAAATATTTGAGTGAGTATTCATATGCTTGGACTAGGGTTTGTGAGAAAGAATCATTTCATTGAGTGATTGGTTGAGTAGAGTTGGTTAAGCCTAGTCAAGTGAATGTGTGAAGTGATTTTTCAAGTTATGTGAAACAAATTATTCTATATTATGAATTGATTTGAGAAAGAGGTTGAGTATTTATGAGGGTGAAACATATTGTGTCTCTAACAATTCTCTATATGTTTCTAAGAGAGTGATTGAAAGTTATTGAGTATTAAGGTTAATGTGAAGAATATTGAGTCTCTAACAATTCTCTATATGTTTCTAAGAGAGTGATTGAAAGTGTTTGAGTATTGAGGTGAATGTGAAGCATATTGAGTCTCTAAAAATTTTCTATATGTTTCTAAGAGAGTGATTGAAAGTGATTGAGCATTGTTATGAGTGTAGATAATTTTGAGTCTCTAACAATTATATTTATGTTTCTATGATATTTGACAAGTTCTAGTGTGGACTTGTTGAGTAGATTTGAGGTAATTCTTTGAGAAGACTTGTGGACAAATTTGGGTAAGCTTTTGTGGAAGCTTACAATACATATTGAGAGCAGATTTGGATAAGTTCTAGTGGGGACTTATTGAGCATATTGGACAAGTTCTAGAGAGGACTTGAAGATAGATTAGTGTGAGCTTTTGTGGAAGCTTACAAGGCAGATTTGAGATAAGTCTTTGAGAAGACTTGTGAGCAGAGTTGATTTGTTCAAACCTTGAGTTAAGGTTTGGGGCAGATCCAACAGAGTTGATTTGTGATTGTGTCAAGATTTGAGTTAAGGCTTGAGGACAGATATTGAGGATAGATTCATGCTAGATCGAAGAATTGTGTTTAGTAAAAAATAGAGGACAGATATTGAGAACAAATTTGTGCTAGACCGAATGATTATTTTTAGTACAGAATAGAGGACACAGATTAAGGATAGATTTGTGCTAGACCGAAGGACTATGTTTAGTATAGAATAGAGGATAGATATTGAGGACATATTTGTGCTAGACCAAAGGACTATGTTTAGTGCATATCAAAGGACAAATATTGAGGATAGATTTGTGCTAGATCGAAGGACTGTGTTTAGTGTAGATTTGAGATAAATATTTGAAGGTGACAGAGTATAGAGGATGACAGTATCTAGTGTATAGATATACATTAGCTAGGGTAGTGAGGATAGGAGTCTTTAGTGGATAGAGATCCATTAACCAGAGCAGTGGGTTAATAGTTCTTCTAGAAGATCACCAGTCATATCTTAGGAGAAAGGAGTTCTCCTATGGATAGAGATTCACAAACTTGATTAGGGGATTGGTGTCTCCTTTAGACAGAGGTCCATAAACATTGTAATAGGGAAAATATTCCCAAGAGATTTATTGAGAAAATATTAGTGAAATATTTTCTCCGTGGAGTAGCCCACATTGGGTGAACCACGTTAAATTGGTGTCTCTATTATGTGTGATTATTTATGCATTTCTTTGGTTATTGCTATTGATATTGCCATTTATTATATTGGATAATACTATTTAGGAAAGAAAAGTAAAAAGTGGTCTTATACTGTTCACCCCCCCTGTCAGCATAAGCTTGTGTTCTCTATTTGGACACTCTACTTTTGCTTATTTTCTCCAAGTAGAATTTTTTAGAACTTTGGATGTTTTTTTAGGTAAATTCTTTTCAGGTCACATGGCACAACCAAAAAATAATATTTATCTAGCCAATATTCCTAGGATCATGTACAGGTAAATATCATGTATATTTTCCTCCACTTTTATATTTTTGGCTTTATGTGTTTGTATTATCCTACTATTTATTTCATAAAATTTGTATTTTACATAGGCAATAGATTCAAAATAAGAAAATTTTTGTTTCTACATAATAGCATATATATTTTTTCTATAGCTTCAACTATTACATGTTGCTATTTTTTCTATTTTCCTAAGGACTCTTGATTGGCTACCCCTCGTATTGTTGCTTGTGGTCCTTATGAATGGGCAATATATATTTGTGAAAAAGAGTACTAATGAATAACTTTGTAGTTAGTGGAGACTCGCATCCTCCTAAATATGGGATAGGGATGGTGAATGCATATTTTATTGGAATATGTGGTGGTCAAGCTTCTCTTGAGTCCACATCCAACTCTTTGCCCTTTTAATTGTCATTATTTTTCCTTTCCACCCATGTAAACCTTGTAAAAGTTTTGTAATTTTTTATAATATTTTATTCTTGAGGGTTGGTCTCATAACCTTGATGTAGAGGTATCATATATTTGGGTATATATATCCCATATCACTTATGATTTCATTATTGATTGAAGTGTAATTCTATTTCCTTTAATGAAGGTTATTTGGTGTCCATAGACACCCTTATATTTTATGTTATTTTTGTGATGTGTACTTATTTTATTATGTTATTTTAGATAATGATTGATTCGATTTGTTTCTTGAAACTATTTTAAAATCTGATATGGTATTAGAGAAATGATGAATCTTCATTATTTGATTACTTAATTTGGTAAGAGTTTTTCTTCTAGCTTCTCATGAGGATAATTTTTAGGAGCTAGAAAATAAGATTTTTAAAGACTGATGGTACCATATAAAGGAGGGTTCTTAGTAAAAAAAAATAAGTAAAAATGGATTGTGATGATATCAATGGAATCAATAAATTTTCTATAGGGTAAATATTCACTAATAGGTTCATATTTTGTCTTATTAGCACTCAATATTATTTTGTTTCAAGTTTTTTGACTAGATGGATACTTGTATTTAGGATTGGTATTTTTTAGGTTTTACAAAAACCTCATTTTATTTTATGATTTTTTTAAAATAAAACTATTTCCTTTTCTCTTCCAACTTTTTTTGTCCAATAGTAGCACTATTGATAGGGTAGACTACTTGGCTTCCACGAAAAATGAAAAATAGGCCAATTATTTTAATTAGACCCATGGTACTAGAGAATTCATGGATAGGCTTCTATGCTTAGAAATAACCTCTGAGTCATGTAACAAAGTTATAAAATTGGTCTGGTAACTTTTCTATTGCATAGATGTGAGAGGATGATCTGACTAGTTTCATTTTCCAAAATTCTTATATGGGCCAAACCATAACAAATATAGACAAAATATTAATGTTTCTAGATTCTTTGTAAAATTTCGAGTAAGTCATAGTTCAACACTTTTATTCATTTTACCTCTAGGTACTCCCCAATTTTGTTTAAAATTTTCTTTTTATTTTCTCCAAAATTTAAAATTTAAATTTTGAAAATGAAATATTCTTAGAATTTTCTATAAAAGGGTGGAAAAAACATGTGCATTTGAATACCTATGAAATTTTGATGTAGGCTTTCATTAACAATATGTTGAGGTTTAGAAGGCATTTACTTTATGCTTAATTTTCTCCATTTATCTCCTAAGATTGACCCTTGGGAAGATGGCTAGTTGGTAGGAATTAGAACACTTGCCAATTCAAGGTCTTAAGATTAAACCCCTTCCATTTTTTAATGATATTAGCAAACATATAATGAAACCTTTGATAATGTTAGCACCTATGTGACATGTTGTTATATATTTACATGAAATTTTCAGTGATGTGGTAGTTGATGATGATGTGGTGCCCCTTTTCATAGAAGTAATGACATGGTAGGACGACATGGATACCATGTGGTAGTCTATATGGATGACATAGTAATATATACAAACAAGGTGGAAATAAGTGAATGAATTCTAATACAACACATGACAATCTATATGGATGACACGATAGTCTATATATGTGATATGGAAATAGATGCATGAGTCCCAAGATGACACATGGTAGCTAATGTGGTAGTCTATATAGATGACATGGGAGTCCATACAAGTTATGTGGAATGACATGTGGAAACTAATGGTGGTGCTAACATGGCATAAATCCTAATATAACACATGGTTGATTATTTAGGGGATAATGTAGTTGCCAACATGTCATTCTTTAATTAGAATGACATTGTAGACCATACAATGGCCAATGTGGTAGACCAAATGCCTCTTGGATTCTATAAATATGGTTCTGGCTTATCATATTTTTCTAACTTATGAAACTTGAAAAGTAGCTTACATAGTTAATAGTAGACTTGATGACACACATTTTAGATTAAATTAGAAGTGACAAGTGGCATAACATGGTTCATAAATTAGGTAATAAATCAGATTGTGACAAGTGATATTGCATAATTTATCAATATGTTGCATGCTCAGTGCACACTTAGCACCCCCTTAGTCACTCACAGTTAAATATGGTAGCCTCTAAATCGCTATAGGTAAAACTTATTTTTATTTTTTCAAATATTTTGGAGGTAATTTTTGTGCTTTTTAAATTCTAGAGGCCATAACATTTGCATACATAAGTGTTTTGAACCATTTTCTTCAAATCACATATTTTTTGATATATTTGCATTTTTGGCATTGTTTCTAGTTACAACTACATGGAAATATTAGAATTTTAGTAGAATAGTTATGGATCTTCATGTCTCTCTTTTACATGGTCTTAACTATTCTACCTAGAATATCAAGATTAAATTTCTACTCTAAAGTAAGGGGTTACTCAAATATGTGAATGGGAACCTTATGACCTAATTTTGAAGAGGCAAATAACTTTACAAGGATAACAAGGATGAGGCTCATGGTGTTATTTCTCTTTATCTTGAAAATGTATATGACACTCATGTTAGAAACCCCATAGATCCTTAAATATTTTTTGAGAAATATTAAGGGTTGTGTGATCAAATTGATTCCACTCAAAAAAGTAGATTGGATTTTGATCTTGCAACCTTGTCTATGATATCTTTTGATACAACTAATGGGTATATAATTTTCTTCAAGAAATTAAAACATGATATTTGAATTGCAAGAGGACTACCTACGGGTAAAAGGGAAGGATAGGAAACATTGGAGAAAGAAAGGAACATTAAACTACTCAATATTATCTTCAATAATGTGTCTTAAACATATGAGATAGTTATTATGGTTTTTAAGATGCTTTGTATGTACTTTCTAGATTCTCTTGCACTATATATCAATGATTTATTTAAGTATTTTTTACACCATCAAGATAGAAGAAATAGGCATAAGGACAATTCAATTTTTAATCAGGCACATCTTAATGAAACTATTGGGAAAGTTTAAAATAATAAAAATCCCAAACAAAATAGGAAGCCTAAGAACCCTTTCAAGAAATCTACTTATGAAATTTGTAAAACAAAAGGATACAAAGTAAAATTTGACAAGATTCAAATCAAGAAATTGGAGGAAGTGGAAAGAAAGGAAGGTGTTAATACTACTATCTTCTATTTAGAAAGTGAGGACAATTTTGATAGAGAAACCTCATAAGATCATGTTGTAGTTCATTCTACATGTTGTAGTTCATTCTTTAGATGAGTGGATAAAACATTTAGGGGCTACTAGCATTTAGATTTGAGAAAAATCTTAAAAACGAAAGCTTAAGATCTTTTAAAACTGCCTAGGCCCCCTTTTGAAATAGAGACAACTGATAAATGACATGGATCCCTTTTGATTTTAAGAGGCCCCTCTCCTCTCTATTTTTTAAATCACTCTGAAGAGCGAGCCCCCTGCCTTACTACTTCGATTAACGCTTTTAACCAAATGGGAGAGATGAGAAGAGGTGGGTGATGTGAGAGACCCTAAAGCGGAGCCCCTTTTAAAATAGAGAGACGAAAGCCTCTACTCTATAGTTGTTTTGAATATCTTGGAGGAATTTTGACTAGGATGATGGATGGATCCTACCACTAATGATGAAGCACAAGTACCTTCTTCAAGGCTACAATAAATATAATGTAGGTAAACATATTGTGATTGGATATGACTCTTCATTGTAGGTTGTGGGGATTGAAGGCATTAGTGTTGGATCTTTATCATTTTATGAGGTACTTCATATTCCTAATTTTGGCCCTAACCTTGTCTATCTATCATATTACTCATATATTTTAAAAAGTAGAATTTTGGCCTAATATATGGGTGATTAAGGATATAGACAACAAGTTCAAAACTATTTCTATTGGTTATTATGATGAAACTGACCACATGCATAAGTTGGGTAAAAGACCTAGCCCATCTACAACTCCTTATAGTGAGGAAAACTTTGTTGCTATGGTTGCACATGCTAATAATGAGAGTCAAAAGTGACATCATAGGATTGGGTATCTTACCTATGATTCCTTGAGATACATGAGTCAAAATTAGATGGTTGTTGGGATTCTAAACATATCTCCAAGTGGTGCATGTGAGGGGTAAATTTTGGGTAAACATAATAGGGAGACCTTATCAGAAAGGGTTTTTGGATCTATGGGTATATATTTCCTTTTAGGAAATAGGTACTTCCTTCTTTTCTTTAATGATTTTTTAAAAATATATGTGGTTGTACACTATTCATACTCAAGATGATATTTTTGAGAGATTTAAGACCTTCAAGGTCCTTGTTGAAATTAGTTAGATAGGAGAATCAAATGTATTACAACAGATGCGGGTGGTGAGTATGTTAACTATAAGTTTTATGATTTATTTGTCTCTCATGGAATTTTATATAAAAAAATTGTTCACTATACTCCTAAACAAAATGGTATGGCTAAAAGAAGAAAATAATGTAATCATGAATATGGAATAATGTATGACTCATGCCAAAGACAACACAATAATTATTATTCAATGCATCCTGAATAAGATAAAATTATCCATCAATCAACTTTAGGGCACTTCAAAATAATGATACTAGTAGAAAAGTAAATACACAAATAAAATTAATTATAGTTATAAGGTGCTTTCAACGGTGTTATTCAAGCACTCAAATAATCTATCAAGCAACTTATGAGAAAATATAGGCATACGGTGAAATACAACTACAAATAAATATTCAAAATATTATATAAAATAAATATATAATAAATATATAGAAAACATCATCTAATATCAAAATAACATATGATACCATCATCACAATATCAAATTATTTCCATGGAGAATGAAGTGTCATTTTTAATTCAAAATCATAGTGGGATATTTATAAAGTAATACATTTTTAAGGTATTAAAACTGAAGTCTTCACACCTTTTAACATGTTGTTTACACAATGGGGCTCTTATATTTATATGAATTGACTATTACATATTATGAGTTTTTATGTTATTTCTTGATAAAAATGTTATATGATTAAGTAGATAAATTGAATGATGAACTATAAAAAGTATAAATATATATGATATCACTTTATTTTGGGTTATCTTATTTTTTATCTAGGTGCTTTACTTGATTTTCTACTAGGATATGTAGCGTTCACAAATTTAAGGGTAACTCTTCGTAACAAAATTATTTTATTGCATGCTTTGATTCACACCATTTCCATAATTATTATAGTAATGTATATTAAAAGTAATCAATAATAGTTAGATAAAAATGCAATGGAATACAACTAGTAGGCAATGGAGGAATTGCATGACTATTATAATTTTTAAACTTAAAATAATTTAGGAAATAAATAATTAAATAATTTTATACAATTTAATAATTTTAATATATATACATAAAATTATTTAAAGTATAAAATTAAAATAAATATATTTTTAATATAGGGTTTTACTTGAATTTGGATGAGTCCAAGAGGATTATACACTCCATAGATGAAGGAAATACTATGATTAATTCAAACTTAGTAAAAGCCCTTAAAGAATAAGTATGGATAAGGTTAAGTTGGAGTAAAAAATAGATGGATACCCCTATGGGAATAATCTATGTATAATGTAAAGGGGTCAAACAACATGTATAGGATGATAAGTATAAACTAAACACATCGATAATCATAACAATTAGAGTCAATGCTAGTGTTTTACCAAAGAAAAATAATAGCAAAAGTAAATAAAAATCCTAATATACAAGATAAAACAAATATGATAATGGATGAAAAAAGGATTGAACTAAACTTGAAGGGTACTATACTCTTATGATGATGATGGTTTAACATTATTCAATTATCCTCAACTTTCTTTACTTTATCCTTGGTATCTTTACTCTATTTATTATTATTATTTAATCATTCTTGATAGAGGCTTCAATTTTTTGCTAATTAATAGTTCCCTACTATGATCTAAAAGTGGGTAATCCTTTTTATGGAAAATACTAACTAGTGGAAAAAATTTATCAATATATCCTTTGATTGTAATAGAAAATAACAGTGCATGGTCACCTATTGCCTTTCTTAGTATACTAATCCAAATGTAGGTGAATGATAAAATTTGAAGAAAAGGATATTTGGTAGAATAAAGGATTTTTCCTAGTGCAATGAAGTTGAATATAGATGTGAAAATTTATTCCAACTATTTTACCTATATTTGGAAAATCCAAGGACACTACACCACGTAAGTGAAGGCAACATAAAGTCGAGTATAAGCCTAGATAAAATTCCAAAAGACTAATATAAAAAGTGGGTAGGTTTAGGTTCAAATATGTTATATGGGTATCCCTAGGGGAAAGAGAAAAGGTGAAGGTGAAGGTAAAATAGTTTTTAAGGTCCATGAGGCTATAGTCTAAATGGGATGATCATCAAAGAGAATGTCATTTATTTAGTATTTATTTATCTAATTCTATTGCATTTTGGATTCAAATCTTGAACCTCCTTTTTAGAGTTTCAAAGCCTGCTCCATTAGCCCCACTCAAGTTGTATGAAGTATTGAATTTATTTTTTTATCTCAATACCATAAAAGAATAGATGATAGGTATGGGATTGTAGGTATGATTTAAATTATATGCACATAAATTCTAATGTTCCATACTAATATTATTTACAAATTAATTGATCATACAAAAGTAAAAGTAATTGACTAATTACAATTGACCCAATATGCAAGTAACACGAAGGGAAAAATGAAAATATAATAGAAGACATGTACTAACCTTGTTTAAAATTTTTAATAAAGACTTAATGACTTTGTATTCCTTGATATTTCTCATTGTTATATATCTTCCTTCTCCATTACTTTGTTTATAAATTTTATAGAAGACATGTACTAAAATTGTAATCTGATTCATGGTGGAAGCTAACATTGTGGAATATTTTATATAGGCCTAAGGGCATTTGATTATGCAATGTATTAATTATTTTAATATTTTATTATGTAATTTCTATGGTCCATGGTTAACTTTGTTATGATTAAACCCTTTTTATAACTTGTAATTAACCAAAAACCCTCTTTTATGTTGGCTTAGGTTAAATTGTATTTTGTAATAACCCCCTCCCACTCATTTTCTTAACATAGTGTTGTGTAATGTCATCTATGGTTATAGTTATTATTTGTGGTGTCTATGGGTGACCACAATATCTATCTTTCATCCTTATTTATTTTTACTATATAATATTTGAGTGGATGGATTGCTTATATTCATTTTTTAAAAATATTATGAATTTAACATGGTATCATAGTAGGTATGGAGTTACCTTACTTCATAGAGAAACATTATTTGGAGCCTTTGCTTCTTCTTCCAAAATCAAGAATGATCTTCTTCTAAAGCCTTTACAAGCATTTTTAGCTATTATTCAAAGGCAATTTATTACTGCATGTTTTGTCCATTTTTCCTTAGTTTTATCAAAGAATTCATGTATTCTCCATCTTTTGATTTGTTATCACCAAGGTATACCTAGAAATTTCAAATTTATTTTTTCCAAGATACATTTTTAGGATTGTTATGGTGCAAGAGACATGGAGATAAATATTTGAATTTGAAACATTCCCATTTTCTACACTATGATCTTCAACATTGTGCTACTAGGGTGGGGTATCTTTCTTCAAGGAGAATATTCCCTCTTGAGCACATCCACTAAGGATGCCAAAATGGTTTGAGGAGGGTAGTTGTGTGGGTTTTTTTTCCTATCCATAATAGGTCTAAATCTAAACATTTTTACTAGTTAGATCTAGGGTGCAAATGATAAATGAAATGTGTATTTTTCTTTTGATTGTAAGCTTGATGGTAGTGAACTAACTAGACAAAATAAGTGATAGGACATTGGATGTGGACGTGATAATGTTTTAATCCTATTTTTCCATTTTTCTTGGTCTTAGAATAAATTTATGACATTTTTTGAACAAGTATACCATTAGTTTTACGATGAGGTAGTTTAGTTAGTTGACTATATTAAGTTGATTTAAGATGTTGAGGATAAGAGGTTCCATGTTTAAACCACTCTATTGATTCTATTTACATTTTATTCTAGCTTAGAGGTGATATTGCTAATGTATTTACAAAAGATCACCTTTGAATTTCAAGTGACACTACACTATCTTGTATAATATACTATTTTTAGATCAATAGAGATATATGATCAAATCCCTATAGCATTGAATATTAAAGGGAAGTGAACCCTGTACAATGTGGTGGACATTCAAAAGATATTTTACCTATATATGCATTATTAGTTAAGTAGAAGAAGCAAGATTTAAAATTATTAGTGTGCCAATGAAGAATAGGTGGTGAACAGTGAATGGTAGCCATCAACAAATTATAAGATAACACATGGCGAAAAGAGATTTGATGTCACTTTTTATAAGGTTTGGAAAATTAATTTTTATTTTTGATGGCTATTAGGGTAAAACTCATAAATTCCATAAGTTTTGCATACATAAGCATTTTAAGCCCATTTTTCAAATCATATAAATTTTCAAGCTTTATGCATTGGTAACATTAGTCTATGTACCTATTCCTATGTATGGGGATGAATTGTATAGAATAGTGTTCAATCCCTATTACCCTAATTTGAAAGGAAAATTTTATATTTTTCTATGCAATAAAAATCATGGACCCATTTTTGGAAGATATATATGGATTTGTGATAGTTGTAATAGGTTTTAAGTCTTTTGGGGGATTGTAAGAAAAGGATTTATGATTTACCGTAGTCAATCCCTCTTTCTCCTTTGGGTGATTGATTCAACTTATTCATGAAGATATAATATTTCATGATCTCTTCTTTTAATCAGTACTTTTGGAAGGTCATTACAACTCTTATTTTAATTAGTTCATGCAAAGCCTCTTTTGGTGATTAAGATCAGGTGACCCACGAGTAAGAGGAATTCTTTAAATAGGGCAATGTATTTCATAAATATAAAAGTTATGCATTCAAGAAATATCTTATGTGATAATGGAATATTGAAAGAGATTATCTTTAAAGGAGGTGGTGACTTTAATTTTTCTTTTTAATTTGAAGTCTAAGCAAAAGTGTTTTTTTTTATGTGTGTGTGTCTAATAGTGGCAATGGTGACTATGGTGAATCCTAAGGAGACTCTTGTGTAGGAAATATTTTTGTAGTAGAAAATTTTAGATGATGAGGGGACTCATATGGGTCTACCTTAAAATGTAGATATCCACTAAAGCATTTATCATGGTGGTTAATATTATTGTTACTAATGTCTCCTCTCCTTGGCCCCTTAGTTTATATGGGAGTGTTGAAATTTTAATTTGATTCATGGTCAAGGTCAACATTGTGCAATGTTTTGGATAGGCCTAAGGGCATTTAATTATACATCCCTATAGGATATGGTTAATCTTGTTATGACTAAACCCTCTTTATAACTTGTAATTAATGTAAATTCCTCTTGCTATGTTGGCTTATATTTAAATTTATTATGTAAGTGGAACTTTGTAATTTCTATAAATACTCTCTCCCATTCCTCATTTTCTCATAAGAGTTTTTTGTAATATCATCTATGTATATTTTTGAGCAAGGTGCAACAAAAGTATTGTCATTGTTGTCAACACAGACAGATAGATCAGTTGATGCAGATGAAGCAGGATCAGTTGATGCAGTTGAAGCAGTGGACAGGAGTTCAGAGATCATTCAAATCATGTACAGTGAAATTCCAAGAAAACAAGTGACCCAGATCCAGAAAATCCAAGAAAAAGACAAGTAAGAAAATTGTTGCGATATCGCGACAGATTGAGAAGTTAGAAGGTAGAAAGAAAAAATGTCGTGATTTCACGACATGTCAAAGGAGAGAGAAGGCACAAAGAAAATTGTCATGATTTCATGACATGTCAGAGGAGAGAGAAGGCGCAAAGAAAATTATCGCAATTTCGTGACATGTCGGAGGAGAGAGAAGGCGCAAAGAAAATTGTCACAATTTCATGACATGTCGGAGGAGAGAGAAGGCATAAAGAAAATTGTCACGATTTCACGACATGTCGGAGGAGAGAGAAGGCGTAAGCAAAATTTCCATGATTTTGCGACATGGACGAGGAGAGAGAAGGCGCAAGCAAAACTATCACGATTTCGTGACATGTTGCAGGCAAAGAAGCTAAGTGGAAAAACTGTCGTGATTTTGCGACATTCTGGAAGCAAAGAAGGCAAGTAAGAAAACTGTCATGATTTCGTAACAAGTTTGGAAAGAAAGCACCAAGGAGAGAAACTATCACGATTTCGTGACATGTTCAGAGAAAAAGCATCAAGGAACAAAAGTGTAGCGATTTCACTACATGTTGAAGTTTCACGGGCCGAAGCAAAGTTTAGCGCTAAGGAACAGAAGTGTAGCGATTTCGCTACATGTTGGATTTTTGTGGGCCAAAGCAAAGTTGGAAGTGCAAGGAACAAAGGTGTAGCGATTTCGCTACATGTTGGATTTTCACAGGCCAAAGCAAAGTTGGAAGTGCAAGGAACAAAGGTGTAGCGATTTCGCTACATGTTGGATTTTTGCAGGCGAAAGACAAAGAAAAGTGCTAAGGCAAAAAGATGTCACGATTTTGCGACATGGTCCGATTTTGCTGAGACTTGCGAAGTAGAGTGTACGGTAACGAAAAGTGTCACGATTTCATGACATGTTCCATTTTCGCAGGCAAAAGGAAGAAAAGGCACAAGGAAGAGAGAGATGTCGTGATTTTGTGACATGTTTCGTTTTCACGAGTGAAAGGCAGAAAAGACACAAGGTAGCGAAGATGTCGCAATTTTGTGACATGTTTGGTTTTCGCTAGTGCAAGCCAAGAAGAGTAGCGAGAAGATGAATGCGTCGTGATTTTGTGACATGTCTGGTTTTTGTGGTTGCAATCTAAGAAGAGAACAAGGAGGCAAAAAATGTCACGATATCACGACATGTCTTGTTTTCACGAGTAAAAGGTGAAGAAGGGCAAAAAGAGACAGAAGTGTCACGATTTCGTGACAAGTTGCAACACGTTGAACAGGCAGTTAACTGGAACAGAACGACAGTTAAAGGGGCAGTTGTAGAAGAAAAACATGCAGCCAATTTTAGAAGAGTCAACTGGAGTAAAAGCGATAGTTACAGGTGCAATTTCAGTTAGAATTGATGTAGCTTTTTAAAGAACAGTCGTAGAAGGAGAAATCGAACAGTCACATAAATAGAGTCGTTACATGCAATGTGTTTGACAAAAGGCCTACTCTATATTAGACAAAAGCAGTTACAGTTAGAAAGTGATACAACTGACAAGTGACGCATGAGAAATATAAAAGGCAGTTATAATTGACAAGTGGCGCATGAGAAATATTAAAAGCAGTTACAATTGACAAGTGGCAAAAAATATCTTTTAATAAGAAACAGTTACGGGTTGTATGCAAATTTATGAAAGCTAAAAATAGAGACTTTCATGCTATAAAAATAGGTCTACATGAAGATTATTACTGCTGCTGTAATTGTGAAAAGTGTTGTTGTAAGTGAGAATTTACTGTGCAAAGAGGGTTAGAAGAGAGCCGAGAGAGAAATAAGCAGAGTCATGAGAGTGTGCAAAGTTTAATTAGGTTTATTTAATTACAGACCAGTCAGGGTCGTGTAATCAGCGAAGGCATTTTTATGTCACTAAATTAAATCAGAATTGCAATCTAAGTTGGTGCTTGGAATTAGGAGTTGGTGCTCCTTCCAGTTGGTGCTAGTAAATTAGGAGTTGGTGCTCCTTCCAGTTGGTGCTAGTAAATTAGGGGTTGGTGCTCATTTTTGTAGGTGCAGATTAATTGATTGTAAAATTGGTGTTTTACAAAGGTTGGATTTGGATTGAAGTCCAAGCAGTCATTTTTGAGGAGTATCCAATTTGATGAACCTCATTACATTGTGTGTTGTGGTGTGCACTTTTGTGTTTAGTGCTTTATCTATTTTCTAGCTTTCATTTGCTTCAGTTTTAAGAATTGCAGATCATATTTTTAGCTACACTGATTCACACCCCCTCTTAGTGTCATTGTGAGAATATCAATTGGTATCAAAGCCAAGTTATTGAACAAGCGTAATTAGCTAAGGTGATATTAAAAGGAACATAATGGCAGGTAGTGAAGGATTTTCATCAAACAAAGCTTCTCTGTTCAATGGAACTAATTACTCATTCTAGAGACTCAGGATGCAGACATATCTGAGTGCGTTAGGATACAACATTTGGGAGTCAGTAGAAAGTGGATACACAACACCCACTACTCCTCCAACAGATACTTCTGAGAATAAAAAGGCTAAGAATAACTCCAAAGCAAATAATGCCATAATGTGTGGGCTTGTAGACAGTGAACTGATAAGGGTCATGAGTTGTAAATCAGAAAAAGACATGTGAGATAAACTAAAGAGCATCCATGAAGGAGACAACAAGATCAAGGAAGCCAAGCTGCAAACGCATCGAGCTCAGTTTGAAGCATTACAAATGACTGACGATGAAAACATAGAGGCCTATATGCTGAGGGTAAATGGAATCATTAATTCAATCAGAGGACTCGATGAAGAAATGGAAGATGTGGTTGTCATGAAAAAGATACTTAGAACTCTTTACAAAAGATTTAACTCTAAAGTTTTTGTAATAGAAGAGGCTAAAGACCTAAATAATTTTAGCATGGATGAGATGCATGGTTCTTTGACTGCATACGAAATGAGAATAGGACAAACTAAGCCCATAGACAGAGAAGCTGCTTTCAAAGCACACAAGAATATAAACGCTGAACAAGAATCTGAGGATGAAGAAACATTGGATGAAACTGAAGCCAACTTTATTCGAAAGCTCACAAAGGGAAAAGGAAAATATAGAGAAAAATTACCTTTTAAGTGCTTCAACTATGGAGCGGTCGGTCACTTTGCAGCTAAGTGTCCAATGAATGAGAAAAATGGTGAAGGGTCACACCAAGACAGAAGTGATTGGAAGAAGAAACCAAATTTTAGAAAAAGTAACTTCAAAAAGAAAAGCTTCATATCCAAGAATGTCAGCTCTTCTGAAGAGAGCTTAGGAGAAGATTCTGAAGAAGAAACAGGTGAAGCTCTATTCATGGTATTTGAAGAAGTAAAAACAAAAGAAAAATAGGAAGATGATACAAAAAATAAGGATGAGGCTGAAGTTTATCTGGAAGGTGAGTTGGTTGCGGCACTCAAAGAGTTGAAGTCAAAAATAAAAAAGAATAATAAAGTCTCAAGAAAGATTGAAGATGTGAATGACATAATAAACAGTTTAAAAGTATATATAGAAGAATTTAAGAAAAAGTTTGAAGAACTTGAAGTACAATTAACCATGAGAATAGATGAGTGCAGCAAATTAGAAGAAGAGATTGTCATTTTAAGAATGCGGCTAGAAGAAACGAATAAAAAACTGAGCTGCTATCACAAACTTGAAGGAAGTTCTGCAAAGCTTGAAAAGATTATAAATAGTCGGAGGACTACGGACATCAAGTTTGGCTTGGGGTTTGTCGAAGGAGAATCATCAAGTGAATCAAAGGCCATAACTATAGAACCAAGTAAAGAAAGAGGATAAAATCAAGGTTGACCAAAGAAAAATGAATCTTGCAAAAGAAAGCAACAATGGCAGGCATGAGAAGACTATTGACAATGAGGGATTCACAAAAGTCACTCATCAAAGGAGAAGAAAATTTGTGGCTCCTTCTACAAATTGGCAAAGACCAACTCCCAGGTTCAATCATTCTTTTTCTGGTTATTGTTTTAAATGCAATACTTACGGTCATAAGATTTTAGACTGCATTTATAATGTAGGACAATCCAGTAGAAATGTATTTTCACCCTTGATAGATTATGTAGTAGAATGCTATAACTGTCACAACTTTGGACATATTGCAAGAAACTATAGAAGCACATATGCAGCAAATAAATATCAGGGAAGAAGAACTCAACCAAACAATGTAAAGCAAAACAAAAAATTCCCAGATAAACATGCACAGGCCACTGAAAAAGATAAATCTAAACAAATGACCAAAACTATAGCCAAATCAGAATGGAAAGAAAAAGAGCAACTCAAAGAAGAAAAGGAATCCTTGATTGTCTAGACAGCATTCAAAGCACAAAACAAATCAGCACCATGGATATTGGATAGAAGATGCTCTAGTCACATGACCGAAGATAAACAAAAATTTGAAAAATTACAAAAATATGAAGGGGGCTTGATAAAGTTTGGAAATAATGATGGCACCAAAATAGTTGGAAAAGGATCAGTCAAGATAAGTGATGGAAATATCAATTCCAAAGAAGTTTTGTTTGTAGTTGGTTTGAAGCACAACTTACTAAGCGTAAGTCAAATCTGTGACAGAGGTCATGAAGTCATCTTTAAAAAACAAGGCTATGAAGTAAGAAAAGCACACAGTGGGAAGCTGGTAGCTACTGGATTGAGGACTTCTAGAAATCTGTACACTCTTTCAGAAAATTTAGAAGGATCATGCTTGATTGGATAGGAAGATGAAAACTAGCTGTGGCACAAGAGGCTCGGGCATATCAGCTTTGACAATCTGGTAAAAATAAGTTCAAAAAGAGCAGTAAGAGATATACCCACCATTGGCAAACCGGTAAATAGCATCTTTGCTTCATGCCAAAAGGGGAAGCAAACCAGATCCACATTTAAAGCAAAGGAATATTTCACCAAAAAACCGTTAGAGCTGATTCATACTGATTTATGTGGACCCATGAGAACACAAAGCATAAATGGTGACAAATACTTTATGTTGTTCATAGATGACTACTCTAGAATGACATGGGTACTGTTTTTAAAGCTTAAATCGGATGCCTTTGAAATGTTCAAGATTTTTAAAAAGTAGGTTGAGAATCAGATTAGAAAAATAATTAAATGCCTAAGATTAGACAGAGGAGGAGAGTTTATCTCAGAGGAGTTTGCAGAATACTATCAAAAATATGGGATTAGAAGACAGTTTTCAGCAGCAAGGACACCTCAGTAGAATGGTGTTGTTGAAAGAAAGAACAGGACTGTGCAAGAAATGGCACGGACAATGTTGGTTGAGAACAAAATAGCCGACAGATTCTGGAAAGAGGCAGTACATATTGCAGTTTACATTCAAAATAGATGCATGCTGAGAACACATGAAAGCAAAAAACCATATGAATTGTGGTTCAACAGGAAAGCAACAACAAGATACTTCAAAGTGTTCGGCAACAAGTGTTATATCAAACGAACTGAAGATAATCTCGATAAGTTTGAAGATAGAGCTGATGAAGGTATTTTTCTCGGTTACTCAACTAAAAGCAAAGCCTACACATGTTATAACAAACGGCTAAAGAAAATTATTGAAAGTGCTAATGTTAAAGTTGATGAAGGTAGAGAAAGAGAAGTTACATATCAAGAAAACTACCCTATTTATGAAGACGTCATTGAAGGAGATGAAGAAATAGAAAAAGGAGAAAATAAAAAAATTGACATAGTTGATTTAAGAATCGACTCAAAAGAAGAAGAGAATAATAAATTCAAAATAGGCAGTTGGCCAAAAAATCATCCCATAGAACAAATTATTGGGGACCCAAAAGTTGGTATTCAGACAAGAAGAGCAGTAATTCGAAACTACTATTTATTATCCAACATTGAACCCAAAAATATTGCTGAAGCAAGCACAGATGAAAGTTGGATGAAGGCAATTAATGAAGAACTAGATTAGATTGAGAAAAAAAAACCTGGGAATTAGTACCACGACTAGCAAATAAAAACATAATTGGCACTAAATGGATTTTTTGAAATAAATTAAATGAAGATGGACAGGTTGTCAGAAATAAGGCAAGATTGGTCTGTAAAGCCTATGCTCGAGTTGAAGGCATTGATTTTGAGGAAACATTTGCACCAGTTGCCAAACTAGAAGCAATCAGAATGTTTCGGCTTTAGCAGTCCATAAAAACTTCAAAGTATATCAAATGGATGTAAAATCAGCATTTCTGAATAGAAAACTGGAAGAAGAGGTTTATATTGAACAGCCAGATGGCTTCCAACTCGGTGATAATCTTGATTTTTTTTGTAGGTTAAAGAAAGCATTGTATGGTCTAAAATAGGCACCCAAAGCATGGTATGCAAGGCTGGATAACTATCTTATTAAACAAGGGTTCAAGAAAGGTAAGGTGGACAACAATTTATATATCAAATCTGAGAATGGCCATCTTATTGTACTTTTTGTTTATGTAGATGATATAATATTTGGCAGCAGCATGGATAAATATTTTAGAGACATAGCTAATAAAATGAAGATAGAATTTGAGATGTCAATGATTGGTGAACTTTCTTATTTCCTCGGATTGCAAGTCAATCAAAGTGAAAAGGGGATTTTTATCTCTCAAGTAAAATATGTGAAAGAAATGCTGAAAAAGTTCACAATGGAGGATAGTAAACCTATCAGCACTCCCATGACAACAGGTTGCAAATTGAGCAAGGATGACAAATCTCCAGATGTAGATCAAACCATGTACAGGTCTATGATTGGAAGTCTGCTGTATTTGATAGCTACTAGACCAAATATATTACAGGCAGTATGCATGGTAGCAAGATTTTAGGCTAGTCCCAAAAAGACTCATGTGACAGCTATAAAAAAGATTTTTAGATACCTCAAGGGCACTATGGAGTATGGGTTATGGTACCCAAAAGCTAAGGACTTCACTCTGATTGCATATTCTGATGTAGATTGGGCAGGATGCATTGATGACAGAAAGAGTACCAGTGGAGGAGCATTTTATCTTGGAGACAAGCTAGTAGCATGGCACAACAAGAAACAAGAATCAATCTCTCTATCCACAACAGAGGCAGAATACATTGCAGCAACAACATGCTGTACTCAGATATTATGGATGAGACAAACTCTAAAAGATCTTTGCATTCACTTCAATGAGCCCATTTCAGTTAAATGTGATAACACTAGTGCTATTAACATATCAAAGAATTTGGTTATGCATTCTAGAACCAAACATATTGCAATCCGGTATCACTTCTTGAAGGATAAAGTTGCAGAAGGAGAGGTCAAATTGGATTTTGTTCCAACTACATAGCAAGTAGCAGATATATTCACAAAACCATTGCCCAAGGAAGTTTTTGAGTACCTTCGGAGTAAGTTGGGAGTAGTCACATTTCCAAAGAACTAACTATTAATTGGGATCACATTCTCAAGGGGAGTATTTATGCCTATGTTTATAATTTTGCTCATATTCATTATTTTTGCTAACTTTAACAATGTGTATCTGAGAATGTTGTGCATAGAATCAGGGGGAGTCTACAGTAGCCCTTTGGTATTATTGTCAAAGGGGGAGAAGAAGTACAGGAGAGTGCATGAGTGTTGCCAACAATTCCAAAGGGGGAGATTGTTGAGAAAGGTGTAGCAAAATTATTGTCATTGTTGTCAACACAGACAGATAGATCGGTTGATGCAGATGAAGTAGGATCAGTTGATGCAGTTGAAGCAGTGGACAGAAGTTCAGAGATCAGTCAGATCATGTACAGTGAAATTCCAAGAAAATAGAAGTGACCCAGATCCAGAAAATCCAAGAAAAAGACAAGTAAGAAAACTGTCGCGATATTGTGACATGTTTTCTGTCGTGATATCGCGACAGGTTGAGAAGTTAGAAGGCAAAAAGAAAAAACATCACGATTTTGTGACATGTTGGAGGAGAGAGAAGGCGCAAAGAAAATTGTCATGATTTCATGACATGTCGGAGGAGAGAGAAGGCACAAAGAAAATTATCGCAATTTCATGACATGTCGGAGGAGAGAGAAGGCGCAAAGAAAATTATCGTCATTTCGTGACATGTTGGAGGAGAGAGAAGGCACAAGCAAAATTGTCACAATTTTGTGACATGGATGAGGAGAGAGAAGGCGCAAGCAAAACTGTCATGATTTCGTGACATGTTGCAGGCAAAGAAGCTAAGTGGAAAAACTGTCACGATTTTGCGACATGTTCGGAAGCAAAGGAGGCAAGTAAGAAAACTGTCACGATTTCACGACAAGTTTGGAAAGAAAGTGCCAAGGAGAGAAACTGTCATGATTTCGTGACATGTTCATAGAAAAAGTGTCAAAGAACAAAAGTGTAGCGATTTTGCTACATGTTGAAGTTTCGCGGGCCGAAGCAAAGTTTAGCGCTAAGGAACAGAAGTGTAGCGATTTTGCTACATGTTGGATTTTCACAGGCCAAAGCAAAGTTGGAAGTGTAAGGAACAAAGGTGTAGCGATTTTGCTACATGTTGGATTTTCATGGGCCAAAGCAAAGTTGGAAGTGCAAGGAACAAAGGTGTAGCGATTTTGCTACATGTTGGATTTTCGCGGGTGAAAGGCAAAGAAAAGCGCTAAGGCAAAAAGATGTCGCGATTTCATGACATGGTCCGATTTTGCTGAGACTTGCGAAGTAGAGTGTATGGCAGTGAAAAGTGTCACGATTTCGTGACATGTTTTGTTTTTGTGGGCGGAAGGAAGAAAAGGCACAAGGAAGAGAGAGATGTCGCGATTTCGTGACATGTTCTATTTTTGTGAGAGAAAGGCAGAAAAGGCACAAGGCAACGAAGATGTCGCGATTTCACGAAATGTCTGGTTTTCACTAGTGCAAGCCAAGAAGAGTAGAAAGAAGGCGAATGCGTCATGATTTCGCGACATGTCTGGTTTTCGTGGTTGCAAGCTAAGAAGAGAACAAGGAGGCAAAAAATGTCGCGGTATCGCGACATGTCTTGTTTTCATGGGTAAAAGGCAAAGAAGGGCAGAAAGAGATAGAAGTGTCACGATTTTGCAACAAGTCACAATAGAACGTTGAACAGGCAGTTAATTGGAATAGAACGACAGTTAAAGGGGCAGTTGTAGAAGAAAAACATGCAGCCAATTTTAGAAGAGTCAACTGGAGTAAAAGCAATAGTTACAGGTGCAATTTCAGTTAGAATTAATGCAGCTTTTTAAAGAACAGTCGTAGAAGAAAAAATCGAACAGTCGCATAAATAGAGTCGTTACATGCAACGTGTTTGAAAAAAGGCCTACTTTATATTAGACAAAAGTAGTTACAGTTAGAAAGTGATACAAATGACAAGTGACGCATGAGAAATATAAAAGGTAGTTACAATTGACAAGTGGTGCATGAGAAATATTAAAAGCAGTTACAATTGAAAAGTGGCAAAAAAGATCTTTTAATAAGAAACAGTTACGGGTTGCATGCGAATTTATGAAAGCTAAAAATAGAGACTTTTGTGCTATAAAAACAGGTCTGCGTGAAGATTATTGTTGCTGCTGTAATTGTGAAAAGTGCTATTGTAAGTGAGAATTTGCTATGCAAAGAGGGTTAGAAGAGAGCCGAGAGAGAAATAAGCAGAGTCGTGAGAGTGTGCAGAGTTTAATCAAGTTTATTTAATTATAGACCAGTCAGGGTCGTGTAATCAATGAAGGCATTTTTATGTCACTAAATTAAATCAGAATTGCAATCCAAGTTGGTGCTTGGAATTAGGAGTTGGTGCTCCTTCCAGTTGGTGCTGGTAAATTAGGAGTTGGTGCTCCTTCCAGTTGGTGCTGGTAAATCAGGGGTTGGTGCTCCTTTCTATAGGTGCAGATTAATTGATTGTAAAATTGGTGTTTTGCAAAGGCTGGATTTAGATTGAAGTCCAAGCAGTCATTTTTGAGGAGTAGCCAATTTGGTGAACCTTGTTACATTGTGTGTTGTGGTGTGCTCTTTTGTATTTAGTGCTTTATCTATTTTCTAGCTTTCATTTGCTTCAGTTTTAAGAATTGCAGATCAGATTTTTAGCTACACTGATTCACCCCCCTCTTAGTGTCATTGTGAGAATATCATATATACCAATTATTTATGGTGCCTATGGGTGCCCACCATATCTATATTTTTTTTGCCTTTATTTATATTTTGTATAATATTTGAATGAATGGCTTGCTTTTGTTTATTTCTAGAAAATGATGTGAATTATAATATGTCATGTATGCTTCTTCTTGTATTATACTTGTTCTTGATTGCTTAATACTTATTGATTTATGGATGCTAATCATGACCTTGAATTAAGTACTTATTTTTGAAGAAATATTAACTAGCTATAAAACGAGAGTATATTTGACATTGATTGACCAAGAAAAAATATTACTCCATTATGTTTTGACTCTTTTAGTATCCTTAGGTAGGTTTTAATTGATATGGACAACACAAAAAAAACTATTTTAGTATAGGATTTTTTAAGGAGAGAAGAGTTCACCTAATGTTAGTTTTTTCCTACTTCATGTATAAATAGATTCCAAAACCATTGTTAGAATACACAAAATAACTTGGTATTTCATACCAATTTATCATATCAAATTAATCTCGCAACTAAATTGACTAAAAATAGGCACACTTGTAGACCAATTATGTGAATAATGTTAGAATAGTTTTAATTAGGCATAATGAGTTAGAAGCTAAATTCAATTTGAGTATAGGACATGATTTAAGTGATTACATCACATTTAGCAAGTGGCTATAATACCCTAATAGAAATAGGTATAGTTGGATGCTGTAGTAGTATATTTATAGGTGTAGTCAACAAAATAGACAATTTAAATATAATTAGATGTGCAAGAGTATTTCAAATGATCTTATAGAAGAATCATAGGACCTTTTATATTGTCCTAGGTTTAAAACATGATGGTTTCTTGTCTATGACTTGGTCAAAGGAATTCAATCCTAATGGACCAACTAAACTTTTGTACTTCAAGGTTTACATGCCCTTTCATAGGAATCATTAATAAAAAAAGGGTAAGATGACTAATTATCTAACATTTCCAATTTGTACTCTATTTTGATATTTGGAACTTCCTCTAGTATATATCTTACCCCCATAAGGTTACCACTCTATTTGGAAGTAAAATGAAGATGAAGTGCCTTTTGAAATAAGATAAAAAAACAACAAGACATACTGAAGTACAATTGGGGATACAAGATCTACCATAATCATATGCAGTAAAATACAAATATGTAAACCAAACATAGATGTGAATAATTAAATTTTTATTTGGTTGTACTTAGGTAATTTACCATGGATATTGCATTTGTAAATTTTACAAATCAAAGGTTGAGTGAAGTGATGTCATATGGAAATATATAACTTTAAAGAATATAAAATGACTAAGGGTGCAACATATGGATAAAAATAAATTCAAGAAAATTAATAACTAGATCAGTAAAATATTCCTTAAAGAATAAACTTGCATGTTACAAAAATCTAGGACTAATAAGGAAATGATGGAAACTATATTTAAGTTGCACATCTAAATGATGGGAAACATGAAAATTTAGATAAACATGTACATAAGGTAAAAAAAAAATTAATTTATAATGGAAAAAAGAGTCTTGGGTTGTATGGATGAAAGAAATATGTTGGCATATTACCCAATTATAGTCAAATTACTTCTCTTACCTTTAATTTATTTCATTTAATTTTCATTCCATTTTTTTGGTATTTTAACTTTTATTTTCATACATGTTTCTTGAATATACTTATATATTTTTATGATGTATGTTTCTTTATCACATTTTAAAATCTTTGTTTGAATGTCATGTAAACATGATTGGTGTTTTGCTTATAAGTCATATAAGGGTTGTTCCAATGTAAATTCTTATATAAAAGTAATCCATATGAGATGTTGATATATAATAACTCTCACATATATCCATGGTGTATGAATGATGGAGTATAAAAATGTACATAAAAATGCATGATATCTTTTGATGTCATATGATAGTTGTGAACCTTTCATAATCATGAATCACATATGAAAATATGCTAACGGAAAAATGCAATTTATGTATAGATGATATTTTAACAAATTCCATATAATATGAAATTGGTAATGTATATTCTTCCCACATGTATTTTCCCTTTCCCTTTCCCATAGTATTTTTTATTCTTTTTGATGGTGTTGTCTTTATTTTTGCACACATTTAATGTAGTTATTCCTTGTGCTCTTCACAATATCGAGCATATGAAGTGTTCATTGTTGACACAACATTTAGGTCTATTTTTGTAGAAATATATTAGGGTATCTCTTGGTGCATCAACACCTTTTCCTTTTATTTGTGGAGTTTTCTTAATTTATTGTATCCCTTTTCCCTTGATAGAGTAGTAAGCACCTTGAAGATCACATTTTAACAAGGAAATGACCTTGTAAATAATATAGAAAGTCCCTAATTGATCCAAACCCCATGCCCTCAGTTGTGGCCCATTTTGTCACTCTGATGTGAGACACGATTTTCCTAGGTAGGGATAATCAGAGATGACAACACCTCCAAGGTGACATTATCATCAATGTTTAAAAGTCCAAGCTAGGTTTGGGAAAAATAATAGTCTCAAAAAAAGTGGTTGAAGATTTTTTGAGATGACACAAGCAAAATAACCCATTTTTTTTAGCCAATACAAAATATAGAATAAGAGTGGCCTTAGATTTCCAAGATGACATATGCATAAGACTTAAAAACTCCTAGCCAGGTATGATGCAATAAAGAAATCAAGAGTTTGGAGTGAGCACAACACATAGGTCTTGCATGATGATAGAAACATAAGTCCTTAGAAGACTTGGCCACTAAGATTCAACAAAGTAGAATAACTCATAAAGCATGAGTCATTGGAAGGTATTAGTAGCTAAACATTTTGAATGATGATGTCAATAGAGCCTATAAAAAATCCCAGCTAGGTCTCTAAGGCCCCAACAGTAATACAAAAACCATTAATAGATGAATATGAAACAAAAAAGGCTCTTGGTTAGGTCCCTTTTAGTAGAGATAATACATTTTAGAGGCTTCAATCACTTTGTCACTCATCTATCTCAATAAAATTTATTAAACCATATCTATAACTTCTGACATCAAAAAATGACAACTACTCTTCTAGGACCTAGAAAAAATGATAGTTGCCTCTACTCATTATGATTGAGATATCCTACAAATTAATATTGAATCCAAAGCTAAAAACTAGAAATATAATAAGGCATGGTAGCATAGTGGTGAGAATTTGAGCATGCTAAAGATGCTTAGGCCTACTAAAGGCATGTGGTTGCCTCGATGGTGAGTGGTTACATTGGTGACTTGGATCAATACAATTAGGCTTAGAGAATGATAGTTGGCTAAGATAGAGTAAGAGAGTGACACACATTTTCCTCAAGCATGTTGATTGCATATGAGCCCTGAACTGGGCTAGGCTATGCATATTTATGTTAGGCCTAAGATTGACCATCGATGTAATGATTTATCTAGGTTGAATTGATTGTAATAACTATACATAGCCCAAGTTACATTAGTATGAGGTTTGATTGTATTTATTGGAATGATTTATCTAGATTGAATTGATTGTAATATTTACACATTTTACCTTAGTATTTTTCTCTACTGCTAATGAAAAGAGATGGTGTTTATCTTCTACTAGTGAATGTGTTTTAGATGACAATGTGCATGTGAATTATGTACTTCTAGAAATTTATGTTAAATCTTTGTGGATGGTGATTTATATTAGGCAAATTATATTAATTATTGGATTATTTTCTACAAATATCTTGGGGTGTTAGAGAATGCATAACATGAGTTGAGTATAAATTTGGTAATGCTTTATTTGTTATTTGATTTGTTAGGGTCTATATGAAGTTAATTTATAGGATGTTTGTATAGTGAGTGACATTGTTGTTAGATATATTTTGGCTACTATTTCAATCAATCTCTTCTCTTTTCCATCTCTCTCTCTTGCTTCATAATTTATAAATTTATTCTTGTACCATTTACTTTTATAATCAAAATCAAGGAATCAACCTTCTTTAGAGGTTGAATTAGAAGTAATTTTGAGTCATCTAATATTTGTTGCAGTCTAGGATGTAAAATACATATGAAGAAGATTATGGACCAAGATTTTTTGGCATACCTAGTGGAACTAAATTTCATAGATTCATCACTAAGATATCAAAAGGAAGCACCCACTATGCTAACCAAGAGTTTTTGTAGGCTCAATGAGAACCGAGCTCATATTTTTGGATGATCAAGATTTTGGTGAGTGTATTGATATCACAAAGAAAATAAAATTCCATTCACCTAGCATCTCCACTGATTAAAAGAACTTGATATTAAAAAAACCATTGGAATAACAAAGCTTTAGAATTACATGATAACTAGATCACATGATAAAAATATTAAAGATAATTTATAGTTTGTTAAATTACTATCTTGCAGAACACCAAAACCAAATAAATATCACTCTCAAGTCTGAGAAGCCTTTGTTTAAAGTCCTACCTATTTTCAAGTTTTTCCTAGTGTATCTCTTGGTAGCTCTCATTCTAGGACCATAACTAGAAAATTATACCACAGATGGAATAGCACTGGACCACTTGACCTAGTAGATATTCATGAAATTCCATAAGCCACCCTTAAATATCTACCGACCTATGATGGTTCTAAAAAAACTACTTATGAGCATTATGAATATGTGGCCACTTTAGTCACTATTCTTAACATCTAGCATGAGAATGTCATCGTAATATTGCTAGATCTATCTTGCAAAGGAAAAGTGTTAACTCGGTGTATAGGTTTTTATGAGAGTGGTATTATTTCCTGGTAGATAAGACATTCATCTTAGAGTTCAATGAGGTTGGAGGCCATTTTCATTGATCACTCAGTTCACTTCCATTCAAAGACATATGCAATAAAATATCACAAACTTTAGTATAAAATTCAACAAGACATGGAAGTAAATCCTTGAAGATATAAGATCCTCTCATCCTTTGAATTACATATATTATATCCAAGTATTTTTATTAGACCTAGGTATACAAATATGACTATCCTATGAAATTGGATTCCCACAAGTTTTTCAAGTTGTAATTTCTATAGAGGATGCTCTAATCTATGTGGAGAAGCTACCTCCCAAAGTTACCATGCTCTATTTTTTAGAGTTACCCTAACTAGCCCAACAAACACGAGATCTGACAATCTAATTATCTCAAATTACTCATATTCCTATATCTAAAGTTTTTTCTTAAATGATTATACCAATTGTCTCTCTTGTTTGCTCCAAAGCCCAAAAGTAATAGAGCACTAGTGAAAAATCTTAACAATAAGGTCAATGTGTTGGAGATACAAAATTTTGAGAAGCAATTTGAAGGCAAACAACCCAGGAGATTCCCTTATATCTCAAAATATCAAGGGGCTTCTAATATTTTTTTGACAAAAAGAGCAAATGCTTTGTATATGGATCAAGATTATGATCCATCCCCTTCAATATCTCAATAGAGATACTATTGTTTGTCCTACAATGACCCTTATAATGTAGAAACATGCATGGTCTATCAACACCAAGTCCAACTAGCAGATGCATAGATGGAAAAAAGACACAAAAGGAGTGTTGAATATGTTGGTGGACCCTAACTAGGTCATGCTTATCGAGGATCCCCTAGATGGTGAATGCATTCAAGTGTTGAAAAGTTCTAAAAAAAATCTTTGCAAGTTGAACCACAAAAACTAAAACCTTTAGAGGTTCCTACTCAATCACAATAGGAGTATACAAAACATCAACCAAGGCTAAATTAAGTAAATGGAATATAAGAATATCCAAAAGAACAATTCCTAAAGAAGCTATAGTATCCCTATATGACTAAACAATAAATATTGGAAACAAGCAAGCAATATCAATAAATATTTGAGGATATTGTCTAGAAGCATAATAAGTTATTGGAAGTGTTCAAATATAGCATAGTAAAATAATTGATGAATAATCCTTCATGGGAAAGCATGTATTATGCATTACTAATTCCTAATATGATTGAATTGCTCAAGGTTCCATTGAAAATTACCTCTTTAAATGGGTTAAAATTCTTAGATCTAAATTTGGCTCAAGAGTAGCAGATCCCTAAATTTTTTTCTATTAGTTGGAAATGGGTTTTGAGAGGGTCCTAGAACCTTTTACAAGGGGTTTTCAGGCTCACCAAACCTTTACAAGCAAAAAAAATCCAAGAGATACTAGAACCAAGAGAGAAAAAGGTTAAAAAACACACTATAAAAAAAGATCTTAAAAAGAGTTCCAAAAGAATGAGCAAGATCACCCTAAAGAACTCAACTTAATATTGAATCTCCAAAAGTATAATATAGATCATACAAGTTTTCCAAAGGTACATCCAACCTAAGGAGAAAAAATAGCTCTCACTCACTTTAGACCAAATTGAGATTCAAAAGGGATTAACCCTTCTTACTCAAATTCAAATTCAAAAAAATATTACTTGAAATTCTATATGAAAGGAGACCACCCAACAACTAGAAAAAGGATTAAAATATTGATCAATAAAGAACAACACACTAAAAATATCCCTAGAATTGGTAAGAACTGACCACCATCTTTTTATATGTACTTATGTATAAAAGGCTGGATAGTGCACAACTGGATGATGGAGTCTAGAGTAGCCACTACTATCATGCCAAAGGTGGTATATGAATAAAAGGAAATGAATCACACCTAGTCAAGCTCTAGAGTACTACAACTATATGGTACCCCTATCCAAATAGTTGAGGTAATCAAAGACATACCCATGGTGTTGAGCAAGGTTTTGAACAAGGTGTCAAAAGTTATAACAATTCAAGAAGTTATGGTAGTGGGCCTTCACCCATACATTGACCTATGTCTTTCAAAAGAGTTCATTACCAATATTGGAGGATATTAATCCCTTGATTACTCACACATGGTTATTCCCCACAATGAAAGGAAAGTAAAAATCTACATGGAGAAATCATGCCCATTCCACATTTAGGAAAATGGAGGAATAAACTATTAATATGATTGAATATTATTTTGACTACTTTGAAAGGGTCATTAAATATTTGTATATGGAGGATGGATTCTCCCTCAAATAAATTAATGCAGTAATAGAAATTGGACTAGAGAATTATTATATAATAGGACTAGATAGTCAAAATATTTTGACCATATCAAACCTCCAAAATATAGATATATGGTACTTTTTAGAAATAGATCCAAGAGAAGTAATAAGGAAAATTTATTTCTAGAAGAGAAAAGAGATAAAGCATATAATAGATTTTAGCAATACTAAGAACCTATAAAGCATTGGTTTGACAAGAAGGAATCCCTATAGGAATTCTATATTGGTGACCTAGTGTGAAAGTGGGATGAAGAAAGGGCTAATTTGGGAAAACATAAAAAATTGACTCCCTATAGTCCAAGCCTTACTAGATTATCAGGAAGCATGAGAGAAACACATTTTAATTAGCTATGGCTAACGATCAAATTTTTCCAATATGGGTAAATGACCAATATTTTAAGCACTTTGCATAGAGAGGATTATGCTAATTTGTATTATATATGTATATAGAAAAATATAACTAAATTAACCTATCACTATGTTGAAAAGCAAAAGGTGGCACACAACAAAATTTTAAATTTATAACTAAGTTATTGGCTTGAAAAGCAATGATATTTAAAGCCAGAAAGTGTTTCAAGGTGCTCACATGTGCTAATAAATTTTGAAGGTAAATTTAGGTAATAAAGCATAGCATGCATGATTTTAGAATTAATGATGCTAGTTGCTAGCCCTAATCTATAATGCAAAGCCCTGTGACTTCATTTACACATTAAGAAGTCAAGCAATGTGTTCAAAGGCTAGAGAATCTAAAAAAGAGAGCATAGAGTAATTTTGTGAGTAATTATAATTTCTTGCAGCCTATAAGAAGATTTAAATTTTGTTGTATAAAGTAAATTAAAGCACCCATAGCTATAAAAAAGAATGAGCTTCAATACCACATGGTATACATTCACAACCTAGAGCTCACCATTAAAATAAAAAGTTGTAGGGATGCATCAAAGTAGAAAGCTATTCAATACTAAAGGGAGTATTTGGTTGTAGCAAAATAACACTCTCTATTGGTGTTGTATATGTCTAGGCACATGCACCCTTTCCTAGAGCTTGTAAATGCGGTTGTATATAGTTACCATGCCAAAACCAAGATAATGTGTGACAGTAATGGCCAAGTACTTTTTTCACTCAAAGTTGAGAATTTTAGAGTAGTATTTGTAATTGGTGTTCATGCTGATATTTGTACTAAATCATTAAATAAGGAAAATTAAAGGACCTACTATGATAACATATTTCTAAATTTGTCCAATGACCAATTGTACAAGTGCATCCCTAAACTTCTTGAGGGTCACATCAATCTAACTGATTTTAATTTCTTGCAATAAATGTTTGACATGCTAGATATCATTTTTGTTCTAGATAGAAACAAATATGTGTATGACTACCAAATTTCTATGACATACACCATGACCAATCCTAAAATCTCCATCAACTTTGACTAGGCCTAGTACCTTAACTCAACCATGTAGGCCCAAATTGTAGAATTTAAATAGAGTGAATATGGAGTGTTTATGTATCCTTCATACTTGGCATGGTTTTTTGTGTATTATAAATAAGATTTTCTTTGGGGATTAAAAGTAAGAAAGAAAACCCTAGAGGATAAGGTCTTGCTGGTGGTGGATTGGACACCAGTTATTAGAACATCAAATTCTTATATGGAGTTTAACAAAACAATTATAAGCCCTGCTCTAGCCTATATAGATGGGGAGGTTCCTTTACTAACTAAAAGAGTTATAATACATCTCCAAAATCCTATTCAATGAAATAGAGATTGGTATTTTCTCATGAATGGTTCATTTACTAGGGTATACAACTATAATGGGAAGCCCTTTTCTTGCTTCCATATTATGTAACTAACAGGATATTTGGAATGGAGTTTTACTGAAACTGGACTTCATGGATGTAAGTTCTAGATCAAAAGTAAAGAAACCCTTCACATATTATCTACCTCTAAACTATGGGAAAATTATGATAAGGGCCCAAATGAAAAATGAATCCCTAAAAGCTAAACTTCAGAAGAGCCTCAAGTTGAAGGTGGTTTCAGATAGATTGAGGTATTATTTGTATGGTATTTATGAGGGTAAGCTAAAAAAGTAAAATAATAAGCCTCCCATTTTCAAGCATGTCCAAAGGTCAAATATAGATGTTTACTAGAATAAAGTGGAGGAAAATGTAGATGTGGATATGAGCAAGGCCAAGAAGAGTCCTCTTTGAAGGGATGTTTATCATATAGTAGAACCATATGACCTAGTCAGCAATAAAATTCATATCCTAAATAAATAAAGGAATGAGACAATGGAAAATAAATAATATTAGTTAGCGAAGAAAATATAGGAATGGTGGATTTTATTGTGGTAAAGTGGCTTACAAAAAAGGGGTTTGGTATTAGCATTGATCATCAATTTTTCTAGCACTATAATTAAAATTATGAAGCTTGGGTGGATGATGTCGATGGGGAGGTTGAATCCCTAGAGCAAATTTATGAAGCATATGACCTAGAGGAAGATGAATAAATAGGTTTGAAGCAAGGTGAGTAGTTTTTGGAATAGATAGATTCAAAAGAGGATTGAATTACAAATAAACTCTAATATGATAGATAATAGGTTAGAAGTTCAAAATGAAAACATTTGGATGAATAGCAATAGCTAGAGGAAGTTCTAGATTGACAAAAAGAAAGTAAATTTCCCTCATCACAAGACCTATAACAAATATACTAAGTGGAGTGAGAACTCATGCAAAATATAGTCTATGCTAGAGGAGGCCTTGGTAAAACTGCATCAAGTATGCTTGAGCCACTTTAGTAAAAAAAAATAGGATGCATCATAGGACTTGGAGGTAGAACTATCTAGCCAAAAAATAAGAGGATCTCCACTTTGTGACCAAACTATCCAAGCCATCAACATAGCCAAAAGTAGGAGATAAAGATAAAAGGAAAGGCTCCCCCTACCGTAATAGCCAGATGAAGGAGAAAAGAAATCCATGACATAGGATACAATCCTAGCAACTTAGGAGTAGCCCAAATAATAAGGTATAGGCATGTATTATCATAACCTTAACCTAAATACTACTTATTTAATCCATATCCATGACCTCCCTCTCCTCCCGTGCAACTCTCCTAAATAGTAGTCCTCTCCAATCACCTACCAAGAGCATCACTTCCATCACACTCCCAAAACATTATAAGTCCTTTGAAATATCACTACCTATAACTTTTAATTGTATTGTCATAGTTTATAAGCTCTCCCTTTCTCCATTTCCCATTCTACAATCCTATTTTATTGTTTTTTCCATTTCTAGATACTTAATTCTTGATGTTTTAATCTAGTTTTAGTAGGCTTAGTCTAATGCACAAAAATGGATGGATGAGCATGCGCCTACTATGAAGCCAAATAAATCACCAAAATAAATTATGGGTATTGTGGACTTGACCAAAGGAAAATACACTATAACAACACTCACCCTACTATTGACAATACTACCTCTTAATTAACACCAATTGACTATAGGAGGATGGTGTAAGATGTGAATGTTTCTAGGATTCCATTAGGTGATACTTCATAAATGACTCATTCATCAATTGATGTCATGCATGTGAAAGGAGTCCAGATAGAAGGAAAATATTGTAGGGAGAATCAAAAGGTATAATTCCTATCAAAGGCTCTAGATGAGGAAAATGATGAAAATAATGTCTTACAAATACAAGTAAAGAAACTACAACAAAACCTTAAAGAAGCTCTAATCCTAGATTAGTTGTAGGAAAGGGATGATAAGATCTAAGCCATGCAAGAAAAAATTACAAAATTGATTTTGGAGCTTGATGAAGAAAATTAGAAGGTACAGGCTCCCCACTTCTCCAAGGAAGCATTGGTGCAAATCAAGAAACATAGATGGAGTAAAATGTTTGAAACCACCATGCATATGTATCCAATCATGGAGTACTTGAGTTTCAACTAGCAATTTGTCAAGGCAACACAAACTAATTTCCAAACCATACAAATTTTGATAGCTAAAAGGGTTAAGGAAGCAAAATCTATGTTAAAAATTTTGAAGAAAATATCTGACCCACAACTAGTGGCATTCACAAGTTGAGAATATGATGAAGCAATGCACCTAGTTACTCAAATAATAGAGTGTTATCAAGTAGTGTGGCAAGGATGGGAGATCTCTATGTCATTAAGTGCAAAAGGGATTATAATAATGGATCAATTTTAGGAGATCATTAACCTTGGTTTCTCTGGTCTCTAGGATAAAGAAGGAAATTTTTATATTAGTAAGAAACTCAAGACCCAATTTTAATTCTTGGGAAACATTGAGGAAGAATTTAATAAGTGGTTGAAACCTACTAGTGAAAATGGATCTTTTGCATTTTTTGGTACATTGCCTACCATCCATGATAAGATACAAGATCTCATAAGGAGATATCTAGACCTTTCCTATAATAAGGTTTACCAAATGATAGCAGTATATGCTAAATCTAAAATACTCAAGGTCCCATCAAGGAAGGCTTGGGAAAATTTCCAAGTATTGCTGGTCAGGAAAGATACCTCAATTGGCCAAAGGACAAGCAAACATGACTAGGGAAAGGGTTTAGTTAGAGAAGAGTAAGGTAGGAAGCACAAGATAAAACATACAGAACCTAAAAATGATCCTGCTAAGTGTTGTTCCATTCATATAGTTTTTATTATGCTCCTCCTCTTCTCACTACATAATTCCATATTTTGTTCAAACTCCAAGGGTCTTCCCCCTTTGAATATCAATACATTTCTCTTATTTTTTTTACTCCATTATCCAATGAATAAATTTCTATGGTTTTTAATTTTATAAGCAAAAATCCTTAGGAAGCACAAATAATATGGGCCAATGCAAGTTGACCACATAGATAAGTCCTAGCAAATTTTGTTGGAAAATTAATTTTGCAAAGTTCTTGTTGCTTAAATACAAGTAAACCTTATCAAAATAGATAAATTTTGTATATGACTAGCCAAAAAACATCTTGTCAAGCTCAAAAATTCACTAAGGTAAATAAGTTTGACCAAATATTACTAATATTACTTTATCAACAAGGCTTAAGGTGGCCAAGACTTTAAAAAAATGACGTAAGCAAGGAATCCCAAAAATATTGGTTATTCTAGAGTCTAAAACAAGAATGGCCAGGGATGTAAAATGATTACATCAGCCAAAATCCTCCAAATTTCTAGCCAGTCAAGAGTTTAGAAGTGAGAGTGGCCAAGGTTTTCTTCAATGTGACATCATAATAAGTGCATAAAAGTCCCAACTAGGTTTGGAGCAAGAAATAGTCCTATATGGAAGTGATGAAATATTTTTTGAGATGATGCAAGTAAAAGAGCCCAAAAGTTCCATCTCGTCCAAAATGTAGAACAAGGGTGGTTGGGTATTTTCCAAGATGATGCAAGCATAAATATTTAAAACTCTCGACCAGCCAAGACATAAGAAATAACTTAAGAGTCCAAGGCGAGGACTAGTCAGAGGTTTTGCATAATGATAGTAGCATAAGTCCTTAGAAAACTTGACAACTAAGTTACCATAACATAGAAAAACTTGAAAATCATCAGTGGCAAAAATGTATGAGAGGTTGGAAGTTTTGAATGATGATGTTATTAGAGCCTACAAAAATTCTTAACCAAGTCTCTAAGGCCTTGGCAACAAGACAAAATCCATTAGCCTATGAATAAAAAATAAAAGGCTCTTGTATAGGTACCTTTTAATAGAGATAATACATTTCAAAGGCCTCAACTATTTGGTCACTCCTCAACTATCTAGATCAAAGTAGTTAGGCCATGTCTACAACTATTGACACCAAAAAGTGGCATCTAGTCTCTTAAAACCTACAAAAAATGGTAACTGCATTTACTTATTATAATTGAGAGAGCCTACAAATTATTATTGAATCCAAAGTTGATAGTTGGAAATATAATAAGTCATGGTGACATAGTGGTGAGAAAAACATGCTAAAGATGCTTAAACCTACTAAAACCATGAGTCTTCTTAGATGGTGAGTGGCTATATCAGTGATGCATATCAAGATATTTAGGCTTAGACAATGAAAATCGATCGAGATAGGGAAAAAACATGACACCAATTCCATTCAATAATACTAATTGCACACAAGATTCAAACTAGACAAGGTTATGCCTATTTATGTCAAGCTTATGATCAATTATCCATGTAATCATTTAGCTAGATTGAGTTGATTGTAAAAACTATAAATAGGTCAAGTTACATTAGTATGAGGGTCGACACTTTTAGGGTTTCCATATTATAAACTTTAAATTTTGCTATGCTGCTAATGAAAAGATATGTTATTTAGATTCTAGCAATGAATATGTTTTAGATGACATTACGTATGTGAGTTATGTACTTCTAGACATTTTTGTTAAAGATTTATGGATGGTGAATTTTGTTAGGCTAATTCTATTAATTATTGCAATGTTTTTTGGATTATTTTCTACAAAGATCTTGGAGTGTTAGAGTATGCATACCATGAGTTAAATAAAAATTCTATAATTCTTTATTTTGTAGTTGGTATGTTAGGATCTATTTTAAGTTAACTTGTAGGAAGTTTGCATAGTGAGCAACATTGTTTTTACCTAGATTTCAACCACTATTTCAATCAATATATTCCATTTTCCCTCTCTTAATTACTCCCTTCATTTCTAAATTTATTCTTATATTGTTTATTTTTATAAGCATAATAAAGGAACCAAACTTCCTCGAAGGTTGATTTAGAAGCAATTCCAAGTCATCCAACCTTGGGTGCAATCTAGGGCACAAAAATACATCCTAAGAATATTGTGTACCAATTTTTTTTGGCATGCATGAGGGGACAAAATTTCATAGATTCATCCCATGGATAAAATTGCTACACTAAGATATTAGAAGGAAACACCCACCGTGCTAACCAAGAGTAATTTTTATTCCCACTTCATGTAAAAGTAAATCATTGAATCATTATTACAATAGATAAAATCATTTGGTATTTATATCAATTTATAATTATAAAATTAATATCATGATGACATTAGATGAAGTTAGGTGCACTTGTTGAACCAAATTGTAATTATATTAATAAATTTAAAATATTTTAATGAAGCATAATGTGTTGAAATTTCATATTAATTTAAGTATAGGAGATGATTTAGTTGAATATGTCATATTTAGAAGGTATTACATCACATTGTTAAAAATATGTAAAGTTGGATGGTATAGTAGTATATTTATAGGTGCAATCAATAAAATGGATTGTTTTAATGAAATTGGAAATGCAAGAAAATTCTTAATGGTTTTATAGAAAAAAACTAATACCTTTTAGATGGTCCTAGGATTAAAATATAATAGGTTTCTAATCTATGGATTGGTTAATGGAACCAAATTCTAATTTGTCAACTTAGCTTTTGTACTTAAAGGACTACATACTCTTTCCAAGGAACCATTAATCAAGAAGGGGAAGATGCCTACTTACCTGATAAGATGCTTACTTACCTAATTTCATCAATTTGCATTTGAATTTGAGCTTTGGAATTTTCTTTAGTATATATCTTACCATCACAAGATACCCATTTCATTGGAAAGTGAAATAGAGATGGAGTGTCTTGGAAAGTAAGACATATGAACCTATAAAAAGGAAAAAAAAAGACACAATCAAGTGAAAATGGGGTTATAAGATCATCCATGATCATATGTACTCAAATAAAAATATGTAAATAATTAAATTTTCATTTCATTATACGTAGGTGATTTATATTGGATTTTTTTTTTTTCAAATTTGTAAGTTAAAGGAAGAATATAAGTGGAGTGATGTCATATGAATACCTAGAACTTGAAGGAACTAATTATGGAAAAAGAGGATATCTAATATAAGTATAAAAATTAATACCACATAAACCAGTATGCTAAAATAAAGATAGCAAAGAAACACACTAAACTTATCCAAAAATATTCTAGCAAGCTAGGGCTAGTCCTAGTGTAGTAAGATAATTACTTGATACGTTGGGCATCAAGGACCAAATGATATTATAAAAAAAATAATAGAATTATCACTACTATTATCACTTGCTTATAATGTCAACATAGTAAGTATGAATAGATCACACCTAGGATGTTCATAGAGGGTTTGACCTATCTTGAAATCTTATCCTCAAGCAACAATTAGTGACTTTTGGTTATAAATCATGGTTGAGCATCCCATCCTCCATGAAAGGAAGTGAAATAGAGGTCAATGTTTTTTTTATTTTATGTACAAGGATGTATGTGTGTGTGTGTGTGTGTGTGTGTGTGTGTGTGTACATGAAGTAATAACAACAAAGGTAAAATTTGTTAGACTTACAATGACACTGAGAGGGGGGGTGAATCAGTGTAGCTCTTTAAACTTGAATTTATAGCTCTTAATACAAAAACAATTAAAAATTATTACAAGATACAACAAGAATAACAAAATAGCATCACACAACAAAAGATTTAATGAGGTTCACCAATGTGGAAACTCCTCAAAAATGATTGATTGGACTACCATCCAAATCCAACCTTTGAAAAGCAACTTTATAATCACTTTACCAGCACCCACTGGAAGGATCACCAACCCCTTATTTATCTGCACCAACAGAAAGGAGCACCAAATCCTGATTTACCAGAACCTACTGGTAGGAGCACCAACCCCTTATGTCAAGCTGCAACCTAGACTTGAATTATGAATCTAGAAGATTAACAGAAAGATACCTTCACTTTTACAAGACCCCGACTAGTCTGCTTCACCTTTATGAACTCTGCGCACTCTGCTCTCTCTGTGAAATCACATCGCACAATCTACTGCTTCATAGTCAAATGATCATATTCTCCCTTTTGTGCACTCTGCTTCCTTTGCAAATTTTGCACTTAGCACGATTCGACATGACTTGCCCTTTGCACACTACGACTGAACTTCACACACATCAACACACTAAATCTTCAAACAACCTTCCTTTTATAACATCTTCATGATCAAAACCCTAATCTTAGTCGGTTGTAAACCCTGATCTTAGTCGGTTGCAAACCCTAATATTAGTCAGTTGCAAACCCTAATCTTAGTCAGCTATCATAGGTCTTCGTCAGCTTCAACTCAATTGCAAAAACATAACATATCACGATATTGCGACACTTTCGCCTCCTTGCTTCTTTTCTTGGCTTGTACCCACGAAAACATAGCATATCGCGATATCGCGACACTTTCACCTCATTGCCTCTTTCCTTGGCTTGTACCCACGAAAACACAACATGTCACAAAATCGTGACACTTTCGCCTCCGTACTCTTCCTCTTTACTTTTGTCATGATATCGCAACACTTTTGCCTTCTTACTTTCTCTATCCTCATTGAGTCGCGAAAATGCGACATGTCGCGATATCGTGATACTTTTTCTCCTTTGCTCTTTCTCTTGCCTTCGTGTCACAAAAAAATGACATGTCGTGATATCATGACACTTTTTCACCTTGTCACAAAAACCCGACATGTCGCGATATCGTGACACTTTTTATTTTGGACTCTCTCTCCTGCAATATGTCACGAAATCATGACACTTTTTCTTTCGTACAATCTCTCTTGCAATATGTCATGAAATCATGACACTTTTTCTTTCAGACTCTCTCTCCTACAATATGTCATGAAATCACAACACTTTTTCTTCCGTACTATCTCTTTTGCAATATGTCATGAAATCATGATACTTTTTCTATTTGTCTTTTTCTCTTCCAACATGTCACGAAATCGTGACACTTTTTCTTCCGTACTATCTCTCTTGCAATATGTCATGAAATCGCAACACTTTTTCTACTTGTATTTCTCTCTTCCAACATGTCACGAAATCGTGACACGTTTTCTTCCATACTATCTCTCTTACAATATGTCGTGAAATCGCGACACTTTTTCTACTTGTCTTTTTCTCTTCCAACATGTCACGAAATCGCGACACTTTTTCTTCCGTACTATCTCTCTTGCAATATGTCATGAAATCATGACACTTTTCTTACTTGTTCTTTTTCCTTCGAACTTGTCGTGAAATCGTGACACTTCTTCCTGCTTTCTCTTTTTCTTCCAACATGTCGCGAAATCATGACCGTTTTTCCACTTGCCTTTATTTCTTCCAACATGTTGCGAAATCGTGACAGTTTTTCCTACTTTTTCTCTCTCTTCCAACATGTCACGAAATCATGACAGTTTTTCTTGGCTGCTATATATGTCGCGATATCGCCACACTTTTCTTACTTGTATTTTTTTTGATCTTTTGCATATGGGCCACTTCGGTTTTCTTAGAAAATCATTGTACATACTCTAAGTAACATTTGAACTCCTGTCTTCTACATCTGAAAGGATTTTGAACTTCCTGTCCACTGCATCAATAGATCTAACTGACTGTGTTGACAACAATGACAATACTATTGCTGCACCTTGCTCAACAATCTCCCCCTTTGGAATTGTTGGCAACACATGTGTAATTTCCTGTAACTCTTCTCCCCCTTTGAAAATAATACCAAAGGGCTACTGCAGACTCCCCTTGAGTCCATGCACAACATTCTTAGACACAATTGATTACACTTAGCAAAAATCATGAACATGAACACAAAGATAATCAAATACTTGAATGCTCCCCCTGAGAATGTGATCCCTATAGCTAGTCAATTCTTGGGAAGTGTGACCACTCCCAATTTATTGTGAAGGTACTAAAAAAATTCCTTGGGCAATGGTTTTGTGAATATATTTGCTACTTGTTCTGTAGTTGGAACAAAATCCAACTTAACCTCACCTTCTGTAACTCTCTCCTTCAAAAAATGATACTTGATGGCAATGTGCTTTGTGCGTGAATGCATAACCAGATTATTGGAGATTTTAATGGCACTGGTGTTATCACACTTAACTGATATTGGCTCACTAAAGCTAATACCAAGATATTTTAAGGTTTGTTTCATCCATAATACCTGTGTACAACATGTTTTCATTGCAATGTATTATGCCTCTACTGTCGATAAAGAAATTGAATCTTGTTTCTTACTGTGCCACGCGACTAATCTGTCTCCAAGATAGAATGCACCTCCACTGGTACTCTTTCTATCATCTACACATCCTGCCCAATCTGCATCTGAATACAAAATAAGGGTGAAGTCTTTATCTTTCGGATACCATAACCCATATTCCATAGTACCCTTGAGATACCGAAGAATCCTTTTTACTGCTATCACATGAGTCTCCTTGGGATTAGCTCTGAAATCATGCTACCATGCATATCGCCTACAAAATATCTGGTCTGGTAGCTGTCAGGTATAGTAAGCTTCCAATCATAGATTTGTACATGGTTTGATCAACAGGTGAAGATTTGTCATCCTTGCCCAACTTGCAACCTATCATCATGGGAGTGCTAACTGGCTTACAATCCTCCATTGTGAACTTTTTAACATCTCTTTCACATATTTAACTTGAGAAATAAATATGCCCTTCTTATTTTGATTAACTTGCAATCCGAGGAAATATTAAAGTTCACCAATAATTGACATTTCAAATTTTTTTTGCATCTTATTTGCTAGGTCTTTACATGACTCATCTTTGCTGCTACCAAATATGATATCATCTACATATACCACAATAACTATAAGATGCCCATTTTCTATTTTGACATACAAATTACTATCCACCATACCTTTCTTAAACCTTTTTTGGGTGAGATAGTTGTCTAGCCTTGCATACCATGCTCGGGGTGCCTGTTTTAAGCCATATAATGCTTTCTTCAACTTGCAAACTGTTAGTCACTAAGAGGGGGGGTGAATCAGTGTGGCTCTTTAAAACTTAAAAACTTTAACTCTTAAAGCCAAAACAATGAAAACTTAAAACCACATAAAGCAAATATAACAAGAGAGCATCACACAACACAAGATGTACCGAGGTTCACCAGTTTTGGCTACTCCTAAAAAATTGACTGTTTGGACTCCCATCCAAATCCAGAATTTGTAGAATATCAATTTTATAATCAATTTACTAGCACCCACTGGAAGTAGCACCAACCCCTAATTTATCCGCACCAACAGAAAGGAGCACCAACCCCTAATTTATCTGCACCAATAGAAAGGAGCACCAACCCCTGATTTATCTACACCAATAGAAAAGAGCATCAACCCCTAATTCCAAGCACCAACTTGGACTACAATTTTGAAACTATAATATTGACATAAAAATGCCTCTGCTTTATACAAGACCCTGACTGGTCTATTGCTAACCCAACCTCTCTCACTATTCACCAAAACATCACACACACTTAAGGCTCTGCTTACTACAATTTTATAGCCCTCTTACAACTCTCTTGCTATGATTATTACTACATTCTTATAGCTCTCACGGCTCTGCCTAACGCTCTATTATGACACTCTTCCAATCCTCTTTTTGTAGCACTTTCACCCTATTTCAGCAGCATGTAATTCTCCACGCAGACCTCCTTTTATAAAAAAGTTCTGATTCTATTTTTAACTTCCATATTTTTGCATGCAACTTATTAATAGAAACTTCTATATGTAACTCCTTTATCACCCAGTATTCTCTCATGCATCCTATTAATAGTTGTGGCTTTTTGTTTGGTCTTCGACTGATGACTTTCAGTTTAACCACCGCTCGATGCTTTCACTCCGTAACTGGCCCTGTAACTATCGTTCTAACTTTAGTTCACTGTTCTTATTTTAGTTGCATGATTTTTCTCTGTAACTACACCTGTAACTGACGTATTGACTTCAGTTAACTCTTCTTATTTTAGCTGCATGATTTTCTTCTGCAACTGCACCTATAACTGTCGTATAACTTTAATTAAATGTCACATATCTTATTTTGGCTGGGTTCTCTTCTTAGCTTGTGCCAAAGCGACCTATCACGAAATCATGATACTTCTGCCTCTTTGTCCTCTTCTCGGCTTTCGCCTATGAAAAAACATGTCGCGATATCGTGACACTTTCGCCTCCTTGCTTCTTTTGTTTGCTTGTACCTACAAAAACAAAACATGTGCGATATCATGACACTTTCGCCTCCTTGCTACTCTTATTGGATTGTACTAGTAAAAACACAACATGTCACGATATCGTGACACTTTCACCTCCTTGCTACTCTTCTTGGCTTGTACCAGTGAAAACACAACATGTCACGATATCGCGACACTTTTGCCTCCTTGCTACTCTTCTTGGCTTGTACCCACAAAAACACAACATGTCGCGATATCGTGACACTTTCACCTCCTTACTACTCTTCTTGGCTTGTACCAACAAAAACACATGTCACGATATCGTGACACTTTTGCCTCCTTGCTACTCTTCTTGGCTTGTACCCGCAAAAACATAACATGTCACGATATCACGACCCTTTCGCCTCCTTGCTACTCTTCTTGGCTTGTATCAACGAAAACACAACATGTCACAATATCACAATACTGTCGCCTCCTTGCTACTCTTCTTGGTTTGTACCTATGAAAACACAACATGTCACAATATTGTGACACTTTCACCTCTGTACTCTTCCTCTTTACTTTTGTCGTGATATCGCGACACTTCTGCCTTCTTACTTTCTCTCTCCTCCTTTAGTCATGAAAATGTGACATGTCACAAAATCACAACACTTTCTCTCCTTTGCTCTTTCTCTTGCCTTTGGGTCACGAAAACTTGACATGTCACGATATCGTGACACTTTTTCTCCTGGACTCTCTCTCTTGCCTTTGGGTCGCGAAAACCTGACATGTCACAATATCGTGACACTTTTTCTCCTGGACTTTCTATCTTGCAATATGTCACGAAATCGTGACACTTTTTCTTCCATATAATCTCTCTTGCAATATGTCATGAAATCACGACACTTTTTCTTTCGGACTCTCTCTCCTACAATATGTCGTGAAATCGCGACACTTTTTCTTTCGTACAATCTCTCTTGCAATATGTCGTGAAATCACGACACTTTTTCTACTTGCCTTTTTCTCTTCCAACATGTCACGAAAGCACGACACTTTTTATTCTGTACTCTCTCTTGCAATATGTCACAAAATCATGACACTTTTTCTACTTGCCTTTTTCTCTTCCAACATGTCACGAAATCTCAACAATTTTGCTTGCTTGCACTTTCTCTCCGAACATGTTGCAAAATTGTGATAGTTTTTCTTGCTTGCACTTTCTCTCCGAACATGTCGCGAAATCATGATAGTTTTGCTTGCTTGCACTTTCTCTCCGAACATGTCACAAAATCATGACAATTTTTCTTGCTTGCACTTTCTCTCCGAACATGTCACGAAATCACGACAGTTTTGCTTGCTTGTCAACATGTCACGATATCGCGACAATTTTTCTTTCTTGCTCAACATGTCGCGATATCGCGATAGTTTTTCTTCCTTGCTCAACATGTCGTGATATCACGACAGTTTTTCTTTCTGGCTCAACATGTCGCGATATTGCGACAGTTTTTCTTTCTGGCTCAACATGTCGCGATATCGCGATAGTTTTCTTCCTTGTGAATTTCTTTTGATTTTTAGCATATGGGCCAATTTGATCTTTTGGAGAATCACTGTACATACTCTGAAGAACCTCTTAACTCCTGCTATGAAGAACCTCTTAACTCCTGTCCATTACATCAACCGATTTGTCTGAATGTGTTGACAACAATGACAATACTATTCCTACACCTTGCTCAACAATCTCCCCCTTTGGAATTGTTGGCAACACACGTGCAATTTCCTGTAATTCTTCTCCTCATTTGACAATAATACCAAAGGGCTACTGTAGACTCCCCCTGAGTCCATACACAACATTCTCAGGCACACGTTATGATAGTTAGCAAAACTTACAAATATGAGCAAAAAGATAAGCAAATATATAAATGCTCCCCCTGAGAATGTGGTCCCAATAGCTTGTCAATTCTTGAGAAGCGTGACCACTCCTAATTTATTTCTAAGGTATCTGCTACTGACTGGTGGACCTCTCTCCAATTGTTATATTATAGAAGAATCTGTCTCTCTACTGCACTGACTGGTGGACCTCTCTCCACTTGAATAATCCTCACTCAGATATATCTATAACTGTGTTGGCTGCTAGATCTCTATCCATTGAGACTCTGTCCTCTGTACTCTATCAATAGGCTCACTAAGAACCTGCTCAATAGGCTCACATAGAATCTGCTCTAGCAAGCTCACCAAGAACTTGCCCAAATCTGGTCTAGCAAGCTCACCAAGAACTTGCCCAAATCTTCTCTAGCAATCTCACCAAGGACTTGCCCAAATCTGCTCTAGAAATTTGTCCCAACACTGTCCTCAAATATTTCCCAAAGGCCTTCTCAATGGCTCAATCAATCAACCAACTCAAATATTTTCAACAATGCTCAACCACAAATATCACATAACAATGATACTCATGTTCTTTTCTAACTCAAGTTCTTTCACAACCAATGGGCTTCAACCACTATGCTTATAACATAAGGTTTAAACACAACTCTCAATGCAAAACACCTTGATGCATTCAACCAACCACTTTCGAAAAGGAAACCACAAACAATCATTTTACCTCCAATGATATTTCATAAATCAACCACCATAATTTTGTTTTATACCAAATGATGTGTTGTATTTTTGGTTAAGAAACGCACACCTTCCCATTCACAACATGGATTCTATTTTATCTATAGATTGGGAATGTTACAGGCTTCAAAAAAAGCACCTACCAGCTTATACTTCCATGACACGTCGACCTGTGCTACATGTTCTATATTAGATAGCGTCTATCAGCTGCTGCATTGAAAACCTAGTTGTTCACCATGTTGTTCTGTTGAAGCACATTAGTTTGATACTATCTCCACAAACATCTACATGAACTGAAATACATTTTGACAACTATACGACAACTCCTCGACTACTTTCCTTTCATCCTCAGATATCCACACAATGCATAGGAGCATTAAAATAAAACTTTAACATTGCTCCCCCTGAGGATGTGCTACCTGTAGCTGCTTAGTGCAATAGAGGAGTAATCTCCTTCAGTCTAAGGAGACACGATTTCTTCTCTTCTTTATTTCTCCAATATTTCTTGAACTTAGGCTGAAGTTTTTCAACTGCATCCCTATTTTGACCCTTTTTGTGAACTTGAACATTTCTCTTGTGTGGTTGTCTCTTGTACATCCTTGATGGATGATTATTTTACTTTCTTTGATGCACATGATTTCTTCCCTGTCTGTGTTGCATTCTTTGCATTTGATGAAATCTATTGTCTTGCCTTAGATTAGATACAAAATTTCTTGGACAAGACCTTGCTATGTGCCCATGACCATTACATTTAAAAAATTGCACATGGTGTTCAACCGAAATAATAGATGTATTTCTACCAGCATAACTCTTTGATCTATTATTCAATCCACAATAAATTACCTTGTGACCATAATGGTTGCATCTAAAACAATAGCCATTAAAAGCATTATTATGAATAAAGTAAGAGTGATAGAACCTCTTTTGTTGTGGTTGCTTTGCTGTAGATCTCCTTTGAGATTTTCTTCATTTTGAGGATTCAGCTTCAAGATTTTCTTGCTTTTATCCTTCAGCAGTGGATTTCTTCTTCTCTGCAACTTTAGAAGATTAAGGTTGTTCAGCTTCACATCCAAGACCAAGCTTACACATGGGGCTTCTTTGTTGCCTTATCATTTTATCTAGTACCTCTATGCTCTTCTCAAATTTGAGATTTGTATTGGCATCTTCTAGTTGTTTCCTCAATAACACAATCTCCTCTTCTTGTTTGCAGTAAACAATCTCTTTCTCATTGATCTGTGACTTCAAGGCTTCTTCTAGTTTCTTGGCTTTATGAATTTGTAAGAAGAGATCTTCAATAATACCCTCATATTCTTCCAACTTCTTGGACAATATTTTGTTCTTTTTCCTTTCTAAACCCAACTCTTCAAGTGCAGCGATCAACTCACCTTCTAGATCTACTTCAACCTCTAGGTTTTCATCACATGTTCTTTTTCTATTTTTTCTTCTTTGAGTGCCATATAAAGAACTTCACCTATTTCCTCTTTAGAATCCTCACTGCAGCTGTCTTCTGATGAACTGACATTCTTGGAGATGAAACTTTTCTTCTTAAAGTTGCCTTTTCTAAAATTTGTTTTGTTCTTCCAGTCACTTCTTTCTTGGTGCGATCCTTCATCACTTATGTTCTTCTCATTAAGTGGACATTTAGCTGCAATATGTCCAATGCCTCCATAATTGAAACATTTAAATGATAACTTTCCTCTGTATTTTTCTTTTCCCATTTTTAGTTTTTGAACAAAGTTTGCTTCCGTTTCATCTAATGTCTCTTCTTCCTAAGATTCTTATTTTGATTTTATATTTTTATGTGCTTTAAAAGCAACTTATCTATCTGTGGGTTTAGTTTTTCCTATTCTCATCTCATATGCAGTCAAAGAACCATGCATCTCATCCATACTAAAAGTATTTAGATCTTTAGCTTCTTCTATTGCTAAAAATTTAGAGAGATCTTAGTACCTTTTTCATGATGACAACATCTTCCATTTCCTCGTTGAGTCCTCTAATCACATTAATGATTCCATTAACTCTCAGTATGTATGCCTTTATGTTCTCATCGTCATTCATATTTAATGCTTCGAACTGAGCATGATGCGTTTGTAACTTGGCCTCCTTGATCTTGCTGTCTCCTTCATGAATGCTCTTTAGTTTGTTCCATATGTTTTTTTTCATTTTACAACTCATAATATTTATCAGTTCATTTTCCATTAAACCGCACATGATAGCATTCTTTGCTTTAGAGTTATTCTCAAATAGTTTCTTACTAGTATCATCGGTTGGAGGAGTGGTGGGTATTGTGTATCCACTGTCTACTGAATCGAAAATGTCATATCCCAAAGCACAAAGATATGTCTGCATCCTGAGTTTCCAAAATGTGTAATTAGTTCTGTCCAACAATGGTGCTTTGTTTGATGAGAAGCCTTCACTACCTGCCATTGCGTACTAATCCAGGATCACCCTAGCTAGTTAAGCTTTGTCCAGGAACTTGGCTCTGATACCAATTGTTAGTTTCACAATGACACTAAGAGGGGGGGTGAATCCGTGTGGCTCTTTAAAATTTAAAAACTTCAACTCTTAAAGCCAAAACAATGAAAACTTAAAACCACATAAAGCAAATATAACAAGAGAGCATCACACAACACAAGATGTACCGAGGTTCACCAATTTTGGCTACTCCTCAAAAATTGACTGTTTGGACTCCCATCCAAATCTAGCCTTTACAAAATATCAATTTTATAAGCAGTTTACTATCACCCACTAGAAGGAGCACCAACCCTTGATTTATTTGCACCAATAGAAAGGAGCACCAACCCCTAATTCCAAGCACCAACTTGGATTGCAATTTTGAAACTATAAGATTGACATAAAAATGCCTCTACTTTATACAAGACCTTGACTGGTCTATTGCTAACCCAACCTCTCTCACTATTCACAAAAACATCACACACACTTAAGGCTCTGCTTACTGCACTTTTACAGCCCTCTTAAAACCCTCTTGCTGCGCTTCTTATTGCATTATTATGGCTCTCACGGATCTACCTAATGCTCTCTTACGACACTCTTCCAACCCTCTTTTTGTAGCACTTTCACACTATTTCAGCAGCATGTAATTCTCCACACAGACCTCCTTTTATAACAAAGTTCTGATTCTATTTTTAACTTCCATATTTTCGCATACAGCTTATTAATAGAAACTTCTATATGTAACTCCTTTATCACCCAGTATTCTCTTATGCATCCTATTAATAGTTGTGGCTCTTTGTTTGGTCTTCGACTGATGACTTTCAGTTTAACTGCCGCTCGATACTTTCACTCCATAACTGGCCCTGTAACTATCGTTCTGAATTTAGTTCACTATTCTTATTTTAGTTGCATGATTTTTCTTTGTAACTGCACCTGCAACTGACGTATTGACTTCAGTTAACTCTTCTTATTTTAGCTACATGATTTTCTTTCGCAACTGCACCTATAACTGTCGTATAACTTTAGTTAACTGTCACATATCTTATTTTGGTTGGGTTCTCTTCTTAGCTTGTGCCAAAGCGACCTGTCACGAAATCGTGATACTTTTGCCTCTTTGTCCTCTTCTCGGCTTTCGCCCATGAAAACACAACATGTCGCGATATCGTGACACTTTCGCCTCCTTGCTTCTTTTGTTTGCTTGTACCTGCAAAAACACAACATGTCGTGATATCATGACACTTTTGCCTCCTTGCTACTCTTCTTGGCTTGTACTAGCAAAAACACATGTCACGATATCGTGACACTTTCACTTCCTTACTACTCTTCTTGGCTTGTACCAGCAAAAACACATGTATGATATCGCGACACTTTTGCCTCCTTGCTACTCTTCTTGGCTTGTACCCATAAAAACACAACATGTCACGATATCGCGACCCTTTTGCCTCTTTGCTACTCTTCTTGGCTTGTATCAACGAAAACACATGTCGCGATATCGCAACACTTTCGTCTCATTGCTACTCTTCTTGGCTTGTACCCGTGAAAACACATGTCACGATATCGTGACACTTTCACCTTTGTACTCTTTCTCTTTACTTTTGTCGTGATATCGTGACACTTCTGCCTTCTTAATTTCTCTCTCCTCCTTTAGTCGTGAAAATGTGACATGTCACAAAATTGTGACACTTTCTCTCCTTTGCTCTTTCTCTTGCCTTTGGGTCACGAAAACCCTACATGTCATGATATCGTGACACTTTTTCTCCTGGACTCTCTCTCTTGCCTTTGGGTCGCGAAAACCCGACATGTCACGATATCGTGACACTTTTTCTCCTGGACTCTCTCTCTTGCAATATGTCATGAAATCGTGACACTTTTTCTTCCGTACAATCTCTCTTGCAATATGTCATGAAATCGCAATACTTTTTCTTTCGGACTCTCTCTCTTGTAATATGTCGCGAAATCGTGACACTTTTTCTTCCGTACAATCTCTCTTGCAATATGTCACGAAATCATGAGACTTTTTCTACTTGCATTTTTCTCTTCCAACATGTCACGAAAGCATGACACTTTTTATTCTATACTATCTCTCTTGCAATATGTCGCAAAATCATGACAATTTTTCTACTTGCCTTTTTCTCTTCCAACATGTCACGAAATCACGACAGTTTTGCTTGCTTGCACTTTCTCTCCGAACATGTCATGAAATCGTGATAGTTTTGCTTGCTTGCGCTTTCTCTCTTCGAACATGTCATGAAATCATGACATTTTTGCTTGCTTGTGCTTTCTCTCCAAACATGTCACGAAATCGTGACAGTTTTGCTTGTTTGCGCTTTCTCTCCGAACATGTCGTGAAATCACGACAGTTTTTCTTGCTTGTCAACATGTCGCGATATCGCGACAATTTTTATTTCTTGCTCAACATGTCATGATATCGCGGCAATTTTTTTTCTTTGCTCAACATGTCGCGATATCGCGACAATTTTTCTTTTTGGCTCAACATGTGATATCGCGACAGTTTTCTTCCTTGTGAATTTCTTTTGATTTTTAGCATATGGGCCACTTTGATCTTTTGGAGAATCACTGTACATACTCTGAAGAACCTCTTAACTCCTACTCTAAAGAACCTCTTAATTCTTGTCCACTGCATCAACCGATCTGTCTGACTATGTTGACAACAATGACAATACTGTTCCTGCACCTTGCTCAACACAAACAAATTTGGGATTATCACCAAGTTGTAAACCATCTGGTTGCTCAATGTAAACCTCTTCTTCAAGTTTCCCATTCAAAAATGCTAATTTCACATCCATTTGATAAACTTTAAAATTTTTGTAGATTGCTAAAGCCAGAAACATTCTAATTGCCTCTACTCTAGCTACTGGTGTAAAAGTTTCCTCAAAGTCAATGCCTTCAACTTGTGCATAGCCCTTACAAACTAATCTTGCTTTATTTTTGACTACTTGTCCGTCTTCATTCAATTTGTTTCAAAAAATCCATTTAGTCCCAATTATATTTTTGTTAGCAGGTCTAGGTACTAAATCCCAAGTTTCGTTTTTCTCAATTTGATATAATTCTTCATTTATTGCCTTCATCCAACTTTCATCTTTTCTTGCATCATCAACATTTTTGGGTTCAATGCTGGATAGTAGAGAGTAGTTACTTACTGCTCTTCTTCTTGTCTGAACACCAACTTTGGGGTCTCCAATTATTTGCTCTCTAGGATGATTTTTCTGCCAACTGCCTATTTTGAATTTCTTATTTTTTTCCACTTTTGAATCACAACTTACATCATCTAAGTCACTTTTCTGTATATTTTTCATTTTGTTTTCCTCATCTCCTTCAATGACCTCTTCATAAATTGGGTAGTTCATTTCATAGCTAATTACTCGTTCTTTACCTTCATCAAATTTAACATCAGCACTGTCCACAATTTTCTTTAGCCTTTTGTTGTAGCATTTGTAAGCTTTGCTTTTAGATGAATAACCAACAAAAATACCTTCATCTCGCTCTATCTTCAAACTTACCAAGATTATCTTCAGTTCTTTTGATATAGCACTTGCTGCCAAAGACTCTGAGGTATTTTGTTGTTGCCCTTTTACCGAACCATAATTCATAAGGAGTTTTGCTTTCATGTGTTCTCAACATGTACCTATTTTGGATATACACCACAGTATGGACTGCTTCTTTCCAAAATCTGTCTACTACTCTACTTTCAACCAACATAGTCCATGCCATTTCCTACACTGTCCTATTCTTTCTTTCTACCACTCCATTTTGCTAAGGTGTCTTGGCTGCTGAGAATTGTCTCCTAATACCATAATTTTCATAGTACTCTGCAAACTCCTCTGAAATTAATTCTCCTCCTTTATCTGATCTTAAACATTTGATCATTTTCCCTGTTTCATTCTCAACCTAGTTTTTGAAAATCTTGAACATATCAAAAGCTTCTGATTTATGCTTCAAGAAAAATATCCATGTCATTCGGAATAGTCATCAATGCACAACATAAAATATTTGTCACCATTTATGCTTTGAGTTCTCATGGGACCACATAAATTAGTGTGTATGAGTTCCAAAGGTTTGCTTGTGTAGTATTCTTTTGTTTTGAAAGTGACTCTAGTTTGTTTCCCCTTTTGGCATGAAGCACAAATGTTGTTTGCAGGTTTGTTGATGGTGGGAATATCCCTCACTGCCCTTTTTGAGGTGATTTTTACCAGATTATCAAAACTGATATGCCTTAGTATCTTGTGCCACAACTAGTTTTCTTCTTCTTGTCTAATAAAACAAGCTCCTTTTGAATTCTCTGAGAGCATGTATAGGTTGCCAGATGTCCTTGATCTAGTTGCTATCAAATTTTCACTGTTTATTTTTCTAACTTCACAACCATGCTTCATAAAAACTACTTCATGACCTTTATCACAAATCTAAATTACGCTCAACAGGTTATGTTTCAAACCATCCACAAACAAGACTTCTTCTGACTTAATCTTTCTGTCACTAATTTTAATTGAACCTTTGCCAACTATCTTAGCTCCATCATTATTTCCAAATTTTACTGAACCTCCTTCATATTTTTGAAACTTCTCAAATTTATGTTTGTCACCTATCATATGACTGGAGCATCCACTATCAAGTATCCATGGTACATATTTATTCTGTGCTTTGAATGTAGTTTGTACGATTAAAGATTCCTTTTCTTCCTTCATTCGCTATTTTCCTTTCCACATTGTTTTGATAGTAGTTTTGGGCTCTTTTTTGCCTTTCCCTTATCAGTATTTTGAGCACGTTTTTCGGGAAGCTTTCTATTTTGTCTCATCCTGTATGGTTGAAATTTTCTTCCCTAAAATTGATTTGATGTAAATGTATTTCTACAGTTTCTTGCAATGTGCCCAAAATTATGACAGTTATAACATTCTACTATATAATTCATCAGAGAAGAAAAAACATTTTTACTGGTGAAATTCCTTGGTATTACATTATATTTGCATTCTGAGATTTTATGTCCATAGCCATTGCATTTAAAACAGAAACCAGAGAAAGGATAATTGAACCTGGGTGATGGTCTTTACCATGTTGCCGTAGGAGCCATAGGTCTTCTTCTTCTTTGATGTGTGACATTGGTGAATCCATCATTGTCAATTCTCCTTTCATGCCTGAAATTAATGCTTTATCTTGCATGAGATGTTTTCCTTGATCAACCTGTCTCTTATCTTTATTCTTTATGGATTCTACATTTCTGACCTTTGATCCACTTGATGATTCTCCTTCGATGAAACCCAGACCAAATTTTATGCTTGCAGGTCTTTGGTCATTTATGATCTTATCCAACTTCATAGAACTTTATTCACATTTGTGATAACAACTAATTTTCTTATTCATCTCTTCTAGTTGCATTCTTAAACCAACAATCTCTTCTTCTAGCTTGCTGCAATAATCTATTTTCATTGTTATTTGTACTTCGATATCTTTGAAGATTTTCTTAGATTCTTCTATCTGTACTTTCAAGCTGGTTATGATTCCATTTGCATCCTCAAGCTTTCTTGAAAGTTTTTTATCCTTTTTCTTTTATATCTTCCACTCTTCAAGTGCAGAGATCAACTCACCTTCTAGATCTACTTCAGCCTCAAGGTTTTCACCACAAACTTCAAAGGTCACTCCTTCCTTTTCTGATTTAATTTCTTCAAATGCCATGAAAAGAGCTTCATATTTTTCTTCTTCAGACTCTTCACCGAAGCTATTCTCTGATGAACTGACATTCTTGGAGATGAAACTTTTCTTCTTGAAGTTGCATTTTCTAAAATTCATTTTCATCTTTCAGTCACTTCTTTCTTGGTGTGATCCTTCATCATTTTTGTTCTTCTCTTTAAGTGGACATTTAGTCACAAAATGCCCAATGTCTCCATAGTTGAAACATTTAAATGGTAGCTTCCCTCTATATTTTTCTTTTTTATTTTTTAGTTTTCTAACAAAGTTTGCTTCCATTTCATCTGATGTCTCTTCTTCCTCGGACTCTTGTTTTGTGTTTTTATTTTTAAGGGCTTTAAAAGTCGCTTCTCTATCTGTGGGTTTAGATCTTCCTATCCTCATCTCATATGCAATCAAATAACCATACATCTCATCTATAGTGAAATAATTTATATTTTTAGCTTCTTCTATCATTGAGACTTTGGAATGAAACCTTTGAGGAAGAGATCTTAGTACCTTTTTTACGATAGCAGAGTCTTCAATATCCTCGTAGAGCCTTCTAATCGCATTAATGATTTCATTAACTCTCAGCATGTATGCCTCAATGTTTTCATCATCATTCATTTTCAATGCTTTGAACTAAGCTCTATGTGTCTATAATTTGGCCTCCTTGATCTTATCGTCACCTTCATGAATGCTCCTCAGTTTGTCCCATATCTCTTTTGCAGTATTATAGCTCATGATCTTTACTAGTTCACTGTCTGCTAATCCACACATGATAGCATTCTTTGCTTTTGAGTTACTGTCAAATAGTTTCTTTTGATCAGCATATTTTGGAGGAGTGATGGCTATTGTGTATCCACTAACTACTGAATCTCAGATGTCATATCCCAAAGCACAGAGATATGTCTGCATCCTGATTCTCCAGAATACGTAATTAGATCTATCAAACAATGGTGCTTTGTTTGATGAGAAACCTTCACCACTTGTCATTGTGTTATTTCCAAGATCACCCTAGTCGATTAGGCTTATATAGGAAATTAGCTCTGATACCAATTGTTAGACTTACAATGACACTGATAGGGGGGGTGAATTAATGTAGCTCTTTAAACTTGAATTTACAACTCTTAATACAAAAACAATTAAAACTTATTACAAGATACAACAAGAATAACAAAAGAGCATCACACAACACAAGATTTAATGAGGTTCACCAATGTGGCTACTCCTCAAAAATGACTGCTTGGACTACCATCCAAATCCAGCATTTACAAAGCAACAACTTTATAATCACTTTACCAGCACCCACTAGAAGGAGAACCAACCCCTTATTTATCTGCACCAATAGAAAGGAGCACCAACCCTTGATTTATCAGCACCTACTGGTAGGAGCACCAATCCCTTATGCCAAGCTGCAACCTAGACTTGAATTATGAATCTAGAAGATTAATAGAAAGATACCTTCACTTTTACAAGACCCCGACTAGTCTACTTCACCTTTGCGAACTCTGCGCACTCTGCTCTCTCTATGAAATCACTTCGCATAATCTACTGCATCAAATTTGAACGATCGTCTTCTCCCTTTTATGCACTCTACTTCCTTTACAAATTTTGCACTTAGCACGATTTAACATGACTTGCACTCTATACACTACGACCGAAATTTGCACACATCAACACACTAACTCTTCAAACAACCTTCATTTTATAACATCTTCATGATCAAAACCCTAATCTTAGTCGGCTATAATCCCTGATCTTAGTCAGCTGCAAACCCTAATTTTAGTTGGCTGAAAACCCTAATATTAGTCGATTGTCATAGGTCTTCATCGGCTTCAACTCAACCGCAAAAACATAACATGTCACGATATCGTGACACTTTCACTTTCTCTTTCTTTCTCCTTGCTTTGGCCCATGAAAATACAACATGTCACGATATCGCGACACTTTCACCTCCTTGCTTCTTTTCTTGGCTTGTACCCGTGAAAACATAGCATGTTGCGATATCACGACACTTTCGCCTCCTTGCCTCTTTCTTTGGATTGTACTCGTGAAAACATAGCATGTCATGAAATCGTGACACTTTCGCCTCCGTACTCTTCCTCTTTATTTTTGTTGCGATATCGTGACACTTCTGCCTTCTTACTTTCTCTATCCTCATTGAGTCGTGAAAATGCGACATGTCGCGATACTTTTTCTACTTTTCTCTTTCTCTTGCCTTCGGGTCATGAAAACGCGACATGTCACGATATCGTGACACTTTTACTCCTTTTATCTTTCTCTTGCCTTTGGGTCACAAAAACCCGACATGTCACGATATCGTGACACTTTTTATTTTGGACCCTCTCTCCTGCAATATGTCACGAAATCATGACATTTTTTCTTCCGTACAATCTCTCTTGCAATATGTCATGAAATCATGACACTTTTTCTTTCGGACTCTCTCTCCTGCAATATGTCATGAAATCACAACACTTTTTCTTCCGTACTATCTCTTTTGCAATATGTCATGAAATCATGATACTTTTTCTACTTGTCTTTTTCTCTTCCAACATGTCGTGAAATCGTGACACTTTTTCTTTCGTACTATCTCTCTTGCAATATGTCATGAAATCGCGACACTTTTTCTACTTGTATTTCTCTCTTCCAACATGTCACGAAATCGTGACACATTTTCTTCCATACTATCTCTCTTACAATATGTCGTGAAATCGCGACACTTTTTCTACTTGTCTTTTTCTCTTCCAACATGTCACGAAATCGTGACACTTTTTCTTTCGTACTATCTCTCTTGCAATATGTCACGAAATCACGACACTTTTCTTACTTGTTCTTTTTCCTTCGAACTTGTCGTGAAATCGTGACACTTCTTCCTGCTTTCTCTTTTTCTTCCAACATGTCGCGAAATCGCGATCGTTTTTCCACTTGCCTTTATTTCTTCCAACATGTCACGAAATCATGACAGTTTTTCTTGCTTTTTCTCTCTCTTCCAACATGTCATGAAATCGCAACAGTTTTTCTTGCCTGCTGTATATGTCGTAATATCGCAACACTTTTTTTACTTATCTTTTTCTTTGATCTTTTGCATATGGGCCACTTCAGTTTTATTGGACAATCATTGTACATACTCTGAGTAACCTTTGAACTCCTGTCTTCTGCATCTGAAAGGCTTTTGAACTTCCTGTCCACTGCATCAATAGATCTAACTGAATGTGTTGACAACAATGACAATACTGTTGCTGCACCTTGCTCAACAAAATTTTGAGAGTAATGTTAGCATAATATGTTTTGTGAGCATTTCGTAATATTTTGGTGAGATATTTTTGATGATTAGTGATTTGGTGATAAAATGAGAGAGTTGAAACAATATTTATGGTAGATGAAATAAAATAAATTTCGCTCTAGAGGCAATTATTGGAAGTATTAGATTATTTAGTATCTTGCAACAATATTGTAAGTACCTTGTAAATATTTGATTCTAGTTTATAACTATTTTGTGGTGTTAAAAGAGTTATAAATGTATGTCATTTAGTAATAATTTGAGGTTTTTCAATATTAGGAATCAAAAAAATATATTTCTCTTATGAGAAATATGAAGAGTTCCCTCTACCTTGAGTTTGAGGAGATGAAGAGTTAGTGAAAGTAGAAATTTCAAGAGTATTGTGAATGTGAAGAGTCTTATATCCAAGTTTTATGTATTGAATATAAAGAATTGTAATGGTGATCGAATAAAGCTTGCAATACATTGTATTTGAATTACTTATGTAGATATATTTCTCAATAATATTTTTAATGAGTTATTTTTCATTATTATTATCATGGATTGAATCTATGTCATTATATGAGGATTTAAACTTAAGATCATATGAGAAAATTATTTATATGCTAATAGTGGTATTAGATCCATGTTAAACATTTTATGAGAAAGAGCAATGTTTGATGAAAACAATAGAAATGAGAATGGAGCTAGAGCCTTGGAGTTACCTATAGACTGTTTGTAAAATACTTTGTGAGAAAGAGGATGAAGAGAAATATTACCTTGATAAATGAACTATAGAAAAGTAGCAAGTTCATAATTAAAAGAAAAATAGAGAAGAAACACATTACACAAGAATTTATCCTAGAAAACCCTTTTGAGAAAAAAAACCTAGCAAGAATATTTCCTTATTGTATAAACTTGACCATCTCTAATACAATAATATCTTTATCCATGTTTCACTTTCTTTCACTTGCAATAGCATTGCTTTTGCATTCCACACACACACCACAAATCCTCATTCAAGCGATGTTTTATATACCAACAAGAAAAGAAGGGGAATTATAATACCATGGGCTCAAATCCATGGGTTGACTATACATTAACCCAAAACTACCCATATGGGTTGTTGTGGTTGCTCCACAACGTACCCCAAAATTGGGGACCCACATTTTTGTTTTTGGTATTTGGGTGTTTGCGTGTTGGTTTCGAATGTCTAGTGCTCGGTTTGTTTTGAATTTGCATTTATCATTAGTTTTTGTCAATAATATTTTTTTTGTCGACGATATTTTATTGTGGATGACTTTTTTTGGTTGACAACTTTTTCTTGTCGACGATATTTTATTGTCGACAGCTTTTTCTTGTCGACGATATTTTATCGTCGACGACCTTTTTCTGTCGATGACTCTTAGTCGTCAATTTTCTATTAGCTTTTTGTTATGGTTACATTTTATGTTTTTTTCATTTGAGTGCTTCAGGTAAGCTTTTTGTACATATAAATGTTTAAAATAAAAAATGAAGTTCAAGGCCACAACGGACATGTATATGTATAAGAAGTATTTACTCAATATTAATATATATATAATACATATTGTAGTATATAATATAATATGATATTTTATATTATATATACAATATATATTATATTATATTTAAAAATAAAAACAAAAATAAAAGTAAAAGAAGTAATAAATTACCCATCTATTATCGGAGTTTAATACCCATGATAGATGTGTATAAGATAAATGAATTGATTATTTTTGGCTTACTAAAAATGATAGGTTAGTTTGTGTCTAATAAAAGGTTTTTGTCGTCTTAATTCTTTTTGCAGAGACCTCGATCAAACCCGGTGAATGTGGCAGCATCAATGCAGACAAGGCAGTCGAATGGGGACCATGGATGTGTTCTTTGCGATGGCAGAATGATAACTACGGAATGGTTGGCAGGTTTGGCAACAAACAAAACGGAACGTAGGCAACGGTTTTATCGACATGAGCAACAATCAATGGGGTAACTATGTGGTAGACTGTGTTGAAGCGTTTCCTCTATGCAAAATGCCAATCAGGGAGAATGTTATAGATTTGGAGGTTACCGGGCATAGTGGACAACCGGGTTTAACAGTTGAAACAGATTCAGGAAGCACGGTGAGAAGCATGGTGGGGGACGTTTCGTCTAATGACCACCATTACAGGCAGCGTGTTTCAAATAGAAGCCATGGATCATTCGACGAACTAGATCACTACGATGACATGGACGTATGGCAACGAGAATGACCGGGAGACAACAGTAGATTTGTAGAAGAGCCGAACATCTCGACGTGGCGATCAATAGGGAATAAATGCCATTGGCCATAAGGATGGCAATTGAATATTCACATGAGCATCGTGGTTACGGGTCTCATTGTGCACGAAAGTGAATGCAGTTAGACGACATCGCAGCGCAGCCGGGTGAAGTACGAACGTCGAGGCATGAAGTGTTAGAAGACGTCACGTCAGAACAGAGAGCGCATATTTATCAAACAGGGTTCACGAAGCCGGACAATGAGGAATCACACCATCGTGGCAGGCCCATGTCAGATTTTGGAGGGATTTAATCAGATCTGATAGCTACCTCGATATAAACAAATAATGGTTAGGGCAGTACTTCGTAACAATCCAACGTGAAGGCAGTGAGAAAGCGGGTTTGGCACAAGGGCGTTAGCGACTCAACAGGTGAAACGTGCAGGTTTCAACGATGATGACTCAAGACGTAAGGCCATGAGGTGTAGACGACCAGAGACCGGAGGCTTCGATGGAGAACAACGTGGATTTCGTTGGACTAGAATGGAATATAAGGCCACCATGCATTGGTCAAGCTAATGATGCACCACGTGGATGTTAGCCTGGAGGGGTGCGTGAGAGCAGTTCATGGTAATGGCCGATGTTTCGTAACAGTGAGCACCCACCTCGAAGACAACATGCAGCTCTACCACAGCGAGATTAAGGGGTCTAAATTTGGGGATGATTTTACTTGTTTATCTATAAAGCTCTTCAAAGTAGTTGTTTGTTCATATAAACAAACATACCTAAAATCATTAAACTGTTAGCAAATAATCACGGTTTTATTTAATATGAAGCCCTCCACGGTAAAGGTTGTAATGAAATCATAATAAAAGGAATGTTATCATACATAATGGGGTGAAACCAATATATTTCCTTCTTGTCTTATTATAAAGTGTTACGGAGAGAGCCAAAAAAAAAAAAAAAAAAATGTTTGGGAAAGCATTGGAAGGGTCCAAAGCAGGTAATGAAAATCCATGGAATGAAAATGAATGAACATAGAGAACCTTTAAATGTCCCATCAAAGGAAGGATTAAGGGGTTGGAAACTTTTCAGAGAAGATTGCAGGAATGAAGGCAAGGCCTTGGCACTGGGTTTTTCTGGATATTTTCCTTCCACAATGGATTGGTTTGGGAAAACCAGAAATTTTGCTATTGTAAAATGACACATTTTTAATGCAGGAGTTTTCAGAAATTTGCATCTTGTGGGCAAGAAAGAAGGAGATTCTCTTTGCATGCTATGGATTTAATGTCTATTTCTTTTCTCTTTTTCAGATTTCGAGTTTGTAGATGGAGTTAATGCAAGTTTGCTTGGTTGCTTCATGTGAATGCTTGAACCTGAAATTTATTTTAAACCCTAGGAACCAACACTTAGTCTATGGGGATTGTGCTTGTTTTGCAAGTCCAATAGGTTAGGTTGCATGCATGGAAACCTCACATCTTCGGTTTTGTCGAAATAGGATAGCATCATACTGAATGCATTTTATTTTCAGTTTTCTGCATTTTCTTTCAACTTTTTCTGCATTTTATTTTTCTAGAAATTTTAATTTTTTTTTAATTTTCAGGCATTAAAATAAACATTTAAAAATTTTCAAAATCCAAAAATAATTTCACCATTGCGTAGGTTATACTTCAGACTTCCAATACGCACTTTGAAATTTCATTTTCGGAGTTGTTTAGTATTTTTAAAAATTCATCGAAGTTGTTGTTTTACTGCAGATTTTAAAAATCCGAAAATAGAAAATTTCCATTTTAAGGTCAAATTTCATTTTTTCAGTTTTTTTTTGCACTCATGAGCCTATGATGACATTCCCTTCATGAAAATTCCAATTTCATTGAAGGTTTTATGTTTTATGGCATTTTACAAATTTCCATTTTTGGAGCCTAAAATTGCCCTCTCTTCATAAAAATTCTAATTTTACGAAAGAGGGGTAATTTGAGTATTACATTGAAGGTCTTTTCTTCAAAGCACTTAATTGTTCATCTTGATGAAAATTTGATTTCATTTAAGAGGGATAAGTTAAAGTGACATTTAAAGCCCTTTATTCAAGGCCATAAATTATTGCCTCTTTGTGAAGATCTATTTCACCAAAGAGGGATGGTTTATCGATCACATTGAAAGCTATCTTCATCTTCATGATAAGAAGCCATATTTGGACTTAATAAAGAAGATAAAATCTACCTTAAAACTCTCAAGATAAAAGGAATTAAGGCACTACATCGTGGTCATATGAGGGCCAACTCACATTTGCTTTATTTTGGTTCAATGAACAATCACTAAAGTTTCATGGTAAAATAAACCAACATTGCCCCTTGTTTACAGTTACTTGCAATCACTAAGGTGTTCCAAGCATTTAAATTGAATATCTTTATTTGAGATTACTAATACACATATGCAAATGCTAATATAGCGGAGACCTTGGAGAAGTTGTTTGTTTAACTTCTTTGCAAGAGGGGATTTGGAACCCAAATCCTAAGGAAGAGTGTACTTTCACAATTGGGTGAAAATACCACTCAACAGATTGGCGCTAGAAGGAGGGCCTTGAATGGGTTTATTTCAGTGTGATTTAAATGCTATAGGGATTTAAATTTTGAATATTTCATGCCCTATTGATTATTATCTTTAGCCCTCTTTTAACAATACAACCTTGTAGTGTTAAAAGGAGGACATGAATTGCTATGCATTGTTCTAACGCTTTTTGATTGTTCATACAGGAATAATGTGTTTTGATTTGATTTTGAAAAATTTTGGTCTTGACTAACGAGGTTGTCTCCATGCAATTACTTTCATTTGATTTTAATGGATACATCTCTTGGTTGATGCTAACATGATTATTCATACGTTACATGTTTGATATTTGCTAGTCATTTCATGCTTATTTGTAAGGAATTATTTTGTCTAAAATGTATTTGTTGTCGGTATTATGCTCTTCACTTGCGTGTAATGCGATCTTGTGAATCAAAAAGCCTACAACACTAGGAGTATGCTCTTCACTTGCGCATATGCGATCTGGTGAATCAAAAACTAATTTACATTTTTAGAATATTGCTTTGTCATGGTTCCTTCTTTTATTCATGACTAACAAATTGGTTTTGAAGTTATATTTTGAGTTTTACTAATGACGACATACGATATAAGAGCTGAAGTAGCATCTCTAAGAGAAAGAATGGTATCTACGATGGAGGATCATTATAAGGGTTTGTCTATACATGGGATACCCTATCAAATTCCTAAAATGTTATTGGAGTTTCTACGATGTTTTAATCAAGAGGTGCCACTAGGATACTTGCAAAAATTGTATGTCTACAAGAATACATTATGTCAATTCCAAATTTTCTATGAGGAGGTGGCTTGTAAGTTATTTGCATACATTTTGGATGATAGACCATTCTTTTGGTATGGCCAACTACCCATGGAGGTTAGGACTTCTTGGATACAACTAGAAGCAACCTATATTTATCATTTTGGTAATCAGGTTGACTTAGAGATGTTGAAAAATCAGTTTACCTCCATACGTAATGAGCCTAATGAATCCTTGAGTCAATTCAATGGAAGATTTCATGAGTTGCACTCCCAAATGTGGGAAAATTTTAACACATCAGAAGAGGAAGCTATTCAAGTATACATGGGAGCCATACACCCCAAACTTGCTACATATTTAAAGAAAAACTTGGATGACCTGTCTCTAGAGACAATCTATGAGATCTTGGAAAAGGTAGAACAAGTTTTGGAAGAAGAAAAGGCACAACATGTTCACATGAGAGATTGTTCTTTTGGAGTTAGTGATGCCAACCTACACCAACCATCAAATATAGCACCCTCCACTCCAATGATACCTAAGGTAAATGATCAAGGGGATGAATTTGAAGGTCCAAATGTTACAACCACCTTAGATGTAGTCCAAGAGGAGGTGCAAATTGCTAAGCCAACATCCACCAATGAGGATTATGCAGAGATGATCTCATTCATAGAGATACACGATTATTTAGATGAAGGGGTTCTAAATTCAACAATGTTTGAAATATGTGATAGGACAGAACCTACCATAGAATTGGATGAAGTGGTTGAAAGTGAAATTGGAAGAAAATCAATAAATGAATTTGAAGATATGATAGAGTTTCACCACTTGTTCTTGGAAGATACTATTGATGAGATGTTTGAAATTAACGACCAAGAAATTCTTCACCCTCCAAATTGTGATGAAACGAAATCATGGGTTACCAAGTTGGACTATGATAGCCTTACAAATTTGAATTCAAAAAATGACCCACTTTTGGAAATAATTGAACCATCTAAGGAAGGTGAAGGTGAATTTGATGAGAAACACATTGATGAATTGGAAGATGTTGAAGAAGTAGTTGAACGTCACCACTTGACTTTGGAAGATGATTATTATGATGCTTGGAAGAAGTGGGAAGACTACACTCACTCCAAAACTGCTAATGAAACTTGTGTGCCAATTGATATACAGGACAACATAATCGCCTACTCAAAGGAAGATATTACAACTCCTGTACAATTTGAGGATGTTTTGGAAGAGGGTTTCAAATCTCATCAAATTTTGGAAGATTATAATGATCCTACTACCAAGGACAAAGAAGAAAGAGAATTGACAAATGAATCAAAAGATCATGTCACAAATACCATGGAGTTTCATCCCACAAATTTGGAAGATAATTTTTACAATGGTTGGGGAAGATATGAAGATGTGTTATTTCCTCACACCCCTATTGATGAAGCCTCTATTCCAATTTATATGCAGGATGTTGAAACTTCTACTTCATACGAAGATCTCACATTCACAAGATTTGAGAAGGTTACAAAATTCGATCATGTTGAATATAAATTCATTGAAGATTCGGATACAAGTTTGCATGATTATTTTGAGGATTCAAATGAAGAGATACCATGGATAGTGAACAAAGAATTGGAATTAAATGACAAAGTGGTTGATCTATTAGAAGCAACGCAAGTGATTGATCATGAAGATGAGTTACTTGACATACACTTTGACCAAGAATATTTGAGGGTTGAAAAGGATGGGCATGTTTTCAATTGGGTGCCCAATTTTGGTATGTTTGATGAACAAGTAATCAATGAAGAATATGAAGACCATGAGGTAAAAGAGGGAATTGCAAATCCTCACCAAGTTTTGGTAAATGAAAATGTGAAAAAGGTAAAATCTAAACCTTTGTGTCCAAACATCCAAGATTTAGGTGAAGATTTGTATAATTCAAATGATATTTATGATGAAATGCCATTGAAGGTGAATGAAGAACAAGGATTAATTTCTAACCACACCTTTGATAACATTACTTTAATGAATGAAAAGGAGCTTGATGCACTTAAATTGCTAAATCAAATTCATCAACAATTAATTCTTGAACCTAGGATAAAAACTCCTAATGATCCCCATTTAGTAAATATCCTAGATGCTTGTAAATTGTTGCACAATTTTGATTGGCCTAAGAACATGGAAAATGAATTAGCTTTGAAATTTTTAGAAATAGGCTCTTGCTTACAAAATTTCATTTTGAATAAAGAAAGCCTAGTTCTAAATCATGAATGGAATTATGAAATTTACACCTTAAAGAATAGACAAGAAAGAATTGAAAATCAACCATTGTCTAATCAATTTGGTAATTTGAATCTCACCTATGAGAATACTAATGGAACTAAATCTAATTGGTGGGGTGAGAGAGGAAAGTTGAAGTTGGTTGCATTGTTTGGTCTAATCTTGTTTTTGTTTGATTCCTTCCACATTTGGCATGTGTATCACATTATATGTCTGTTGGAATGCTCAAATCAGGTTTGGGATCCGGGAAAATGATAATCCAAACTTTGCACCATCTTGTATTATATTGTACATTTGTATATACTTTTGGTTTTTGTGTTTTGGTTTTGGGTTGGATCTCATTTTGGTTTTAAGTTTTGTGTGTTGGTCCTTTGGACACTTTTTGGTTTGTCTTGAAAAAAAAAAAAAAAAAAGCGAGATGTCAACTTATGTCCTTATGAATGTTGACTAAGACTAAGAGAATATGAAACATCGGAATTGTATTGCAGAAAGCTCCACGAGTATCACAAACACATTAAAGAATATCGTTTGGAACTTGTGATGCATGAAGTTGTCTGTTTTACAAATTATGGCAAAGTAGGTGGTATACTCCATCCACATTTCAAAAAAAGCAATGCATTCATCCATATCTCATGTTACATTCCACATTGCATATACATTTCATCTCAGTTGCATCTACATTTCAAATACAATCATTGAAAAGGTGTCGAATCCTCTTAGGGTTATTACATAACATATATTAAAAGGATCCTAAGGTTGGGAACTGATGCCCGAACTATCTTGAACCAAGCACGTTCTACACATATTAAAGAGGATCTTGAGAAAAATGGTCAAAACCATACTTGGAAGAAAAGGTGAGGCGAAAGGAGTATTTCGTGTCTATTCTATCATGCAACATAATCCTTAAAGCAATGGTTTTTACCACTCCCATAGAGCTTAAAGCCTAAAATCAGAGTAGTAAGGATAGGGTTAAATCCCCATCGAACTTAGGTTGAGGATCCAACTCCCCAAAGCTCTGATTTGACCTTCATGGAGTAGTAAGGATAGGGTCTAATTCTCATCTCGCTTAGGTTGAGAATCCGATTCCCCAAAGCTTCTATTTTTCCCATCTCAAGAACTTGAAATTCCAAAGCAAATATTTTTCATTCTACTTTCATTTCATCATTAATATTGGATTGGAAGGATCGTACTACATGTCCCTTGCAAGGATGGGTAGTCATCCCCAAGGTTCAAGAAATCAAAAGTAAAGCCAAATCCTGGATTATGGGGTTAATCTCCACCGGGGCTATAGACGCCTGACTGGCAATGGAGTATGCTCATGCGTGGCAACATGTCTTGTCTAAAAGCAAGACCACTCGATCGCTCAAACGGACAGAGCTAGCCTCGACAGTTTCATCCATAACAGGTTAAATCATTTTGTTCAAGATGAGGTAATGAACTCCAGATCATAGTAGTAAGGATAGGGTTAAATTCCCATCTCGCTTAGGTTGGGAATCCTATTCCCCAAAGCTCTGATTTCACTTACACTTGCACATGGGTTCAAGATGGTAGTGACACATAACCAACTTTGGGATCTAGTAAATTAATTCAATATACACATATTTGGTCCTAAGAGGGTTTGACAGTTTTAATATGTTTGTTCATGGTACTAGAAAGTTTGAGCCTTTGCAAAGCATGGTTGTTATATCTCTAGCATATTTGCCATACATTAAATCCTGCACAAATCATTCATAACCTCGCATATGCATTCAGGTAAAACTGACAATGGAAAGTTGAATGAGTTTCAAATGATAGGGAATGAAGCACACTGCACACACCAAGTTGATGCTTAACGATTCTGATGCTTCATGTATTTCTGATCTATTTGCATTCTTTGGATATTTGCTGACGCTTGTATTTGAGTTTTGTACGTATTTCAAGTTAGGTTCTCACCGAAATGCTCAGGAGCATTTCCCAGTAGAGTCGCCATTTGTTGTGGCCGCTCCACAACGTACCCCAAAATTGGGGACCCACCTTTTTATTTTTGGTATTTGGGTGTTTGCATGTTGGTTTCGAGTGTCTAATGCTCGATTTGTTTTTGAATTTGCATTTATCATTAGTTTTTGTCAATAATATTTTCTTGTCGACGATATTTTATTGTCGATGACTTTTTCTTGTCGACGACTTTTTCTTGTCGACGATATTTTATTGTCGATGACCTTTTTCTTGTCGACGATATTTTATTGTCGACTGACCTTTTCTAGTCGACGACTCTTTGTCGTCAATTTTACTGTTAGCTTTTTGTTATGGTTACATTTTATGTTTTCTTCATTTGAGTGCTTCAGGTAAGCTTTTTGTACATATAAATGTTTAAAATAAAAACGAAGTTCAAGCCCACGATAGACATGTATATGTATAAGAAGTATTTACTCAATATTAAAAAATTAAATAAAAATATATATAATATAATACATATTGTAGTATATAATATAATATGATATATTATATTATATATACAATATATATTATATTATATTTAAAAATAAAAATAAAAATAAAAGTAAAAAGAAGTAATAAATTACCCATCTATTATTGGAGTTTAATACCCATAATAAATGTGTATAAGAAGTATTACTTTAAAAAAATAAATAAATAAATGAATTGATTATTTATGGCTTACTAAAATGATAGGTTAGTTTGTGTCTAATAAAAGGTTTTTGTCATTTTAATTCTTTTTGTAGAGACCTCGATCAAGCGCGGTGAACGTGGCAGCATCAATGCAGGAAACCTGAGACAAGGCAGTCGAATGGGGACCATGGATGTGTTCTTTGCGATGGTAGAGTGATAACTACGAAATGATTGGCAGGTTTGGTAGTGAACGAAATGGAATGTAGGTAACGGTTTTATCGGCATGAGCAACAATCAATGGGGTAACTACGTGGCAGACTATGTTGAAGCGTTTCCTCTGTGCAAAATGCCAATCAGGGAGAATGTTATGGATTTGGAGGTTACCGTGCATAGTGGACAACCGGGTTTAACAGTTGAAATAGAGTCAGGAAGCACAGTGAGAAGCATGGTGGGGGACGTTTCGTCTAATGACCACCATTATAGGCAGCGTGTTTCAAATAGAAGCCATGGATCATTCGACCAACTAGATCACCACGATGACATGGACGTATGGCAACGAGAATGATCAGGAGACAACAGTAGATTTGTAGAAGAGCCAAACATCTCGACGTGGCGATCAACAGGGAATAAATGCCATTGGCCATAAGGATGGCAATTGAATATTCACATGAGCATCGTGGTTACGGGTCTCATTGTGCACGAGAGTGAACACAGTTAGACGACGTCACAGCGCAACTGAGTGAAATAAGAACGTCGAGGCATGAAGTGTTAGAATATGTCACGTCAGAATAGAGAGCGCATATTTATCAAACAGGGTTCACGAAGCCAGACAATGAGGAATCACACCACCGTGGCGGGCCCATGTCGAATTTTGGAGGAATTTAATCAGATATGATAGGGCAGTACTTCGTAACAATCCAGCGTGAAGGCAGTGAGAAAGCAGGTGTGGCACAAGGGCGTTAGCGACTCAACAGGTGAAATGTGCAGGTTTCAACGACGATGACTCAAGATGTAAGGCCATGAGGTGTAGACGACCAGAGATCGGAGGCATCGATGGAGAACGACGTGGATTTCGTTGGACTAGAAGGGAATATAAGGCCACCATGCATTGGTCAAGCTAATGATGCACCACGTGGATGTTCGCCTGGAGGAGTGCGTGAGAGCAGTTCATGGTAATGGTTGATGTTTCGTAACAGTGAGCACCCACCTCAAAGACAACATGCAGCTCTACCCACGATGAGATTAAGGGGTCTAAATTTGGGGATGATTTTATTTGTTCATCTATAAAGGTCTTCAAAGTAGTTGTTTGGTCATATAAACAAACATACCTAAAATCATTAAACTGTTAGCAAATAATCACGGTTTTATTTAATATGAAGCCCTCCACGGTAAAGGTTGTAATGAAATCATAATAAAAGGAATGTTATCATACATAATGGGGTGAAACCAATATATTTCCTTCTTGTATTATTATAAAGTGTTACGGAGAGATCCAAACCAAAAAAAAAAAACGTTTGGGAAAGCATTGGAAGGGTCTAAAGCAGAAAATGGAAAGCCATGGAACAAAAATGAATGGACATGGAGAACTTTTAAATGCCCCATCAAAGGAAGGATTAAGGAGGTTGGAAACTTTTTAGAGAAGATTGCAGGAATGAAGGCAAGGCCTTGGCACTGGGTTTTTCTAGATATTTTCCTTCCACAATGGACTGGTTTGGGAAAACCAGAAATTCTGCTATTGTAAAATGACACATTTTTAATGCAGGAGTTTTCAGAAATTTGCATCTTGTGGGTAAGAAAGGAGATTCTCTTTGCATGTTATGGATTTAATGTCTATTTATTTTCTCTTTTTCAGATTTCGAGTTTGCAGATGGAGTTAATGCAAGTTTTCTTGGTTGCTTCATGTGAATGCTTGAACCTGGAATTTATTTTAAACCCTAGGAACCAACACTTAGTCTATGGGGATTGTGCTTGTTTTGCAAGTCCAATAGGTTAGGTTGCATGCATGGAAACCTCACATCTTTAGTTTTGTTGAAATAGGATAGCATCATACTGAATGCATTTTATTTTCATTTTTCTGCATTTCATTTTCATTTTTCTGCATTTTATTTTTCTAGAAATTTTAACTTTTTTTAAATTTTCAGGCATTAAAATAAACATTAAAAAAAATTCAAAATCCAAACATAATTTCACCATTGCGTAGGTTATATTTCAGACTTCCAATACGCACTTTGAAATTTCATTTTCAGAGTTGTTTAGTATTTTTGAAAATTCATCGAAGTTGTTGTTTTACTGTAGATTTTAAAAAATTGAAAATAGAAAATTTCCATTTTAAGGTCAAATTTCATTTTTTCAGTTTTGTTTTGCACTCATGAGCCTATGATGACATTCCCTTCATGAAAATTCCAATTTCATTGAAGGTTTTATGTTTTATGGCATTTTACAAATTTCCATTTTTGGAGCATAAAATTGCCCTCTCTTCATAAAAATTCTAATTTTACGAAAGAGGGGTAATTTGAGTATTACATTGAAGGTCTTTTCTTCAAAGCACTTAATTGTTCATCTTGATGAAAATTTGATTTCATTTAAGAGGGATAAGTTAAAGTGACATTTAAAGCCCTTTATTCAAGGCCATAAATTATTGCCTCTTTGTGAAGATATATTTCACCAAAGAGGGATGGTTTATCGATCACATTGAAAGCTATCTTCATCTTCATGATAAGAAGCCATATTTGGACTTAATAAAGAAGATAAAATATACCTTAAAACTCTCAAGATAAAATGAATTAAGGCACTACATCGTGGTCATATGAGGGCCAACTCACATTTGCTTTATTTTGGTTCAATGAACAATCACTAAAGTTTCATGGTAAAATAAATCAACATTGCCCCTTGTTTACGATTACTTGCAATCACTAAGGTGTTCCAAGCATTTAAATTGAATATCTTTATTTGAGATTACTAATACACATAGGCAAATGCTAATATAGCGGAGACCTTGGAGAAGTTGTTTGTTTAACTTCTTTGCAAGAGGGGATTTGGAATCCAAATCCTAAGGAAGAGTGTATTTTCACAAATGGGTGAAAATACCACTCAACATGGATCTAAAAAATAGCTTAAAACCTCTAAAAATAATTCTTAGGGGCTACCACCCCTAAACCCATGAACAAGAGCTATAACCCCTATACCCCCACTCGAGGTTTGGCATGGCTTTAAATCCTAATGAGTATAGGAGGAAAGTGTCTATCCCTCTTAGAGTTAAACCTACCTGAATAACATGGAAATATTCAACACAATTCCAACATTCTCTCACTTGTTGAATACTTTCCATATGGGCTAAAAACTACCATTGTCAAATATCAAGGGAAATCATACCCATAGATATTCTACACCGAGAATTTGAGTAGGTATAACCTTTGTTAATGAATCAAATAGTATTATTCTCTGGATCAATTTTTTCTAGCATCACCCAATTCTCTTTAACTATATCTCTCACAAAAATGGGACTTGATATCAATATTTTTTGATAAATCATAAAAACTAGGATTATTTTCCAAAACTATTGCACTATGACTATCACTATCAACTATCATAGATTTTTTCTTAATACCAACTATTGAACACAACCTTTGTAGCCACATTACTTCTTTATAGGTATGAGTTTCTACAATGTACTCTACTTCTATAGTGGATAAAGCAACCACTAATTGATTTTTACTCATCCAACTTACTACCCCTCCAAATAGCCTAAATACATAAGCACTCATGGATCTTCTCTTGTCAAGATCTCCAGCCCAGTCAACATCCACAAAGCCTTATATATTTATAATATTATTATCTCCATATTTTTCTTGATAACAGATAGCATAATCTATAGTTCCATGTAGGTATCTAAATATCCTCTTCATAGCAGTCCAATGTTCCTTTCCTGGATTGGACATATATTTGCTAACTACTCCCACTACATGTGCAATATCAGGCCTAGTACAAACCATTGCATACATTAGACTATCAATAACATTAGCACAAGGAGCATGATGCATTTCTTCAATTTCCTCATTTATTTTAGGACATTATTTAGCAGATAACTTTTGACCAATAGGATATGGAGTACATATTGGTTTACAATCATGCATCCTAAACTTTTTTAGTATCAAATTAATATATTACCTTTGATTTAACCATAACTTTCTATTTACACGATCCCTTATTATTTCCATACCCATAATATTTTTTTTAGCATCCAAATCCTTCATGTCAAATTCAGAAGATAATGGAGATTTTAGTAACTTTATTATCTCCTTATTGTTACCAATTAGCAACATGTCATCCACATATAAAACAATGATAACAAAATTTTCACCTTCCTTTTTGAAATAAACACACATCTCCTTTGCTTTTTCCAAGCCCAAGTGTCAAAATAAACTTGTCAATTTTTTGGTTCTATATTCTTGGAGATTGCTTTAATCTGTAAAGATACTTCTTCAACTTGCATACCAAGTACTTCTTACATTTTACCCTAAAGCATTCTAATTGTGACATATATATGTCTTCATCAAGTTCACCATGTAGAAAAGTTGTCTTTAGATCCATTTATTCTATTTCAAAATCAAAAGTATTAGAAATAACCAAAAAAATTGTAATGATGTTAGTTTAGCCACATGAGAAAAAATCTCATCAAACTCAATTCCCTCAACTTGAAAAAATAATTTTGATACCAGGCAAGCTTTTTACTTCTCCAAATTTCCTTCTAAATTGTACTTTTTCTTAAACAACCACTTACAACCAACTTTTTTTCTTACAAGGGTTAATTTCACAAAGTCCCATGTATTATTTTTATTGAGGGACTCTTTTTCTTCCTCCATAGCCCTTTTCCAAGACTTATTATCACTTGAAGGAAGTGCCTCCTTTACAGTATTGGGTTATTCATTAGTAACTGATAAATTAAATGCAGAACAAAAATTTGAAGGACTATACCTTTCTAGGAGTCTTCTAACTCAATCTAATCTTCTCAAAGTTGGAGTTCCAAGTTCTGTATCTTCAACTTCCTCCTCACCTTCTTCCTCTAAATATTTTTCTTTAGACTCTCTCTATAATTCATATTCTTCTATAGCATCAAGTTCTACCATAGGTTTTTCCTCCTATTCCAATTTTACCTAAACTATTTCAGGTTCTTTGTTTGGTTGCATTTCCTATTTTGGAACCCCTTTTGTTTCTCTAAAGATCACATTACGATTGTAAGCAATCTTCTATGTTTTCAGGTTCCACAACTTATATCCTTTAAAACTAGTACTATAACCCACAAATATGCATTTTTTAGATTTATAGTCTAGCTTAGTATTTTTCGCTTTTGGGACATACATATAAGCTTCACAACCAAATTCTATTATATGATTGAGAGAGGGTTTCTTAACAGTCCACACTTCCTATGGAGTTTTTTCCATCAAAGTTGATGTAGGAGATTCATTGATGAGGTAAAAAGAAATTAACATGAAGTTTGACCAAAATTTCTTTTCTAACCCTGCATCACTTAGCATATATTTGGTCTTATCCATCAATGTTATATTCATCTATTCTACAACTCCATTTTGTTGTGGAGTATATGGAGTTGTTCTATGCCTTTCTATTCCATAGTCCTCGCAAAACTAATCAAATTCATTAGAGCAATACTCACCACCATTGTCACTTCTCAAAACCTTTATCTTTTTCTCTATCTAATTTTATACAAGAGCCTTAAACTCTTTAAAATTTTTAAAAACATCAAATTTTTACCATAAAAAATATACCCAGGTTTTTCTTGAGAAGTCATCTATACAAGTAACAATATAGATAGATTTACCTAATAATGGTACTTTTGTAGGTCCAAACACATCATTGTGAACTAGATGCAAAATTCCTTTAGATCTTGTAGCACTACTAGCTAACTTGATTTGGGTTTGCTTTCCAAAGAAACAATGCTCACAAAAATAAAAATTTAATGGGCAATTAGAAATTTCTTCAACCATACCTTTCATTCCTAATTCTCGAAGTCCTTTCTCACCAATGTGCCCCATGTGTTGATACCACAACATTGTCGTAACTATAGGAATAGTTGGAGCTTCTTATATCATATTAATTTCCTCTATAATCAAAGAGTTATTGCAATCAAGACTTACATTTCTAGCCTCAAGTTTGAAAATAAATCCTATAGGAACTCCCCTTGCCAACACTAGCCATCCATGAACAATATTGCAATTGTCCTTATTGAATATCATAGTCACACCTGTGTCATTTATATTACTAATATATATTAGATTCCTTACCAACCTGGATATGCAATGCACCAGAAATAGTTTTAATTCTTCCATATTTTAACCTCAACTTAAATCTTCCTCAATATATTATTTTATGTATCGAATTATCTCCCAAGAAGACTTCACCTTATTTTATATTTTTATATTCATATAACCCCTCCCTATGAGGGGTCATATTAAAATAAGGGCCTGAGTCAATCAATTTCATTCACTTGAGCATGTTGCATCTACAAATAGATCTCTTGAAACTTCATTTTTGGTCTTCATTTCTACAAACTTTCCTTCATCATATGAATGACTATTATCATCCTTTTTAGATATATAGTCTCTTTTATAATGCTGTATTTTACCACACTTCCAACATTTTCTTTTTTTTGGAACAACATATTTTCCGCTAGAGTTTGATTTCCTTCTATTTTTTTTCTTCTTTCTTGAGAATGACCTCTCATGAACAAGGCATCCTTACAATGATAATTCTCAATATATTTTTATCTCATTTACTCAGAAAGCAATGTTCCTACTATATCCTCTACTTTCAATATAGAGGTAGTATTGGTGATAGCCATAACTAGGTTATCCTAGGAATTAGGTAATGAATAAATTAAAGTAATACATTTTTCCTCTTCATCTATTTTTACATCTACAAAATTTAATTGACTTACCACAATATTAAAATCATTCAAATGTTTAGCCATAGAGTCACCATTATTCATCTGAAGTGAATACATATTTTGGTAAATTAGAAGGATTTCATTAAGAACTGGGTTTTAAATCCCAAAACCTATGTACAAAAATAGCATAAACTACTAAAAGAAAATAGAACACCAAAATGGGACACAGCCCCAGGCCTAAAGTACCAAAAAGACTAACAGGGGATGCAACCCCACCCAAAAAGTAAGAGGAAAGGAAAAAGGGTCACAACCCTATAAAAATAGACCCCAGCAAGGACAATCAAGCTTCGTGTAGGGTAGCCACAAAAATAGAATATTTGTAACACAAAATTCAATCCTCAGTGACTTCCTCATCATCATCTTTATCCTCATACTTCACTTGATCCTTGGGCTCCTCCTTGACATCAAACTTGTCATCGTCCACTGAGTAGGCCTTAGTCTTCTTGTATTCATCCTACCCTGAATACTCGCTAAATAAAAGCATGTGGAGAACCTCCCTGAGGTCGATAATGGAATTCATAATAGCATTCATCATACTTGTGGTTGTAGATATGATAAATTCCTTCAGGATTTTGACTTCAACGTCTATGTCCTCATCATCAACCTTTATTTATATCACTTTCTATTTGTCCTTCACAAATTGCTTTTGTAGGTAGGCTGATTTTTTATAGGCCCTTCAGATCTATAAAATTTGATGCTTATCACCTTTAAGTCATTCACAACTTCAATATACTTCATTTTACTTTCCAATAAGGACAAAAGGATAGGGGGCTAGTAGATTTCCCAGCTAGACTAGGTTTACTCAAGGAAGGGCTAGGGTTGGCATGGGGGCTAATAGTTAGAATGTGATTGTATATGACTTTAAAAATCCCTTGGTGGGAAGGAAGGTCATTTCCCTTCTTCTTTCTATAGGAGTTAATGGAATAATTCATGGAATTGATGAGGAATTGAGGGATATTGATGGGATTCACTTCACAAAAATGGTTAACAAAATCCAGGTGAAAACTATACACAAATTTCTCAGGGTTTTCAATGGTGATGAATTACATTACGAGATTCATCACATAATTCTATGGTGTGATGAGGTCCTTCCTATAGATACACTGCTTTACCTCTTTGTATATTTTCTCATTATCCTTAAATTCTTTCATCTCAACTTCCTAGTTGTGCTTCTCTGGATGAAGGGATTACCCTTTCACTTTCTGCCTTGTGATAGTGGACATGAGATTCACATCAATGTGGAAGATCCTCCCATAGATAGTAACAAAACCATTCTTCCAAGTCTCTAGGATATCCATGGTTATGTCAATTTCATCACCAAAGAACTTATTGAAAAAGAGGATAAAGTTCCTCTCAATCATAATTATTTCGGTGAGGGTGTCCCACTCTACCTTACTTGGCTAAAAAAAAATCATAATGGGTAAGGTTTTGAGGATGGGTAAATGACAAGTCGGGTTTAGAAGGGAAGAAAATGAGAGGAAGATATTTGCACAAAACACCTGCACACTACACCAATGAGCAAAAGGATAATTCAGAGGGAGTAGAAACTTGGGCTCGAGGAAACACACATATGGTTTTGGGGCCTTCCAGATGAACGGAGGGGAAAAAATGTAGGAGAATGTAAAGGAGATATGAATAGCACCAGAGTTTGATTTATGAAGGAAAACCCAATAATTTTGGGTGAGTTTTAAAAACTAACATTGTTAGGGTCTTCAATGCGTTTTGAGTTTGTCAAGGAAGATTTTTTCCCATTACTCTTTTGCTTATGATTATCCGATGAGGGAGTATCCCAAGGACTATTTTGAATATCAATTATGATCATACCTTGTCCTTCATGCATGAGTCTAGTAATAGTTTGATTATTGGACATTGACTAGAAAAATTTACTTTTGGAATATGAACAGTTACCGATGCTACAAACGTTTACCCTTGAGAAAATATGTTGTAAAACCCAATGTATGATCTTGGACATAGAACCATTGTAATGTCATATGAGGACCATTGAAAATTTAATTGCATTGCTACTAGAAGTCAAACATTTGGGAATCGTGATGCCTTGGTTCGGTCCATCTTGGAACTGAGTATTGTTTTGTCCAATGAGAGCGCTTCATTTGGGAAAAAGGTGAGTAAAGTCCTTGGAGGGAACTTCTTCTTGAATCATCCCATCATTAAAATAGGGAATGTGGATTATATTATTAGAAATTGGAATGCCACATGAATCTAAAAATACAAGAAAGGAATCTTGCCATAATTTGAAAGAATTGTTAGTATGAGTTTTCGTCAAAACTATTGAAATAATTTTTAGTATGAGTTTCCAGTCCATGTAATTATCCCATTAACGATAACATATTTTTTGGCTATACACCTTATTAGACTCTCTAAAAGTATACTAGAAAATATTCTGTGGATGGCTTAGGATAACGATCCTAGCCTCCTTAATGTAGTCCTTGATTCTCCAAGGCAGGTTTTTTTCTTCCTGAGGTAGTTGATAGTATTCAAATAATCTCCCTCGACAATGATGTTGTTATGGTAGTTATTTGCCAACTCTAGACCCCTCCACAAAGCTCTAGCTTTGACAACATTGCTGGTTTGAGATCCTAGGAATTCAGTAAAAGCAAAAATAAGTATTTCTATGTGATCTTTGAGGATACCTCCTACCCCTACAATTCTTGGATTACCTTTGGCAACTCCATAAAAATTCAATTTGAGCCACCCTCTCAGAGGAGGGATCCACTTAGAATTAATTCTCTAATTGGGTCTAGGATTAATGGATCTACCCTCAATGAAGATTTTTAAGAAATTTCCTAAGGACAATTCTACGTTGGAAGTCAGTTTGGAGGATGGGGGGATAAGCATGAAATTTTCTTTAGCAAAATAGAGGATTTTATTAAAAATGGAAGAAGGATTGGACATGATATCTGAGAAATCTCTGTAGTTTCTTTCAAGTCAAACTTTCCATAATAAAATGTGAAGATAAGCAGTCCAAAGAAATTTCAGTCGAGGATTGTGAAAAGGATTGGGCCATTGGAAAAAAAATTCAGATATGGAGTTACGCTTAGTCCACGATATGGAAAAGGTTTGGAGTAACTTTCTTAGGATATCCTCGGAGTAAGGGTAGGAAAAAATATGTGGTAGACAAATTCCCAGTTAAAAAGATGCAAATAACATATATTAGGGGCAAAAATGCCTCTCTTGATAAAATTGTCAATAGTTAGGATCTCATTTTTTAAAACCAGCCAAGAGAAAAAATAGATCTTAGGAACCAGGTTCTTTGGGCAGACCATGTTGTGAGGGAAGGATTGATCCTCAGAGATCAAAAGGATAATATAGGTGAAATTGAATAAAAACTCACCACTATCATTGAGATCCCAAAACAAATGATCTTTCTGATTCCCATAAGGGATAATGTTAATTGCAGTAAAGAATTTAAATTTGTTACTTCAACAAGATAAGTATTTTTCATGATTGGCTTCCAGGTTTTCTTATTGCCATTCCTATAAATAAAGTCGACAACTTTTAGCCCAAATTTAACATCAAGGTTGTCTTTCATTCTATACATATTTTGACATTCAATTAGAGGATAGTCTATGATACATCTATCATTTCAGAAATCAAATTTTTTGCCATCTCCAACTCTCCACTTGAGGCCTTTTTTTAGAATAGTCCTAGTATTCAAGATAGATTTCTAGAAATTTGATCCTCTAGATGGGGCTTGTTCATCCAAAAACTCTATTCTTTGGAGGTACTTCCTTTTGACTATTGAAATCCATTCACAATTATCTGTCAATAAGCACCAATACTATTCTAGAGGAATATTGTATTTACCAATAATTTTATCTAATACAATGCTCCCAACTTTTCCCATAACAACTTGTCATGGTCTCTATCAATACATTTAGCAATACTGAATTAGATAAGCACAATATAATAGAGCTCCTTGCATTCCTATTGATCTTTAGCCACTCCTCATCTATCATTCCTATTGGTTTTACTCTCAAGACCACAACACACTAATCTCTATCCATCAACAAATCCTCCATCTTGAGTTTCCATAACTCAAACCTCTATCCATTAATTTTTTTGATCTCTACCTGTGTGCTTCCTATAATTTTTCCTTTGCCTAGATTCTTTCATGCACTGCTCCCACTCAAGAATCAATTTATCCTAGGATTGAAACCCTTACTCCTTGAACAAAGCTAAAACCTAGCTTTGATACCAAATGAAGAGAAATAATACCCCAATAAACAAAAACTAGAAAAGTAGTAAATTTAGAATCAAAGGAAAAAAAAAAGAAACACATTACACAAGTATTTATCTTGGGAAACCCTTTTGAGAAAAACCTAGCAAGAATATTTCCTTATTGTATAAATTTGAACGTCTCAAATACAATAATATCCTTATCCATGTTTTTATTGCTTTTTCTTGTAATTACATTGCTTACACATTTCACACACACACACCACAAACCATCATTCAAGTGTTGTTTTATATACTAACAACATAAGAAGGAGAATTAAAATACCATGGGAAAAAATCTATGGCTAACTATACATTAACCCAAAACCTCCCATATGGGTTTAAAAAATAGCTTAAAACCCAAATACTGGTGAGTATAGGGGTAGAGTGTCTAGTCATCTCAAAGTTAACCCCACCTAAATAACATAGAAAATATTCAACATAATTCCATCGTAGGCTAATGAGATTACATTAGTAAGGAAGGCATATAGTGTCATAGTGAGAGCATCCCATTGAATAAAATATCATGATTAAGAGGATAAGCACTACTGGAAGATAAGCTTCAACATACGATCAGAGAACAACATAGAAGGTAAGAAGGAACTCTAAGAGGAATATATTAGAAAGATCAATGGAGTAGGAATTCATTACTGAGAAGAAACATAAGTAGAATGAGAAAAAAAATCTCATGCAATCTAAAGGGAAATATAAAAATTATAGAGTACACTGGTGTGTAAGATATTATATTTTCTACCTAAGCATAGAGGAGCTAGTTAGATTATTGTCAGTATGGAAGGTGTAACAACTAGATTGTAGAATGACAAAATTTCAAATCATTTTGAAAGAAATTATATCCAAGATGTGTGTTATCTAAGGTACATATTTTCAGCTTAGAATATTTTTCATATGACAATGAGTATTAACTAGAAATGAGGTGAATTTATAAGATGAAGAAAGAGATATTTAAAAAAAAGTAGAATAATTTTAAAATGAGATATTTGAAGAAGAGAATTGAAATATTTAAAAATTGAATAAAGTTATTATTTAAAAGGAATAATAGTTCATTATTATGTTGGAGAAAAATTATTAAAGTGAAAGAATAATTAAATAGGAATGAATTTTGTTTGAAAGAAAATTATTATATTGAAGATAGAGTTGAAGAAAGAATTTATTTATTGGAGAGAATTTTTTATTAAATAAGAAGAAATTATATTGAAATAAATTTGGGAGAAAAAAGGACTTCTACTACAAAGGAAATTAAATTGAAAATAAAAATGAAAGAAATAATTATTAAAGGGGATTGTAGAATCATATTGAAGGAAAAATAATTAATGAAAGTGCCAAATTATTGATTTACTTAAAAAAAAAAAAAATTGAAGAAAAGAGGAAAGTTTATTCAAAGGTTTATTTGAATTATTTTGAAGAAATAATATCGAAGATTTATCAAATTTAAGACCAAATTATTGATGATTATTTTAGGACATACAACATGGCAATTAAGAAAAGAAAGAAAAACAAGCATTTAGTATGCATCACCAAAGGATAGTATAGTTAAAGAAAAGCAAGCTAAAAATATTTTACAATCCATCTCTCAAGAAGCTATTGAAGATGAAAAATATGTCAATAAAATTAATGTGGCATTTACAATCTATTCTCAAAGAAGCTAAAAATGGAGATTTTTCAATACTTCAATGTTGCATAAATTATATTCTCAATGAAGCTAATGACTGCTATGAAAATGTTATTATAGTATCTATTAGTGTATGGAGAATAATATACAAGGAATTAATTACTTTTAATGTTCTTATGGTAAAATACATGAAAATAATGAAAATTTGAAGAAAAAACCTATGATGAAAGATGCTTGTTGTGACACAAATGATTTGAGGCCTATGAAAACAAGTATATGTTGTGATACTAGTGACCTATTTCAAAATAAAAATGTAAGTTGTGATACCATTGATTTAAGATCCGTGATGACATATGTGTGTCGTGATTCTAGTGTTCTTATATAGAAATTAAATATAGTGTGTGATACCAGTAACTTTAACATTGCTTGTGAAGATAAAGAATGATAGGAATTAATATTATATTATCCCTTTTTACATTGATCATGATGTATTACATTTAATACTCACATGGATCGTGCATATTAATTATCAACTTGTAAAGGTAGACATGCCTATAAATATGTTTTTGATTAATGTAATTCTTAGTTTTCATTTGTGCCATTTCGTGTTGCCTTTTAAGAGTGTTTCCCACATCATCGATATCAGAACAGGTTATGGGTTACAGGCTAGTATCCTCTTCCCCTAGGCCAATATTGGTTCAAATGGGGAATGATAATGCCTCCGTAGATCTATTTGTGGAGTAGTTACTTTTGTTTCAGATATTTTATTGCAAGATTTTTGTATATGGTTTCATCCCACTTAGGACTTGCATTTTTTACCATTTCCAAACTCTGTTCATGACCATCATTCATGATTTTGAGTCTCACTGAGATTTTTACCAACCTTATCAAAATTCAAGCTACTTTCATTGCCAGTATTCAGTAGCTCAAAGCTGACATCATCACTATTGCTAATGAAGACCTAGATACCAAAGATCTCATCCATGTTCATGTAGGTATTAGTGAAGAAGATCAATATTTCATCCCTGATCCAGAACTTGAAGAATTTGTATACTCAATGTCTTTCCACTAGACAATGTGGCTTCTGTTGTAGATCCAAGCTTCTTTGAAGCTCCTAATGCAGATCGGGACCCTCTAGTCATTGCAGATCCAAGCTTTCCAAAATTTATTGTAGTTGAAGAAATAGTTGCTATCTCTACCACTATAATTGTGCCTTCTACACTTCATGATCCACCTATTCCTCCTAGTGATGTTATCCTATTTTTGAAAGTTGAACAGTTTCCACCGCTGCATGATTCACTATTTTATGAAGATGATACTAATTTTAGGTGATGATATACTACCTACAACTTTCATATCATCTTCCTTGGTGGTTCCTCAGCTCCTATACATTTTTTCAATATGTTTCTGTATTTTCAGGCATTGCTTCCACACTTCATACCTACAACATCATGTTTTCGATAGTTATATGATATTTACCAGTATTGTATCTCTTTTCTAGTGTTGATTTGATTTGCTCTTTATTTATTGAGTACCATTTTGGACGTTTCCTACCATCGTAGATCAATGATTTTTTTCTTCAGTCCATTCACCCCCATGGCCTCCCCATCTCACCCCGTATTGATTACTAGTCATTATCCCTGGTCAAACATTCATACTACTTGCCACTTATTTGTGTTGCCATTAAATTAGTCGTTGTCATTCCACAATAGTAATTACTTTCTGTCCCTTGGAGAAATTTTTAAATTAAATTAAATTTTATTTAATTTAATTTAAAATTACAATATTTAATATTACACATATTTTTAAATACCATAATTATGTGTTAAATTAAATATTCTTCATTGATTGTTGCACATTCACATTTCCATAAACCCATAATTAAATTAAATTAAAATTTTATTTTATTTTATTTAATCCATCACTTACGTCTCCATTGATTGTTGTCCCAGTCCACTTGACCATTGTCCCAGTCCACCAATAATTTAATGTAAGTGACCCACAATTAACTAGCAATTTATCTTGTTGCTCCAGTACCTACTCCTATTGCACAAACATCTCTTCTTGTTTATACTACTCCTGCTCTAGTTGCATCTCAACCTATAGTTCCTCATTTGGTTCACACCACTCTGCATCCTACCTCCTTCACATTGCAGGACATTCAATGTTCGGTGGCATGTCAACAATTACCCTTCATACACAATCATCCTCTTCATATTGGTAGTCCACATTGCATCTACATGGAGCCTTATTATGGAGCATCCCCACGGCCTTCGGGTTTCTCCCAAACATCCTTCCCTTTATGAGTGCATTAGAATCTAATGCTTCTACCATGGAGAGGAATGATAGGGATTAATATTATATTATCCCTTTTCACATGGATCATGATGTATTGCATTTAATACTCACATGGATCATGTGTATTAAATGTTGACTTGTAAAGGCAGACATACCTATAAATATATTTTTGATTAATGTAATTATCAGTTTTCAATTGTACCATTTTGTGTTGCCTTTTAAGAGTGTTTCCCACATCAAATAATGTACAAAAAATGTATGTTTTGGCCATTATAAAGGCTAAAATGATAGAGTAGATGAAAGTAAAAAATATAGTAATAGTCCTAGATATAATAAAGGATAATGTAATGATATCAGTGACAGTGATAAAGATAGTAATACTCCAAGTTTTGTTGTTTGGTGTAATGAATTTAAAAAACATACTAAATATATTAGTGTAGAATTATTGATAGAATATAGTGACACAAATTCAAGAAAAATTATACCAAAAAATACCAAAATATGAAATCCTTAGACAAATAGGTAACAATGAATTCAAATGTAGACATTGTAATAGGTATGGACATACATTAGAGAAATGTTGGGACCTTCATCATTGTGAAATTTGTGGAGGAAATAACCATTCTCAAAGATATTGTTATAAAGAAAATAAAAACAATAAAATTAAAGTGAATCATGGATGGAAAAACTTGACAAAATGGAATAAGATAAAAGAAATGTTGAGTTATTTTTATAAAAGGAAAGCAATTTTAAAAAATGTTAGGACCCCATATTAACACTATTTTATGATTCTCATATTATTATGTAATTTTGTAATATTGTGTAATGGTATGTGGCAATTGATGTGCTTAGATAAGTGGAGACATTTCATGTAACTATTATCAAGAATGTAACTGATTTTGGTAGATGATACTTTGCATGTAAGCCAACTCTTGAGCATTAGGTTAAGGTTGCATGAAGTGTATCTTTAAAATACAAGAGTCCATAAATGAATGTATATTTTTGCATATTGAATGAAATTATTGAAGGAGGTTTCCCCCTCGAAGAGGCCTATGATTCTATGTTGTGATTTGTGAGATTGTTATAATTATGCATTTACATTTTGTATTGCAATATTTTGTTCTTTCATGAAATTATGTTTTTATTGCAATATTTATGTGAATGAGATTATTTTTATTAGAATATTCCTAACAAGTGGTATCAGAGCACTTTTCAGGGTTATGTTCCACTACAACTGTAATAGTTATTTTCTTGCCATTTTGATTGCTAGGTATAAGTTTCTTGTACTTTCAATTTTTTTCTTGTTTTGTAAAGAAAAAACAACATTTTTTTTATTAGTTTATTAGGTTAGAAACCCTATGTTGGTAATTTTAAAATATCATAAAGGAGTTGTCATTATTTGCTAACCTAGATTACCCATAAAGCATTTAGTGAAGGGAGGAGAAATAAAGCTCCAATACCCTAGGATTTAGACAACAACCATATAAGAAATTGAGATTCCATGTTTCTTTGAGTGTATTGGGAGGCCCCCTCGGATTAGAAGAAACTTTTAGCCATAGGAATATTTTTTGCCTTGCATTATCTATAGTACACTAGACATAGCATCTGAAAAGATCATCATCTTGTACTGTTATAGAGGTGGGTAGTGTGCTCAGGGTATGTGTGGAATCTTGCTTGAGTAGTGGTTAAAAATATTGGTTCAAGCACTATTATTTATCATTGTGGTATAATAAAGCACCTATGGGTAGTACATACACCTTGAATTAAAATACCCTATCTCTGTTGAATGTTAAACTTGTAACCAAAAATTCTACCACAAAAATTGAGCATACTGAGGAGACTTCATTATCCTAAAATTACTACATGAAATAGACAAAATAATTTGGTGATGAACATAATAGTCAAGATAGGTTCTATCAAGAATAGTTAGTCAAGACAGGTTCTATCAAGAATAGTTAGTAAAAATCAAGACAAATTATTCAAGCATTAGTAATAGTTGTTTGTGACATTTAAAAATCATAACAAACATGGATTTTTTAGTGATAGAATTAGACCAGATAGTCATCAAAATAGTGAGCTACAATGCCAATGATAAAATAATACCTAATAGAATAGTGTTAATAACAAATAATGTAGAGTCTCATAAGGGGTTGTCTAACAAAAAAAGAAATTTCTAAGTGAACTAATATTGGAAAAAAAATTGACAACACTTGAAGATAGCACTCTCCTAGAAAAAGAAGTCTAGGGTGCCCAAAAACAATGTTGTGATATATAGCTCATTGCAGTTTTCTCGTTGAGCTAATCAATTTGTTATATAACCTTCATGCACATTTTTTGGGGTGCTAAATTTTTTTATTATAGGACCTAGTCCATTACAATAAATTTTTTCAATCTGATCATTTTGATACATATCACCCAAACACTTTTCTGGCTCATTACTAAAAATAGTAACTCCTGGAACAATACTTATATATTTAGTAAGTCAATGGGAGTGGTCCAAATCATACCTAAATGGTTAGATGAATTAGAGGAGGGGAAAAACACCCAAAACACCCTTCTAAAGCAAATGCATATCACAATTTCTACTCTTACCAATGACTTTAAACAAGTGAGGGACATATAATAATTTTTGAGAAGTGAACACATGAGATCCAAAGCTTTATTTGAAGAAATATTCCTAGAGGTTGTGGAAAAATCTAGGGATGACCCAAAGGTGTTTGAGAATTTTAACATTGACAAACCATGTGGCAATTTCAACAATAAAGAGAAGGGAAACCATAAGGAGAAGGAATGCTATCATTATCATTTTGATATAGATACTCCATTTAAGATGCCTAAATTAGACTTTCCTAAGTTCAATGGAAAGGAAGTTGATGGGTGGTTATGTGAAGCATATATTTTTTTGAAACTTCATAATATCCCTAAATATTTGTGGGTCACTATCGCATATTTCAACTTTGAATCTAAAGCTTTACAATGGTATCAATGGTTATAAAACACAAATCTCGACCCTTCTTGGGAAGATTTTGAATCATAATTACTCACTCATTTTGACCCTAGTGAGTATGAGGACTTTACAGGAGCATTATTTAAACTAAAACAAACCTCTATGATTCATGACTATCAAACCCAATTTGAGAAATAGGCTAAGAAGACCAAGGAGTTGAATGAAGGTATTTTTTAGAGTCATTTTATTAGTGGTTAGAAAGATGATATTAAGGCTAGGACCAGGATGACCATAGATAGAATTTGTGTCAATGCAAACCTTGATTTGAAGCTTCCAACCTTTGTGGAGTTGGAATAAAATTCTTATTACCCCAAACAGGCCATTGAGTACAAAAATAAGTTGGATTTGTGTGTGGAGTATCACACTCAAGGACATATTTGGAGCCAATGTCCTTCTTTGAAGGCTAAACCTATGGAAGAACCTATCAAAGAGTATAAAGGTCCTAGATGTAATGTCCAAGGGTGGAAGAAAGTAGGTTCAGAAGCTCCTAATCATAATTCACAAGGTTGGAAAAGCATAAACCCTAAAAAGGGATTCAAATAGCCTAGACATGGGTAACATCAAGACAATAAAGAAATCATGAGGAAAGGCAATCTCCACAAGCTCCCATGCAATCAGAAGAGAAGGGAAAGTAGGCCATTACATATCCATATCCATCTCTAGAAATCAATGAAGAGGTATGTCCCATTATCAATATCCCCAACAAATTTTTAGTTCTCTCTGATCCAAATCTGTTTGAGCAAGAGAATGAACAAATTATCCAAAGCATGGAGTCTCAACTTCCTCAAAACCTCGACTCTCCTGCAACGTCCGAACCTTATCATCCTCCTCCTAAGACCTTCAGTCCCACAAAAATATCAAATCTCATAATGTCTTCTAGCCCTATAGTCGAACAAATAGTTCCTTCAAAATTTAGTCCCAAACACACTCGTAGCTCTATGAAATCCCCCATTGACTATGGGAGTGATAAAAAATGGGGAAGAACTTCTACAAGTGATCATTGGAAAAACAAATTTTAGGATGACATTGCTAATGGCATCCAAAAAACTTTATTTCCCCTATTATTTCTCAATCTTGAGATGAAACAAAAAGCACCAAACCTCCCTAAAACACTGGTAAGGGAGGCAAGAAATCCTCCAAAGTTCCTAAATGAAGATCCTCTCATGGAATGTGAGAGGTATTAATGGGCTAACCAAGTAGAGGGTAGTTAAATCATTGATAAGAGAGATAAAACCAACTATTTTCATTTTGCAAGAAACCAAACTTGATCATCATAACTCTACCTTTGCTGTTAAAAAATTTGGAGTAAAGGAGAATTTATCTTTAGTCAAGAAAGAGGATCATTATGAGGTCTCATCTGTTTATGGGATCCAAGAAAGCTCGTAGAAAAATTAATTAAATATAGTGAAATAATATTAAGTGCTATGTTTCAAGATAGAAATAATAATTCCTCTTGGATTATTTCCAGCATCTATGCACCAAACTCCTTATCTAAAAGAGCTCAATTATGGGAAACCCTTGGCAGTCTTAAAGAATATTTCAATAACATCCCCTGGATAGTTGTAGGAGATTTCAATTCTCCTCTTTATCCTTTACATAAATTTGGAGGCTTTGGGTTTCCTGAAAAAAACATGGAAGATTTTCATGAATTCATCAATGCTAATAATTTTATGGATGTCAAACTCAAAAATGCCAAATATAATTGGAGCAACAGAATATTAGGAAATTAGCTTATTCAAGTGAAACTGGATAGATTTTTCCTATCCCAAAAAGTTATTCAACTTTTTTGGGATGCCAATATCCAATATCTTCCTAAGGTTGGGTCTGATCACAGTCCCCTCCTCTTGGATATCCTAAAGTACAGTCCTTTCAAAAGGCCATTAATATTTGAGGTGATGTGGATCCACCATTCTAACATCAAGCACAAAATTTTCCAATGCTGGCAATAGGTTGGCCAAGGATACCCTTCATTCTATCTTTCCTAGAAATTAAAACATATTTACAAAAATATTAAAATATGGAACAAAGAAGTTTTTTGGAATTTGTTTGAAATCAAAGAATCTATTGAGGATAGGCTTCTTTCCATTGAGAACAAAATTCAGGTAGGACAGTGTGATGAGCAAATCCAATGTGAGGAAATAAGTATCCTAGCAGAAAACCACAACATTGTAGCTTGCGAAGAAACCTTTTGGAAGCAAAAATCTTGAGTTTTGTGGCTCAAAGAAGGAGATTTAAATACTAATTTCTTCCACACCTCAACTATGAGAAACATAAGTCATAGAGGAAGTAGTTTCTTATTTCACCAATATTCTTGGTGAGAGTAGGCCATCCTCAAACCTTGCCATGAATTCCATGCTCTATCATATTCCTTAGTTGGTTTCAAAAAATTCTAATTCCAAGTTTTTGGATCCTTTTTATGATGAGGAAATCTATTAGGATTTTTTTTCCATGCATCCTGACAAGGCCCTTGGCCCTGATGGTTTTCCTCCTTGCTTTTTTAAAAAATTTTGTGATATAGTTGGCCCTTATGTCTGCTCCACAGTCAGATAGTTTTAGTCATCAAAATATATTCCTCATGGCTACAATTTGTCTTTCATTACTCTCATTCCTAAAATCCCCACTACCAATTCCATGTCTAACTTTAGACCTATAAGTTTGTGCAATGTGGTTTACAAAATTCTCACTAAGGCCTATTGGGTACTGAATTACACCAAGTTTTCACTCGATACTACAACTATCTATATTCCTATTTTATGTCCAGACTTGCACCTGATAGCTATAGCTCAACACTTAACATTGGATGGACCAAAATAAAGTTTTCGATCCAACCTCCAGAGTAGGTTGGTTCCTTGTCAACTTAAACATGGGGTTGACACAATTATGCTCACTTAGGGTTTGAAGGTTAGGGTAAGAAAAGGCTAGGGTTAGAGAAATATGAACAATAGTGGATGGATAGGCTAACAACATTGCACCACCATAAAAATTTTTGAAAAACTAACCCAAATATACATAACTCATATCAACATTATCACAAATTGAATGAATCTTCATTCATTAAAGCACATAGAGAAATATTGTAGACAACAATTTCAATACCCAAACAATGATAATCCAAATAACAAAATTCACCAATATCTATATTCTACAAAAATGCACTCCCTAACAATAAATATCAAACTCAGAAGCAGATTTCAATTACTTTAACAACTAGTAATCCATTCATTTGGCACAAACTAACCACTTAAGTATTCACATAAATACAACTAAAGAATTCGAACCTCTAATATCAAGCATGAAGATACAAATTTTGAGGTGAAGATCAATGTAATGCTCCTTTCATTAGCTCTTGGGAATATTTACAGTAGCACGGGAAAACACACTAGAGCCAACCCTTGAAAATGAGGGTTTGACCTCTATTTATAGTTTTACAAAAATTAAAATTCACTAAGAACATTACAAAGATTTATTTTGGCAGCACAGTAGATAATTCTTGGTGGCATTTGCTTACTGGTACATCCTCTAGGAAATCCACTAAATCATGGTTATGCATAAGTATGAAATATCGTAAATTGGCTCTATTTAGGTTTTTAAATTTTTGAAAAGGCTAATTTTGGATCCTTTCACTAGGGGCCATTCACTCGAAATTTACAGGATGGAAGTTTTTTGGGGTAAATTCGTTGATCGTTGATAATCATAAAACTAAATTTATTTTTATTCGCCAACATAAAATTACATATGATTTTGATTTTCTCGCCCAATTCGTCTTCAAATTATAAATGATTTTATATTTCCCCCCCAAATAACCTTCAAATTATAAATGATTTTATTTTTCCTACCCAAATTGCCTCATATACTACCCATATATATACTGTACTGGGTACCAATAAATATACATCGAAAATACTCTAACTCAAAAATATCTCTGAAACAATGAAAAACTTAAGAATGTTGTAAAGGAGTTACTATCAAAATAAACCGATCGGTTGCAGAAGAGTCTCCATCAGTGTAAGAGGATTGGTTGCAAAGTCATCTATTGGCATAATATGATTGGTTGCAAATTCGTGTTTGTCGGTGTAAGCTGATCAGTTGTAGAGCCATGTCTGTCGACATAAGCTGATCGGTTGCAGAGCCATGTCTGTCAGTGTAATCCGATTGGTTACAAAGTCGTGTCTATCGACATAAGCTAATCGATTGCAGATTCGTGTCTATCGGCATAAGTCAATCAGTTGCATAGTTGTGTCTATCGGTATAAGCCAATCAATTGCAGAGTCATGCCTATCGAAATAATATTATCAGTTGTAGAGTCGTGTCTATCGATATAAGTTGATCGATTGTAGAGCCATGGCATAATTTGAACGGTTGTAGGGATTTTTGATCAAAATTTATATATCAATTATAGAGGTGTCGATATGCATTCCTCTAGTCGATTGTCATGCTTGTAGCTGATAATAATACTTGAAACCAATCATCATGATTTCAACTAATTGGCATGCCTACAACTAATCAAAATTCTTGTAGGTGCTCATCATGCTTGCAGCCACTCGTCATACCTATAGCCGATCGACATTCTTGTAATCGATTGACATGCTTACAGTCAATCGACATGCCTACAGTCTATGGTCATGCTTGTAGTTGATCGGCATGCCTATAATCGATCGTCATTCTTGTAGTTGATCATCATGCTATCTGTCATCATGTTAGCCTAAATTATTTCATATCGACCTAACACTTTTAAGTATTTCGTACATATTTTAGATTTTACAAATCGATATTCATATTCCCCAAAACAAAAAAATTTGCCACAGTTTGAAATTTTTTAGAGATAAATTAATGAAAATCACCACAGTTTGAAACTTTTTGGAAACAAATTATTGCAATTCACCATGTATACTTCTACAAATATCATCGGGATTCCAAGATATTTCATCTTGATTTTATAAAAAATATTTTGGGGCTGACCCCTTATGCATAACCCTTCATTGAATGTGGTCCGCCATGGTAGCTTGGGGCCTTTACAACTTGTTGGTTGTTTGGTACAGCTAGATTCCAGGTTGTTGGAAATCACGTATCATCATTGATTCTTCTTGGATATTGTCTGCCACCATCGATTTGTAACCACCTCTAGTTTAGCTTTCTTGAAAATCTTCGACACTTTAGCTTTCAACTAGCTATTCCAACTCTGGTGAAGAAACATCCCTAAATACCTTAGATTATTTGACATAATCTCCACTGTTGATCTCCCTCATTATATGCTTCTGATCAAACCTGATAAAATCATATCATAATGGTGGGGAGAAATGGTGCCATTCTACTTTAAAATGTTTGTGACATCATCCTTATATCTCAAAAACTACAAAATCATCAATTCGGCTCCTAAATGACCTAAAAACTAAGCAAGATCAAATTTGCTCTTTTTTCCTCAAATACCTTCATTATCCATAAGGTGCCTTCCAATATGCACAAAAATATTGATGACATCACTCCTTAATGACTTTTATGGATTCCATTCCAGGATGAGAAAGTGCATTAGCATATGATCATAAATCCAGACCCGTCATAGTGTAGAATGACCTTTTATCCATTTTACACTCTCATTAGAATAAAACATTCCACCTCGTCACCATTACAGAAAGGAGAAGTCAAAATTACCTTTAGTCATGAATCTACATCTGCTTTGTCCATGCATTCCGCCTTGTCACCATTTTAGATGCAAATGGTCTATGGGTTCTCTAGAATCAGGCCTTCCATTACTTAGCTGCCCGTGAAATTTTCCAAAATATTGAGCAGTCACCAATCCACACTTTTTAATCGCTGACATCATTTCCTCTTAAAAACTTTTTTGGATTGGAGAGGCGTTGCTAGTTTGGAGTCAAACACAAACATCTCCTAGAATCACTTCAAGTGTGAAAATACTCAAAGTTTCAGGCGAAATCATGCTTCCTTTTGTGGATCCACTCCAAAATACACGGTAGGGTATGCAAAATGAAGACCTTCTCACGTAGACAGAATTTTCAAAATTTTCCTAAGTATGTGGCCTTTGGGCCTACATTCTAGTGCCTCCTGGGTGGATTTGCTTGTAAAACCAATCAAACTCAGAGTCTTATCCATTGGGCCACGGATTCAAACATATTTATCTTCAAAAACATATTTTATAGAATAACTTCCATATAAACACTACTCTCTAAAAATTTTGACAGTCTGCCTAGAGAGTAAAGGTTCATATGAAAATTATGCGAATATATATATAAAATTTACTTGCTCATACAAATATTGTGTCAGAAATATATATCTCGCCACTGTCTTCAAAAACTTAGACATGACTCTACTCCTTTTATAATTCCTTATTTCAAGAAATGCCTTCACATATAGTTTGTTGTTCTTCTACGTTTGTAGGCTACATGTCTTTATTTCTTACCTCTGACAATTGTCAGAGTCAAAATAAAAAATACAAAGCTTATGCATATGTACAAAATAAAAATGAACTAAGTGTGAGCCCCTCCTAGGCTTGTAACTGATCTATATAGCTCCCCTTATTCCTTTTCTTCTTCTAGAGTAGGTGCTTTCCGACTTCTTTCTCCATGAGTATTTCCAAACAATTGAACCATTAATTCCAAAGATTGTAGGTCCTATTCCCAAAATTCTCCAGAGAGATTGGATGTTTCCTTGAGATGCTCATAAACATATTGTAGTTCTCCAATGTCTTCATAGTTAGTAGTATTCCCTCTATTCACCGGATCTTCCATGAGATCTCTCAAATAGGTAAAATCCATGATCAATTGGACAACTTGTTCTTGGGGTAGTGGCTCTTCTAAAGAATCTATTCTAGATTCATCCTGTAAATTATCATTAATGCTCTATTGGATCTCTTCCATAGATAACAAGTTGTGATCCTCCTTTCATAGGTCTCTGAAGCTAACCTAAACCATTTCTTTATTCAATTCAAAAACATCCTTTATCACTCTTTCAATCCTGTCAAATAATAGCCAGGATCTTTGAAGTGCCCTATGCTTTTTAACCAATATCCTGGTAGCAACTCTGGTGAGATTCCATTATTTATTAGGAATAGGTTTAGCAGAATCACTAAGTCTGCTATCCACCAACCTGTACATTTGTTCTTCTAGAATCACCATAGGCTACAACTCTTCAGTGATATGGTCTAGCTTTTTCTAAATATTGGTGAGTAGGTGGCTGACATCATTCAGATAATCAATAAAAAGTTGAAGCCCTAAACATTTCTCTTGGACCTCAAAAAGCAACTCTTTTCTAATTCTTTTCAACTCATTCTTAGAAAAGCATGTAGATTTAGCTTTCTCAATTTGAAGTTGATGCTTTAAATTTTGAATTTCCTTCACCTGATCTTCATTTAGCTTCTTTTTCTCTTCTAACTAGTCCTTTAGTTTATTGGCTTCTTGAAATTTCTCTTGCCAACCCTTAGCCTCTTTTCTCAGAGATTTTTCTACTTCCTTTTGATTATTCAGACTCTTATTAAGCCTTTCAACTTGTTTCTCCAATTTGTCTACCTTCTCTCTAACTAAATCATTCTTCACATAGAAGGTATCCAAGTGGGCTTTGGCTATAATTAGCTCATATTCCTCAGGAATCTTATCAATATCTTCTATGACCTCCTCCACATCTTAGTCTCAAGTTTGCTCACCAGTGGAGTCATAGATCTTGATATTATTTTTCTAGAAATAGGATCAACATACATGCTTCTTCTTCTTACGACCATCCTGCTAGAAGGCTTAGTAAGCTTTTTTACCCAATAATCATTTATACTCTGAGTGGTTGCCTACTCTTTTGACATAGTGATAGGTTTTGAAAAACCAACAGCCATAGGAGATGATGACACTAGAAACAAAAGGGCATACTAGATTGCCAATTATGGGGGTGAGGATATAGTTACAGTAGCCTCTATGACAAAAATGGACTCTATAACTACTACTGTTGTTGTTGCTAGTAAACTCATGGAAACTTATGCAAGACTAACAATCGAATGGATGGATACACTTGGAATGCAATGTCCCATTGATGGTGGTAATGAAAATATGGAAGTGAAGCGATGGTAGGTGAGGGAGTGGGAACTTTAGATGCTGAATATGGGATTTGAGGTGGCTATGAGGAAACAGGAGTGACTTGTACCTTGGCAGCTACTGATGACTTATGTGGTTAATTGTGAGAGGGAGGAGGCACACTTGTCATGTTTTCTTGATTAGAAAGTGAGGGATATTTCTTTGGGGACTCATGAGAATGAAGAGGAGAAGAGGAATTAGAAGCCACACCTTTGCCTACTGATGTAGGGTGTTCTTGTTATATCTTTGTATCTTGCTACTCCTAATCAATCAATTTTCCCGTAACAAAATTAGTTACTTCTTTAGCAATCTCCTCCATATCCAATTTTTGTTTCTTTGAAATCTATTTTCCTCTCTTTATTGGACCCTCTTAGTCCTTCTATGAACTAATTGAAAAGTAGTCATATCATTCTCAGAATCTTCTTCCAACACATCTTCTTGCACTACTCCAAAACGTAATGATTGTTCAGAAACATGTCATAATTAAATGGATATTGCAGGGGTAAAAGAAAGGGTTTTCTACTTAAATATTTCATCCTTTTATTTCTAGTTTATATCTATGTTTGGAGGTCGTGCTCCCAAAGCAAAGAGTTTAGGCCTAGATGTTGTTTCAAAAACTAGGGTACTGATAGCTTTTTCCTTAGAATATTTCATTTTTCTCATCAACTTAGCTCCCTTAGGAAACATTTCCACCTACTCAGTGGTAGGATGAAAGATATATAGTACTTCAACTGTTGTCAAGGGAGTTCCTAGTTCTTCTAGATGAGCCTCATGATATATAGGTAGATGGAGAGATTTAGAACCAGATTGAGTTTTTTCAACCATTAATACTATGTTTCTGACATCCTTTTGTTTCCAGGTTCCAATGTTTTTATTATATCTCCTTGAAAATTCTTTGTCAATCTTCATTCCAAACTTGGACTTAGGCTTTCCAATTTCAATCCTCATTATCCACAAATTTGTTATCTTTACTACATTCCATGGTCCCTTTTCCTCCTCTTCTTCTTCCTCTGCAATCTCTTCTTAAGGCAGAGGATCCTTTTTCTTGGTAGACTCAACCTCAATATTTTCAATTGTAGCCTTTGTAATCTGATGAATTGTCTTATTTTTAGGGTCAAAATCAACAAATTGCTCATAAAAATACAACCATGGAGGTATTTGACCCATCTTTGAGGCATTCCACTCTAAAATAGTAGTCTCATCATTGTTTCTATCTTGCTCAAAATGAGCTCTAGGCCTCATTTAAAATTTATAGGCCTTAGGTCCATTTAGGGTTTTATTCCTTGTAATAAAAATACCATCAGGTCCATAACTCCATATTTGGGGAATGTAAAATAGGACTAACCTTTCAAGGTATTAGCCAATTTGTTGTCTCTGCCCCTTCTTGGTGATGGTAATGTCATCCATAGTGTGGTGGGTAAGTAAAGACTTCCTCTTTCTCCTAGAACCATAGTTTGCATCAATATACTTCATCTGCCTCAGGTATTCTAAGGCAAAAATCCTCTCCATGACAAAGTGGGATAGGAGAAAAGGTTTACCCATGAAACCATACAGTTTGATTACCGTGCCCTTAGTCAAAAAATACCAGTATCCTTCTGCACTCTTTATTCTCAAAATATGTTCAATTAAAGGTGTCAATATAGGGCACTTACCATACATTATCTTTAGGGAAAGTCCTATAAATTCCAAATTGAATCTATAATAGGACTCACTGCTCCTCAAATGGCCTTTCCAATAATAAATCGATAAGGTTTCCCCATCATTGGTTTTATCCTTGATCGAAATCCATGACATTATTTCTTTGGTGGCGACATAGATCATCCACACCAGACTTGAGCAATGCCTAAAACTAGGAGCATCAATACCCCTTTTCATGCTTACTAACTGCTCATGTATCCTCTGTGCGAGAAAAGCTGGCTAGTCAAAATAAATCACTTTAGTACCTTTATTTCCTGCATCCTTCTCATACATTCTTTCATTAGAAATACAGTATGTTGTAGCAATTTGATAGCCTTGTACCATTCTATCATAATATAAACCCTTTGTGCAAGCCAACATAGAAAATAGTTCGAGATTTGCAAATTCATCAATATGAAAAGGGACTTTCGGCATTTCATATTCATTTCTTATTCTTCTAAAATTAAAACTTAGCCATTATTGTATAGCCCTTTTCTTTACTTCTAAATTTACTATGTCAAATGGTCTGGGTTTTGAGGGTGGCCCTACTCCTACGACAAATAATTCATGGCATAATTCTTTTGTAATTGTGAATAGGGGAACACCCTCAGAGGTTTTAACTATTCTATTTTCAGAATCATAGAATTGAATCATAGTAGAGACTAATTCAGGGTAATGATGTATAGAATCATAGATATAGGTGAACAAGAAATATTTTATAGCTATAGTACCTTGTCGACGCATTGGATTTCCTTCGAAATATGGTAATTTGAAACCTGTCCTTAGGTGGGTCCTCCTTACTCTCATCATCATTGTATCTGTGACTTGTCTGGTCTGATGTACATGAGCCTGTAACCCTGCTCCCGTATTTGGTACCTCAGTGAGTAATTTTTTAGGGGCCATTTTGATAGTAGCAAAACTTTGTTCTCCCTATAGTTTGTGGTAAATTCTTTAAAAATTCACTCTACCTTTTACCACTCTAGGGATGCAAATAGATACCAAATGAGCGTCGTGTATGTCTTTTGTCACTTTTTTATTTTTTGTAATACACGTATCTTCCAACATTAATGTAGCTACTATGCGATATTTTCGTTGGTACACTTTCCAACATTTAATCATTCCCTTCGGTGACTCAACAATGGCACTCTATCTTTTCATTGGTTGAAATTTCAAATTGCACTGCCACCTCACTACACCCCTTCAGCTACTCTTGGGTCATGGCACAAGTTCGTTAGATTTGAATGCATGATCGTTCTCTAGTCTCCATGTGTCACGGTCAAAATTTTTGCTTGGTTCCACTCTGATTTTGAAATTGGTGGCTTGAGAAGCTTTTCATATCTACGGACACTTAGAAAATTTTAGGAGTGACTTTCTATCTTTGATTCTGCTCTGACAAAATTGGCTTTGAAAGGTTCTCGGATTGAGAATGCCTTTGACTTTATTTTGACCAACGACTCACCATTTCACAATAATATTTAGTGGATTTTCAATGCAGATTCGAGAACGCACGTCGTTTCGGAGAGCTTCAAATAGAATTGAGTGCATAATGAAACCATGTTGTGCACTTAGTCCATACTTAGTCATTCTTGCAAAAATTTTCCTTTTTTCAAAATTTTATCAAGAGAACTGATTACAAAGTGCATAAATAAATTAAAGTACAAAGTGCAAAAAGGAGGAAAATAATTATACAATGTATATACATATGTTACAGTGAAATCACTCCTTACACATAGTAGAGCTTGAGATGAAAACCATTCATTGGAATTGGTTATATGTTTCCCTCTGGATATTCCAGCTGGAATACATTGGACTCCTTAGAATATACTATTCTGAAAGGACCATCCCAAAAAGAATCAAACTTTTCATGCTTGTCTGGATTTGCTCTATCAATATTCCACCTAAGAACTAAGTCTCCAACCTATAATTTCCTAAATTTGGCCTTCTTATCAAACCATGATTTAATTTTTGGTGAATACTTTTGAAAAATGTTATATGCCTAAGCTCTACTCTCTTCTAATTTCAGTAAATGTGTCAATCTGGTTTTCACAAGATCTTCTTCTAAATCTTCCTCTAAATTGGTAAGCTTAAGTACTGGGATCTCAAAATGGATTGGTAACACTGCCTCCTTGCCATACACTAGTGCATAAGGGGAAATATTGATGGACTTCTTAATAGTAATCATGTTTGCCCACAGAGCTTGGTCCAGTAATAGGTGCCAGCTTCTTTTATTACCTTCCAGTTATTTCCTCAAAATCCTTATTAGGTTTTTTTTGGTAGATTTTTCAAGTCCATTATCCTATGGATAATAATTAGAAGCATTTTTAAGAGTAATGCCATACTTACTGGAAAACTCAATATAATTGGCTCTTATGAAAGCTGGGCCATTGTCACTCACCAAATATTTTGGAACTTCAAACCTTAAAATCAAATTTTCCATAAAAATGATCACAACATTTTGATCTAATTTCTTGGTAGGAATAGCTTCTACCCATATGATAAGATAATATGTGGTAGTTAAGATAAATTTATGCTCTACGGAGGAATTAGGGTTGATAACCCCTATGAAATCTAGCTCCCATTATTGAAAAGGCTCTTCAACTTGAATGGGCTTGAGGGGGGATGAAGCATTCCTTGTCCTTCCCACATATCTCTAACATTTGTCACAAGCCCGAGTGACTTTAAAAGCATCAGTGAATACAGTGGGCCAATAATAGCCTTCTCTTATAATTTTTAAATTTTTAATACTACCTGAACTATGTCCATCAGCTGATCCTCCATGGAATTCCTCCATGACCCTTTTTTGTTGGTCATCCTTTAAGCATTTTAGAAGAATTCCATCCAAGTTTCTTTCGTATAAGCCCTATGGTAGTAATACATATTTCAAAACATGAAACCCGTATCTTCTCCTTTGGGAAGCACTTAGATTAAGGGGGTATACTCAACTCTAGAAATACATAATAATATAGTCAATCTAATCATAGTCTTCAGTTTGTATTATTTCAACATGATTTTCTTCTATTGCTTGGCAAGCTATTACTTCTACCAAAGCTGCAACTTCTGTTAACCCTTGGCATAAAGCCCTACCTCTTACTAGCTTATTGGGATGTATTTCTACATCATATTCTTGGATTTTGGTAATCCAACCAGCTCTTTTGTCTCCTAGATCACCCTAAAGGATAAAACTTCTTACATCCGGGTGAACTACATATACCAGGGTCTTGCTTTGTACTAAATACTACCTGAACTTTTTTAGTGACTTCATCATAGCAAATACTTGCATTTAAATAAATTTTTATTTGACCTTATAATCATGGAGTGTTTGGGTCCAAAAGAACATAGGATGTTCCTCCCCTTGGTCATCTTTCTAAGTGAGCATTGAGGCATAAATTTCTTCAGATCCATATGCATAAAGAATAAAATCTTTGCTGAAATCCGGGTTTACCAGTACTAGGGCTATCACAATGAATTTCTTGATGATTTCAAAAGCTTATTTTCTAACTTCAGTCCACTTGAATTCGATATTTTTCTTAAGCAGTTCAGATATAGACCTTACTTCTTGTACAAAATCAAAAATTAATTTCTTGACAAAATTGATTTTGCCTAGGAAAGACTACAATGTCTTCTTATTTGTAGGCAAAGGAAGAGTGAGAATTGATGTGATTCTATTTGGATCTATGGTCATGCCCTCTTTTGATACCACATGACCTAGTAGATTTACTTCACGGACTGCAAAGAATGACTTCTTAGGATTGAGTGAAATACCAAATTCTTTGTATTTTTGAAAAACTTGCTCCAAGTGTGATAGATGATATTTTTTATCATGGGAAAACACAATCATGTCATCCAGATAAACCAGAATAGCCTTGTTGATCAGTTCTCCAAAGGCATAATCCATAGCTCTTGGAAATGTGGCTCCTGCATTATATAGTCTAAAAGGCATTCTCTGGTAGGCAAATGTACCTCATTTTCTGGTGAATGTTGTTTTATACTGATCTTCATCTTTCACCCAAATTTGGTTATATTTAGAGTAACCATCCAATAATGAGAATATTTCTGTTGCTGCCACTACCTGTAATATCTGATCAATCTAAGGGAGAGGGTAGTGATATTTAAGAGATGCTTGATTTAGATTTCTAAATTCCACACACAAGCGTAGATCCCAATTATTTTTTCTTACGGGTATCAAATTGGTTGCCCAAGTAGAATGTTTTATTAGGTATATGATCTTAGTATTTAATAACTTTAAGAGCTGCTCTATCATAATGGCTTTGATCCTTGGATTGACTGGCCTCTACTTCTGCCTAAATGGTTTTGCATTAGGCTCTAGCTCAATAGTGTGTTGGATAACATTTTTATCATACACCTTGAGATCTTCATATGACCAAGCCACAATGTCTTGGTATCTTAAGAATAGAGCTTTGATATCTTCTACTTATTTAGGTTAACATTGGATTATGACATTGAGCTTATTTTCTATACCAGCTTCAACTTCTTAATAGAATTTTTCATTGACCTTCATGGCTTTGGTCTTCTTTCTATCCTCATTATCAAACAAACTCTCAAGGGTGACCATCCCTCTTGGGATATTATTGTTTCTTAGTTGGATAATGCCCTGATAATCAATTTCATCTAAATTCTCCTCTTAGATAGTAGATAGACATACCTCTCTCACTTAGAAAATCAATTATTTGTTCATAAATTTCAAAAACCTGCCAAAAAATTTGCTTTTCTGGTACTGCAGGTCTGAAAATCATTTTAATTCCCTTGGCCTTATTAATTCCAAAGTCTACAGAAGGGTTGAAGTTAGCTCCTTTTGTTGCTAATGAATCATCCAGAGTATTCATTTCTTTGGGAATAAAATTTAAATTTAGGGCATAAAAAGATTCCATTAAATCCCACACCTTGTTTCTGTAATCTTTTAAGTGGTGGTGCTTATTGATGCACCTATTTATTACTTGATGGACTATTAGATCAGAATAACCATATATATTCAAAATATTTATGCCCATACTTTCTGCTTGTATCAATCCTAGACATAGGGCATTGTTGGTAAATGACCATGTCAGTCTGTAAGAAAAAAATTTATATTTTTTGATTGGGATTGTAGGACCACAATCCTGCATCGTTTCGATATTTAGCACCATCAAAGTGCATGATCTAAGTTTCTTTCTCTTAGATACTGGTTGGAAATAGCAAGGATTTTCTTATCTGATTCTGTTGAGATGTTGTATGTTCCCATACCAGTTCCTAACTGACTATGGTATTATTTGAAAGGCAACTCATCCTCTATGTCCAAATATTCAATGTTTTCCACCATCTCAAATTCTTCCAAAGGATTAAGATTGCATATATCTTCTTCAATATTTTCAATGTGATAAGCTAATGGTTTTTCAGGAGTTATCCTTATCCTTTTTCCTTTGAAAGGGATTACCATGCTATAATAATCCATGTACATACATCCCCCTAGATTTGCAGTAAACTTTCTTGAAAGACATAATCCAAAATAGGGTTCTAAGTCAACCACAACTATTCCTTGCACTATCGTCACCTCAGGGGCTCTAGGCAACCTCATCAGTATGTCTTTAATGACCCCAACTTTCTTGATAGGTGTCCCATCTAGTTGTAATACTCCAGGACAAGATCAGGTATACTCCATACCCATATCTTCACAGACTACTTTAGGCATAACTGTAGTGATGCTCCTAAGTCAATCATACATTTTTAGACTACCCAACCTTCCCTTCTTAGGGATATATAGAAAGGGGGAGGTTTATTCTTTAAAATAGCTAGTGTCATTTCTTTATTTTTTGATGGCATACTAAGGGTTTTTGTGGCCAATCTATTCTAAGGATTTTTGTTGAGAGAAGAGTTAAGCAGGTCAATCTGACTAGGGATGAACAGAGTGTCATACAGGCTAGCTTTTGATGGGATCCTTTTTATCTCTTAAACAATGTTGTATTAAGACTTAGTTAAGGAGAGTATTTTCAGCCCTCTTTCTTGCTCACCATATATTATTTTATATTTTTGGGTAGCCTCTAATATTTGTCTTTTACTAATAGAGGGGAACCTCAGTCTTTCTTGATCTTCATCTTTAGATCTCATTCGATATCCTTTTGTTTTCCTTTTCGGTATCTTAGGAAGACAATCTATCTTCTCTTTTCCCTTAGCTTGAGGAATAGGGAAGGTTTTATTGCTCTTAGGGAGGGGATCAACTTTCTTCTAAGAAGGGACTTGGAATTGTCCCATTTTTTGAGGGTCTACTTGTAAGGATTTTTTTCCAGACCTTGTTATAACAACAATTGGGCTATCCTCATATGACTCTTTTCCAACCATGATTTGATCAGAGTACCATAACATATTAACTCTCCCATTTTGATTCCTTTTAGCTTGATTCATAGCTTGTGAACATGGTGTTGGTACATCACACAAGACTGTGAGTCATGGGGGTCATTACATACTAAACACCAAATATTCACAAGAGTAGTATTTGAAGAACATTATGGCTCCTCGTATACTACATTCACCCTAACCTTAGTATTATTACTTAGACTAGGTCTCTAATATGTTTTTACATATGGGAATATCCTCTGTTGTGACCTTTCTTGGTCTCTTTTTTCCATTGAATTTATTCTATAACTCAGAGTTTTTAGAGTATTTTGTATATCCGAGATAGCATAAAAATCCTGAGATGATTGATAAGGAAAGAGAGAAAAAGGAGCTACATATGGCATATATTTTGGTTGAGAGATTGCATTATTTTGTGGATATGGGGATGATAAATACAAAGGGTCTATGTAAGAGGGGTTTGTAGATTGAATTTGGCTACTAGTGGTTTTTGAGTTGTAAGGAAATACAGTTTTGGGGGAAAGTCTTCCAATATTGATTAGGATATTTTTAGCATGAACCAATGCATTATAAATTTTGGGGAATGTTTCCACTCCTTATTGATGTTTCTGTAACCCCAACTTTGATCCAAGAGCTCGTATATAATACATATAAGCCAAACATGTAGCTAGTCTAGCAGTGGGGGAATTCTTTTCCATGTTTTGCTAAATCTCAAATTGAAAATTGAGACAGTTTCTTGCTGAGTTTTCTGCATGGATGTAAACTGATTAAGTAAAGAAAAATGATCAACGGATTCATTAAATTCCTCTATGAATGGCTCGGCTAATGCTTTCCATGAAATTATTGTATTGTCTTCCAAGGTTATAAACCAATGCAATATCTTTCCTCTGAAGGACAGGGCTATAATTCTTACAATAATATCTTCTTCATTTATGTTATGGATTTTTAACAGGTTCAAGATATCTTGATAGTGATCATAAGTTGCTTTCCTATATCCATCGTAAGTGGGAATAGCTTTAGATACTGCCTGAGGTATGGCATTCATTTGGGCCAATCTGAGATGACCAATTGTATTCCACTTGGGATACTTTAGTAATGGTTGATTAGGAGGCCCATTTTGTACCATATTTTTGGTTGTAGGTCTTATTAGGGGAATTATTTGATGGATTGTAGAATCCTCTTCCATAAGTTCTTCCTCTGTGAGAAAATCTTGATCTAAACTTCTAGCAAAAACATACCCTCTATAAGGTAACTCACAGTAAAAATAGTAGTTAGGGTTATTCATTTTGAAAGACCTAGTATACATGAAAGGACAATGGTCTACAGGGATAATTCTATTTCTAAGTCTAAATACCAGGGAGTCTCCATGTGAAATTGCTCTTCTTCGCTTACAAGGTCAAGATAATTCACCTAATCTTGATTCCTTTGGTTTGAGATAATAGTAACTCATTTGATGGGTTTCGTGTTCCTTGTGAATTGGTTGCATCAGGCATGCCAAAAATAGTTGGGCACTGAATTGCACCAAGTTTTCACTCGATACTGCAGCTATCTATCTTCCTATTTTTTGTCCATACTTGCACCCAATAGCTGCACTCAACACTCAACATTGGATGGACCAAAATAGAGTTTTCGATCCAACCTCCAAAGTAGGTTGGTTCCTTGTCAACTTAAACAAGGGGTTGACATAATTATGCTCACTTAGGGTTTGAAGGTTAGGGTAAGAAAAGGCTAGGGTTAGAGAAATGTGAACAATAGTGGATGGATAGGCTAAAAATATTGCACCACCATAAAAGCTCCAAAAAACTAACCCAAAGATACATAACTCAGATCAACATTATCACAAATTGAATGAATCTTCATTCATTAAAACATAGAGAAATATTGCAGACAGTGATTTCAATACCCAAAAAATTATAATCCAAATAAAAAAATTCACCAATATCTATATTCTACAAAAATGCACTCCCTAACAATAAAGATCAAACTCAGAAGCATATTTAAATTACTTTAATAGATAGTAATCCATTCATTTGGCACAAACTAACCGTTGAGAAGCAACACACCCCCACTGAAAAATCAATTTCATCCTCTGAAAATTCTGGACTTTCTTTTTGCAGCAGGGACCCTCTTGGTCATTTCCAGTGTTAATCCCAGATTTTGCTTGCCTCCTTGTTAAGTTGTGCCTTTTTTCAAGTCATTCTAGCATTGTTATTCCAAGCTTAACTTTCTAGATGCTAGGATCATTCATGCACAAAGAAAATATTGCACCGATACCGAGGAAAATCCAGAAAAACAGTTGCATAAATTCACTGAAAACCAAAACTTTCCATTTTTGGTAGTGTCGCGATATCGCGACACTTCCATTTTCAAAAATTTCACGATATCACGACAGATTTTGGCAAAAGCAGCTAAGTCATTTTTGTGTAGCGATTTTGCGACACTTTCCATTTTTGGAAGTGTCGCGATATCGCGACATTTCCATTTTTGGAAGGTGTCGCGAAATCGCGACGATTTCGGAAGAAAGTGCCGAAGGGAGAAAGCTGCAGCGATTCGCTGACATGTTCCAAAATCGTGGTCAACGCGGTCAACGCATGCAGCTGCGGGGAGGTGCAGCGATTCGCTGACGTCTCAAAATCGCGGAGTATTGTTTCAAAAGAGCTTAAGTTACAAAACTTGTAGTGATTCGCTGCATGTTGGTTGAGAATGGTAGCGATGCGCTGCACATTTCGAAATCAGGGGTGAAAATGGTAGCGACACGCTGCACGTTTCGAAGGCGAAGGGTGAAAATGGTAGCGATGCGCTACACGTTTCGAAGGCGAAGGGTGAAAATGGCAGCGATGCGCTGCACCTTTTGAGGAAGTCTTGCAAGACAAGCATGTCACGAAATCGCGACATGCTGGAGCAAAGTTGTATGGCGGCCAGCGAGAGGCGCAATTTTGCGACATGTCGTGAAATCGTGACATGTCGCGTTTTTGCGGCCGATAGGGGAAGAAGCAGCACGCAGCATTGGGACGTCGCGATTTCGTGACATGTCACGAAATCGCGACATGTCGCAGAATCACGGTAGGAGAGAGAAAGTCCTCAGAGGGCCTGAAAGTGCATTCCAGCTGAAGCAGAGGGCATCCTGGGGTAGCGACACGTGTCAAAGCGTGTATCAGACAAATTAGGCCGTGTGCAAGCATGCATTAAGGTTTTTAATCTGATTTAAATGTTAAAGCTTCTGATTTAATTAAAGTGCTAATCTAACTCATCTTTTGTCTTTCATGCAGGATTCCATCTGGCACTTACGGGACAACCGGGAAAGGCCATAAAGACAAAGTTAAAGTGCAGATTTGATCAAGGACCGCCATGCTAGAGGAGAAGATGCCGGTGAAGGCATTCAATGACAAATTTATGACCGAATTAATAGCATGAAGACCATCTCAACTCAGGGATGGCTTTGCGGAGATCAAATTGATGGAGAAGTGGTGACTCATCCGGCTCACCAGCAGAATTAATGGAGGCATTTATTTGCAGCTGCGGATGAATGCAAGTGGCTTTAGATTTTATCTTCTCCATTTATGGCAGCTGACTGCACTGATTTTCCGAAGGGTTAAGTTCTATCTGGACTTTGATTTTAAATGGATTTTTATTGTAAAACCCGGTCCTAGGGTTTAGAAAGATAAGATTTGCAGTTTGGGGAAGAAGATATTTCTGAAAAGATCGTGGTCTGTCCTGAGTCTATAAATACTTCTTCTCAATGTAATTGCGAGGAGGCGGAGACTTAGAAATAAAAGGCTTATAAGCAATTTCTTGCAAATCTTGTGAAATCCTTTGTTTCTGGACTTGGAGTTGATGTGCTTTAGCTTTTCTGTGATAGCATGGCCAGGAGCCTAATATTTTGCAGAGTGTGATAAGTGTATCTTCTTTTGTTATCCGTTCCATTAAAGTTTGTTAGATATATGCCGTAAATCTGCCATTATCAAGTTTAAATATGTTGTTAGGCTTCAGCTTGTTCTATTGTCTCGCTAGGGGAAATTACGGATTTGAGGTTAAGTTTGTTCTAATTGCTCTGTCTTCACCGTGTGAGCTAGGCTGCCGGTGAAAGATACCAGCTTTAACCAGCTGCCCTTGGATTTATAATTTTTTGCTAGATCTGTTTCACTCTGCCTTGTGCTCTTAGTTGAAAGTGATCTTAGACTGACTGGACACTTTCTTCTTTGATTTGTTCTGTTGTGAAGCTGATAGCATAGATAAGATTGATAGTTTAGGGTTTTACAGTTGATGTTGGGATAAACTTCTCTTTTTGCCTTACCCTACCCTCTCTTTGCTTACCGTGAATGATCCATTTTTATTTTCTTTATTTGTCTTTTATTTGAATCTACTGACCCATGAGAGCTAGATCAAGAATTCAAGTTAAATCTGATAAACAAGTGACAACTACTAAACAAGTTCAAGAACCCCCTGTAAGGTAACAGAGTAGTCCATATTGAAATCTATTCCAGAAGTAGAAAAGAGTGAATAGCCATTCGACCCAACTCTGTAACTCGCACCTTGGATAACCAACTAGATCCTAAAGTGAGTGGGATTCGTCCCGTGGGTGTCTCCGGAGCTTCCTTCCCATCCTTCGCGGGGTGCGTATGAAAGCCGGACCAACACCTAATTGGCGCTAGAAGGAGGGCATGAACTCAGTTCAAGTATTGTAAGGGCATAACAACAACATTTGTAAGGACCCACACTGAACTTCTAAGGTTGTCAGCATAGTGTCATGATTTTAACTTGCCAAATACGTAACCCGTTGAGAACTAAGTTATAAGTGCTTGTGAAAACTCGGATTCTACATACAGGGTAACAAGGTCCCACCCCATAGCCGGAGAGCTCCTTGTCCCTGAATTAGAAACTCCGAGAAGAAGTAGCCACAGAAGGGCCACATCTCTATCACGTATAGTTTTATCACCATTGATAGTCACTCCAACCAGAGCTCATAATATTCCTGTCAATCCATTAGCTATGGCAAATTGGTTGGGCTCCACAGCTTTGAACATTCCGGGTATAGCCCATGACTTGCCCATAAATCCAGAAAGATACCTCCCTAGGTATAAACATGATGGGACAAGAACCGCAGAGGAACACTTAGTTGCATTCAAGAATGCACTGAAGTTATTAAATGTACAACATGAGGATGTTGCCTGTAGACTCTTCCCGTTTACTCTCCAGGAGGGAGCTTATGATTGGTTTCTAAATCTTACCAATGATTCCATCACCAGTTGGAATGATTTAGAGAAAGTTTTTGTGTCACAGTTCGGGGAAGTGATAGACCCCAGTATTTTATATCAGCAATTTTCTGGCATCAAAAGAGAACTGAATGAGTCTATTAGATCCTATAATGTCAGATTCCAGAAAGCTTATGGTAGACTTACTGGGTATTATGTGCCTAATGCAGACCTGGCACTAGAGATCTTCAGAAATTCTTTAGATCCCATGACCTCTGTCTTCTTGAAGAGAGATGCCACTGTTACCAATTTGACAGAAGCTTACAAAGAAGCTTTGATTTTGGAAAGATAGTTGGGGCCCCAGCCTCTAAATCTTCAGCAAACTCCTCTGATTACATAGCTTACTCCTGTATTCAATCCTATCCCACATCATATGATGTTACCAGTCTGTCAGACTTTACCATCAGCAACACCATTAGCTGCAGCACCGGTTGAGAATGTACAGAACCCTGTGAAAGAAGCTGACAATGCAAGGATTGAAGAAGTCTCAAAGATTGTTCAAAAGCTGGCCAATGATTTTTTGAGTTTTAAAAGACAAACTTCTACTGGAGACAACCCCAACAGATATTCATATCAACCAAACAGATTTAACAGGCCCCCATATGAACCTAATAAAGATTACAAGGGTAAAGCTCATGATGTGAACATTTGTGATTTGGCCCTACCCAACTGGTGTAGAATTCATGCCACTTCTCAGCATGGAGAGTTAGACTGTCTGGAATTTTGCAATGCATTTGAGGCCTTGTCTGCAGATTTCACCTCTCAAGAAAATCAAAGAACTGCTGATGGCCCAAGTTCATCTGGCCACAGTGCAGCTATGGTCCTGGATTCTTTCTCTTTCCCGGATGAATCTGAGAATGTAGTTGAAATGCCTATGGATGAGGTACAGGCTTTCCAACAGTACATAAGAGATAACTACAACCTGAGGAACAGGAATCCTGAGCCAAATACTACATCAACTCCTCCTGACAACTCTCACAATATTCCTCCTGACCCCTCTCCAAGCAATAATCCACCTCCACCAAAGGGAGGAGCTCAGAGAGTACTAGATGTTGCTATTCCTCCACTTAACAAAGGATATAACATAGTGGAGGATATGAAAAAGATTAAGGCCAACATTACTCTGCATGAGCTGGCACAGATTTCAGAGCAGAGAGACAATCTGATAAAGACATACTCTGGCCCTGCTGCTAAACCTGTGGACAAAGGAAAGAAAATAGCCAATGCCAATCTGGCCATGTACAAGGAAAAGACTGAAGTTCCCCCATTTTTACTGACTGTCAGAATTTTTGGGAAGAATTTACATAATTGTTTGGTAGATTCAGTGCATCTACTAATGTCATGCCACTGGCAATTTGTCAACAGTTGGGGCTGACCCCAATGAAGTCTGAGAGGAGAGTTGTCCAATTGGACAAGTCAGAAGTTAAGGTTGTGGGAGAGCTGCAAAACATTCACATTCAATTGGCATCTGAGCCAAGGGCTCAACATAAGATCGAAATCCAAGTTGTGGATATCCCAATGGGGTATGGAATGTTGTTGAGTAGGGATTGGTCTAAGTCTCTAAATGGATATCTGGCAACAGACTTTTCACACATGTGGTTGCCATGGAAGGGTGTGGCCAATCAATTGCGGGTTGACAGAGAACCCAGGTACAAGCACACGATTACAGAGTACAATGCCGCAAATGAAACTGTCAATGTTGCAGAAGTAGACATTGGTGTCTACAATTTAACAATCGGGCAGTAGTAATAAATTTAACAAAGCTCATCCTCGTACATACTAATGAAGTTTGGACACTTCATGTGGATGGAGCCGGATGTAAGCAGTGGATCTCGGAACAGGGGCAGTCCTCAAAGGACCTCAAAGTCGACATTTTTTATGTCTTACCGCCCGCAGCTCCCATGTACTAATAATTTAGCAGTAGTATGAAGCTCCGATTTTAGGTTTAAAGTTTGCTTTGGATAAAAATGTGAAAAACATTCAAGTTTTCACCGATTCGTAATTAGTGGCAAGTCAAGTCAGGGGTAAGTTTCAATGTAAAGCCTCTTATCTGAAAGGGTACAAACACAGAGCTTGGGACCTGGTAGAAGGCTTTGATGCCTTTAACTTAACACATATACCCAGGGAACAAAATTCACATGCAGATGTCTTGGCATCTTCAGCTGCAAGTTTAAAGCCATTGGAAGATTTTAAGTGGGATAAGTTTTCAATTGAGTTAGTCCCCTGTCCTTCGGTTCCAAACAATATAGATAGCTTTCAAGTTTTCTCAGATGATCAGCAGATTGTGAACTTCTTACAGAGTACCAATACCTTTGAGAATGCTATAATTGATGAGGGCCAAAGGGACACCCTGATGGAACAGTTAGATGATGACAGGGGAATCATGAGATTGAAGGACAACAGAATCCCAAAGGGAATGGTAGAGCTGGAGAGGTTATTTGATGTTGACAAGATCAGGCAGAGGGTGAATTCTGAAGATTATGTGGGCACCACAGACAATGAGACTGAAAACTTGAATGTAGGCACTGAGGAGGATCCAAAGAACATCAAGTTGGCGAAGGATTGTGATCCGGAAATAAAGAGAAATATGATTGATTTCCTGCACAGGTCTAAGGATGTAATGGCCTGGTCATACAAGGATTTAAAGGTATTTGATCCAAAAGTTTACACCCACATCATACCTTTGAAAGAATCTTGCAAGCCTTTCAGACAAAAACAGAGGCATGTTAATGCTCTGTTAGAACCTCTCATTCAAAAAGAAGTGGAGAAGCTCTTGAGTGCAGCAATTATTTTTCCTATCAGGCATTCTACTTGGGTGGCAAATCTGGTGCCAGTCAGGAAGAAAAATGGGGAGATCCGCCTGTGTGTGGATTTCAGAAATTTAAATAAAGCATCTGAAAAGGACAACTATCCCCTGCCTTCTATGGATGAAGTCCTGCAAATTGTTAATGGATCAGAGATGATGTCTTTCTTGGATGGCTTCTCAGGCTACAACCAGATTTTGGTTGAGAAAGAAGATAGAATGAAGACTGCTTTTACCACCAAGTGGGGTACTTTTGCTTACAAGAGGATGCCATTTGGTTTAATAAATGCAGGAGCAACATTTCAGAGAGCAATGGATCATGCCTTCAAGGGGCTTATGGGAAAATGTATTGTGGTATACATGGATGATTTAACAGTCTTTTCCAAATCCAGATTTGACCATGTCAAACACTTAGAGTCTGTGTTTAACAAGTGCAGGGAGTTTGGCATTTCTCTGAATCCAAAGAAATGCATTTTTGGTGTAACAGAAGGTAAGCTCCTGGGGCACTTGGTCACAAAGGATGGCATTTCTATGGATCCAGGCAGAGTTGAGGCCATATCTGGCATACCATTTCCCAACTCCAAGAAAGAGTTGAGGTCATTCTTTGGAAAGATAAACTTTGTCAGGAAGTTTATCTCTGGCTTTGCAGAGATAGTTAAGCCAATGAATGACATGTTAAAGCAGACTGCCCAGATTGTTTGGACCCCAGAGGCTAAGGCTGCTTTCCAAGAAATCAAGACAGCCATTAAACAAGCTCCAGTTCTGGTAAGCCCAGACTTCAGTGCAGATTTTTATCTGTACACTTTCTCTTCAGAACATACACTTGCTGCAGTCCTGACTCAAAGAAGGGAAACCGGAGAACATCCAATTGCTTTTAAGAGCACTAATTTGAAGGGAGCTGAACTAAAATATTCTAGATTAGACAAACAAGCTTATGCTTTAGTAAGAGCAGTGAAACAGTTCAGACATTATATACTCAGAAGCAAAACTCATGCCATAGTGCTAGACCCAGCTGTGAAGTACCTTCTAAGTCAAAATGAGTTGGGTGAACTGAGGGGCAATTGGGTCACCAGGTTGCAAGAGTATGACCTGGAGATTAGGCCTGCTAAACTGATCAGGGGACTTGGTTTGTCCAGGCACATTGCTGAAATGCCTCCACAGCAGGAAGTTAATCAATTAAACTCTGAATCTGATGATTGGTATGGGGATATCATTCATCTGCTACAGTTTGGAGTTTGCCCATCCCATTTGAACAGAACTCAAAGGAGAGCATTAAAGTTAAAAGCTGCTCACTATCTCCTCAAGGCAGGTATTTTGTACAGGGAGAATTATGCTGGCATCTTCCTAAGGTGCATCTCTCCCAGTGAAGTCAGTGAAGTCATGGCTAGCTTTCATGAAAAACTAGGGGCAGGACATTCATCAGGATCTGCCACTGCACATAAGATACTGAGAGCAGGCTATTACTAGCCTACACTTTTTAAGGATGCACATCAACATGTCAGAACCTACCATCAGTGCCAAAAATTTGCAACCAAAGATGCAAACCGAGCTCTGCCATTGCAACCAGTTGTGATAAACAAACCTTTCATGCAGTGGGGACTTGATTTTGTGGGAGTGATCAATCCAAATTCCTCAGCAGGGCATAAATATGTTCTGACAGCCACTGACTATTGCACAAGGTGGGTTGAAGCAGCAGCCACTACAAGGAGTACGGCTCAGGAAGTGATTGATTTTCTTGAATCAAATGTCATAACTAGATTTGGGGTTCCCCTGAATTTGGTCTGTGATAATGGACCAGCCTTCCAATCATTGGAATTTGCAGATTGGGCATACCAGATGGGGATAGTTATCAGATTCTCATCCAACTATTATCCCCAAGGCAATGGATTGGCTGAGTCTACCAACAAGAACTTAATGAATGCCATCAAGAAGTCTGCAGTAGATAAACCCAGGCAGTGGCATACATTGTTGAAATATGCACTTTGGGCTGATCGAATAACACACAAAGTGGCTCTTAAGACCTCTCCCTTTGTTTTGTTGTATGGTACCCAGCCAATTGTTCCCATCTCCTTGAAGTTGCCCACCTACCAATTTGCCTTAGATTATTTTGAAGATCATGATGATGCTGAAGCCCGTGTTTTAGATCTCACTAACTTGCAGGATGAAAGACTCCAAGCCCTGGAGCACTTCAGTAGGGCACCAAGAAACTGTCAAGCGGTGGTTTGACAAGAGAGCCAAGGTGAAGGCTTTCAGACTGGGCAGACTTAGTGCTTCTGTGGGACAAGGCCCATGAGAAGAAGGGTAAGCACACAAAGTTGCAGCCACTGTGGATAGGCCCCTACCAAATTGCTGAAATATTGGGTAACAATGCATTCCGCTTACAAGACTTGGATGGTAATTTTCTGGACCTCCCTGTTAATGGTCAATACTTGAAACATTATTTCTCTGTTGTTCCATCCAATGTATCATTTGAGTGAGCTATAAAGAAGTTGTAATATGTGTACATATTGTGAATAGCTCTGCAAGTTTATTTTGCTTTAGTTTAGTGCTAGATTTCTGTACATTTGCTTTAGTTGTTTATTTCAGTTCTTTCTCTTTGCTGTCTGTTCAGTTTATTTATTCCTTTTGTCAGTGCAGTTTCTTTTCCTTTCAATGTCTGTACAGTTTTTTGTTTCAGTTTTAGTTGCTTTGCTTCTTTTTCTTTGCTGCCTGTACAGTTCAGTGTTTTAGTCTGTACAGTTTTATTTTGTTTTGCTTTGAGGCCTGTCTGTCCTTGAAAGTCTGTGCAAAGTCCTTTAGCTTTTAAAGGTTTCTGTCCTTTACCTTTGTCTGAGCAATCAATGAAAAGTCAGCCTACTGAAAATTGTTTTATTCTGAGCTGATAAATCCACAATCCAATGCCCATTCTGTTCACCATTCTAATAGAGATAGTCTGCTTGTACTGAATAGTAGAACTATTTTGTTATTCAGACAAAGGTAGAGAGATGATTGGATCTTGTGTCTTACTTGCCACAATTGTTTTAATAATAGAAAAACTGCTATGTTGTTTTGTTGGAGGAACTCCCAGGGAATCCAAGAAAAGCTGGTTATAAGAGGGGACTATGATTCATGCAATTATTTGGGTGTCCACAGAGGCTATTAATGCCTAGACTGAAATAGTCCCGGATTGATCAAATGATAAAAGAAAATTGTGATTTCTTTAAAGCTTTTCAGATATTGATATATTTCAAAAAAAAAAAAAAAAGATAGAGAGAGATGAAAAGAAAAAGAAAAGAGTTATATAATGAAAGAGGCAGCCAATATTATATTCTGCCCTACAGTTGTAAATTTGGGTCGTGTAAATCTAAAGGGTAACTCTGTCTAGGCTGTAAAAGGCTAAACTAGTAAACAGAGCTCTACTCGGTTTCCCCTTTTACAATCTAGAAAAGCTGATCAGTCCAAAGTTCATCATTCAAACCAGTCATCCTTGAAGAAAGTTTATACCCTTTGAAATTGCACATCAGAAATCTTCCTTGAAGTAATCCAGCCTAGTATGTCCTTGGGAAATTTTAACAGCTAGCAGTTAGCAGTCAATTTATTGTGAAGAATGTCTGTGGCAAGGCATGATGCATGGTCTTTTTGTTTTGAAGCCAGAGTCTTGGGTTCTAAAATAGTGCTACTATTTTACCCGCAGATATCGCCATTTGTTGAGAAGCAACACACCCCCACTGAAAAATCAATTTCATCCTCTGAAAATTCTGGACTTTCTTTTTGCAGCAGGGACCCTCTTGGTCATTTCCAGTGTTAATCCCAGATTTTGCTTGCCTCCTTGTTAAGTTGTGCCTTTTTTCAAGTCATTCTAGCATTGTTATTCCAAGCTTAACTTTCTAGATGCTAGAATCATTCATGCACAAAGAAAATCTTGCACCGGTACCGAGGAAAATCCAGAAAACAGTTGCATAAATTCACTGAAAAACCAAAACTTTCCATTTTTGGTAGTGTCGCGATATCGCGACACTTCCATTTTCGAAAATGTCGCGATATCGCGACGAATTTTGGCAAAAGCAGCTAAGTCATTTTTGTGTAGCGAAATCGCGACACTTTCCATTTTTGGAAGTGTCGCGATATCGCGACATTTCCATTTTTGGAAGGTGTCGCGAAATCGTGACGATTTCGAAAGAAAGTGCTGAAGGGAGAAAGCTGCAGCGATTCGCTGACGTGTTCCAAAATTGTGGTCAACGCGGTCAACGCATGCAGCTACAGGGAGGTGCAGTGATTCGTTGATGTCTCAAAATCATAGAGTATTGTTTCAAAAGAGCTTAAGTTACAAAACTTGCAGCGATTCGCTGCATGTTGGTTGAGAATGGTAGCGATGCGCTGCACGTTTCAAAATCAGGGGTGAAAATGGTAGCGACGCGCTGCACGTTTCGAAGGCGAAGGGTGAAAATGGTAGCGATGCGCTACACGTTTCAAAGGCGAAGGGTGAAAATGGTAGCGATGCGCTGCACCTTTTGAGGAAGTCTTGCAAGACAAGCATGTCATGAAATCGCGACATGCTGGAGCAAAGTTGTACGGCGGCCAGCGAGAGGCGCGATTTTGCGACATGTCACGAAATCATGACATGTCACGTTTTCATGACCGGCAGGGGAAGAAGCAGCGCAGCGATGGGGATGTCGCGATTTCGTGACATGTCGCGAAATCGCGACATGTCGCAGAATCGCGATAGGAGAGAGAAAGTCCTCAGAGGGCCTGAAAGTGCATTTCAGCTGAAGCAGAGGGCATCCTGGGGTAGCGACACGTGTCAAAGCGTGTATGAGACAAATTAGGCCGTGTGCAAGCATGCATTAAGGTTTTTAATCTGATTTAAATGTTAAAGCTTCTGATTTAATTAAAGTGCTAATCTAACTCATCTTTTGTCTTTCATGCAGGATTCCATCTGGCACTTATGGGACAACCGGGAAAGGCCATAAAGACAAAGTTAAAGTGCAGATTTGGTCAAGGACCGCCATGCTAGAGGAGAAGAAGTCGGTAAAGGCATTCAATGACAAATTTATGACCGAATTAATAGCATGAAGACCATCTCAACTCAGGGATGGCTTTGCGGAGATCAAATTGATGGAGAAGTGGTGACTCATCCGGCTCACCAACAGAATTAATGGAGGCATTTATTTGCAGCTACGGATGAATGCAAGTGGCTTTAGATTTTATCTTCTCCATTTATGGCAACTGACTCCCCTGATTTGCCGAAGGGTTAAGTTCTATCTGGACTTTGATTTTAAATGGATTTTTATTGTAAAACCCGGGTCCTAGGGTTTAGAAAGATAAGATTTGCAGTTTGGGGAAGAAGATATTTCTGAAAAGATCAGGGTCTGTCCTGAGTCTATAAATACTTCTTCTCAATGTAATTGCGGGAGGTGGAGACTTAGAAATAAAAGGCTTATAAGCAATTTCTTGCAAATCTTGTGAAATCCTTTGTTTCTGGACTTGGAGTTGATGTGCTTTAGCTTTTCTGTGATAGCATGGCTAGGAGCCTAATCTTTTGTAGAGTGTGATAAGTGTATCTTCTTTTGTTATCCGTTCCATTAAAGTTTGTTAGATATATGCTATAAATCTGCCATTATCAAGTTTAAATATGCTGTTAGGCTTCAGTTGTTCTATTGTCTGCTAGGGGAAATTACAGATTTGAGGTTAAGTTTGTTCTAATTGCTCTGTCTTCACTGTGTGAGCTAGGCTGCCGAGTGAAAGATACCGGTTTTAACCACTCGCCCTTGGATTTATAATTTTTTGCTAGATCTGTTCCACTCTGCCTTGTGCTCTTAGTTGAAAGTGATCTTAGACTGACCGGACACTTTCTTCTTTGATTTGTTCTCGTTGTGAAGTTGATAGCATAGATAAGATTGATAGTTTAGGGTTTTACAGCTTGATGTTGGGATAAACTTCTCTTTCTGCCTTACCCTACCCTCTCTTTGCTTACCATGAAATGATCCATTTTTATTTTCTTTGTTTGTCTTTTATTTGAATCTACTGACCCATGAGAGCTAGATCAAGAATTCAAGTTAAATATGATAAACAAGTAACAACTTCTGCAACTACTGAACAAGTTCAAGAACCCCCTGTAAGGTAACAGAGCGATCCATATTGAAATCTATTCCGTAAGCGAAAAAGAGTGAATAGCCATTCGACCCAACTCTGTAACTCGCACCTTGGATAACCAGCTAGATCCTAAAGTGAGTGGGATTCGTCCCGTGGGTGTCTCCGGAGCTTCCTGCCCATACTTCGCGGGGTGCGTATGAAAGTTGGACCAACACTAACCACTTAAGTATTCATAGAAATACAACTAAATAATTTGAACCTCTGATGTCAAGCATGAAGATACAAATTTTGAGATAAAGATCAATGTAATGCTCCTTCCATTAGCTCTTGGTAATATTTACAGTAGCATAGGCAAACACACTAGAGACAACCCTTAAAAATGAGGGTTCGACCTCTATTTATAGTTTTGCAGAAATTAAAATTCACTAATAACATTACAAAGATTTATTTTGACAATGTAGTAGAGAATTCTTGCTGGCATTTTCTTACTGGTACATCCTCCAAGAAATATACTAAATATGGTCTGCCATGGTAGCTCGGGTCCTTTGTAACTTATTGGTTGTTCAATGCAACTGGAGTCTAGGCCATTGGAAATCATGTATCATCGTTGATTCTTCTTGGATATTATTTGCCATCGTCAATATGTAACCACCTCTGGTTCAACTTTCTTGAAAACCGTCGATGTTTTAGCTTCCAACTAGTTGTTCCAACTTTGGTGAAGAAACATCCCTAAGTACCTCAGATTCTTTGATGCAATCTCCACCATTGATATCCCTCATTATATGGTTTTGATCAAACATGATAAAATCTTATTAGAATAGCGGAGAGAAACAGTGCCATTTCGCTTTAAAATATTGGTGATGTCATCCTTTTGTCTCAGAAACTATAGAATCACCAATCCGGCTCCCAAATGACCTAAAAACTAAGCAAGATCAAATTTGCTCTTTGTTCCTCAAATTCCTTCATTATCTGCAAATTACCTTCCAATTTGCACAAAACTATTGATGACATCACTCCTTCTTTATGACTTTTGTAGATTCCATTTTGGGATGAGCAAGTGCATTAGCATATGATCATCAATCCTGAACCGTAATAGTGTAACATGACCTTTTCTCCATTCTACACTATCATCAGAATAAAACATTCTACCTCGTCACCATTTCGAAAAGAAGTCAAAATTACCTTTAGTCATGAATCTGCATCTGCTTTGTCCATGCATTCCCCTTGTCACCTTTCCTGGTGCAAATGGTCTATGGGTTATCTGAAATCAAGCCTTCCATTACTTAGCCACCCATGAAATTTTCCAAAATATTGAGTGGTCGCCAATCCGTAATTTTTAATCACTGACATCATTTCCTCTTAAAAACTTTTACAAATTCGAGAAGCGTCACCAGTCCGGAGTCAAACACAAATGAAATCTCATAGAATCACTTCAAGCATGAAAATACTCTAAATGTTGGGTGAAATCATGCTTAATATTGTAGATCCACTCCAAAATACACTGTAGGGTATGTAGAATGAAGACCTTCCCACTTAGATAAAATTTTCAAAATTTTCCTAAGTATGTGGCCATTTTGGGCTTACAAGGCCATTGCATCTAGAATGAGGGATATCATCCCTACCATTATTGACTCCAGCCATGGAAGTTATGTCCAAGGTAGGTCTATTCTTGATGAAGTTATTTCCATTCATGAAGCCCTTCATTCTGCTCATCTAGATAAAAAACTTACCTTTGTATTGACTTTGGACATGAATAAAACCTACGACAGACTTAATTGGGATTTCCTAGTAGCCATCCTTCTGAGGTTTGTTTTTCATCCCGAATGGATTGATTTGATCAAAGGGTGCATTTCCACTCCTTGGTTCTCAATGCTAGTTAATGGATCTACTATAGGTTAATTTTCTAGTAGCAGGGGCCTTTGTCAAGGAGATCCCATATCTCCATTGCTTTTCATAATAGCTATTGAAGCCTTAGGTAGAACTATAAAAGTAGCCCATAGTCTCAACCTCATTTTGGTCATCAAATATGCTTCACAAACAAGACCAATTTCTCATAAATAATTTGTGGATGACATTATTATTTCCATGGTTGCATCTATGTTTGAAGCCATGGTGATAAAACATATCTTGCTCCTGTATGAAGATGCAGCTGGGGAAAAAATTAACTTCCACAAAATCAAAATATTATTTCTTATTACTCATGTTCAAAGGCAGATCAAGATATCCAACATCCTTGAATGTACTATGTCATCCTTTCTTGCTACCTATTTGGGACTCCCTTTGTTCATAGGTAATCCTAATGCTTCAATGTGGAACAATGTAATTGAGAGGTTGCAAAAGAAATTGGTTGGCTAGAAAGGAAATCTTCTGTATCAAGATAGTAAGGTCACCCTTACGCAAGCTTCACTCCAAAGTATTCTTATCTACTTCATGTCTATATTCAAAGTCCCAGAAGAAGTATGTCATAATATTGAGCAAATTTAGAAGAACTTCTTGTGGTCTGGGTCTGAAAACAAACATCATTTCCACCTTATTGTTTGGGACAAAGTATGTCAGCCCAAAATTTCTAGAGGACTTGGTATTATGAGACTCCACATCCTAAATTTAGCTCTTCTAGAAAATTAGACATAACACTTAATTACAAACATGGAGTCTAAGTGGATCCTCTTTGTCAGTTGTAAATATCTATAGGGTACATATTTTTATTAATGTTGAACTTCCTTCCAGAGGATCTAGTTTTTGGAAATTGATCTTGCATTCTAGATTCCTTATAGAAAGAGGTATTAGGTGGAGATTAGGTGATGGGCAACAAATTTATTTCTAGAATGACAAATGGTTATTAGGAGAACCTCTAATAAATAATCCTCATCTTGTTGTCCTCAAAGGTTACACTGACATCTTTTTTGGTCAAAAAGTTTCTAATTTCATCAGTTCTTAGCATGACAGGAAAAGATAGAAAATTATCAGCAATCCTACACTCTGAGGAATCTAGAGATTTGCAATTTCTTCTTAACTCCTCGGTCATTCCTTCAGGGAGTCCTCATGATAAAATCTTTTGGGAATTCATTAATAGATGGGATTTATCTGTTAATTCGGCTTACCAGCTTCTTTTGTTCCATGAAGAGCCACTAATCCCTTTCAATCTTATTTGGACGAAATACTTAATTCCTAAAATTACCCTTTTTGCTTGGGTAGCCATTCAGGAAAATATTCTTACCATTGACAACCTTCTCAAAAGAGGTCTACCCATCCCCAATAGGTGTTTTCTTTGCTTGTCGGACTGGGAATCCCCCCACCACCTTTTTCTTGCTTGTCCTTTCTCTTCTTCCATCCTTAATAAGATTTTTGACTTCTTCCACATCCTTTGGGTTGAACCTTGCTCTATTGTTGACCTCTTCTCCCAATGGCCAAACCCTTTTTGTAACCTTTGTCTCAAGGTGATGTGGTTAATTTTATATTCATCATTTTCTCTAGCAAGTCTGGCTAGAAGGAAACCATAGAGCTTTTTCTAATCTCATGCTAAGACCAGACTGTATTTTGAATAAAATTATTTCTTTTGCTACAAAGAATTCTTCCCTCTATCCTCTTCCATCCCATCCTGCTTCCTTCTTCGAGGCTTCCTTAGGCCTCTCCCTCAATTTTCCTATTGTGGATAGTCATCCGAGTCCTCGTTGTGGCCATTCCACAACTAGCCCCAATAATTGGGGACCCACCTTTTAATTTTTGTGTTTGGGTGTTTTTGTTTCATTTTGAGTGTCTAGTGGATTGGTTAGGTTCCTCCTTGTTTTTTTTTGTTTTGGTTAATTTTAATGTTTTGAATTAAATCAATTCAAACATTTAAAATTAATTAAATCAAATTTAATATAAAAGAGAAAGCAAGTAAAATAAAATAAAATAATTAAATAAAGCTTTTTGAATTTAAAAAAAAACAAGTTTATATATATATTTATATATATATATATATAAAAATAAAATAATATATATATATATATATATATATATATATATATATATATAAGTAAATAAAAAAAAAATAAAAACAATAAAAGTATAAATAAAAAGAAAAGTAGTGAATGAAGCCATGGTGCTTCATTCACCACGTTTTAGTTCATTTTTTAAAATAGTTTAAATTTAATGTTTTTTTTTTTTATTTCTTTTTTAAAATAGTTTAACTTTATGCTTTTAATATAGTTTATTTTGTTATTTTGTTTTTAATAAAAAAGCTAACTCAAGCTTTTTTGATGCATGTACAGGTAGATGGAAAACGTCAAAAGCTTCTTTAAATGTTTTTAGTATATTATTTTATTAGTATTTTTCTTTTCTTTGAAATGTTAAAAGTTAATTCACATGTGTTATATGCAGGTAAGGTGGAAGGAGAATAAAGGAAAGGAAAGAAAGACGTTATGGAAAGCCAATGAAGGGTTTTGAGAAAAAAATTGAAAACAAGAAAAGGAAAACCAAACAACAGCATTGGAAGGAGAAACCAAGGGTTTGGAAACCTGAAATGAATGGTCATGAGAGAAGACTTTAAAAACCAGATGGATGCACAGAAAAAGGGCTGGATATTTTGGGATTTTTTCGGAGGAGGAAGGCATACCGCTGGGCCGATTTTCACCATTTGGATGCCAACTTTGGGCATTTTTTTTTGCATTGTAATGGAATATTGAATATCTTTTTGCAGCAATTAATTGGAAATGTCTCAAGTTTTATGCATTTTTTATGGTTAACTTGATTTCGTTTTCAGTTTATTGCACCCTTTTCCTTTGAAGCTCGCACCGTATTAGATGTTGATTGCACGAAGTCGGGTCACTCTAATACTGGTTTTATGCAGAATACTAATGCTTGCAGGGTCTGTGGAGAAATTCGGGGTTGCAACATTTCTTTTTTCATTTTTTTTATTTTTTTTACTTTCTTTTTGCTATTTTTTTTAATTTTCAGAGATTAAAATAAAAATAAAAAAATGATAAAAATAATTACATGGCTGTGAAGAATGATGTAAAATCTATCATACGCAATAGATTCAGATTCATTCCGAGGTAATTTCAATTTTATACAAATTTTTGAAAATGGTTGTTTGATGCAGATTTTACAATTTCGGAATTTCATTTTTTCACATTTTGGAGTCAAATCAGATTTTTTCAGCTTCATATTTTTTATTTGCAAGCATAAAATAAACTTTCCTTCATGAAAATTTCAATTTCATCGAAGGGGGTTAATTTTATGGCATTTCATAAGCTATCTTTTTTGGGGCCATAAATGCACCTATCTTTATGAAAATTTCAATTTCATTAAAGAGAGGTGATTTTATATGTTACATTAAAAGGCTATTGTTTTAACACATTAAATTATTATTCTTTATGAAAATTATTTCATTAAAGAAAGATAATTAAATGACATTTTAAAGCCTATATTTCAAGGCTATAAATTATTATCTCTTTGTGAAAATTGATTTCACCAAAGAGGAATAATTTATTATTCATATCAAAGGCTATCTTTATCTTCATGATAAGAAGCTACATTTAAGGAGCCTATTCATCATTTCGGATTCACATTCATAGATAGATTTTAATCTTTACTTTCATGTTTAAAGAAGGATTTAATGCAAGGTAAAGCTTGATTAAAACCCACTTAATAAGGAAGATAAAATCTACCTTAAAATCCTCAAGATAAAAAGAACTAAGGCACTACATCGTGGTCATATGAGGGCCAATTCACATTTATTTTTATTTTGGTTTCATGAACAATCATTAAAGTAGCATGGTAAAATAAACCAACACATGCCCCTTGTTTACAATTACTTGCAATCACTAAGGTGTTCCTAGCATTTAAATTGATATATTTTTATTTGAGATTACTAATACACATATGCAAATGCTAATATAGCGGAGACCTTGGAGAAGTTGTTTTTTTTAACTTCTTTGCAAGAGAGGGTTTTGGAGATCCAAACCCTAAGGGAGAGTGTAATTTCACAATTGGGTAAAATTAACACTCAACATTTTGGCGCTAGAAGGAGGGCCTGAATTGGTTTACTTTATTTTATTTATGCTAAGAAATTCATGAATTGGTATTCATTGATCTAACGCTTTTGGATTGTTCATAAATAATGTGATGTTAAGAGTTTTGAATTGCTAAATATTTCAAGTTCATTTGATTAGCATCTTTGGTTTCCTCTAACACTCACACTTTGGGAGCTAGGAGGATTTGAATTGATTTATTTTATTGCTATTTAGATGCTAAATTGTTCATGTTACTTGAAATATTTATTTACAAAACATTGGTCTTGACTAACGAGGTTTTGTTTCCATATGATTACTTTCATTGATTCTAACATTCTCTATTTTTGATGATGCATTAATGCTAACATGTTGCAAATTTGAGAATGTTCTTCAATTTCATGGTTTAATGGATACATATCTCTTGGTTGATGCTAACATGATTATTCATATGTTGTACATTTGATATTGTTAGTCATTTTATGCTTATTTGTAAGAAATATTTATTTGACTAACAAATTGGTTTTGAAGTTATTCTTTGAGTTTCACTAATGGCTACAAATACTGGAAAGTGGTATGGGGTGCATGGTAATCCTTTGAACATTAGTGGAGATGCTCATGACTTACCCAAGAACATAGAGAAACTTTTGCCCAAGTTTAAGCACAATGGCACAACATTAGCCGAGGAGCACATTCAGTCTTATGTGGATATCCTAGTTAGATGGAATGTTGAACATGAGGATGTGGCATGTAGATTGTTTCCTGGGAGCCTAGATGAGGTGGCATATGATTGGTACATCAATTTACCCATTGGATCTATTACATCTTGGGCCCAATTGGAAACTACTTTTATCAATCAATTTAGGTTGCTCATTGATCCTGTCACGATTTATCAACAATTTGCTTCTTGCAAGAAGGAACCTAATGAGCCAGTGAGAACATTCAACATGAGATTTTGAAAGCTCTATGCAAGATTGATTGCTCCCCATACTATTGAGGAGAGTGGTGCTCTTCAAATATACTTTGGGGCATTGGATCCCTTGCTTGCCATGTTCACTAGGACAAATCCTTTGGTTACTAATCTTGCCTCGGCCTACATGGAAGCTATGATTGTAGATCAACAATTAAGGCCACAAGGTTATGGGATGGAGCAATTGCCTATGGTAGGACAACTAGGGGCTTGCAATCAAACCTCGATGGTAAATCAAGCATGGGCACAACAAAATTTGATATCAAATATTTTGCCCCATAATCAATTTTACCCTACCATACCTACTTATGCTCCCACATGTACTTATACGAGTACTTCTATCCATCCAACTACTCCATCACGGTTAGAGAATCATGGGGTCACTCATGGAGCCATTACAACAAGTGTTCAGGCTTTGTCTGTTGATATCAATCCAACTAATCCTACTACTTCTACCACTCAACCCAAGAAGCTTGTATCGAAAGTAAAAGAGCAAAATAAGGTGGTTAAGAAGTTAAGTAGAGATGTGGTTCCATCACAAAAATGAGCACATCAATGTATGCATCCAAATCATCCTAGGAAGAAAATTCATAATGCTAATCTTAATGATATTTCATGTTATGTTCCTTCAGGTGATAGAAGAGACTTTGATGTGACTTACATTGAAGTAAATGCCTATTCAGAATGTCTTGAAGAGCATGAAGATTTTGGAGAAGAAATTCTATGGATGGGTAACAAGAAGTTGGAACCAAAATATCAACATTTTGTTTTGGAAAGAAAAGATCTAGAATCATTACCCACAAATGAGGATTGGGATGAACAAACCTATGAGGATATGAGTTGGTCATGTGTACTCGCAAAGGAAGATTGGAGTGACTATATGGAGCAAGATGTAAAAATTGATCCCCTTATAGAAGCTCCTAAGCCATCAAAAGTGGTTGAAAGTGAACTTGAAAGAGAATCAATAAATGCATTTGAAGACATAACAAAATTTCACCACTTGTTCTCGGAAGATACTTTGAATGATATTGTTGAAACTGATGGCCAAGAAGATCTACACCTTCCAAATTGTGATAAAATTGAATCATGGGTTACCAATTTGGATTATGATAGCCTCACAAATTTGAATTCAAGAAATAACCCACTTTTGGAAATAATTGAACCATCTAGGGAAGGTGAAGATGAATTGGATGAGAAACATGTTGATGAATCGGAAGATGATGAAGAAGTACTTGAGCATCACAACTTGGTTTTGGAAGATGATTACTATGATTCTTGGAAGAAATGGGAAGAATATGCTCGCTCTAAATCTTCTAATGAACTTTTTGTGTCAATTGATATGCAGGATAATAGGATTGTTTTCTCGCATGAGGATATTATAAATCCTGTACAACCTGAGGAAGTTTTGGAAGAAGAATCAGAATCTAATCAAGTTTTGGAAAATGATACAACCATGAATCAAGAAGGAGAATCATTTGATTTGGGTTCCTTTGAGGGAAAAGAAATTGAAAATCTTGATCCACTTACTTGTTCTACAATGTCTATGCCATTTCAAAATGGGGAAATTTCAGAACCGAAATGGTTTGGGTTTGATATCACTGATGATCCAATTGAAAATATCACGTTATCTACAACAACCCAAGTGATTGATCATAGGGATGTGTTAATTGACCCACCCCTAGATAGACAAGACTTATGGTTTGAAAGTGATGGACATGTTTTTAATTGGGTACCTAAGTTTGGTGTCTTTGATAAACAGGTCATGGAGAAAGAACAAATGCTACATGATGATGATGATGAATGTCATGAGGAAAAAGAGGAAGTTTCAAATCCTCTCCAAGTAATGGTAAATGGAAAAGTGCCAAAGGTAAAATCTCACCTTTTAGGTTCCACCATTCGAAATGCAAGTGAAGGTTTGTCTAATGGATTGATGGATTTAAATACTATCAATGATGAAATGTTATTTGTGGTTGATAAAGAATTTGACTTAATTTCTCCTCACACCACTAATGATATTGTTTTATTGAATGAAAATGAAGTTGGTATGCTTGAAGTGTTAAATCAAGTTCATAATCAATTAGTAACAGAATCTAGGATAAAAGCTTATGATGATGCTCATTTAATAAATATCCTAGGTGCTTGCAAATGGTTACATGAATTTGATTGGTCTACAGATTTGAAAAATGATTTGGCTTTAAAATTTGTAGAAATAGGTTCATATTTGCAAGATCTCATATCTAAAAATGAAAGCTTATTTCTACACCATAAATGGAATTGTAAAATTGACATCTTAAAGAATAAACATGAAAGAATTGAAGATCAATTATTGTATAATCAACTTGAGAACTTGAAACTCCACCATAATATTATTAATGGAACTAAATCAAATTGGTATGGTGAGAGAGGTAAGATGAAGATTGTTGCATTGTTTGGCCTAATCTTGTTTTTGTTGGATTCCTACAAATTTTGGCATGCGTATCACGTTATATGTCTCTTGAAATGTTCTAATCATGTTTGGGATCCTGGAAAGTGATAGTTCAAATTTTTGCACCATCTTGTACCATATTGTACATTTGTATATAGTTTTGGTTTTTGTTTTGATTTTGGGTTTGGATTTAGTTTTGGTTTGTGTTTTTAGTTTTGTGTGTTAGGTTGTTCCCTTGTTTTGAGGTGATGTTTTGTGGTCGCTAACTTTTGGTCTCTGGCCCATTTGCGTGTTTCTTTGCTTAGTAGGGGGAGCACCTGATTTGAAAAACTGATGAACCCGAGAAAAGGGGGATGAGTTATTTGGTGATCATGCTCAGATGTTGGGACTAAAATGGTGGAAAGTGGAACAATGAAATATTAGCCCAAGCTCCACATGGGACCCACACACACATTAAATGGTGTTTCTGAAAGTAAGAAGGATGAAGTTGTCTTGATTATGCAACCCTAGGCAAAAATCTAAAATGCTCCACTTTGGCTTTCTAACCTAGTGAGACTTGATGCTTTTGCAAGAGTTCATTAGTATAAGCTATGCAACAGACTTTTCGAAGTCTATCATCTAGTTCAGGAAAACTCCACCGGGGCTATAGACACCTGACTGGCTGTGGGGCCCTGGCTAGGCAAAGCTTGATACTTAGAAAGAGAGAAAAAAAAGAAAAAAAGAAAAAAAAAAAGAAAGTGAGAACGAGCATTAGAAATCTTGACACACCTAGGATAGATGGGCTTTGCAAAGCATTAAGCGAACACATGGGTGAGTTAGATAAACCTCACCGGGGCTATAGACGCTTGACTAGCAGTGGGGCTCTATCTATAAAAGTCTTCACTTCAGAGTTGTACTTCATAGCCTAATGCAGAAAGGGATGATGGAATCTAGAGGACTTTCAGAAATGCAGGAAAATGAATCACTTTTGCACACACTGAGCAAAGGCAGATGGATTAGTTGTTTTCATTCTGAAGCTATTTACCCCCACCTTCTTGGGACATTGCTAAATTATTATGTCTCGCTAATCTTGCGTGTTTTCGTTTCAGGTTGGGTTCTTACCGAAATGCTCAGGAGCATTTCCCAGCAGAGTCACCATTTGTTGTGGCCATTCCACAACTAGCCCCAATAATTGGGGACCCACCTTTTAATTTTTGTGTTTGGGTGTTTTTGTTTCATTTTGAGTGTCTAGTGGATTGGTTAGGTTCCTCCTTGTTTTTTTTTGTTTTGGTTAATTTTAATGTTTTGGATTAAATCAATTCAAACATTTAAAATTAATTAAATCAAATTTAAATAAAAGAGAAAGCAAGTAAAATAAAAAAAATAAAGCTTTTTGAATTAAAAAAAAAAAAAAAGTTTATATATATATATATATATAAACAAATAAAAAAATTTAAAAAGTGAAAAGATTATATATATATATATATATATAAATAAAAAAGTAAAAACAATAAAAGTATAAATAAAAAGAAAAGTAGTGAATGAAGCCATGGTGCTTCATTCACCACGTTTTAGTTCATGTTTTAAAATAGTTTAAATTTAATGTTTTTTTTTTTTTTATTTCTTTTTTAAAATAGTTTAACTTTATGCTTTTAATATAGTTTATTTTGTTATTTTGTTTTTAATAAAAAAGCTAACTCAAGCTTTTTTGATGCATGTACAAGTAGATGGAAAACGTCAAAAGCTTCTTTAAACGTTTTTAGTATATTATTTTATTAGTATTTTTCTTTTCTTTGAAATGTTAAAAGTTAATTCACGTGTGTTATATGCAGGTAAGGTGGAAGGAGAATAAAGGAAAGGAAAGAAAGACGTTATGGAAAGCCAACGAAGGGTTTTGAGAAAAAAATTGAAAACAAGAAAAGGAAAACCAAACAAAGGTTGGAAGGAGAAACCAAGGGTTTGGAAACCTGAAACGAATGGTCATGAGAGAAGACTTTAAAAACCAGATGGATGCATAGAAAAAGGGCTGGATCTTTTGGGGATTTTTCGGAGGAGGAAGGCATACCGTTGGGCCGATTTTCACCATTTGGATGCCAACTTTGGGCATTTTTTTTTGCATTGTAATGGAATATTGAATATCTTTTTGCAGCAATTAATTGGAAATGTCTCAAGTTTTATGCATTTTTTATGGTTAACTTGATTTCGTTTTCAGTTTATTGCACCCTTTTCCTTTGAAGCTCGCACCGTATTAGATGTTGATTGCACGAAGTCGGGTCACTCTAATACTGGTTTTATGCATAATACTAATGCTTGCAGGGTCTGTGGAGAAATTCGGGGTTGCAGCATTTCTGTTTTTCATTTTTTTTTTTTTTTTACTTTCTTTTTGCTATTTTTTTTAATTTTTAGAGATTAAAATAAAAATAAAAAAATTAAAATGATAAAAATAATTACATGGTTGTGAAGAATGATGTAAAATCTATCATACGCAATAGATTCGGATTCATTCCGAGGTAATTTCAATTTTATACAAATTTTTGAAAATGGTTGTTTGATGCAGATTTTACAATTTCGGAATTTCATTTTTTCACATTTTGGAGTCAAATCAGATTTTTTCAGCTTCATATTTTTTTACTTGCAAGCATAAAATAAACTTTCCTTCATGAAAATTTCAATTTCATCGAAGGGGGTTAATTTTATGGCATTTCATAAGCTATCTTTTTCGGGGCCATAAGTGCACCTATCTTTATGAAAATTTCGATTTCATTAAAGAGAGGTGATTTTATATGTTACATTAAAAGGCTATTGTTTTAACACATTAAATTATTATTCTTTATGAAAATTATTTCATTAAAGAAAGATAATTAAATGACATTTTAAAGCCTATATTTCAAGGCTATAAATTATTATCTCTTTGTGAAAATTGATTTCACCAAAGAGGAATAATTTATTATTCATATCAAAGGCTATCTTTATCTTCATGATAAGAAGCTACATTTAAGGAGCCTATTCATCATTTCGGATTCACATTCATAGATAGATTTTAATCTTTACTTTCATGTTTAAAGAAGGATTTAATGCAAGGTAAAGCTTGATTAAAACCCACTTAATAAGGAAGATAAAATCTACCTTAAAATCCTCAAGATAAAAAGAACTAAGGCACTACATCGTGGTCATATGAGGGCCAATTCACATTTATTTTTTATTTTGGTTTCATGAACAATCATTAAGGTAGCATGGTAAAATAAACCAACATTGCCCCTTGTTTACAGTTACTTGCAATCACTAAGGTGTTCCAAGCATTTAAATTGATATATTTTTATTTGAGATTACTAATACACATATGCAAATGCTAATATAGCGGAGACCTTGGAGAAATTGTTTGTTTAATTTCTTTGCAAGAGAGGGTTTTGGAGATCCAAACCCTAAGGGAGAGTGTAATTTCACAATTGGGTAAAATTAACACTCAACAAGTCCTCCCTCAAATCTCAGGGCTCACTCTAAATGGACTCCCCTTCCTTCAATTTGGATCAAACTAAATTTTGATAGTGCTTCCAAGGGTAACCTTGGATTAGCTGGATTTGGGGGCATCCTTAGAGATAGTAGTGGCAGGGTTATCCTTGCATTTGCAATTTTTTTGGGAAATCAATCAAATCAGGTTGTTGAAGCTAGAGCTTTGTGGCATGGCATTGTGTTGGCTAAAGAATATTCTAATAAAATCATGGTCAAAGGTGATTCTTTGACTATTATCAATTACTTAAATAATTCCAAAAATCCCTCTTGGAGGATAAGGAACTACATTGATGAAGTTAGGACTATCAGTCAAACCTTCCAAGAAATATTTTTTTAGCATGCTTTCAAAGAAAGCAATAAGGTAGCTAAAAAACTTGCTAACATCAGTGCCTACTCCATAATATTAATGACTTGGACAAGTGGTATTCCTCAGGAGTTGGATGTTTTCATGGAGCAAGACATAATATCTTCAAATGAGACCATTGTTGATATGGAGTAAGTCAACCCTTATACAAATGGGAAAAATATTCATTGAATTTTTTTCCTTTTTCTTTGATTCCAATGCGACCTCAGTCCATGGTTTAATCAATTTTTTGGATTTTTCAACTTTAATCCTTGGTTCATTAATTTTGTTTCCTTTTCTATTGATTCCCATACAACCTCAGTTCATGGTTTAACAATTTTTTTAGGGTTTTTCAATCTTAATCCTCTATCCATTACCTTTCAATATTTTTCTATTTGCAAGTTTTCCATCTTCATTCACATCGTCTTCCATCCTTGCCATGCTATCCTTCACTTTCTCATCATCTGTTCTCTCCTATCATCCATTGCCATCATGTCCTCCCATCCTATCACCGCCAAGTCTCCCACTTCTCTGATTACCATTTTCCCACCACCTCCTTCCTCCTTCTATGTTTTCTCTTCCCCTCATGATTCATCCATTATTTCCTTCCCCCAGTATGCCTTTTCCATCATATGGGCATTTGGGATGGATTACCACATGCTTCATATATTTATTGTTTCATGCATTTTTTATCACAGTCTCCTCGATACATGTAATTTTTCCTATCCCCTATTCACTTGGTACCCTTATCGAGATGACGATTGTTTTATTTCCAATATCAAACCCATGAATATTCCTTTTTATAGATGCCCTATTTCAATTAATTTCCATCTCTGTTCCCTCCAATTGCATCTTCAAAGTCATTGCTTTTTTGTAGCTATGGATTTCATCGAGCCATCATGTGTCATCATGGATTCAATTGTCGAAGGTATCCTTTCTATCGTGGGTTTCCTTTTATTCTTCCAAAAATTCAAATGGGAGGATTCTGAAATCACTGCTACATTCCTGGGTTCTTGGGATAAAGGCAGAGTGACAATTCATGATAGGACTTATGATGTTGACATCAAAAGTTTTGTAGAACTCACTAGGCAATAGGCCAAATGTATTTCAATATGTCATGAAAAATATAACTGGGATGCCAAGATTAAGGATATTAAATATAAGAAATTGTGCAAAACATATTGGATGGGAATGCATCGAGAGGAGCTGCCCTTCCTGTGGAATTACATCGTGAAGCCTATCATGGAGTTCGTCACTGTGGATGACCTTGATAAGTTCTTATGTAGCTTCCATTTTGCATTCTTCAACCACTTCTGGGATGTAAATATGGTGAAAATTTCTTAGTTTCTTTTAACTCTATTAGTTACACTATTGAAAATAGCTAAAAAAATTTCTCTAAATTGCCTACTCATTAGCGTTTGTTTAAAGTCCTATATAGTCATTGGATAATCCACTGCTCTTAGGGTGTTATCCCGCCTCATTCTCCTAAAGACAAACCCAACCTTATAAAGTCGATTTCATCTTAGACCACTCCTCAATCCTCTACCACTATTGTGCTTTTGGCTAAAAAGAGAGTGGTGGTCGAAATGGTCCGTTTGCTGAGGAAAAGAGCCAAGAGCAAATCCCTTGAGCCAGAGTCAAAAAGTGTTTGTTCCTCTATTCTTCTAAAGAAGTTAAATAAAAAAATGGAATCCATGATCATTTATTCTAAGGATGATGAGAAGGATGCCCCAAACCAGTGCATGTAGCAATTTATAATTAACTCCATCTCCAATTGCATGTCTCAAATGGTCTATCTACAAAATGCATTAATTCTTCAAGAAATATTTCTTTGAGGATAATGTCAAAACCCCTTCTAAGTATGTCAAGGTCACTACAACTCCCATGGAAGACAAAGGCAAGGACAAGGATGCTGACATGGACACATCAAATGATGATCTTTAGGAGGTTGGAGCAGAACTGGATGAAGAAGCTTAAGGGCATTATTTCCTGAGGTTTTACTGTGGGTATCCTTTTTATCGCCTAATGAATATTTTATCTGTTATATATTTTTACTGCTTGAGGTTTTCCTCTATTTTATCCTATGTTTTTTTGGTTGCATCTCATGGATAGCCTTAGTAGTTTTTCAATTTTGAAAGGTTGCATCCTATTTTGCTCTTTTATGGATTCTCGAATTTCTAGCCTGCTTCTGTAATCAATTTTTGGGTCCCTGATAAAACCTGTTTTTAATCTAAATTTTTTAATTGATCAAAAACAAATGTTCAAACCATAGTCTATTATGTAGGCCATAAGGTTGGTGAGATTGGTCAAAGAATTTTTTATGGCTCAAAGGAGGCCATCTAAATTTCCACATGCCATACCCACATTTCCTTCCAAGTTTACACCCAATACTGGCAATAAATCTACCTCATAAAAGTGCTTGACTATGAAATATATGGATGCCTAATGTGTACAAGAATTATGTTATAATTGTGATGAAAAGTATTTACCAAGGCATAAATGCATCCAAAAGAAGTTATTTTTCTAGATGTAGAGGAGTTTGTAAGCAGTGAATAAATTGATGATGAAGTAGAACCATCATAGGAACCACTTTAGGATGAGGGTGAAACACAAGAAGAACCCCAACCAAAACTTTTTATCCATGCCCTTGTAGGAATTACTACCCCTTAGATTATGAATGCAGTAGGATTTTTCAAAGGATGTCTTACAATTCGCTTTGATTCAAAAAGTACACACAACTTTATCTATTCCTAAGTTTCCAAGCAAGCCAATTTTTACATACATGCTTGCAACTCCTTTGAGGTTATGATGAAAAATAGCTAAACACTACATTTTAAATGAAAATGTTATAATTTTAAGTTGAAGATAGGGGATTATGAACTCAAAATTGATATGTTTGCTCTTCAACTGGGAGGATGCAATGTTGTGCTAGGGGCTTAATGGCTAGGTACTTTAGAAACCATAGCCTAGAACTTTGTAGAGTTATGGATGCAGTTTCCATAGAATTATGGGTCCTACACTCTTTGTGGTTCACCAATAGGATCTCACCATATTATCAGTTCAAACCATACGGAGATGTTTTTAAAACAATCTTCCTATGGAGTAGTAGCTTAGATAATTGCCATTCTACCATAAACTTCAGTATAAGACAAACCCCTTGAATATTTGTAACTCATTCTACATGATGTAGTTTTTGTAGAACTAAAAACATTACCGCCATGCCATTCCCATGGTCATGCAATACCATTGGTACTCATTAGTGTGTAACCTAACATTAGACCTTACCTATACCCCTATGCACTTAATTCAAAAATTGAGAACTTGGTACAAGAATTGTTACAAGCAAGAGTTATTTGGCTTAGTAACAATCCTTAATATTCTTCAATCCTATTGGTTTAAAAGAAATATGGGTATCAGAATTTGTGTATAGATTTTTGTGAGCTCAATAAGCTCAACATCAAGGATAAATTTTCTATTCATGTGGTTGATGAATTGTTGGATGAGACACATGGTGCTATATTTTTCTCCAAGTTAGATCTTCACTTGGGTTATCATCATATAAGGCTGAAGTAGGAGGATATTTCCAAAATAGCATTCCGAACTCATGAGGTACATTATGATTTCTTGGTTATACCATTTGTCTAAACAAATGCACCTTCCACATTTGAAAGCTTCATGAATTCATCTTCTATCCATTCCTTCACAAATTTATTCTAGTTTCCTTTGATGGTATTTTAGTTTATAGTTTCTCTTGGGAGGATAACCTCATTCATTTGGGTCTAAATCTATAGCTTTTATCTCTAAATCATATTTATGCTAATATATCTAAGTTTTCTTCTGGGTTGATAGAAGTAGAGTATTTAGGACACATTCTAACCAAATATGGAATTAAATTTAATCATAAGAATATTTGAGTTGTTCAAGATTGGTCGAAGCCTCACACTCTCAAGGAACTTCAAGGATTTTTGGGTCTCATAGGGTATTACCACAAATTTATCCAAAAGTATGGTAAAATCATTGCTCCTTTAATGACCATGTTGAAAAAAGAATTATTTTACTTGGTCAAGTGTAGTTGAGAAGTCTTTTTTTGACCTAAAAACATGTCATGAAAACCACTCCGGTGTTAGCCATACCTAATTTTTCAAAACCTTTTGTAATTGCAAATGATGCTTTGGGTAATGACATAGGAGCCATTTTTATGTAGGAGGGAAGACCATTGGCCTTTAGTAGTAAAGCACTTTATATTAAAAAATTGGGTAAATCTAATTATGCAAAGGATATGCTCACTATTTTGCATGTTATTAATAATTGGGGCATCATTTTTCTATCAAAATAGACCATCAGAGTCTTAAATATTTCCTAGAGAAATGGGTCACCACCCTCGAACAAAAAAGGTGGATCTCTAAATTAATGGGCTATGGCTGTGAGATTATATATAAATTGGGAAAGAAGAACGTTATGGCTAATACCCTATCTTGACAACTTGATGATCAGAATATGTTATGTGCTATATCTTCATTCATACGTCATTGGATTAATTCTCTTAGAGAGGATGTGATCAATGACTCCAAATTTCAAAATTTGATTGCCACACTTCATCCCTAGGATACACTTGGGATGGAAAAGATTTGAAATACCTTGACTACCTTGTTCTTCTCTAAAATTCTCAACTATGGGAATATATCTTGAGGGAAATGCATACCTCACCAACTATAGGCTATTATGGGTTCCTCAAAAATTATGAAATAATTAAACATAATTTATTTTGGAAGGTAATGAAGAAGGATATTCAAACTTTTATGGCTAAATATGAAATATTCTATCAAATGAAAGGAGAAACAATGCATTCCCTTGAAAATCTTGGATAGATATTTCCATGGACTTTATTGAAGGGTTATCTAAGTTAGGAGGAAAATTATTTTTGGTCATAGTGGATCATCTCATGAAGTATGCTCATTTTTGTTCCCTCTTACATCCCTACATAGCCTTAGTAGTAGCCTAAATATTTCTAGATTCCATTTTTTACCTTCATGGCATGCCCCCATCTATTGTGTCTAATAGAGAACCTAACTTCACTAGTAATATTTTGCAATAATTATTTAATTTATAGAGGTATTAGCTCAAAATTATTTCATCCTATCATCCATAAAAAAAAGGTCAAATATAGATTGTAAAAAAATGCTTGGATACCTACCTTCACTGCTTTACCTTTGAACATCCTACATAGTGAGTGAAGTGGATTACCTTGGTTGAATGGTGGTATAATACTTCATATCACACTGCAACCAAGATCACCCCTTTTGAAATATTTTATGATCATCCTCCATCAATATCCTCCTCCTACATTCTAGGAATATCCAAATTTCATGTTGTTGACACTACACTCAACCAACATATTACAGTCCTCCATCGATGAAAGATGAATCTAGAATTGACTTAGATCATATGCACATACAAGTTGATCATCACCATTTTGAGAATACATTTAAAGTAGGAGATATGGTTTTTATCTACCTACATTTGTATAAAAAATACTCACTCCAACTTTGCAAATGCTAAAAACTAGTTACCAAATACTATGGACCCTAATAGATCTTATAGTGGATTGGTTCAATGGCCTACAAATTATCCCTCTCGGCTATGTCAAATCTCCATCTTGTATTTCATGTCTCCTCTTTCAATAAGGTAATGGGTAATCATGTACATGTTCAATATGTTTTACTAGAATAGGATGAAGAGGGTTCCATCTTGCTCGAGCCTTAATAATTTTTTGACCATAAATCATGCACTCTTTGAAACTATGTCATCACTAAATATTTTGTTCAATGGAATTGACTACAACCAAAATATGCCACTTGGGAGTATCTCCAATAGCTATAACACTAGTTTCCTTATCTCCAGCTTTGAGGACAAAGCTTTTTGAAGGGGAAGTGCATGTTAGGATCCCATTCTAACACTAATTTGCAATTATCATATTATTAAGTAATAACTCCTTTCCAATGTGGGGAACTCTTTATAATGATATTTTATAATATTTTGTAATGGTAGAGTGTAATTGATGTTTGGTAAAATATTCTAGCCGAGGTGGCACTTTGAATGTAAGCCAACTCTTGGTCAGGATTGCATGAAGTGTATCTTTAAAATATTTGAGTCCATAAATGAATGTAAATTTTTGCATATGGAATAAATGTATTGAAGGAGGTTGACCCTTCAAATAGGCTTGCATTTTTATGTTGTGATTTGTGAGATTGTTATAATTCTACATTTACATTTCGTATTGCAATATTTTGTTCTTTCATGAAATTCGTGTTTTATTGCAATATTTATGTAAATGATATTATTTTTATTAGAAGGTTCCTAATAAAAAATGATATACCTATGAGAAAATAGAAATGAATATGTTGACGAAAATGACATGAACATAAATATTGTGACTAATATCAATTGTGTGACAAGAAAAAATAACAAGGAATGATAATATTATGACACAAAAGACAAGGGATAGGTTGCATCAACTATTAGTATTGGGATAAAAATAGGTACCTCTTAAATAAAGAAAAATACAAAGATCCAAAAATATTCAAGAAACAACATCACCATGAAAAAGTACAAGTGATTGAGAAGATCAAAGGAAATGAATACAATGGATATCATACCAAATAATGTAATAAGGGGGGTGTTAGAAGTATTACACTGTTTGGAAGCTTACAAGAATATTTTACGTACCTTAATAAATATGTTAAAAATATTTGAGTATAATTTATAACTAGTTTATGATGTGAAAAGAGTCTTGTAAATATGTGTCATTTAGTAATTATTAGAGGTTTGTTGTTATTAGGAATCAATAAAATACATTTCTCTTATAACAAGTGTCATATCTCCTATGATTTTGAGAAGGTGAAGAGTCTTGTAAGATTCCTATGTCCAAGATGTATATACTAAAGACAAAGCATTGTAATGGTGATCGAGTAAGCCTTGAAATACATTGTATTTGCATTGCTTAAGTAGATATATTTCTCAATATTTTTAGTGAGTTATTATTCATTGTTATTTTCATGTATTTAATGTATGTCATTGTGTGAGGATTTAGAGTTAAGTTCCTGTGAGAAAATTAATTATATACTAACAACAATGGCTGATTTTCATCCTTCTTAGGGTTATAAAATCATAATAATCTATCTAAACAATACGATATTCAAATCATAGGTGTCAAAACATGCTAGAATAATTGTCATTCATCAAAAATTCTAAAAATAAGTGGGCAACCATGATCTTAGCTTAAAGTGACAATTGTAGCACCATTGATTTTTATGAAGCATACTTTTTGGGGACGTGTTACAATATCCAATAATCCCACCACTATTCTTATTTAGGGTCTTTGGAAAGTTAGAAGGCAAAAATGTCATGAAATATAGAAAAAATAAATTGGGTGAATAAAGCGAAGCAAAACCATTTTCCAACATGGCTCATTGTTTCCTACTTAAGGTCTAACAAATTTAGTCTACCTTTGTCATATAAGTAGGAGGATAGGACTCTCCACCACCCATAAAGTCGATTATTAGTTTTTTTTTACAAGTACATATTACTACTCAGTGCTCCCTAAGGACCACAGGTGACACTGCAAGGCATAGTCACTCATAAGTCCTTAGAGAAAAAAGAGAGTAATATGTGATAGTTGAAGCAACCAAAATGAAAATTTTGTGTTGTAAAACAAAAAAAGATTGTAACTTTTTTATTCTATTTTCTAGGCCAAAAAATGCAAAATATTTGAATTTTTTCTTTTGATTTTACATGGTGGAATTGGTAGCCGTCACAAATCTGGGTAGGCTTTTTGAATTTTTATGGCTACCATAGTATTTTGCATTGTCCTCTTGGAAGCCACCACATAGATATTCGTGCAATCCTCCCCTATAACCACCATGCAATGATCATTTTAAACCTTTTACACCACTAAAAGAACAAGGAAAGGGACAAGTGTTCATGTCGACAAGGCCTGAGATTTGAACCTTGGACCTCCCCCTCCCTTACAAGGTTTGGGATAACCAATTGGTCTACACCTTTGACCTAAAACATTTGAATTAAATAGAGAAAAATATATAAAAAATGCACCAAAAAAATAGGATTAAAGGAAAATATATGTAATACTTTTATGTATGTGCCCTTAAAAAATTTGGGTAGAAATTTTTTATTTTTACCTACTCTACAGTTAAAAATGGGTTTACCTCTAAAATATGCAAAGCATTAAAAAATTCTAGTTGGGTGCAAAATAAGCAAAAATAGAGAGCATAGATTAGTTTGGAGCATACCAAAACCCCTAGAAGAATTGTCCTTTTGCTATCTTTGTAAAAAAAATTAAAATATTATATAGAAAATATCCATGGCATTTGAATATGATTTATGTGGCTCATAATGACATTGTAAATGTGTTGAATGACACTCACTCAAGTTTTGTGTAGCATAAAATAACATGTCAAATTTTTTAGGATATTACATATATGGTTTGATTAGAATTAATGTTTGCACAATAATTATATACTACCTCCCTTTGGAATAAAATACGCATTGAGTGGCGTGCCTCTCATACACATCATTGGAGTAGGCAAGTCACTTGTAGTATCTAACAAATGTGTTGTTCAACAAGGTACTCATCACTACAATAGGTTAGACTAGAAGAAACCAAAATATCACTTATATAGATGTAGGTATTTGAACCCAATCCTAAAGTAAACCACAAAATATATATAAATTAACATTGTGGTAGTCAATCATCTCCACCCACTACTATGGGACCTAGGGGATGCTATCCTACACCATGAATAATATGTAAGTATATGTCCCCAAAGATAGCTCATGCCTAGTTTCTAATCATGAACACATTGCTCGACAAGGCATGCCCACCACAATAAAGGGATAAAAAAGATAAGAGGACAAAATTGGTAGACTATATACAAATTGTAACTCACCCTAGGAGGGTGACATCCCATGGAAGGGAAAGTCATAGTGCCCCTATTGTAATGGGGTTTTCCACTATAGTATTTGGTCAAGTACATTATTCAACAAGGTAAAGTTACCACTATAACGAGATACTAAAATGATAGAAATGATCATATATGGGCCAGATACACATCACAACACACTTGAGGAAAGGGATATACCATGGAAGAAAATGTCACCATGACCCTACTATAATGGGGGTTCATGATTGTAGTATCTATTTAGGTATGCTGCTCAATAAGGTATACTTACTACCATAGTGAGACGCCAAATGATTGATTTATTAAAAAAATTAATTATTTTTTAATGTTGTTTTTACATAAAAATATAAAGGAATTTTGCTTTGGTTTTTTGACCATATATCATATGGGTTATGATGTGGGTTGAACTAAGTTAGTTTTATTTATGTAACTAAAATTCAAGTATTGGCAAGAGGAATACTTTGAAGACATCATGGTGACCCTTACAGGTAAGAGCAATATTGTGATGAAGAAAAACACATAATGTTAGTAGTATAAAATGATAGTAAAAATAGACAAATGACACCAAACAACAAAGTAGTAATGAAAAAATAGAATAAAATAAAGCAAAAGTAAAACCAAACAATGATGAACAAGGTGTTTTTTAAATAAGTGAGTGATTATGCAAGGGATTCATCTGTGTTGAGCACAAGCAACTCTAAAGGTTGTTTTTTGGGGCCTTTGAGCCCTAGCGACCAATATTTTTGTGGTTTTTGCTCAAAATTTTTGTAGGATATGTTGTAGGAGATCCAAGATGGATTAGAAATATATCTTTCAACAAATATTCATGCTACAAACTTTATTGAAAATAGATTCCAATTTTTTGCATAAAATAAAAGTGAAAATCATACCTTTCCTTGGTGTCCAAGGCATGGATTAAAGAGATATCAAAACAAGTTTCAAGAAGCTAATAAAAAAATGGTTCAGATCTCAAGAAAAACCAGTGCTAAGGAGCACCTCTAAAATAAATGAACTATGGAAACCCCTTTCAATGGTAAGGATTCTAAAGACTTGGCCCTAAAAAATGAATTTTAGGGATGCCCTTGATGGTGGATAGCCTTTGCCTAATGCTAAAATTAATCTCAGGGCTTTTCATAAACCTCTAAGAATGCCTAATATTGATCCTAGGAAAACTAAGTTGAGATGTCTTAGGGTAGCTAATGGAAATTTGATTGTTAAGCTAGATATAGGTGACATTCAAACTGGCATAGAATATATAGAAAAAATATGTCTAATTTATCGTTTCTTGGGTTTCCATCTAAGCCTATATGCTTTCAAAGTTTGGGTTACAAAGAAATAAAAAGCAAAAGTGTTGTATCTTAGATTTACATCAAGATGAACTCAATCTATAACTATTATTTGTAATATTTTGAAATGTGATCACCTGCTAATCATAGCCTAAGACCCATATTGGATGGGTCAAAATGTTTTAACCCAACCTCTAGAGTAATTTGGTTCCTTTTCGACTTACTAGATGTAGGCTCATTTAAGCATAGTTAAATGAACAAAGGATAGGGATATAAATGAAAAAGAGTTGAGAAGGATAGTATTAAAAAGAAACGAATCAAAGGTGGATGGATAAATCTAACAACATAGGCTTCTAATGATAACCTCTGATAGATCAACTTCAAGAGTAAAACTTGGAACTAACAACATTCACAACTAGCCATATTCAAAATTAAGAATATTTGCATACTTCAAGAATCATTCCAAACATCTAGGGTATTAATAATCCAAATTAGTAGAATTATATTAACACTCTAACTAATAGAAATGACTTCTTCCAAGCATACATTCATATATGAATCATTCCAATTTACTCTAAGTTAGCAATCTAAATTAGCAGAATAAACTAACCATAGCAACAACAACATAAATGACTTCATGGGTTTGATATCAGAAGATAAAGAAGATGCAAGTCTTTGGAAAACATCCCAAGTAATTATCCTATTAATTTAAAAAAAATATACAATAGTAGTGCAAGCAAACACTTTAGATCCAACCCTTTGTAATTAGGGTATGACCTCTATTTATAGTTTTATAGTATATTTGAGAAAATTAGAGCATTACAAGGAACTTAGAGTGCTAAGCTAGCAAGATTTTGATATGGTAGTCTCCTATTCGATCAAGGAAATAAATACCTTCTTGTTCCATTGATATTTAGAAATTAGCTTTCACAACTTGTTCGGCCTTCATGGCTTCCAACTATATGAGTTTCATCAAGAATGAATCTACATCATACCCTGTTCTTGCGGTCACTCTTTGCCATAAATATAGAACTGAATCTGTTTACGTATATTGCATATAATATGTTTCATCTTCCAATCCTAATGGTTTTGACTCTTTGAACCAGCTCAAAAAGAGGTACCTCAAGATTATCTTATGCCATGATGGAATCCTTGTTTTTTGGATGTCTTTAGCTATGTTCAACATCACCCGTTGATATACCATTGAATGATAGAAATCAAATCCATTGATAATATTGATACACTTTTAGTGGTCATGACCTAGGGATGCTTATTGTTCTTCACTTTTGGAGTCTCAAAAACATGACCATTTTTTGCCTTAGGAATATCTTGACTAGGATAACTGTGGCCTAAATATTGCTTTGGGCTAGGATATGATATCACCAAATCATGATTTTGACCAATTTAAACTGTATCTTGGAACTTACCCTCAAATAGGATCTACTTTAGGAAATTTTTCCTTAAGCTATCTCCGTTTTTCATGGCATAGAACCTACTATGGGTTGGGATCCACTTTAGGAAATTTCTTTATTTGAATCCTTTGATCATAGTATAGATCCTATCATAGACCATGAATTCACTTAATTTTATCCCTAAATGATTAGAAGTTGCTCTAGACTATAATTATTTTCACACAAATGAGCCTTTGACTAATATTGACCATGGCCTAGATCCTGCTTTGGGTCAAGCATTTTCTCCTTTTGGCACTTGTTCTATCTGGTTAACTTACAACATAAAACCTATCGTTTGCCATGATTTGATTTCCAAGATTCACATATTTGATTGCTTTGACTGTGACCTAGAGTTAAGGGTATGTTGGGATGTTATCATGGCCTAGAACTTGTTTTTGTCACTAGGCCATGACTTGCTCCTCTTTGTTTACCATAAGCCAAAATTTTATTGTGATGTACAACACTACTTTGGACCATGATTTAATTTACACCTTAGCATAATTTGACCAATTTTGATCATGGTGTAAGAAAATATGAGCATTAAAAATTATATTGAAAAAGTGTCAATAAATAGTACATGGCCCAATGAATGTATGGTTTGCACATAATGAAAATGGTGGTTCTAATAACCAATTTAATATCCCTAACCACCTATAGATACGTGCAAAAAATAAGCCTAAGATTATATGTAATAATATATGCTAACATCCCCCCTTATTACATTATTATGAAATACAATGAGTGTTGCAAAACAACTCAAATTTGACATGTGCAAGAGCCTTAGTGAAAATATCTACAATCTATTCATCGATAGGAATGTACTGGAGCTTTATCTTGTGTTTTAAAACTTCATATCAAATAAAATGACATTGAGTATCAATGTGTTTGGTGTGTTCATGAAACATTGGATTTTGGATGAGCTCCAAAACACCTTGGTTGTCGCAAAACAAGTGTATTGGAATTTCTTGGGAAGACCCATACTTGAAAGAATGTGATGTAACCATATCACCTCACAAACCACTCCACATGCTACATGATATTTTGTATTTGTAGATGATAAAGAAACCACCTTCTACTTTTTATTGTGCCAAGAGACAGGACCAGGGCCAATATGAAACATGTATCCAAAAGTTGATTTCCTATCATCAATTGACTTGGCATAATCAGATTTCATGTAACCTTGCATGAATAAGATGTCATTATTTTTGTATTCTAGGATATATTCCATATTTCCACGAACATAATGAAGAACTCATTTTGCTACTTTCCAATTACTAGCCTTAGGTTCCTGCATGAACCTTGCAAGATAGTTCACAATAAAACTAATTCTTGACCTGGTGTTGGTCATATATATGAGACTCCCAATCAACTATTGATAGAGAGTACCATCTACCTATGGAGAAGTATCAAATCATGATAACTATAGCCTTGTTTCCATTGGAGTTGATTTAGGATTCCAATTAATCATGCGATATTTCTTAGTCAATGTCTTGGCATATTTCTTCAATGTCACTATGATGTGATTCTTCTTCTGTTCCACTTCTAAACCAAGAAAATAATGAAGAAGTCCTATATCTACCATCTCAAATGACTTTTTTAAGTTACCTTTTACTGCATCTATCAATTTATATGAACTGCCAATGATAATAAAATCATCAACATAGAGTACTAGAATCACTATTTCAAAACCATTTTTATTGATATAGAAATTAGCATCCGAAGTACTTATCTTGAAACCATGCTATAATAGGTGATTGTCAATTTTTATATACCAAGCTCGTATAGCTTATTTTAACCCATACAAGGATTTAACCAATTTGTAAACCTTTTTCTCTTGGCATTCAAAAATCAATCCTTATGGCTGAGTAAGATACACTTCTTCCTTGAGATCATCATTTAAGAAGACACTTTTTACATCCATCTGATGTAGCTTCCATCCAAACTGAGCTTCCATAACACAATGTACATGAATGGTAGTCATTCTAGCAGTGGGTGCAAAAGTCTCTTAATAGTCAATACCTTCCTTTTGTGCATAGAATTTTACAACAAGGTGGGCCTTATGCTTGTCTATATTTCCATATACCTTATACTTCACTTTGTTTGTAGCCAATGGGCTTCTTTCTAGGAGGCGGATCAACTAGCTTCCAAGTGTTGTTTTTGATGAGATATTGTGGTAGGTTCATGCTCATCCAATGAAGACATAAAAAACCTATCATAATCCACATCCATATATTCTCTATCTTCCTCTGCACCTATAGAAAGTTTTTCAAAGTGTTGGTAAAGCTCGTCAACCTCTAAAGTTGATACTTTTGCTCTCTTTTTATGAGTTATATTGCATGTACAAGGTCGATCTAAAATTAGATCTGGAGGTGTATTGACTTTTGAATCTCTCATTGTGCTGGTATACCATTTGGAACTCTTCTTTTATGGAGGAGGAGTATCTTTCTTAGGCTCCTCATCATCCAAGAAGATGTGTTATTTGGTGTGAAAGCTTCATCAAATACCACATCTCTACTGATGTGAGTTTTCTTGGTTTTAGGATCTATCAAATGATATCCCTTGGAATGCTCATCATAACCAATAAACATACATTGTAGAGTTTTCTCATCTAACTTCTTTCATTTTTATTTTGGAATGTGCATGAATTCCTTACACCCAAAAAGCCTGAGATGAGAAATGGAGGGTTTTCTACCACTCCATGCTTCTTATGGAGTCATTTCTTTAAGAGCTTTTGTTGTTACTCTATTCAGGAGGTATGTTGTTGTATTGATAGCTTTTGCCCAATACTGTTGCTCAATATGTGCCCCTATAAGCATACAATAAACCATTTTCATTATCGAAAAATTACTCCTCTCAGCAACTCCATTTTACTACGGACTATAGGTTGTAGTAAGTTGCCTCTTAATCCCATGTGCACTAATAAATATGAAAAATTCTATGGAGGTATATTTCCCCCTTGATCTAAGTTGAGGGTCTTAATGGAATATCCTGATTCCTTATCAACACTTGTATTGAACTGCTAAAAATACAAAAAGACCTTTGATTTCAGTCTTAGAAATAAAACCCACATCTTTCATGAGTAGTCATCAATGACCAACTAAAATTACCTTTTTCTCCCATAACTATTTCGCATAGGATCACAAATATCAGTGTGTACCAAATTCAATGATATTTTGTCTCATGAGGAGCTCAACTCAAAAGGTACTTGGTGTTGCTTCCCTACTAAGCAATTTGAGAAAATGGGTAAAGTGGATGAAATGTTGGGAAGACCTTTCACCATTTCATATTTACTCAACTCAAGTAAATATCCTTAACTTAGATGGCCATATATTTTATGCCAAAGAGAAGTGGCCTCTTTTGTATTTACCGCCATGGCAACATGAGGTGTAGAAATGGCATATAAAGCAAACAAGCCATACTTGTAGGAAGTTGTTGCTACATATTTTCCCTTCCTTGTAATGAAGCAACACTTATTTCTATCCTCAACTTTGAAATTAACCACCATGTTTTAATCCAAGATTTAAGGTACTGACAATAGATTATTTGCTAATCTTGGAACATAAAGGACTTTCTCAATATAATATTTTCCATCTAGAAGAGTGACTGAAACATTTCCTTCACCTTGTAATTGGTAGGTCTTATCATCAACTATGGTAACTGGTTTGCCTTCGTTAGCCTCAAATTTCTCAAACCACGATTTATCACTAGTCATGTGTTTACTGGTTCCAAAATTAATATACCATACAAGATCCTTTTTCTTAAAATTTGTATGATTCATGAGCACCTTGTGTGACCTCTAAGAATATGAGTCTAATTCCTCATAAGCAACATGTCCCTTTTGCTGCTTATTCTTTTTTTGTGGTTTGGACTCACCCTTTTTCTTTTGACCTTGGTCATGTGGTTGTTTATTTTTGAACCAACACCTATTGGTGTCATGGTTGTCCATATCACAAATTTTGCAATACTTATTTTGTCCTTTCTAAGGTTGTTTACCTTTGGATCCTTTGGAAGAAGATCCCCCCTTCTAAAATTTACCCTATTTTCTATACCCCTATTTTGAGTAAAGTGTATTATCTATCACTTCATCTCTTTGAAGTTTATTTTTTTCCTTAGTTTGAAGTAAATTTACCAACTCCACAAAAGTAAATTATCTCATGGACACTTGAAGGGATGTGATCAACACCTTGTAGGAATCTAGCAAAGCTCTCAAAATGACTGAATTCAAGATCTTATCCTCTACTATTTCTTCTAAAGCTTTCAACTTGGACTTCAATTATGCTACTCTACATAGGAACAATTCTACTGATTCACTAAAATTCATACTAAGAGTATGAATTTGGAATTGAAGGTTAAGAATGGTGTACTGATTCTTCCATTCATATATGACAACTAATGCATCCCAAGCATATTTACCATTTTTAGCATCACAAATGTGAGGTTGTACTTTGTCAGCAATAGCAAGCAAGATAAGCATGAGGGAGCTTCTATCCTTTTGATCATATTCTTCCTGATATGTACCTACTATAGTAGGACATTTTGTAGTTCGTCACTACATCCCATAAATCTTCAACCTGTAGAATGGATCTCATTTTGGTTTTCCATGGAGAAAAATTGGAGCCTTTAAGCAACTGTGTATCTGAAAGATATTTGTGTATAGTGCCCATTATGAAGGTTACTTATATCACCAAAATGGTCTTTCTTTCGATATACCATATATGAAAACTGAAAGAGAATTCACTCAAAATGATGGTACCTACCTAAAACCCTTTTGAAAAAGGATTATTAGTTGGAGGAAATTAAGCCAAGCAATAGGAATGAATTAGGGTATATGATGGAGTGAATATCAAAATAAAATTTTCTATCCTTATTTATCCCTGATTATTTATACAAAATAATAGCTCAAACGCTGTTGTTGCAGCTATATTAGGCGTTAGATATAGTAGCCCAAACCACAACTTTACCCGTAAGTATGGGCTAAAGGTACCGTAAATACCGAATACTACTGTGAAATAAATTGCACAAATGGGTTTAAAATATGGGATCTTATGTGCTTTTGAACTTTAATTTATGATGTAAGTGCACAAAATAGGAAATTAAATGCAACATACAATCAAAAGTTCCCACAAATTTTAAAGCATAGGTGTCCTATTCCACCGACAATGCACCTATTTTTACAATGCCAATTTTAAGGTCTCAAATGCATTTGAATATGCACCTTTTTTACAATAATTTTTGCAATAAATTTTGCTTTGTGTTTGAAAATTTGATATTCACTATTATCCCCCTTGTGTTATAATTTTACAAAAAAGACTACAATTTTGTCCCTCCTGTTGTTTGCAAAATAAACAAGTTTGTGGAATCCCCCTTTAGTTTGCAAAAGAAAATTGAATGTGCAAATTTGTGTTTTATATCCCTCCTTTTGAAAAAATAAAGGCACAATTTTGATTTCAATTTTGCAAAAAATTTGGTCCCCTTTAGTTTTTGTTTGTGTTTACAAAATATTTTCAAACATTTAATTTAAATAATAATGAAATATGTGCTAAAAAATAAATTATTAAAGAGAAAAACAATTGATTTTAGTAAAAATATTAAATTATTAAAAATAATAATTAATAAAAAAATAAAAAAATTGCAAAACAAATCAAAAAGTTTACCTCCGCTTTAATTTTTTCAAAAAAATATATGATTTTGGCATTGTGCAGGGTTTGAATTCCTGACCTCCCACAGCACAAAGCACTTAGTGATGGTCTTCCAACCGGCCTGAGTACCGCTATGGATGAATACAAAGGGGAAACAAATTCTATTTGTTTATTTCTACGTAAAAATGTCAAAAATGAGCCTAAGAGTATATGTAATAATATATGCTAACATCCCCCCTTATTACATTATTTTGAAATACAAACAGTGTTGCAAAACAACTCAAATTTGACACGTGCAAGAGCCTTAGTGAAAATATCTACAATCTATTCATCAGTGAGAATGTATTGGAGCTTTATCTTTTGTTTTGAAACTTCATAACAAATAAAATGATATTGAGTATCAATGTGTTTGGTGTGTTCATGAAATATTGGATTCTTGATGAGCTTCAAAACACCTTGGTTGTCACAAAACAAGTGGATTGGAAGTTTCTTGGGAAGACCCATACTTGAAATAATGTGATGTAACCATATCACCTCACAAACCGCTCCACGTGCTATATGATATTATGTATTTGTAGATGATAAAGCAACCACTTGCTACTTTTTATTGTGCCAAGAGATAGGACTAGGGCCAACATAAAACATGTATCCAAAAGTTGATTTCCTATCATCAATTGAACTGGCATAATCATATTTCATGTAACCTTGCATGAAGAAGATGTAATTATTTTTGTATTCCAGACCATATTCTATATTTCCATGAACATAATGAAGAACTCATTTTGTTGCTTTCCAATTACTAGCCTTAGGTTCCTGCATGAACCTTGCAAGATAGTTCACAATAAAACTGATGCCTGACCTGGTGTTGGTCATATATATGAGACTCCCAATCAACTAGTGATAGAGAGTACCATCTACCTGTGGAGAAGTATCAAATCATGATAACTATAGCCCTGTTTCCATTGGAGTTGCTTTAGGCTTCCAATTAATCATGCAATATTTCTTAGTCAATGTCTTGGCATATTTCTTCTATGTCACTGTAATGTTATTCTTCTTCTATTGCACTTCTAAACCAAGAAAATAATGAATAAGTCCTATATCTACCATCTCAAATGACTTTTTTAGGTTACCTTTTACTGCATCTATCAGTTTATATGAACTGCCAATGATAATCAAATCATCAACATAGAATACTAGAATCACTATTTCAAAACCATTTTTATTGATATAGAAATTAGCATCCGAAGGACTTATCTTGAAACCATGCTACAGTAGGTGATTGTTAATTTTTATATACCAAACTCGTATAGCTTATTTTAGCCCATACAAGGATTTAACCAATTTGTAAACCTTTTTCTCTTGGCCTTCAACAATAAATCCTTATGGATGAGTAATATACATTTCTTCCTTGAGATCATCATTTAAGAAGGCACTTTTTACATCCATATGATGTAGCTTCCATCCAAACTGAGCTTCCATAGCACAAAGTACATGAATGGTAGTCATTCTAGTAGTGGGTGCAAAAGTCTCTTCATAGTCAATACCTTCATTTTGTGCATAGAATTTTACAACAAGGTGGGCCTTATGCTTGTCTATATTTCCATTTGCCTTATACTTCACTTTTTTTGTAGTCAATGGCCTTCTTTCTAGGAGCCTAATAAAATAGCTTCCAAGTGTTGTTTTTGATGAGAGATTGTGGTAGGTTCATGCTCATCCAATGAAGACATAAAGAACCTATCATAATCCACATCCATATCTTCTCTATCTTCCTCTACACCTACAAAAAGTTCTTCAAAGTGTTGGTAAAGCTCTTCAACATCTAAAATCGATACTTTTGCTCTCTTTTTATGAGTTATATTGCATGTACAAGGTCAATCTAAAGTTATGTCTGGAGGTGTATTGACTTTTGAATCTCTCATTGTGCTGGTATACCATTTGGAAATCTTCTTTTATGGAGGAGGAGTATCTTTCCTAGGCTCCTCATCATCCAATAAGATGTGTTATTTGGTGTGAAAGCTTCATCAAATACCACATCTCTACTGATGTGAGTTTTCTGGGTTTTAGGATCTATCAAATGATATCCCTTGGAATACTCATCATAACCAAGAAAAATACATTGTAGAGTTTTCTCATCTAACTTCTTTCATTTTGCTTTTGGAATGTGCATGAATGCCTTACACCTAAAAATCCTGAGATGAGAAATGGAGGGTTTTCTACCACTCCATGCTTCTTATGGAGTCATTTCTTTAAGAGATTTTGTTGGTACTCTATTCAGGAGGTATGTTGTTGTATTTATGGCTTCTTCCCAATACTATTGCTCAATATGTGTCCCTATAAGCATACAATAAACCATTTTCATGATGGAACGATTACTACTCTTAGCAACTCCATTTTACTATGGAGTATAGGTTGTAGTAAGTTGCCTCTTAATCCCATGTGCACTAATAAATATGGAAAATTCTATGGAGGTATATTCCCCCCTAGATCTAAGTGGAGGGTCTTAATGGAATATCCCGATTCCTTCTCAACACTTGTATTGAACTGCTAAAAATACAAAAAAACCTCTAATTTCAAATTTAGAAAGAAAACCCACATCTTTCATGAGTAGTCATTAATGACCAACTGAAATTACTTTTTTCCCCCATAAATATTTTGCATAGGATCACAAATATCAGTGCGTACCAACTTCAACAATATTTTGTCTCATGAGGAGCTCAAATCAAAAGGTACTCAATGTTTCTTCCCTGCTAAGAAATCCGAGAAAATGGGTAAAGTGGATGAAATGTTGGGAAGACCTTTCACCATTTCATATTTACTCAACTCAAGTAAATATCCTTAACATAGATGGCCATATCTTTTGTGCCAAAGAGAAGTGGCCTCTTTTGTATTTACCACCATGGCAACATGAGGTGTAGAAATGGCATATAAAGCAAACAAGCCATGCTTGTAGGAAGTTGTTGCTACATATTTTCCCTTCCTTGTAATGAAGCAACACTTATTTCTATCCTCAACTTTTAAATTAACCACCATGTTTTTATCCAAGATTTAAGGTACTGACAATAGATTATTTGCCAATCCTGGAACATAAAGGAATTTCTCAATCTAATGTTTTCCATCTAGAAGAATGACTAAAACATTTCCTTCACCTTGGACTTGGTAGGTCTTATCATCAACTATGGTAACTGGTTTGCCTTCCTTAACCTCAAATATCTCAAACCATGATTTATCACCAGTCATGTGTTTAATGGTTCTAAAATTAATATACCATACAAGATCCTTTTGCATAGAATTTGTATGAGTCATGAGCACCTTGTGTGACCTCTCTGAATCTGAGTCTAATTCCTCATAAGAAACATGTCCCTTTGGTTTCTTATTCTTGTTTTGTGGTTTGGACTCACCCTTTTTCTTTTGACCTTGGTCATGTGGTTTGTTTATTTTTTAACCAACACCTATTGGTGTCAGGGTTGTCCATATCACAAATTTTGCAATACTTATTTTGTCCTTACTGAGGTTGTTTACCTTTGGATCCTTTGGAAGAAGATCCCCCCTTCTAAAATTTACCCTATTTTCTATACCCCTATTTTGAGTAAAGTGCATTATCTATCACTTCATCTCTTTGAAGTTGTTTTTCTTCCTTAGTTTGAAGTAAATTTACCAACTCCAAAAAAGTAAATTATCTCATGGACACTTGAAGGGATGTGATCAACACCTTGTAGGAATCTAGCAAAGCTCTCAAAATGACTAAATTCAAGATCTTATCCTCTACTGTTTCTTCTAAAGCTTTCAACTTGGACTTCAATTATGCTACTCTACATAGGAACAATTCTAATGATTCACTGAAATTCATACTGAGAGTATGAATTTGGAATTGAAGGTTAAGAATGGTGTACTGATTCTTCCCTTCATATATGACAACTAATGCATCCCAAGCATATTTACCATTTTTAGCATCACAAATGTGAGGTTGTACTTTGTCAGTAATAGCAAGCAAGATAAGCATGAGGGAGCTTCTATCCTTTTGATCATATTCTTCTTGATATGTACCTACTATAGTAGGACATTTTGTAGTGCGTCACTACATCCCATAAATATTCAACCTGTAGAATGGCTCTCATTTTGGTTTTATGGAGAAAAATTGGAACCTTTAAGCAAATGTGTATCTGAAAGATATTTGTGTATAGTGCCCATTATGAAGGTTACTTATATCACCAAAATGGTCTCTCTTTCGATATACCACATATGAGTACTAAAAGAGAATTCACTCAAAATGATGGTATCTACCTAAAAACCCTTTCGAAAAAGGATTATTAGTTGGAGGAAATTAAGCCAAGCAATAAGAATGAATTAGGGTATATGATGGAGTGAATATCAAAATAAAATTTGATCCTTATTTCTCCCTGATTATTTATAGAGAATAATAGCTCAAACGTTGTTGTTGCAACTATATTAGACGTTAGATATAGTAGCCCAAAGCACAACTTTACCCATAAGTATGGGCTAGAGGTACCGTAAATACAGAACACTACTGTGAAATAAATTGCACAAAAGGGTTTAAAATATGGGATCTTATGTGCTTTTGAATTTTAAATTATGATGTAAGTGCACAAAATAGGAAATTAAATGCAACATACAATCAAAAGTGCCCACAAATTTTAAAGCATAGGTTTCATATTCCATCGACAATGCACCTATTTTTACATTGCCAATTTTAAGGTCTCAAATGCATTTGAATATGCACCTTTTTTACAATAAATTTTGTTTTGTGTTTGAAAATTTGATATTCACTATTATCCCCTTGTGTTATAATTTTACAAAAAATACTACAATTTTGTCCCTCCTTTTGTTTGCAAAATAAACAAGTTTGTGGAATCCCCCTTCAGTTTGCAAAAAAAATTGAATGTGCAAATTTGTGTTTTTTATCCCTCCTTTTGAAAAACTAAAGGCACAATTTTGCTTTCAATTTTGCAAAAAATTTGGTCCCCTTTAGTTTTTGTTTGTGTTTACAAAATATTTTCAAACATTTAATTTAAATAATAATGAAATATGTGCTAAAAAATAAATTATTAAAGATAAAAACAATTGATTTTAGTAAAAATATTAAATTTAAAAAAATATATAATTGATAAAAAAATAAAAAAATTGCAAAACAAATCAAAAATTTTACCTTCGCTTTAATTTTTTCAGCAAAATATATGATTTTGGAATTGTGCAGGGTTTGAATTCCTGACCTCCCATAGCACAAAGCACTTAGTGATGGTCTTCCAACTGACCTAACTACCGCTATGGATGAATACAAAGGGGAAACAAATTCTATTTGTTTCTTTCTACGTAAAAACATCAAAAAACAATTATGGGATCTATATCCCACATGCACCTCGCAGTGCAATTTTGATGCTTTAAGAATGATTCTTCTCCACTTGATATGCAATTGCCTTCATGCAATCGGATCCGTTGATGACTATTTTTCTGTCGAAACCAATAAATAAAATGCCACCACATCACTATCAATGACATAATACCACATCAACACATCCGCTAGGTAAGCAGCCACATCAACACTTCTGCCATGTTAGTAGCCATATAAATACTTCTACCATATTGGTAGCCACATCACTCACATCACAATATCGATCCACGTGCCATCTGCCATATCAAATCTACCATATTAGTGGTATGGTCGATCAGTTCATGGTCTCCTTGAAGGTTCATGTTGAGCATCCATTCGAGTTAATCTAGGGATCCTACTCCTTAGGATTTGTGCCCTGACATCTAATAAAATCAGTCTAGTGGTCTCGCTCATCGGGATTTGTGCCTTGGCTCAAAAAAAAATTTTGCACTCAAAACAACGAGCCACTCTTATACCATATAGGAAAAGGTGAGCACTAACAATCAAATTAAAAAGTGTCAATAAATAGCACATGGCCCAATGAGCATATGGTTTGCGCATAACGAAACAAGTGGTTCTAATAAACAACTTAATATCTCTAACCACCTAGAGATACATGCAAAAAATGAGCCTAAGAATATATGTGATAATATATGCTAATAGGCCTAGAGCATGTTTAAGTGTAGTATGGTTGTGACTACCACCTCTTTGTTTACCTCAAACAAAATTTGATCATAATGTAGAATCCTGCTCTAGGTTATGATTCAAGCTTCCAAAATAGCCATTTTGACCACATTGACCATGGCCTAGAGCCTATGGAACTAGGTCATGATTGCGGTTGTGAGGCATGCTTCAACACTTCATAAAAGTTTTGAGAGTTTACAAAAAATTTCTAAGGATGTATCCTTTTGAGCCTACATTATGGTACCTCCTAGAGAACTTTTCTAGTAGAGTTACAGAACTTAGAGCCTTATCCTTTGGGTATATGGAGTCAAAACTTGAATGGATAGAAAAATAGGAAATGATAAAAGGAAATAACATGAAATAATATAAACATATAGAAAATGATAAGCATGAATGAAGTGAATGGAAGCATGAATGAATGGATAAATGGATGTGGTATAAAGAATGAATTATGATAGAAAATTAATGAAGGTAAATGGAATGGGAGAATGGATTCCAATCAGCTACCAAAATTATGTCTTAGAATATTACCTCCTTATGAATATTACCCTCTTGAACATTTGAAAACATATTTAGAGGGTAACGGTTATATGGAAGCAATATAAGAGGTAAAATATCTACTTCATGGGTAGAGAGTTGATCCTCTTTAAAAGGATCAACTACATGACTTTCTTATGATTTTTGAAAGATCATGTTTTTGTTACTATATATGGTGACTATTAGAGTTGAAGTCATTCATAAGGTATATTTTGGGCCTCATCCTAATTGTGATGCTCCTGAATGTTCAGTTTTCTTTGGAGGTGATCCATGTTATTCTTGTCCCCATTATTCCTAAGTTTACAACTATTTGCCTTACTCTTCAGGCTTCTCAATTATTTCCATATAATCATCTTCTTCTTTGTTCCTCTCTTCAACATTTTTTTCCAATTCTTCTTCATATTCAACATCATCCCCTTATTCTCTCTCTTCCTCAATGCCTTCCTCTTAATCTAATTTATCTTCTTATTCTACCTTTTCACCAAATAATTGATTTATATAGCATAATAATTTTAAAGCTTCAACCCAATCTACTTAAGTGGGATTTGCTATTTACATTATTTATTGATAAGTGAATTGAAGTTTAGCCAATTTTTGATAAGACATCAATTATCTTTTGTCCACTATATCTTCCATCTAATCTCTAATATTGGTCAAGGCTTTCACTAGTTAGATCACTTAGTCTTGCTAAATGGGTTCTAGCCAAGCATCTATCTCTTAATCATATTTCACAATTGATGTCAAGTTTTTTTGAAGGTCTTCAATTTTCAAGAGAATTTGCTCTTCATACCAAAATCCTTGGAAACCATATTGCATCATTTATTTGGTGGTTTCTACAATTTTATGGATCTTCCCTTCAATTTTATCAATTAATAGCCATCCTTTCTTAATCAACTTGTGTCTTCTAAGGATATTCTTGGCTACTAGTCTTGCAGTATTCCATTATTTGCTAGGAATAGGCTTAGAAACAAAATTGCATCTAGCTTTAGATAATTTATATATTCTTGTTGCTTGTGGCACCAATGATTGTACTTCACCTTGAGTACTTTCAATATCCTTATGGGTATTTAATAACAACTAACTAGCTTCATCTAAGAAATCAAGTATAGGCTGAGTCTCCAAATATTTTTTCATAATTTTAGTCCACATATCCTTTTTGATCTATTTTATTTTATCCTTGGAGAATCTTGTAGGTCTATCTATTTTTACTTGAAGTTGTTGTAGAATCTATCAGTTTGACTTGAGTCTGGCTCTATTTCTTCACTTCTTCAGCTTCTTATTTGAATTTAGATATTTCTTGATATTTTAACTACCACTTCTTCACTTTATTTATCACAAATTTCTCCACACTCTTTTTATCCTTGATCATTTATTCTAATTATTTTACCTTTTTATCTAGCTTTTCATATTTATCTCTATAAATGATACCTTGTACATAAATGGTATCAAGATGAGCCTTGGAAACTATAGCCTCATATTCCAAAGGCAACTAATTGATATCTTCAGTCTACTCCTTATGTTGATAGTATTCTAAATTCATATAATGTTTTATCTTATCAACTACAGTAAGAGATATTTTTGTTCTTTATCTAGCAATTAGATATACTATCATAGTTTTTATTAGATGAACAACTTTCTTGGAAGGTTGATAAAACTTCTTGCTCTAGTAACTCTAAATATTTATTGAAACTCTTTTTACCTTCTATATGATATTCACACAATGACACTGAGAGGGGGGGGTGAATCAGTGTAGCTATTAATTTTAATATCTACAGCATTTAATATGAAATAAAGAGAACTTGAAAACTAGAAAAACAAATTGAACAAGAGAGCACACCACAACACTCAATATACCGAGGTTCACCAATTTGGCTACTCCTCAAAAATGACTGCTTGGACTCCAATCCAAATCCAGTCTTTGCAAAATACCAATTTTACAAATACTTTACCAGCATCTACTGGAAGGAGCACCAACCCCTTAATTTTCTACTGCAACAGATGGAGCACCAACCCCTAGTACCAAGCACCAACTTGGACTGCAATTCTGATCAATTTAAAATGACATAAGAATGTCTTCACTTCATGCACGACCCTGACTGGTCTGCAATTAACCCAACTCTGCACACTCTCACGGCTCTGCTAATTTTTCTCTTGACTCTTTTCTAACCCTCTTTTTACAGCAATTTCCCTCTTACAGCAGCAACTTTATTCTCTGTACGACTGTTCTTTTATAACCTTCCTTTTCTCATCGGGACTCTTTGACTTCTATAGCATTTCAATCCTGCATACAGTCGGATGACATTCTCGAGTTGTTCGAATTCTTTTTCTCTTCCCAATAAGCGACTGTTCGAATACATCAAATACGACCATTCGAATACTTTTTCTATTCTGCATATTTGGCTGTTCGAATCCATTCAATACGGCTGTTCGATTCCAAGCAATACGACTGTTCGAAACCCTGCAATACGGCTGTTCGAAACCCTACAAATTTGGCTTTTTGAATGCTGCAAAAATGTCTTTTAGAAAGCTTTTCCGATCCTTCATATTTGATTCTTCGAATGCTTTTCCAGTCGTGCATATACAGTTGTTCTAGTGCATGACTAACACTTGTCAATCTGTAACTGCAGATCTGACATCAGTTACTTTTTACGTAACTAGCTGCATGATTTTCCTATCTGCTTTTTCTGACACGTGTCACCTTGCATGCTTTTTCGGCTTTTACCCGCCAAACTGTTACCTATCACGATATCGCGACACTTTTTGTAGCCGTACCCTTCATGCCCTTGCTGTCGCGAAATCGCGACCATTTTGGCTTTTGAAAGCTTTCCCACCGTTCATGTCACGAAATCATGACACTTCGAACTTTTGTTGACGTCATCCTTAATGTTGTCACGAAATCATGACGCTTTCGGCTTCCTGAGGCTTCTCTCGCAACTTTCCATGAAATCGTGACACTTTCGACTTTTGCTGACGTCATCCTCATTGTTGTCGCGAAATCGTGACGCTTTCGGCTTCCAGTAGCTTTCCTTGCACCTTGTCACGAAATCGTGACACTTTCGGCTTCCAGCAGCTTTCCTTGCACCTTGTCGTGAAATCGTGACATTTTCAATTTTGCTGACGTCATCCTCAGCTTTGTCGTGAAATCGTGACGCTTTTCGCTTTCATACACTCTTCTTTGCCAGCAACCATGAAAATGGAACATGTCATGAAATCGCGACGTTCTCTGCTTCCGTACAATCTTTGCTTTATGTAGTAGCGAAATCGCGACAACTTTGTGCCTTGTGCTTTCGACTTGCTACATCTTTTAGTTTTGCAATTTTGACTGGTAGCGAAATCGCTACACCTTTGTTTCCATACATTTTGTCATGCAGCGAAATCGCTACACCTTCTTGTTTGTGCCTTTTCACTTGTAGCGAAATCGCTACACCTTTGTTGTCATTCATTTTAACATGCAGCGAAATCGCTACACCTTTGTTTTCTGCACTTCCTATTTGTAGCGAAATCGCTACACCTTTGTGCCTTGCATTTCCAGCTGTGCTTTGGATCGTGAAACTTCGACATGTAGGGAAATCGCTACACTTTTCGTTGCAAGCTCCTTTCCTCCATTTATGTCACGAAATCGTGACATCTTTTCACCTTGCTTCCTTCTCTGCCAACATGTCGCGAAATCGTGACAGTTTGCTTTGCACCTTCTCTCTCTCCGGCCATGTCGCGAAATCGTGACAATTTTTCTTGCATTTTCTCTCCTCGGCAATGTCGCGAAATTGCGACAATTTTTTTGCATTTTCTCTCTCCTCGGCAATGTCGCGAAATCGCGACAATTTTTCTTGCATTTTCTCTCTCCTCGGCAATGTCGCGAAATCGCGACAATTTTTCTTGCATTTTCTCTCTCCTCGGCAATGTCGCGAAATCGCGACAATTTTTCTTGCATTTTCTCTCTCCTCGGCAATGTCGCGAAATCGCGACAATTTTTCTTGCATTTTCTCTCTCCTCGGCAATGTCGCGAAATCGCGACAATTTTTCTTGCATTTTCTCTCTCCTCTGTTTTGTCGCGATATCGTGACAGAAAACATGTCGCGATATCGCGACAGTTTTCTTCCTTGTCTTTTTCTGCCAATTTTTGAATCTGGGTCACCTCTGTTTTCCTTGAAATTCACTGCACTTGATCTGACTGACCTCTGAACTGCATCAACTGCATCAATCTGTCTGTGTTGACAACAATGACAATACTTTTGCAATTCTTTTGCTGCACCTTGCTCAACAATCTCCCCCTTTGGAATTGTTGGCAACACATTGCAACCTTGCTCAATTTCTTCTCCCCCTTTGCCAATAATACCAAAGGGCTGCTGCAGACTCCCCCTGAGTCTATGCACAACATTCTCAGGCTTAAAAAGTTTGAATGCTCCCCCTGAGAATGTGTTTCCCATAGCTAGTCAGTTCTTGGGTGGTGTGACTACTCCCAACTTCTTTCGAAGGTATTCAAATACTTCCTTTGGCAAAGGTTTTGTGAATATATCGGCTACTTGCTCTGTAGTTGGAACAAAATCCAATTTGACCTCTCCTTCCGCAACTTTATCCTTCAAGAAATGATATCGGATTGCAATATGTTTGGTTCTTGAATGCATTACTTGGATTCTTGGATATGTTGATAGCACTAGTGTTATCACATTTAATTGAAATTGGTTCATTGAAATGAATACCAAGATCTTTCAACGTTTGTCTCATCCATAATATCTGAGTACAACATGTTGTTGCTGCAATGTATTCTGCCTCTGCGGTGGATAGAGATACTGATTCTTGTTTCTTGCTGTGCCATGCTACCGACTTGTCTCCAAGATAAAATGCTCCTCCACTTGTGCTCTTTTCGTCATCAATACATCCTGCCCAATCTGCATAGAATATGCAATCAAAGTGAAATCTTTACCTTTTGGGTACCACAACCCATAATCCATAGTGCCCTTGAGATATCTGAAGATCCTCTTTACAACTGTTACATGAGTTTCTTTGGGACTGGCCTGAAATCTTGCAACCATGCATACTGCTTGTAATATATCTGGTCTAGTGGCTATTAAATACAACAGGCTTCCAATCATAGACTTGTACATTGTTTGATCTACATCTGGGGATTTATCATCCTTGCTCAACTTGCAGCCTGTTGTCATGGGAGTGCTAACCGGTTTACTGTCTTCCATTGTGAACTTTTTCAGCATTTCTTTTACATATTTAACTTGAGAAATAAAAATGCCTTTTTCATTTTGATTGACCTGCAGTCCTAGGAAATAAGAAAGTTCACCAATCATAGACATCTCAAATTCTTTCTTCATTTTAGTTGATATGTCTTTGCGGTATTCATCCATCTTGCTTGCCAAATATTATATCATCTACATAAACAACAAGAACAATAAGATGGCCCTTCTCTATTTTGACATATAAGTTGCTGTCCACCAAACCTTTCTTGAACCCTTGTTTAATTAGATAGTTATCCAACCTTGCATACCATGCTCTGGGTGCCTGTTTCAAACCATATAATGCTTTCTTTAACCTGCAAACAAAATCTGGGTTGTCACCAAGTTGGAAGCCATCTGGTTGTTCAATGTAAACCTCTTCTTCCAGTTTTCCATTCAAAAATGCTGATTTTACATCCATTTGATATACTTTGAAGTTTTTATGAACTGCTAATGCCAGAAACATTCTGATTGCCTCTAGTCTGGCTACCGGTGCAAAAGTTTCCTCAAAATCAATGCCTTCAACCTGAGCATAGCCTTTATAGACCAATCTTGCCTTATTTCTGACAACTTTTCCATCTTCATTTAATTTATTTCGAAAAACCCATTTAGTGCCAATTATGTTTTTATTTGTTGGTCTAGGTACTAATTCCCAGGTATTGTTTTTCTCAATCTGATCTAGTTCTTCATTAATTGCCTTCAACCAACTTTCATCAGTGCTTGCTTCGACAACATTTTTAGGTTCAATGCTAGATAACGAGAGAATAGTTCCGCATCTTTGCTCTTCTTGTCTGAATACCATCTTTGGGATCCCCAATAATCTGTTCACTTGGATGATTTTTCTGCCGGTTGCTGCTTTTAAATTTCCTGTTTTCTTCTTCTTCGATTCGGTTTTTACACCATCTGGATCAATTTTCTGATTCTTATCTGTTTCCTTTTCATCATCACCTTCAATGACTTCTTCATAGATGGGGTAGTTTTCTTGATAAGTAATTTCTTGTTCTCTACCTTCATCAACTTTCACATCCGCACTCTCAACAATTTTCTTTAGCCTTTTGTTGTAACATGTGTAGGCTTTGCTTTTTGTTGAGTAACCAAGAAAGATACCTTCATCGACTCTATTTTCAAATTTACCGAGATTATCTTCGATCCGTTTGATGTAGCACTTGCTGCCAAATACTTTGAAATGTCTTGTTGTTGCCTTTCCGCCAAACCACGACTCATAAGGTGTTTTGCTTTCATGTGGTCTTAGCATGCAACTGTTTTGAATGTAAACTGCAGTATGTCTTGCCTCTTTCCAAAATCTGTCAGCTATTTTGTTCTCAGCCAACATTGTCCGTGCCATTTCCTGCACTGTCCTATTCTTCCTTTCTACAACACCATTCTGCTGAGGTGTTCTAGCTGCTGAAAACTGTCTTCTTATCCCATATTTTTGACAGTATTCTGCAAATTCTTCTGAAATAAACTCTCCTCCTCTGTCTGATCTTAGGCATTTAATTCTTTTTCCTGATTGATTCTCAACAAGATTTTTGAAGGTTTTAAACATCTCAAAGGCTTCTAATTTAAGTTTTAGAAATAGTACCCATGTCATTCTTGAGTAGTCATCTATACACAGCATAAAATATTTGTGTCCATTTATGCTTTCAGTTCTCATGGGTCCACATAAATCGGTGTGAATTAGTTCTAATGGCTTGCTCGTGAAATATTCTTTTGCTTTGAAAGTGGCTCTGGTTTGTTTTCCCTTTTGGCATGACTCACAAATCTTTGTTTGAAGGTTTACCAATAGTTGGTATGTCTCTTACTGCCCCTTTTGAGCTGATTTTTACCAGATTATCAAAGCTTATGTGACCGAGTCTCTTGTGCCACAGCCAGTTTTCTTCTTCCTGACCAACCAAACAAGCTCCTTTTGAATTCTCTGAAAGAGTATACATATTTCCAGAAGTTCTCAGTCCAGTGGCTATTAACTTTCCATTTTTTGTCTTTCTTACTTCACAGCCCTCCTTCTTGAAGATTACATCATGACCTCTGTCACAGATTTGACTTACACTCAGCAAGTTATGCTTCAGACCAATCACAAACAAGACTTCTTTTGATTTTATATTGCCATCACTGATCTTGACTGATCCCTTTCCCACAATCTTTGCTCCATCATTATTTCCAAATTTCACAGAACCACCTTCATAATTCTGTAAATTCTCAAATTTTTGCTTGTCACCTGTCATGTGATTGGAGCAACCACTGTCAAGTATCCAAGGTGCAGATTTGTTCTGAGCTTTAAAGGCAGTCTGAACAATCAAAGATTCCTTTTCTTTCCATTCTGGTTTGATAGCAGATTTGTCTACTTGTTTTGCCTTTGTCCTTTCATTAGCATGTGCCTGTTTTTCAAGAAATTTCTTGTTTTGTTTCAACCCACTTGGTTGAGATTTTCTACCTTGATAATTATTTGATGCAAAAGTGCTTCTACAGTTTCTAGCAATATGTCCAAAATTATGACAATTATAACATTCAACTGCATAATTCATTAAAGGAGAAAAAACATTTCTGCTGGTGAAATTCCTTTGAGATACATTATGCTTGCAATCTGAAATCTTATGACCATAAGCATTGCATTTAAAACAATAACCAGAAAAGGAATGATTAAACCTGGGTGCAGGTCTTTGCCAGTTTGAAGTGGGAGCCATGAATCTTTTCCTTCTTGGATGTGTGACTTTTGTGAATCCATCTTTGTCAGTACTTTTCTTGAATCTGGCATTGTTGCTTTCTTTGGCATGATTTGTTTTTTCTAGGTCAACCCTGATCTTTTCTTCTTTCTTTATGGGTTCTACATTCAAGGCCTTTGAACCCTTTGATGATTCTCCTTCATCGAAGCCTAAACCAAATTTGATGCCGAAAGGCCTTTGGTTATTTAACATTTTATCCGACTTTACAAGTACTTTCTTCAAACTTATGAAAATAGCTCAATTTTCTATTCATCTCCTCTAGTTGCATCCTTAACTTAACAATATCTTCCTCTAGCTTGCTGCATTCAACTGTCTTTACAGTTAATTGTTCATTAAGAACTTCAGACATTTTCTTGAATTCCTCTATCTGTATTTTTAAACTGTTTATTATGTCAGTGGCATCCTCTAGTTTTCTTGAAAACTTTTTGTTCTTTTTCCTTTCTGCACTCAACTCTTCAAGTGCGAGCAACCAATTCTCCTTCCGGATAAACTTCAGCCTCATCTTTAAAGTTTTCATCACCTTCCCGATTTTCTTCTGTTCTTTCCTCTTCAAGTGCCATGAACAGAGCTTCACCTTTTTCTTCTTCAGAATCCTCATCTGAGCTTTCTTCAGAAGTGTTGACATTCTTGGATATGAAGCTTTTCTTCTTGAAGTTGTTCTTTCTAAAATTTTGTTTCTTCTTCCAATCACCTTTTTCTTGGAGTGAACCTTCACCATTTTTGGTTTTCTCATGCATTGGACATTTGGCTGCAAAATGACCGACTCCTCCACAATTGAAGCACTTAAAAGGTAGCTTTCCTCTATATTTTCCTTTTCCCTTTGTGAGTTTTCGAACAAAATTAGCTTCTGTTTCATCCAGTGTCTCTTCATCCTCAGATTCATGTTCAGCTTTTATATTCTTGTGTGCTTTAAAAGCTGCTTCTCTGTCTATAGACTTGGTTTGTCCTATTCTCATTTCATATGCTGTCAGGGAACCATGCATCTCATCCAAGCTGAAGTTGTTTAGATCTTTTGCCTCTTCTATTGCAGAAAATTTGGAGTTAAATCTTTTGTGCAGTGTTCTGAGAACCTTTTTCACAACAACTACATCATCAATTTCTTCATCGAGTCCTCTGATTGCATTAATGATTCCGTTGACTCTCAGCATATAAGCCTCTATGTTCTCATCTTCATTCATTTGCGGTGCTTCGAACCGTGCTCGATGAGTTTGCGGCTTGGCTTCCTTGATCTTGCTGTCTCCTTCATGGATGCTCTTCAATTTATCCCACATGTCTTTTGCTGATTTACAGCTCATGACTCTTATCAGTTCACTGTCAACAAGCCCACACATTATGGCATTCTTAGCTTTGGAGTTGTTCTCAAAATTTTTCTTCTCAGTAGTATCTGTTGGAGGAGTAGTGGGTGCTGTGTATCCACTATCTACAGAATCCCAAATATCATATCCCAATGCACTCAGATATGTTTGCATCCTGAGTTTCCAGAAAGTGTAATTTGTTCCATCAAATAAGGGAGCTTTGTTGGATGAGAATCCTTCACCGCCTACCATTGTTTCTTCCAAGATCTCCTTAGCTGATTAAGCTTGAACAAGGCACCTTGCTCTGATACCAATTGATATTCACACAATGACACTAAGAGGGGGGGGTGAATCAGTGTAGCTATTAATTTTAATATCTACAGCATTTAATATGAAATAAAGAGAACTTGAAAACTAGAAAAACAAATTGAACAAGAGAGCACACCACAACACTCAATATACCGAGGTTCACCAATTTGGCTACTCCTCAAAAATGACTGCTTGGACTCCAATCCAAATCCAGTCTTTGCAAAATACCAATTTTACAAATACTTTACCAGCATCTACTGGAAGGAGCACCAACCCCTTAATTTTTTGCTGCAACAGATGGAGCACCAACCCCTAGTACCAAGCACCAACTTGGACTGCAATTCTGATCAATTTAAAATGACATAAGAATGTCTTCACTTCATGCACGACCCTGACTAGTCTGCAATTAACCCAACTCTGCACACTCTCATGGCTCTGCTAATTTTTCTCTTGACTCTTTTCTAACCCTCTTTTTACGAGCAATTTCCCTCTTACAGTAGCAACTTTATTCTCTGTATGACTGTTCTTTTATAACCTTCCTTTTCTCATCGGGACTCTTTGACTTCTATAGCGTTTCAATCCTGCATACAGTCGGATGACATTCTCGAGCTGTTCGAATTCTTTTTCTCTTCCCAATAAGCGGCTGTTCGAATACATCAAATATGACCATTCGAATACTTTTTCTATTCCGCATATTTTTCGGTTCGAATCCATTCAATACGGTTGTTCGATTCCAAGCAATACGACTGTTCGAAACCCTGCAATATGGCTCTTCGAAACCCTACAAATTCGGCTTTTCGAATGCTACAAAAATGTCTTTTAGAAAGCTTTTCCGATCCTTCATATTTGATTCTTCGAATGCTTTTCCAGTCGTGCATATACAGCTGTTCTAGTGCATGACTAACACTTGTCAATCTGTAACTGCAGATCTGACATCAGTTACTTTTTACGTAACTGGCTGCATGATTTTCCTATCTGCTTTTTCTGACACGTGTCACCTTGCATGCTTTTTCGGCTTTTACCCGCCAAACTGTTACCTGTCGCGATATCGCGACACTTTTTGTAGTCGTACCCTTCATGCCCTTGCTGTCGCGAAATCGTGACCATTTTGGCTTTTGAAAGCTTTCCCACCGTTCATGTCACGAAATCGTGACACTTCGAACTTTTGCTGACGTCATCCTTAATGTTGTCACGAAATCGCGACGCTTCTGGCTTCATGAGGCTTCTCTTGCAACTTGTCACGAAATCGTGACACTTTCAGCTTTTGCTGACGTCATCCTCAATGTTGTCACGAAATCGTGACGCTTTCGGCTTCCAGAAGCTTTCCTTGCACCTTGTCACGAAATCGTGACACTTTCAGCTTTTGCTGATGTCATCATCATTCTTGTCGCGAAATCGTGACGCTTTCGGCTTCCAACAGCTTTCCTTGCACCCTGTCGCGAAATCATGACATTTTCAATTTTGCTGACGTCATCCTCAGCTTTGTCGCGAAATCGCGACCTTGTCGCTTTCCTTGCTGTCCGATCGCTTTGGCGTCTCCCGCTTTGTCACGAAATCGCGACGCTTTTCACCTTCGTACACTCTTCTTTGCCAAAAATCGTGAAAATGGAACATGTCATGAAATCGCGACGTTCTCTGCTTCCGTACAATCTTTGCTTTATGCAGTAGCGAAATCGCGACAACTTTGTGCCTTGTGCTTTCGACTTGCTACATCTTTTAGTTTTGCAATTTTGATTGGTAGCGAAATCGCTACACCTTTGTTTCCATACATTTTGTCATGCAGCGAAATCGCTACACCTTCTTGTTTGTGCCTTTTCACTTGTAGCGAAATCGCTACACCTTTGTTGCCATTCGTTTTAACATGCAGCGAAATCGCTACACCTTTGTTTTCTGCACTTCCTATTTGTAGCGAAATCGCTACACCTTTGTGCCTTGCATTTCCAGCTGTGCTTTGGATCGCAAAACTTCGACATGTAGGGAAATCGCTACACTTTTCGTTGCAAGCTCCTTTCCTCCATTTATGTCGCGAAATCGCGACATCTTTTCACCTTGCTTCCTTCTCTGCCAACATGTCGCGAAATCGCGACAGTTTGCTTTGCACCTTCTCTCTCTCCGGCCATGTCGCGAAATCGCGACAATTTTTCTTGCATTTTCTCTCTCCTCGGCAATGTCGCGAAATCGCGACAATTTTTCTTGCATTTTCTCTCTCCTCGGCAATGTCGCGAAATCGCGACAATTTTTCTTGCATTTTCTCTCTCCTCGGCAATGTCGCGAAATCGCGACAATTTTTCTTGCATTTTCTCTCTCCTCTGTTTTGTCGCGATATCGCGACAGAAAACATGTCGCGATATCGCGACAGTTTTCTTCCTTGTCTTTTTCTGCCAATTTCTGAATCTGGGTCACCTCTGTTTTCCTTGAAATTCACTGCACTTGATCTGGTCGACCTCCGAATCGCATCAATCGCATCAATGCGTTTGTGTTGACAACAATGACAATACTTTTGCAATTCTTTTGCTGCACCTTGCTCAACACTATAAAGAAGACACATTAGGATGAGTGGAAGGTGTGGAGGTAGTGATAAGTGATGGCAAAAATGGGACTGGTGAAGGTGGAAGAGGTGAAATAGTCATGATAGTAGAATTTGTATTTATGGTAGTAGTTGCAACATATGTTGTCACTATAGAGGATGGTGGAGAATATGGAAGTGTTTATTCTTCTAGTGAAATATGAGATGATGATGTTAGGGATGAAGGAATATTAAATAGAGGTGATGAAGTTTAAATTTTTGATGAATGAGGCATAGAAGGTGTATAGTGAGATGAAGGGAGTTTATGTGGTGATGGAGGTGGATTATGTGGTGGTGATGATGTTCCTTGTGCCTCCTATTATTGAGAAGGGGAGGGAGAATTCTTTAGGAAATGATATAGAGAAGGATAAGAAGTGGTAGAAATCATAACCGAGCATATTGGAGTAGACTGTTGAAATATGTTATCTATATTTTATTGATGAACTTGTTGATTTGACTATTCTATTTCTAAAACATGTGCATGTTTAGTTTCATGTTGTGCTAGGTCCAATTTTTTTTTTTAATATCCTCTTTAGTAGCTTCCCCAATTGAATATTTTGTCTTTCTATTGAATACAATGGGCAATGAAGGCTAGCTATTGGAGCACTATATTGTTGTGGTAGAGATGATACAATATTTTGGACAGGAGGACTTGGAGGTTTAGAAGGGACTATAGAAGTGAATCTAATAGGAGAAGAGGTTGGAGTATAATCTACCCTATCTTTCATTAGCTCTTGTGAAGTAGTTTTTGCCCCCAAGGCTAAATACTTTGACCTATTTTCTACCTTAATGCCCTTTGTAGGTCCTAATTCATCTTTCCCAAGTCCACCACTAGAGTATCCCAACTTATTCATCATTACAACCCCTTTAGTATATTATTGCAATTATTCCTATGAAGGTTCATAAATAGATTGTACCTTTTCAACCATTGAAGGTGGAGTTATTGTAGTATCATCCTACTATTGGGGTTGAGGGGATGGAGGAGTTGGAGGTGTTTGGATTTCCTTCTATTTTTTCACCTCTGACCTTGTTCTTGTTGTCTTAGTTTTCTCTACTTCTTCCCCTATTTTAGCCCTTTCTAAAACTTAATGCTAAGCTTTTTCCATTATTGGCATTCCAAGTTTTATAGTGTTCATCATATATATCAGAGAAATATTTATCATATTGGTGACCAAACTTAGAGCCTATAGTATTTGTCTCAACCCTCATTTTCCACCAATCTAGAATCTTAGCCTCATCCCAACTAGTCTTTTCTTGAATGGTTTGAATTTTTGACTCCTTTAACTCATGTGCTTTTTTGTGCTCAGGATCATAATCTACCAATTGATCATAAAAATCTCTCCAAGGAGGCAATGGTTCCATTTTTCCCACATTCCATTCCAATGGGGAATCTTCCTTGTTATTTCTAAAATTTTCAATGTGTGGCCTCAGAGTCCTTTCAAATTTTGGAGCCTTAGCAGCATTAAGAGCTTTTAGCTTTTCCAAAAATTTATTAGCAAGGTCATACCTCCATATTTGTGGGAGCTCTCTAAGCCCTAGTATTTCCATTACCTGAATAATATCCTCACTCTAGCCCCTCCTTGTTAAGGTAATATCTTCCACATTAAAAGGATAGTTGATTGTGCCCTTTCTCCTTACTCCAGTGCCAAAAGTGGAGTTAATGTAGTCAACTTATCTATAATATTCCAATGCCAACATCCAATTGGTGACAAAATGTAGCAACAAAAATGGTTTCCCTATGAAGCCATATAGCCTAATCACTATACCCTTAGTTAGAAGATACCAGTATCCTTCTTTAGATTGATCTATTTGTAACAATTCCCATGCTAGAGGTGGTATTATGGGAAATTGTCCATGCATAATCTTAAGGGTTGACCCTAAAAATTCCCTATTAAAATTATAATAGGATTCAGACTTACTCAGGACTTTTGTCCATACATAAACTGGTAGAGGGTTCCCATTTTCATCTTTTGTCATCACTGCTATCCAAGGCATCTCTTGCATGGTGGCACTAAAAAATAGCCATGCCAAGTTAGAACAATGTCTAAATGAGGTAGCTTGAGAATCCTTCTTCATTTTAACCAACTGCTCATGGATCCTTTTGCAAAGGAAAGAGGGCCAATCAAAATAAATGGGGTTGGTATTGTTATCTATTTGAGACATATCATACATTTTTTATTTGAAATGTAGTAAGTCATAGCTATCTGCCAATATTACACATTTATATCAGAATTCAACCCTGCTAATGCTGCTAGCATGGAAAAAAATTTTGGGTTGGCAAAATGCTTAGTGGAAATTGGGGTTGTTGGCAAATGATCTTTGATTACCAAGATTTTAAACTGCCTATTCACCCAATCCTTAAAATGTTCCCCATTCTTAGGATGCCCTTTCAACATATAAAACTTAGCCTATTCTTCTGGGTCAAAAGGCTTAGGGCTAACATGGGGAGTTCTACCCATGGAAAAGAGGTTACAATAGGCTTTAGGAGTTAGCTTTAAAAGGACTCTACCTTGAGCTATTTTTATTGCCCTATTCTTTGGGTCATAAAATTTGATAATTGCAAAAATTAACTCGGGGTATGGGTGGATAGAGTCACAAATATAAAAATATAAGAGAGAGTAAACAACACAAGAACCTGAACTCAAAGCTGAGAGTCCCCTGAACACTCTATTATCAATATCTTTCCTTAGTTGGTCCCTCATATTCCATGTCATTATGGTGTTGAATATTAAAATAGCTACATCTAGGAAATGTGTAAGCTTATTGCTCTCTACCTTAGTGGTCTTCTTTGGAGTTGGAGGTGCCATTGTAGTCAATTGGATGTCTAATGAAATTTTCTATAATTTATCTTTGAAATCCTCTATAGGTAATCCTTGGATCTCTTTGCAAATGCTCTTTAAAGCTTATAAATACTTGTAAATAGAATCACTACCAAAGCCCTAGCTTAAATAGCTTGCATGCACATATTCCACCATTAATGTGGTAGTTGGACTGCCACTTAGTCACACACTTCAAATTCTTGAGTTAGCAGCAAAACGATGAAGCTTGCATGAGAAGCTTTTGTTAGCCACTTCTTGCATGTTGACTATGCTTGACCATGGCGTGGAGCCTACCGATGGCCATGCTCCACTTAATATTTTATTTATTTCATTATTCCTTTTGACACAACATAGAGCATGGGTAATTCAAGGGCTTGCTTTGACTATTTTGACCATGGCATGGAGCTTGTCGACGACCATGCTCTCTGTTTTATTTTTATCTAAAAATTTAAAATAATGAACATATAATACAACTATGTACATATAATACAAGGGGAAGGATTTTACTTGAAGTACAACTTAAGATGGTATCCATTGATTGGGATTGACTACAACCTCCCTCCCTAATATTGTAGCTGAAAAGCATTGTTCTATTTGACTACAATAATATTATATGGACCTTCCTAGAATGAATCAAACTTTTGATGATTGTCTGGTTTTGCTTTCTCCTCATTCCATCTTAGGACTGAGTCTCCAATCTTGAATTTTCTACATGTGGCCCTTTTATCAAACCATCCTTTAGTCTGTGTCAAATGTTTCTAAAATTGTTCATAGGATTTATTCCTCTATTCCTCTATCTACAATAATTACATTAGCCTTATCTCTATAGGATTTTCATCTGATGAATCATCTCAATTGGCTAACTTTAGAGTAGGTATTTCAAGGTGTGTAGGAAGAATAACTTATTTTCCATACACCAAGGCATAAGGATATGTGCCTATTGACTTCTTCATTATGATCCTATCTACCCATAACACCTGGTTTATTAGCAAATGCCAACTCCTTTTGTTATCCTTCAAGGCTCTCTTCAGAATTTAGAGAAAATTCTTATTGGTAGATTCTTCTAGGCCATTTCCTTGTGGATAATAATTTGAAGAATTCTTCAAACATATACCATATGTATTGGAAAATTCAATGAACCTTGCTCCTATAAAATATGGACCATTGTCACTTACCAAAGCTTTAGGAATACCAAACCTTGTGATCAAGCTTTCAATAAACTCAATTACTACATCCTAATCAGACTTCTTAGTTGGAATTGCCTCAACCCATCCGGTGAAATAGTTAATAGCAGTCAGGATGTATTTGTGACCTACTGAAGAGTTTGGATTTATCACTCCAACAAAGTCTAGCCCCCACTTCTAGAATGGTTGTTCTACCTATATTGGCTTGAGTGGCAATGATGCATTCATGTTTCTCCCCACATATCTCTAACATTTATCACATGATCTAACAATTTTGAAAGTGTCAAAGAAAACATTAGGCCAATAATAACCAACCCTTATTATCTTCATTACAGTTTTTTTCCTTGAATAGTGACCTCTTGATAGTCCTTCATGAAATTCTTCTAGAATATTTTGTTTTTTATCATCTTTAATGCATCTTAAAAGAACTCCATCTAGGTTCTTTCTATATAATCCTTCAGGCAATAGAACATAATTCAAGGCTTGGAGCCTATATCTTCTTCTTTGTGAAGCATTGAGATTTCTAGGGCATATCCCTATTTGAAAGTAACTTATAAGTTGATCAACCCAATCTACTTCTTTTGAAAGACTATCATCCTTCTACTCTAATTCTATTGTTTGATAGGCTACCCTTTCTTCTTTATTTGCTTTGGTAGCTAATTCTTGACATAGGGCTCTTCCTCTTACCAATTTGGTAGGATGAATCTCTACATCATATTCTTGAATCTTAGTAATCCACCCTACTCTTTTATCACCTAACTCTCCTTGCAGAATGAAGCTTCTAACATCAAGGTGTACTACATATACCAAAGTCTTACTCTAAGCTAGATATTGCCTAAATTTTTTAATGATTTCATAACTACAAAAACTTACCTCTCAATGAAGTTATATTTCATTTGGTATTCATGGAGAGCTTGACTCCAAAATAATATGGGATGTTCATTATCAGCATTATCTTTATGAGTTAGTACTACAACATAACTCTCATCAGCTCCATAGGCGTATAGGATAAAATATTTGTTAAAATCAGGGTTGATTAACATAGGGGTAGTAGCAATGGCTTGCTTAATCAGCTAAAAGGCTTGCTTTCTCTTATCAATCCATTGGAATTCAACATTCTTCTTTAGAAGCTCTGTAATGGGTCTGACTATTTGAGAAAAATTAGAAATAAATTTTCTTACAAAGTTGATCTGCCCAAAGAAGGACTGCAAGGCCCTTTTGTTCATGGGAAGGGGAAGAGACAATATGGATTTGATTCTATTTGGATCTATTGACATTCCCTATTTGGACACCACATGCCCTAGTAGCTTTCCTTCATGAACTACAAAGATTGACTTCTTTGGGTTAAGAGATATACCAAATTCTCTACACTTCTGAAAGACCTATTCCAAATGCTTGAGGTGTGCTTGTTTTTCATGAGAAAAGACTATCATGTCATCCAGATATATCAGAATTATTCTATTAATCAGTTCTCCAAAGGCATAATCCATAGCTCTTTGGAATGTAGCTCTTGTATTAGATAAACCAAATGGTATTCTCTGGTAATGAAATTTGTCTTATATTGATCTTCATATTTTACCTAGATTTTATTATAACTAGAGAAGCCATCTAATAGAGAAAACCTTTCAGCCCCAGCTACTATCTGCAAAATCTGGTCTATTTATGGCAAGGGATAATGATATTTGAGAGATGCCTAGTTTAGATTTCTAAAATCCACACATAGACAAATATCACCATTCTTTTTTTCACTAGAACCAGATTGGCAACCCATGTGGAGTGCTTAATAGGATAAATGATTTTTGCCTTTAACAATTTAAGCAACTCTTGTCTCATGATTGCTTCAATCTTGGGATTTACTGGTCTTTGTTTCTATCTAAATGGTCTTGCTTTAGGAACTAATTCAATAGTATGTTGGATTATGCTTTTATCATAGACTTTCAAATCTTCATAAGTCCAAGCTATTATGTCCTGATATTGAAAACACAAAGCCTTAAATTCTTCAACTTCCTTTGGAGTGCATTGGATACCAATTTTAAGATTTTTTTCATTTTCTATTTCTATTTATTTATAAATATTATCATCTACTTGCATCTGCTTTAGTTTTTTCCCATCTTCATTGTCAAAAAGACTTTCTAAGGTAATCAACCCCTTAGGTATGTGATTATTTTTTAACTGTATAATTTCTTGTTGCTCAATCTCTTGAGATATCTCACCTTGTGAACTGATACAACTAGCCTCTCTAACTAAGAAATCAAAAATATGGTCATCATTTTCAAATACCTACCAAAATATTTATCTATTTGGCATTGAAGGTCTGAAAACCAATTTAACTCTCTTATTCTTAGTTGATCCATAATATAAATATGGAGAAAAGTTAGAACCTTTGACAGCCAAAGCATCTGCCAAAAGATTTTGTTGTCTTGGAACAACATGTAGATTCAAAGCATCAAAATATTCCATTAAATCCCAAACCCTATTTCTATAAGTCTTCAAATAATGATGTTTATTGTTACACTTCTCTGTAACTTGATTTACTATCAATTTTGAATCACCATAAATGTCTAGTAACTTAATACCCATTTTCTCTACTTGCATCAAACCTAAACATAAAGCCTCATATTTAGTAGTATTTTTTGTGCAAGACCAAGTTAATCTATAGGAAAATATTTTAACTCCCTCTGAAGGTGATTTTAGAACTACTCCTACCCCAACTCCATTCTTGCATCTTGCTCCATCAAAATGCATAGTCCAAATTTTATATTCTCTTAAAATTTGATTAGAAATTATAGGAGTTGCTTTCTGATCTTCAAAGGAGATGTTGTATGTGCCTAGTCTAGTTTCAAATAAAATATGACTATCCTCTAATGGTAAATCATCCTCAATCTCTAAATATTCTAGTACCTCTACCAATTCTGGTTCCTCCATGATAGAGTTGTACATATCATCTTCTATTTTCTCAATATGATAGGATATTGGCTTCTCTAGGACTATTTTTATTCTTTTACCCTTATAGGGGATCATCATGTGAGAATAGTCCAAATACATGTATCCTCCTAGTTTGGTAGTAAATTCCCTTGATATGCATAATCCTGAATATGATTCTAAATATTTGTGTAACAGTAATATCTAGGTATTTGTGTAATATCTATTGGATATTTTGAGTAAATGAGTTGTCATTTATGTCAAGAGTGAGTGGTCATTGATGTCAAAAGTTAGTTTCAATAAGCAGTGCAAGGAGAAGTAGTTCCACAATCAGTGCAAAAAGGAGAGTCCACTTCCAGTTGGTCAGATCCAGTTTCAGGTAGTCATATGTGGCCCAAAGTGCAAAGAAGAGACCCAAGCAAATAATATTATAATTTTTTACTATAATATTAAAAGGGAAGACTTAAATTAATTTAAATAATTTCATTATAGATTAATTTATTAATTAATTTAAATAAATTTAAAATTTATTAGTTTAATAATAGATTAATTATAATTTAATTATTAAATTAATTTATTAACCCTAATGTTGGGTTATAATAAAATTAATTTATTAATCCTAACGTTGGGATATAATAAAATTAATTTATTAACCCTAAGGATGGGTTATAAAGACTATTCGAATTCAAATTCGAAAATTGAATTCATCCATCGACATAAATAAAAGCATGGTCTAAAGCATATAAGAAGGGGGCATAACATTGTTAATAAATCATCTGAATGCAATTCGTGCAAAGTACAAAAGACTTTGACTATCGTGCAAGGAGGAAGGAAGATTTCATGTTTCAAATTTATTGGCTACAAAGGAAAGGATAAAGGGGAGCGATGCTCCATTTTTGTTGCACAACACTGCGTAGCGCATCTAGCATTCCTGGGAGATGCTAAGGTTGATAGACTTGATATGTAAGGTTTGAAGCCCATTGGATTCATTTTTGGAAGGTGGAGTGTTAGTTTTTGGACGTCGCACCGGTCAGAGATAAATAGGAGGAAGGCTTTTGCCTTCCCCTTCACATGGGAGCTAGTAGTCTACATGGTGGGCTAGCACCTTGGTAAGGTGCTTGGCGAAGGAGTAGTCACACGTTCGAAACCCGTCGTAACATTTTTATTGCAAGGTATGCACCATAATTTTTGCTAAGGTTTTATGTGGTATGCACTGTGGTGTTTCTGGAAGGTTTGAGATATCGAAGGTGTTTGGTTTGTGATAAATAAATACTGGCTAAGGTCTTTGAGGGAAATATAAGGGTTTTTAAAAATTTAATATTTTATTTTAATTTTGGAAGATTTGAGTTATAAATTTGGAGTAATAAAGTGTAATCAAGGTTGATTATTTTTGTGTTTGAGAAATATTTCTGAAAAGAGTTAGTGAGATACTTTTATCATCTAGCCATTGAAATTGGCAAAGAAGAAAATTGTGTTAAAAACAGGTTTTGAGGTCACTTCTACATCAAACAAAAAGGTATGGGCACATCTTTTTAGTGAGTGATTTTTGAATGTTGTGAATACTAAGTTGGATTTAAAAGGATTATTTTATAAGCATTGTTGTTGAAGTATATGGTTGTGTAAATACTAGAGTTTGCAAATATCATGAGTATCATTGTTATATAAGATTGATTGATAAGCATTGTTGTTGAAGTGATTGATTGAGTGAAGAACTTGAACTAGGATTTGCAAAGATTATGAGTATCATTATTATGTGAGATTGGTTGATAAGCATTGTTGAAATATTTGAGTGAGTGTTCATAAGTTTGGACTAGTATTTGCAAGAAAATATTATTTCCTTGAGTGATTGGTTGAGTAGAGTTGGTTGAGCCTAGTCAAGTGGATGTGTTAATTCATGTTTTGTGAAAAAAATCGTTATATATTCTAAATTGATTTGAGAAATAGGTTGAGTGTTGTGAGTGTGAAACATATTGAGTCTATAACAATTCTCTATATGTTTCAGTGATAAAAAGAGAGGTTGAAAGTTATTGAGCATTATGGTATGAAGCGTATTTAGTCTCTAACAATTCTCTATATGTTTCTATGAGATTGGATAAGTTCTAGTGAGGACTTGTTGAGAAGATTTGAGGTAAGTCTTTGAGAAGACCTATGAACAAATTTATGTGATCTTTTGTGGAAGATTACAATACAGAATTGAGGACATATATTATTGAGCATATTGGACAAGTTCTAGTGAGGAATTTTTGAGCATATTGGACAAGTTCTAGAGAGGACTTGTGGACAGATTTGTGTGAGCTTTTGTGGAATCTTACAATATAGAATTGAGGACAAATATTATTGAGTAGATTGGACAAGTTCTAGTGAGGACTTGTTGAGTAGATTAAACAAGTTCTAGAGAGGACTTGTAGATAGATTAGTGTGAGATTTTGTGGAATATTACAAGGCATATTTAAGATAAGTCTTTAAGAAGACTTGTGAGTAGAGTTGATTGATTGATTTGTTCAAACCTTGAGTTTAGGTTTGGGGCAGATCTAGCATAGTTGATTTGTGATTGAGTCAAGCTTTGAGTTAAGGCTTGAGGACATATATTGATGATAATTTTATACTAGAATGAAGGACTATGTTTAGTGCAGATTTGAGGATAGATATTGAGGACAAATTTATGCTAGATCAAAGGGTTGTATTTAGTACAAATTTGAGGAAAGAGTTTGGTGCAGATTTGAGGATAGGTTTATTCCAGATTAGAAATGAAGATTGAGAAAATTTGTGCTAGACCGAAGGACTGTGTTTAGTATAGATTTGAGATAGAGCTAAGAGCAATCCTTAGAGGTGACAGAGTATAGAGGATGATAGTCTCCAGTGGATAGATATCCATTAGGCAGGGCAGTGAGGACAAGTCTTCTGAGTGGGGATAGGAGTCTTTAGTGGATAGAGATCCATTAGCCAGTGTAGTGGAGGTAGCAATTCTTCTAGAATATCACTAGCCAGAGCTAAGGATAAAGGAGTTCTCCTATGGATAGAGATCCATGAACTTGATTAGGGATTTGTGTCTCCTTTGGATAAAGGTCCATAAACATTGTAATAGGGAAAGGATTCCCAAGATATTGATTGAGAAAAATTTAGAAAAATATTTTCTCTATGGAGTAGCCCACATTGGGTGAACCATGTTAAATTGGTGTCTCTATTGTGTGTGGTGATTTATGCATTTATTTAATTATTGTTTTTGATATTTCTATCTATACATTGCATAATATTGATTGGGAAAAAAAAGTAAAAAGTGGTCTTATATTGTTCATCCCCTCTCAGTATAAGCTTGTGTTCTTGAATTGGTACCAGAGTGGGTTCCTTCGAAAGATTTTAATAGCTTGAAGGAAAATATTTCAAGAATACAATAGATTTTAAGAATGGATCCTTAGATAATTTAACACTAGTATTTTATGAAAGCGATTATATATTTTAGAGTATGAGAATGAAGATTCACCTAATGGCACTTGGAAATGAAATATGGGAAGTAGTTGAAAATGTATACACACCACTAGCTACTCCACCTACAGATAAAGATGGTAAGATTCTACATCATTACAATTCAAAAGCAATGAATACAATTTTAAGAGGTTTGCATAGAACATAGTTCATAAAGGTTATGCATTGCAAATTAGCAAAGGCAATTTGGGATAAATTGCAAAGCATATATGGAGATAAAAGTGTCAAAAAGGTAAAGATACAAATTCTCAAAGGAAAATTTGAAGACTTAAAAATGAAGAATGAGGAAAATATTAGTACTTATCTACTTCGTGTAGATGAGGTTGTTAATGCCATGCAAGGACTTGGACTTGATATTGAAGAATATGATGTTTGTGATAAGATCTTAAGATCTCTTCCAAAAAGGTTTAGTGAAAAGATCTCTGCTATAGAGGAATAAAAATATGGTGATATTTTTATAAGAGATGTGTTACTTGGTATTCTTATAAATTTTGAGATGAGAACAAAAGAGGAACCTAATATCTCGAAGGAAGCAACCTTCAAAGCTTCTAAGAAGACAAAGAGCAAGAAGTCAGATTCAAGCAATGAGTCATCTAGTGATGAAGAAGTAAATTATGGTAGAAGGAATAAGGATACAAGAAGATTTAAAGATTCAAAATATATAATATGTTTCAATTATGGAAAGTATGGTCACTATGCAACTGATTGTCAAGAAGCTAGAAATAGCAATGATGAAAAATAGGATCATAAGAATAGGGAATCCAAAAAATATAGGTACCAAAAGAAAGGCAAGGATGGACAAGGCACATAAGAAAATAAGTTCTTTCAAAGACAGAAAATGAGTTACTAAGACAAGGCATGTAAGTACTCAAGTGATAGTGATAATAGTTTCTCAGATAATGATAAAGATGAAGTTCTATTTTTTATAGAAAAAAATGATGAAGTTAAGAAAAGGTCACCAATAATTCTCAAGTGTTTTAGATGTGGTAATTTTGGACATCTTGAAGATAGTTGTACAAAGAATAGTTTTAGTTTCAGTGATGATGAATATGAAGATACACTTGAAGGACCATAAGAGAATATTCTAATGGCACTAGAAGAAGAAGGAGGTGATCCTATAGAAGATAATTCATATGAGAATGGAGATGTTTTCAAAGGTAAACAAATAGAGAAAGAATCAGAAAAAGGAGAAGTTGATATTGAGGGAGAGCTTATTTATGCTCTTAACACATTGAAGAAGGTAAGAAAGCAAAATTCCCAACTTAAGCTTCAGTTTCAAGAATGTGATGAAGAGAGAGGAAAGCTTATAGAGGATATGAACAAGCCAATGGCTAAGACAAAGAAGTTCAAGGATAAGTTAGAAGAAAAGGTATTAGAATGTGAAAGGTTAGAACAAGAAGTAGCTCTAATAAGGGAAGAAGTAGAAAAGCCTAAGGAGAAGCTACACAAGTTTGGAAGGAGCTCGAAGATCGTAGATAAGATGATCAAGGTACAAATAAGGTAAAAAAAAAAGGTCTTAGTTTTTAAAAAGGTGCAAAAGAAACAAGAAGATGAGTCAACCTCAAGTTTTGAAGAAGGAAAAACTTTAGAAGAAGACAGTGTAAGAGAAAGTGAGACTTCTGAGGATAAGTTGCACAATAGACAGTTCAACAAGGAAATAAACAATGAACAAAGGAGAAATAGATGGAACAGGAACTGACACAGGGTAAAAGAGACTAAGAAACCAATGATGTCAAGGCAAGGAAATTTTAATGGACAATGTTTCTCATATCACATATTTGGGCACAAAGCTTCATAGTGCAGGACACATGAAATATAGGAAAATGGAAACTTCAAAAACAAGCAACTTTTTCATGGGTATTGTTACTCATGTAATCAGTTTGGTCACAAGGCAATGAATTACAAGGTCCATGATAGGAATAGATATGGCTTCACTAGAAGAAATACCAACACATTTGCACCTCCAAGGAATAACAATATTAAGAGTAACAAGTGCAATAATTATGGACACACAACAAAGTGGTGGAGAGAAAAAATTCTAGAGACAAGTAAGAACATGAACAGTTTGAGGAATCAGAAGGATCAGATGAGAAGGAAAACAGACAAAGGTAAAGATCAGTGTATGCTAGGAGTAGAAATACTTCCACCCTAGAATTAACCACCTCAAGAGGAGGTGGGGGAGGGGCTAAGCTAAGAGACTCATTCTTAGCCCCGACCCCCAAAGGTGACCCTTTGACATTGATGTCAAAGGGGGATAGATTTGAGTAAGGGGGAGAGATTTGATTTAAGAAGAGAACATTGAGTCGGGGAGAGCAATTTACCAGGGGAAGCAGAAAAAAAATAGGTTAAGGAAATTTGACAAGATAATTGGGTTGCCATCAATGACAAAGGAGGAGATTGTTGGACATTTTGAGTAAATGAGTTGTCATTGATGTCAATAGTGAGTGGTCATTGATGTCAAATTTCAGTTTTAGTAAGCAGTATGAGGAGAAGCAGTTCCACAATCAATGCAAAAAGGAGAGTTTGCTTCTAGTTGGTAAGATCCGGTTTCAGGTAGTCAGATGTGGTTCAAAGTGCAAAGAAGAGACCCAAGAAAATAATATTATAATATTTTATTATAATATTAAAAGGGAAGAATTAAATTAATTTAAATAATTTCATTATAAATTATTTTAATTAAATTTAAAATTTATTAAGTTAATTATAGATTAATTATAATTAATTTATTAACCCTAAGGTTGGGTTATAATAAAATTAATTTATTAATCCTAAGGTTGGGATATAATAAAATTAATTTATTAACCCTAAGGATGGGTTATAAAGACTATTCGAATTCAAATTCAAAAATTGAATTCATCCACCGACATCAATAAAAGCATGGTCTAAAGCATATAAGAAGGGGGCATAACATTGTTAATAAATCATCCGAATGTAATTCATGTAAAGTGCAAAAGACTTCAACTATCGTGCAAGGAGGAAGGAAGATTTCATGTTTCAAAGTTATTGGCTACAGAGGAAAGGACAAAGGGGAGTAGTGCTCTGTTTTCATTGCACAACATTGAGTAGCACATCTAGAATTCGTGGGAGGTGCTAAGGTTGATGGGCTTGAGGTGCAAGGTTCGAATCCTGTCGGCTTCATTTTTGCAAGGTGGAGTGTTAGTCTTTAGATGTCGCATCGGTCAGAGATAAATAAGAGGAAGGCTTTTACCTTCCCCTTCACACAGGAGCTAGTAGCCCACGTGGTGGGATAGCACCTTGGTAAGGTTCTTGGTGAAGGATTAGTCATGCATTTAAAACCTGTCCTAATGTTTTGATTGTAAGGTATGCACCATAATTTTTTCTAAGGTTGTATGTGGTATGCACCGTGGTGTTTGTGGAAGGTTAGATATTTTGAAGGTGTTTAGTTTGGATAAATAAATATTGGCTAAGGTCTTTGAGGGAGATATAAGGGTTTTTAAAAATTAAATATTTTATTTTAATTTTGGAAGGTTTGAGTTTAAAGTTGGAGTAATAAGGTGTAATCGAGGTTGATTATTTTTTGTTTCAGAAATATTTCTAAAAAGAGTTAGTGAGATATTTTGTCATCTAACCATTGAAATTAGAAAAGAAGAAAATTGTGTTTAAAATAGGTTTTGAGGTCACTTCTACATCAAACAAAAAGGTATGGGCACATATTCCTAGTGATTGATTGTTGAATTTTGTGAATACTAAGTTGGAGTGAAAAGGATTGTTTGATAAGCATTGGTGTTGAAGTGAATGGTTGAGTAAAGAACTTGAACTAGAGTTTGCAAAGATCATGAGTATCATTGTTATGTAATATTGATCAATAAACATTGTTGTTGAAGTGATTGATTGAGTGAAGTACTTGAACTAGGATTTGCAAAGATCATGACTATCATTGTTATGTGAGATTGGTTGATAAGAATTATTGAAACATTTGAGTGAGTTTTCATAAGTTTGGAATAGGGTTTGTGAGAAAGGATTATTTCATTGAGTGATTGGTTGAGTAGAGTTTGTTGAGCCTAGTAAAGTGGATGTGTTAATTCAAGTTTTGTGAAACAAATTATTCTATATTCTAAATTGATTTGAGAAAGAGGTTGAGTGTTGTGAGTGTGAAACATATTGAGTATCTAACAATTCTCTATATGTTTTAGTGATAAAATAGAAGTTGAAAGTGATTGATAATTATAGTATGAAGCATATTGAGTCTCTAACAATTCTCTATATTTTTCTATGATATTGGACAAGTTCTAGTGAGGACTTGTCGAGAAGATTTGAGGTAAGTATTTGAGAAGACTTGTGAACATATTTTTGTGAGCTTTTGTGAAAGCTTACAATACATAATTGAGGATAGATATTATTGAGCAGATTGGAAAAGTTCTAGTGAGGACTTGTTGAGCACATTGGAAAATTTCCAGAGAGGACTTATGGATAAATATGTGTGAGCTTTTGTGGAACCTTACAATACAAAATTGAGGATAGAGCTTATGAGCAGATTGGACAAGTTCTAGTGAGGACTTGTTGAGCAGATTGGACAAGTTCTAGAGAGGACTTATGGACAGATTAGTGTGATATTTTTTGGAAGCTTACAAGGCATATTTGAGATAAGTCTTTGAGAAGACTTGTGAGTAGAGTTGATTGATTTATTTGTTCAAACCTTGAGTTAATTTTTGGGGTAGATCTAGTAGATTTGATTTGTGATTGAGTAAAGTTTTGAGTTAAGGCTTGAGGACAAAGATTGAGGATAGATTTGTAATATACCGAAGGATTGTGTTTAGTGCAAATTTGAGGATAGATATTGAGGACATATTTGTGCTAGATTGAATGATTATGTTTAGTACAGATTTGAGGATAGATTTTGGTGTACATTTTTGGACAAGTTTATGCCAGATCAAAAATAGATATTGATTAGATTTGTGCTAGACCTAAGGACTATGTTTAGTATAGATTTAAGATAAAGCTAAGATCAAGCTTTGGAGGTGACAAAGTATAGAATATGATAGTCTCCAGTGGATAGAGATCCATTAGCTGAGGCAGTGAGGACAGGTCTTCTGAGTGGGGACACGAGTCTTCAGTGGATAGAGATCCATTAACCAGTATAGTGGAGGTAGTAGTTCTTCTAGAATATCACCAACCATATCTAAGGAGAAAGGAGTTATCCTATGGATAGAGATACATGAAATTGATTAGGGTATTGGTATATCCTTTGAACAGAGGTCCATAAATATTGTAATAGGCAAAGGATTCCCAAGATATTGATTGAGAAAATTTTAGTGAAAAATTTTCTCCATGGAGTAGCCCACATTGGGTGAACCACGTTTAATTGGTGTCTCTATTGTGTGTGGTGATTTGTGCATTTCTTTGATTATTGTTGTTGATATTTCTATCCATACATTGCAAAATATTGATTAGGAAAGAAAAGTAAAAAGTGATCTTATACTATTCACCCCCTCTCAGTATAAGCTTGTGTTCTTCAATCTCATCAGAACATATTTGACTACCCCAGTTGTTTTAGTTGGTGTTCCATCCAATTATAGGACTTATAGACAAGAACAAGTATATTCCATACCAATTTCTTCACACACTACTTTTGGCATAACTGTAGTTGAAGCTCATAAGTCTATCATATAGTTATGAACTTCCCACCCTTCCATCCTTAAATAAATGTAAAAATGAGTTGGTTTATTATTTAGCATAGGTGTAATCACTTTCTTTCATTCAGGTTATAGGTTGTATATAGTAGGATTATCCTTTTCTTGATATTTAATTAGAGAAGCATTCATTAGGTCTATCTAATTAGAAATGAAGAGAGTATCATACAAAATTTGTTTAGGAGTTCTCTTCAATTCTTCCACAATACTAAAATTAGATTTCCCTAAAGTTTTACATTCACCTTCACCAAATTATCTTTTAAATTGTTGATTTGCCTCAATTCTTTGTTTCTTGGTGATAGAAGGAAATATTAGTTTCTTGTTTGCTTCCTATTTTGATTTAGCTTGTTATTTTCCCTTTTATTCATTAGCTTATTTCAGAATATATTTCTCATTCCCCCATTCCTTAGGACTTGAAGCTCTATTTTTCCCAACTTGAGAAACTAGAAATCTCTCATTACATGCTAAAGGTTGATCTCTCTTCTTTTCACAAGGTGCTTGTAATTATCTCATTTTCTATGGATTGAATTGCAATGGATTTTTTCTTGATCTTGTGAGGGCAAAAATAGCTTCTTTCTCAAGAGAAAATTGGTCAACCATGATCTGTTTATGTTGCCACATCATATTTATTGTACTCTTTTGGGATATTTTAGCCTTTTACATAGCCTGTTTCACATGATATTGATACATAACACAAGTCTCTAGACTATGGGGGTCATTGCAAATTAAACACCAAATGTATCCACTAGTCTCAGAGATTGTCTCATGCTCATCAATATTGGCATTAACCCTAGGCCCTACGTTACTACTAGTAGTAGACCTTTGATATCTATTTATATATGGGAACCTTATTTGCTGAGACCTTTCTATTTCTATTTTTCCCATGGCATTTACCTTTTTATTAATTGCCTTAAAGGTATTTTGGATGTCAAACAATAGAGAATATTCTTGGGTATTTTGAGATGGAAGAGGAAAAAATATATTGAAGTTGATGATGTTTTTGGAGGAGGAATTGGATCCATTTGGTGAAATGTTGATGACAATGGTGGAGGACCCATATATGAGGGTGTTGACGTCCTAGACTAATGTGTAAACTAAGGTATTTTAGAGAAATAAGGTATGACCACTTTTTGTGGTAGCCTTCCTACAATAATTAGAACATTATCTACATGCACTACTACATGGTAAACTTGTGGAAAAGTGGTTATACTTAACTTTTGAGTTTTTAACCCCATGTCTGGATAAAAATATTTAATGAATACATATATACCAGGGGATAGCTAGTCTAGATTTAGGGGGGAATACTTTTCCATGTCCTACTGAAACTCAAATTAAAATCAAATACCAACTCTTGTGGATGCCTTTGCATAGTGGTGAATTGATTCAATTGTGAGAAAGGATCAGCTAACTCATTAAAATATTTCATGAAAGGACCAACTAATTCAGCCCATGAATGAATGTTGTTGTCTTCTAGGGTTCCAAACTAATGAAGGATTTTACCTTTAAAGGATAGGGCTAGAAGCCTAACAATAACATCTTCATTTTTGATATTGTGAATAGTTGCTAAAGTCAATATATCCTAACAATACTCATAAGCAGTATTTCATATATCATCATATGTAGGTATGGATTTTAATGCAGACTAAGGGATATCATTCATATGAGGAACTCCTAAATGACCAAAGGTATCCCAATTATGGTAATTTTTTTGGAGGTTGATTTTAATTTTGGTTTTGAGCCATGGTTATTGGGGTTTTTAATGGAATTGGTTTTGAGGGTACCCAGTGATTTGATGGTAATTGGACCTCTTCAAAAGGTGAATCTAGAGATAGAATTATTGTATGCCTTGATCTCCTGAGTGGTAACTCAAAGAATGATATTGGTTCTCAACTATTCTTAGTAGATGACCTAGTAAACATGAAATATGAGCTACTAAAAAGGATTTCTAGGTTCTTATACTCAAAGAGTCACAAAGTGAATTTTATTTTGTTGATTAGTGAGGTCAATACAATTAATTAGATCTTGATTCCTTTGAGAAAAATGAAATGTAATATCAGGGGTGCCAAAAACTATTGTGGCTTAGATTGACATCAAGATAAAATTGAACTGTAATAATTATTTGCAATATTTTGAAAGGTAAGCACTTGCTAATCATAGCCCAAGTCACATATTGGATGGGTCAAAATATTTTAACCCAACCTCCAAAGTAGTCTAGTTTCTTGTTAACTTACTAGATGTTGACTCATTTAAGCACAGTTAAATGAACAAAGGATAGGTATAGAAATAAGAAATATTTAAGAAGGAGAGGGTTAGAACCTCTAATAGATCAACTTCAAGATTCAAACTTGGAACTAACAACATTCACAACTAGCCATATTCAAAATTAAGAACATTTACATACTTCAAGAATAATTCCAAACATCTAGGGTATTAATAATCCAAATTAGAAAAATTATATTAACACTCTCACTAACAAAAATGACATCTTCCAAGCATACATTTAGATATGAATCATTCCAATTTGCTCTAAGTTAGCAATCTAAATTAGTAGAATAAACTAACCATAGTAGTAGTAGTAGAAATGACTTCATGGATTTTATATCAAAATATAAATAAGATGTAATTCTAAGGAAAACATCCCAATTAATGCTCCTTATATTAATTTGTAGAAAGTATACAATAATAGTGCAAGCAAATACCTTAGAGGTGACCATTTGCAATGAGGGTATGACCTCTATTTATAGTTTTACATTAGTTTTGAGACAATTAGAGCATTAATAGAAAGTTGGAGTGCCAATATGGTAAGATTCTAATGTGGTAGTATCATGTCAGATCAAGGAAATAAATACCCTCTTGCTCCATTAATATTCTACAACTAGCTTCTATAACTTGTTTGGCCTTCATGGCTTCCAACTGTATGAGTTTCATCAAGAATGCATCCAAACTGTTCCCTGTTCTTGTAGTCACTCTTCGCTATAGATATAGAACTGAATCTACTCAAGCATATTAAATATCAAATATTTCATCTTCCAGTCTTGATGGTTTTGTACCTTTGAACTAGCTCAAAAAAGAATGATCTCAATATTATCTTACGTCATGATGGAATCCTTGTTTTATGGATGTCTTTATTTGAATTCAATGTTGCTTTTTGATCTACCATTTAATGGTAAAGATCAAATATATTGATAATATTAGTATACTTATAGTGGTCACAACTTGATGACACTTATCATTCTTCACTTTTGGAGTCTCAAAACTATGACCATTTTTTGCCTTAGGAAGATCTTGACCAGGTTAATTATGGCCTAGATATTACTCTAGGTCAGGATATGATATCAAATTATAGGTTTGACCAAGTCCAACCATAGTCTAGAGCCTATCCTAGGATAGGATCTACCTTAGAAATTTTTTCCTAAGTAACCTTTGTCATTCGCAACATAGAACATGCTCTGGGATGGGATCCACTTTAGGAAATTTATTTGTTTGAATCCTTTTATCGTGGTACAAAGCCTATCATAGGCCATGACTTCTTCACTTGATGTTATCACTAAATTATTAGAAGCTAATCTGGGTCATGAATCTTTGTGCACAAATGGACCTTTAACCAATATTAACCATGACCTAGAGCCTGCTCTAGATTAGGCCTTTTTTCATTTTGGTGCTTCTTATAGCAAGGCAAATCATGGCATAACACTTATTGTTGATCACAAATTGATTTCTAATATTTATCTATTTGACTACTTTGATCATGACCTAGATCTAGGGTGTGTTGTATTATTATCATGGCCTAGAACTTGTTTCGGTTGTTGAGCCATGAATTGCTCCTCTTTTTTTATCGCAAATCAAAATTTGATCACGGTTTAGAAACCTGCTCTTGGTCATAATTTACTTTCCACATTAGTGCACTTTGACCAAGTTTGACCATGGTCTAGAGTGTTTTTAAGTGTCACATGGTTGTGAATTCAACTTATTTATTTACCTTAAACTAAAAATTGATTGCGATGTAGAACCTTGCTCTGGGCTATGATTCAAACTTCCAAATAGCTATTTTGACCACACTAAGCATGGTCTAGAAGCTATGGCACTAGTTCATGATCGTGACTATGATACACCCTTCAAAACTTAGTAAAATTTTTGAGATTTTGCAAAAATGTTCTAAGGATGTAGCCTTTTTTACCCACAAAAAGGTGAGTTACAAAATTCTATTTATCCAAATTGTTATTTTCTTTTTTTATTTGCTAATAATGAAGGTAGAGAGAAAATATTTCATGGGGGTCCCTAGTTATTTGGAATGGTAGGGATTTTCATGAAACCTTGGCATACTAAATTTAAAATCAAATAAGAGAAGCCTTCTACAGGTCATGTGTGGGTTAGACTCTTTCATCTCCTAGTTGAATTCTGGAATTTGACTATTTTTTCTTCAATTGGAAACTCTTTGAGAACTTTAATTATGATTTTTTATTGTTAAAAAAAATTTGAATATGTTTTTATGCTTGGATTTGTGTGTTAATGGATTTTGACAAACCCCTACCTAAAAAGATCTCATTACAATTTGGGGAGGACACCTAGGAGTAAGTGGTGGACTATGAGAAAATTATTTTTTGTTGCAAAATTTTCCATGAAGATGGCTATTTGGCTAGTGTTTGCCCAAATAAAATTCTATATCAAAAGAAAGAGGTTATAAACTTAGCAGGTTTCGAAATGCCTAAGAGGAAGAAAACTAAAAAAAATAGTTATAAAGGATCAATTGAAGTTATTAGCTAATATGTTTGAAATTCTTTTCACAAATGATATCCCAGGTGAGGAAAAGGAAATAATGAAGATAAAAATATTAGAAATATAGTTTAAGGATGTAGGGAAGGACTTAGATATTAACCAACAAATCAAATATTTTCAAAAAAAAGGGAAGAAAAAATACACAACAAAAATAATCTTTTAAATATTTATACTTTAAATAATATAGTTCCCAAGATAGACTTTATTGAACCTTCCAATAAAATTTTGGATTTGTACATGCTTTCTTCAAGGTTAGAAGCCATACTAGATTCAATTGGGGTAAGTCAAGAAACAAGGTAAAAAAAACTAAAGATGGATTCTAACCAAAAGGTTGGTTGGAAGACCAATCAACATCATATGGTAAAAGAAGGTGAAGAGATTGTAGAGGAAGGTAAGATTAATGCCCTTACCAAATTCTTTAGCCTTGGTATTAATAAATATCATCACTTGGTATATTAGAGGACTCAAAGGTAGTCTTTCAAAACAAAACAAAATTATAAGAATGATTCAGACAAACCATCCACATCTTATTTTCCTTCAGGAAATGAATATGTCAATAGAGTAAACGGAATCAATTGCTAATAAAATCTGGCCAATTGGAAAATTTGCTTCTCTTAGTTCCCAGGGAACTTTTGGTGGCATTGCTTGCCTTTGGGACCCAAAAGAGGTAGTTATTCACCATATGGTTGGTAGCTATGATCTTTTGGTTGTAGCTATTCAAAATAGACATTCTAACCAAATTATTCTCTACATAATTGTTTATACTTTGACTACTTTGGATGAAAAGAGAAGACAATGGAAAGATATCACTTATATTATATCTCACTTTCCTAAATTATGGATCTTTATTAGAGGAGAATTCAATACCATCCTCTCTCTAGATGAGAATATGGGAGGAAATAGAAATTTGGATAGGAGCACTAATCTCATGAATCAATATATTGCAAACCTTCATCTTGTGGACATTTGACTAGATAATGGCCTTATGGCCTGGTCTAATAAAAGGCAAGGCTTAGCTTGTATCATGGAGATATTTGATAGGTTATTATTCTCTAACATTTTTTAATCTATGGTCACATTCCTAAGGTGAAAACGCTTAACAATGCTAGTTTGGATCATTGGTTTGTCATGGTGGAAATGTGGAAAACCAATGTGAGTTTCTTACTTTTTTTTTTTTATTTCAGTTAGTGATGCTGATAGACAGTTCCTTTAAACCCAACATGTAGCAATGGTGTACGGAAGATAAACCAATGTATGGGGCTAAGATGTTCTATTTTATAAAAAGGTTGCAATACATTAAATCCAAAATCAAGATTTGGAAGTGGAAGGAGTTTGGTGATGTTAAAAAAAAATGAAGTGATTGTTCAACTTGAAAATTTGAATAATAAGTCAATTTAGATGGCCTCGTAGAGAGTGGAAGTACAAATGAAATTAGACTCATAGCTCAGTTAAAGGAATGGAAAAAAAGAGAACTCTTAAGGAAGAAAAATTTGAGATCCAATGTCTCAAAGAAGGATATAAAAACACAAATTTCTTCTAGCTAAAATATCTAACAACTTTATTCCTCTCCTAAAATTAAATTATAGATATGTCTACACTTGGGATGGCATGAATTATATTGTTGTCAATTAATTTTACAATCTATTTGTTGTTGCACCTCTTGACTCAGCTTCTCATTAGAATGTTATTGAAGTGATCACAACTCATATCACTTATGAGGAGAACCCTATTTTGACTAATCTAGTTACTATCAATGAGCTTTAATAGGTGGTTTTTAAAATACAAAAAGGAAAACCCCTAGGTCTTGATGGTTTTCCCATTGAGTTCTACCAAGAGTTTTGGGATATCCTTCATTCATATTTATTAGAGGTGGTGGAAGAAGCTCGGAAAACCAAAGAAATTTTTAAGGTTATCAATGAAACTTATATAGATCTAGTCCTAGAAGCTCAAGAGGTAGAACATATCTTAGTTTTTAGACCTATAACTTTATGTAATGTTCTTCTCAAAATAATTACAAAGATCATGAGAGAAAGGTTGAAGCCTCTTTTGCATTACCTTATTTCCCCTGAACAAGGGGGTTATGTGAAAGGGTGTCAAATAGTGGATGAGATAGTTATTTCTTAGGAATCCATCCATTCCATTGAATGTATAAATTTCCATATATGTTCATTTATTTAGACTTATCCAAATCTTATGAAAAAGTGGACTAGCACTTCCTTGCCAAAGTTTTGAGGTAATTTTTGAAGAACACATGCTTATACTGAGAGGGGTGAACAATATAAGATCAACTTTTACTTTTATTTCCCAAACAATATTTTCCAATATTATAAATGACAATATCAATAGCAGTAATCAAATAAATGCACAAATCATCACACACAAGAGAGAGACAAATTTAACATGGTTCACCCAATGTGGGCTACTCCACAGAGAAAATATTTCTTTTAAATTTTCTTAAAAAATATCTTGGGAATCAATTCCCTATTACAATTTTTATGGAACTTTTTCCAAAGGAGACACCAATCCCCTATGCTCTGATTTATAGATATCTCTCAACAAGAGAACTATATCCCCTTGCTTTGGTTTGTGAAACTCTCTCCACAGGAGAACTCTATCCCCTAGCTCTGGTTCATGGAACTTTATCTATGAGAACTCTATATCCTCAACTGTCTCATAGATCTCTCTCTATAGAAGAACTATATATATCTAACTGTTTCACGAATCCCTCTCCACAAGAGAAATATTTTCCCTTTTCTCTGGTTCATGGATCTCTCTCCATAGGAGAACTATTTCCCCTTTGCTCTGGATGATGAACTTCTAGAAGACTTCTATCCCCACTACTCTGGCTTGTGGATATTTCTCCATAGGAGACCTCTATCCCCACTGCACTCACTGATGGACCTCTATCCACTTGAGACCTCTATACTCTTTGCTCTATCACCTCCAAAGCCTTATCTCAACTTTATCTCAAATCTGCACCAAAATATATCCCAAGTCTAACACAAATATATCTAACTCTACTAAAAAATATGCACCAAAACTATTCCAAGTCTTCTCTCAAGACTTTCTCAAATATGCCTTCAAGCCTTCTCAAAGACTTGCTCAAAAATACCTTCAATATTGTTCACAAAACTTGCTCAAATAACTCCAAATCTTGCATACAAAACACAACTTAAATATCTTTTAGAAAAACATTCTTCACATAGACAAATTCTACTTAGAATTCGTTTAACCTCTAGAACATATAGATAATGATATTCTCTATCCCAAAATTCAATATGTTCTTCACACTCACAAATCTTGTACTCAATTAACCAATATCTATCTCTTTCACAATCCCTTTCAAAATAGTGTATAACTTTTTTCACAAAATTGGTCTATCTTTCTTGTAAATTTCCTCTCTAATATCAATCACAATAATGTACAATTTTCTCTCAAAAAATTGATCTCAAACACTTTCACAATTGCTAACAATATATTTCAAACCAATGTTCAAAAGGTTTCACAATGATGTACTAACTTGTCTTCAACCCTAGCATAAGTAGTTCACAATCTCTAGAATAAGTATCTCAATCTCAACAATGAAAGCGTGCTTGTTCTCAAAATTTATCCCAAATATTTCCAAAACCATTAAATAATATATTACAAGAAGATATTCAAACTCTAATGCAATTTTTTCAACTTCCTTTCAATAATTGATGCACATGTAGGTCTCAAACCCTAACTCAAATATTTTCAACAATGCTTATCAAACAATATTTTTCTCTCCACCTTATGTTACAAAGAATTCACTTCAACAAAACACTTTAAATAAGGAATTATGTACCCATACCTCTTAATTTTTCCTTATGGACATATGTCTTCAAAAACATGTCTCACAAAAATCTGATTTTTCTAGTGCCACTTCAAGGGTTAGATAGAAAAATACTTTCTCAAACTATCCACATGAATTTCCTTCTAAAAAATATATGCTCAATTTTTATTCCAAACCAATGCTCTATAACCCTCTTGGTTTTTCAAAATAAAACATCAAATCATGAACCAAGTCCTTCAAATATTAATGCAAATATTACAAACAATAAAGATATATTTTACACCTTTTATCTCCCACTTTCATAAAATAATTTTCAAACCACTCAATGACTCATAACATTTATTTACAATAATAAATCAACCATTTACACCTTATCACTCCTACTCTTACATATATATCAAAATAAATTTTAATGAAAGCAATATCTTCAAAACATTTGGTAAAAATAAATTATCCATATACCTCCTACATGCCAAAAAAATTTACACCATAGTACACCCCTCAAACACAAAACAAAGTAAATATTAATCAACCTTCGTGCATACATTTTACAAAAAAATTGATTTGTTGGTGCAGACGAGAATTGAACCTCCAACCTCAACCTCCTAATATATCGTGTGACTACTTACGCTAGCCAAGCGGTTGAGACCTATCATGTAGACCTCCACCTTTGTTCATTGGCACATTCATCGAAAAGAATAAAACCCTTCAAAAACTAGCACTAGGGATAATCGAACTATAGACCTCCATATTGCAAATGCCTTAGCATGAGTCTAGCCACCATTTGACCACCGTGGTAGATGATGTCAAGGGTTGAATGAAATTTTATTTATTTCATCCTCCTTCTGTGCTTCAAAATCAACGTTGTCCTCTTTTCCTTATTCACTATTACCACTTGCACAATTGCATGAAAATTGAATCATTAATCACACCATTTATTTCCAAATAATTAAGGTATTTATATGATTTTCATGCACGTTTTAGACGTTGTACCACATTTCAAATTTATTTAAAAATAATTTGAATTGTCTTTGGTGCCATATAATTTTAAACTTAGGTATTATAATATTTAAAAAATATATTATAATAAACCTTTTGCCTTGGGTCTTTTTCACCAATGAGAAGTAAACCTTTTGCCTTGGATCTTTTTCCACCAATGAAAAATATCCCTTTCTTTTTTTTAGTTACCAAATGAAGACCTTGTTACTTCCAAAATCTCTTAATAATATTTAAATATTATAATTCTTTTTTTTTTTTTAATTCTCTTTGCTTGCTTTTACAACCATGGAAAATTCCTTTGCATTTATTTTTCACCTTTGACATCAATGACAACCAATGACATAAAACCATTGACATCAATGACAACACTATACTCAAAATTTTCAATAATATCCCCCTTTGCCATTGATGACAATCCTTTCTAAAAATTCCTTTTCCTACCACTGAATTCCAAATTTGCTCCCCTTGAGAAATTGTTCCCCCTGACTGAATGCTCTCCCCCTTACTCAAATCTCTCCCCATTTGACATCAATGGCAAAGGATTCCTTTGGGGCTAAATATAAGACTCTTAGATCATCCCCCTCCGACCTCTTCTCCTTGAGGTGATTAATTTTGGGGTGGGAGTATCTCTACTCCCAGCATACAATGCTCTTTTCCTTTGTCAACCTTCTTTTTCAACATTTTTGTAGCCATACCTTTTTGATCCTTTTGAGTGTACCTGTTCTTGTTTATCTTTGGAAGTTTTGGAAAATATGTTCTACACCACTTCGTATTATGCCCAATATTATTGCACTTATAACACTTAATGTTGTAGTTATTATAATGTGCAAATATCTTGAATTTTCTTCTGGTGAAGCCATACTCATTTCTGTCATGAACCCTACAATGGATTGCTTTATGACCAAAGCGATTACAAGAGTAGAAATACCCTTGAAAGAAATATTCATATTTAAAAGAGTTGAAATTCCTTTTAGTGATGCCATATTCCTTATTTCCATGATTCCTACAATGCATAGCCTTGTGACCAAACCGATTACATAAAAAATGTCCTTTGAGGAAGTCTTGTCTTAGATCCTCTAGTCTCTTAGTCCTTTCTTTGCCTTCTCTGTGATGATCCATGTTTCTTGTTTGTGCATTGTTTCCTTTCTTAGTGAAGCTTATATTCAACTTATATGCATAAGTCTCACTTTCTTCTTCATTCTCTTTCTCTAAACCTTCCTCTTATTTTGAGCTTGAGCTTGACCCTTCTTCTTGTTTCCCTTGTCTTTCAAAACCAAGTCTTGTTTTGATAGATGAAGATCTTTGTGCATTGATAATTTTATCCGTCTTTGAAATTTTCCCAAATATGTGTAGCTTTTCCTTAGAATATTTCACTTCCATGCTTAGTGAAACTACCTCTTGTTCTAGTCTTTCAAATTCTAACTCTTTTACATCTAACTTTTCACTCATGACCTCTTTAAATCTCCTTGCCTTAGATTTTGATTTTGTCAGGTCTTGTATAAGCTTTCTTTTTCTTCCTCACATTCTTTAATTTGATCCCTTAGTCTTGAACTCTACTTTCTAACCTTTTTCAATTATTTGAGAGCAATAATAATTTCTGCTTCTAGATCTACTATGCCTTCCTCTTCATTTTTTGAATTTCTCTACTTCTTGGTATCCAAGAGCATCTTCAATTTTTTTGACTTTATCTTCAATAGAAGTATTTTTTTCCTCTTCTATTACCAAAAATAGAATATCTTATTCTTCAATATCTGAGAGTCTTTAATCACTATAACTTGAAGCCTTGCCTACCTTGTTAAATATAAACTCTTCTTGTGCCTTTGAAAGAACTTCTTTTCATGATTACCTTGACCATACCTATTTTTATTTTCATGCTTGGATTTTCTTGCTTCCTTTTTCTTATGATCCTATTATTCTCAACTACTACTACTTCCATATTCTAGAAAAATAGATGCATAGTGATCAAAATTACCACAATTAAAACATTTCACTATTTTCATACCTTTATGCTTTCCTGGGTCGTTGTTTCTTCTCCCATAGTTAGCTTCTTCATCGTTACTTGATTCTAGTTTCTTATCTTTTGTCTTCTTTGATGCTTTCAAAGATACCTCTTTCTTAGAGTTGGGATCCTTCACTATTATTATCTCATAGGCTATGATAATTCCATGTAACTCATCCGTAGTTAAATTTTCAATATCTCTCATCTCTTCTATAGCTGAAACGTTTCCATTATACCTCATAGGAAGTGACATTAAAACCTTTTGAGCAACACTGGACTTCAATTTCAAATCCAAGTCCACGCATGGTATGAACAACCTCATCCACATGAAGTAAGTATGTATCAATATCTTCCTCATCTTCCATAATTAAATATTCAAATATTTTCTTGTGGTTTTGTAGTTTTGCCAACTTGACTTTTTTATCTCCTTCATATGTTTGCTTCAATTTGTCCCATATCTCTGTTTCTTATTTTAAGGGCATAAATTTCATATTTTCTTCTTCACATAAAACACTCAATATTCCATTCATAGCCTTAGAATTATTCACATGCAATAGATTATCATATTTATCTATGGTAGGATTAGTTGTAGGTGTGAACACATCCTCAACTAGTTATCATGTCTCATATCTTTATGCCATCAAGTAAGTCTTAATTCTTATGCTCTAGAAATCATAATTTTTCCCATAAAATAATGGTACCTTATTTAAAAAATATTCATTCTGAGATGCCATCTATGTTCCTGTAATATCCTCCTTCAAGATATTAAACTCTTTCGAAGGAACCAACTCTGATACCAATTGAAGAACACAAGCTTATACTGAGAGAGGGGTGAACAATATAATATAAACTTTTACTTTTCTTTCCCAAACAACATTATACAATATTATCAATGGCAATGTCAATAGCAGTACCCAAAGCAATGCAAAAATTATCACATATAAGAGAGACACAAATTTAATGTGGTTCATCCAATGTAGGCTACTCCACAAAGAAAAATATTTCTTCTAAATTTTCTCAACAAATCTCTTGGGAATCAATTCCCTATTACAATGTTTATGTACCTCTATTAAAAGGAGACACCAATACCCTATGATATGATTTGTGGATATCTCTCCACAGGACAATTCTATCCTTTTTATTTGGTTCATGGATCTCTCTCCATAGGATAACTCTATCCCCTAGCTTTGGTTTGTGGAACTTGATCCAGGAGAACTCTATCTCCTCAATTGTTTCGTGGATATATCTCCATAGAAGAACTCTATCTCCCCAACTATTTCACGGATCTCTCTCCATAGGAGAACTCTTTCTTATTTACTCTGGTTCGTGGATCTCTCTCCATAGGAGAACTCTTTCCCCTTTGCTCTAGCTGATGAACTTCTAGAAGACTTTTATCCCCACTACTCTGGCTTGTGTATCTCTCTCCATAGGAGGACTCTGTTCCCACTACACTAGCTTATGGACCTCTATCCATTAGAGACCTTTGTCCTCTTTGCTCTATCACCTCCAAATCTTGCTCTCAAATATATCTCAAATATACACCAAAATATGTTCCAAGTCTAGCACAAATATTCTCTAAATTTGCTCACAAATCTACGCAAAAATAGTCCCAAGTCAACCCTCAAGACTTGCTCAAATCTTCCTTCAATCCTTCTCAAAGACTTTCTAAAAATTACCTTCAATTTTGTTCACAAAACCTGCTGAAATAACTCCAAATATTAGATACAAAATACAACTTAAATATCTTTCAAAAAAGCTTTCTTCACACGGATAAATTCTACTTAGAGTTATTTTAACCTCTAGAACATATAGAGAATGATATTCTCTATAAAAAACTCAATATGTTCTTCACATTCACAAATATTATACTCAATTAACCAATCCCTATATCTTGCACATTCCCTTTCAAAACAAATCAAAATAGGATATAACTTGTTTCACAAAAATGGTCTATATTTCTTGCAAATTTCATCTCTAAGATCAATCACAATAATGCACAATTTTCTCTCACAAAATTGATCTCAAAAACTTTCACAATTGCTATAAATATATCTCAAATCAATGTTCAAAAGGTTTCACAATGATGTACTAACTTGTCTCCAATCCTAGCATAAGTAGTTCAAAATATCTAGCACAGATGTCTCAATCTCAACAATGAAAACACACTTGTTCTCAAACTCTATCCCAAATATTTCCAAAACCATTCAATAATAGAGTACAAGAAGATATTCAAACTCTAATGTAATTTTTTTTTTAAGCGAAAAACCCCTTGCAGAGCCGCCTTGGTCTGAGAGACCATGAACAGGGGGTTCTACACCATCAAAGTCACCCGAGGGTCGCACCCGACCCTACCCGCACCAACATTATCAATTGGATTTTAGATACCCAATTCAGCTTTTTGGTAGGGTGGAGATTTGAACTTGGGACCTCCCTTGGAGGATTGCCCCCTCTTCTCCAACTCACCTACAACACCTGGGTAAACTCTAATGCAATTGTTTCAACTTCCTTTCAATAATTGATGCACATGTAGGTCTCAAACCCTAACTCAAATATTTCCAACAATTCTTATCAAACAATCCTTTTCTCTCCACATTATGTTCCAAAGCATTCACTTCAACAAAAAACTTTAAATAAGGAATGGTGTGTCCATACCTCTTAATTTGTCCTTATGGAGATATATATTCAAAAACTTGTCTCACAAACATCTGATTTTTATAGTGCCACTTCAAGGGTTAGATAGCAAAATACTTTCTCAAACCATCCACATGAATTTCCTTATCAAAAATATATGCTCAATTTTTATTCCAAACCAATTCTCTATAACTCCCTCGGTTTTTCAAAATAAAACATCAAATCATGAACCAAGTCCTTCAAATATTAATGCAAATATTACAAACAATAAAGACACATTTAACACCTTTTATCTCCCACTTTCCTAAAATAATTTTCAAACCACTCAATGAATCATAACATTGATTTACAATTAAATCAACCATTTACACCTTATCACTCCTTTTGCATATATATCAAAATAATTTTTTATGGCAACAATATCTTCAAAACATTTGGTAAAAATAAATTATCCTTATACCTCCTATATGCCAAAAACCTTTATACCATAGTACACCCCTCAAACACCAAGCAAAGCAAATATTAATCAACCTTAGCGCATACCTTTTACCAAAAAAATTATTTTCTAGCATAGACGAGAATCGACCCTCTGACCTCAACCTCCTAATGCAACATGTGACCTATTGTGCTAGCCAAGCAGTTGAGACCTATCGTGTAGGCCTCCACCTTTGTTCATTGGTGCATTCATTGAAAATAATAAAACCCTTCAAAAATTGGATCTAGGGAGAATCGAACTGCAGACCTCCATATTGAAAATGCCTTAGCACGATTCTATCCACTACTGGACCACCTTGGCGGATGACGTCAAGGGTTGAACAAAATATTATTTATTTCATCCTCCTTTTGTGCTTTGAAATCAATGTTGTATTCTTTTCCTTATTCTTTGTCACCACTTGCATGATTGCATGAAAATCAAATTATTAACCACACCATTTATTTCCAAAGACTTAAGGTATTTATATGCTTTTCATGCACATTTTAGACGTCAACCCACCTTTCAAATTTATTTAAAAATAATTTAAATTGTCTTTGGTGCCATATAATTTTAAACTTAGGTACTATAATATTAAAAAAATATATTATAATAAACCTTTTTCCTTGTGTCTTTTTCACCAATGAGAAGTAACCCTTTTACCTTGGATATTTTTACACCAATGAAAATCTTCCTTTCCTTTTTTTAATTACCAAATAAAGCCCTTGTTACTTCCAAACTCTCTTAATAATATTTAAATATTATAATTTAATTATTGTAATATTTTTTTTTCAAAATTATATTTTCTTGCTTTTACAACCATGGAAAATTCCTTTGTATTTATTTTTCACCTTTGACATCAATGACAATCAATGACATCAAACCTTTGACATCAATGAAAACACTATACTAAAAGTTTCCAACAATTTGGTTTCTCTCAATATTGGATGGATTGGATTATGGGATGTATCTCTTTGGTTTCCTACTCATTTCTTATCAATGGTAGGCCTTCATAGCTATTCCTAGCTTCTAGATGTATTAGGAAAGGTGACCCCATCTCCCCTTATTTTATCATCATTCTTGATGAATGCTTGGGCAAGACTATAACCAAAAACAAAAAAAATGAAACCCTTGAAGGATTTACCATTGCTCATGGAGTTAGGCCTATCTCTCATCTTCAAATTGTTAATGACTCTACTCTATAAAGTAAAGCTACAATTAAGGAAGTTTCTAAAATTAAGCAAATCATTAGTTTTTTTTCTAATGCTACAGGGCAATTGACCAATGAAGATAAATCTAAAGTCATTTTATTTGACTACTCTCCTAGATAGGAATCCATGGTCTTGAATAAATGAAGATATAATAAGTCCTCCCTTCTGATCACTTACTTAGGTATTGTTACCAATATTCAAAGATAGATAAAAAGACTGGAATTGGTTGTTGGACATAGTTAAGAAGAAAATTGGAAAGTGGACCAATAGGTGGCTTTCATTTGGGGGTATAATTACCTTGGTAAAATAAGTCCTTCAAGATATACCTATTTATGTTTTTGATATTTTGAATATCCCAAAGGTAGTTCTTCAAGAATTGGATCAAATAAATCATTGGTTCCTCTAGAGTGGTACTAAGGAGAAAAGAAAATGGGCCTTGGTGAAATGGGATACTTTATGCCTTCCCAAGAATGAAGGGGGGTTGATTCTAGTCTGTTATTAATAATAATAAGGCTTTAGCTACTAAATTATATTGGATGATTTTTCATAACCCCAATTCTCTTTGGGCCAAAACTCTTCATACTAAATATGCTAAGAACAAAATTTTTGAAGACCTTGTTTGTTATCAATTGCATACCAAAGGTTATCCCATTCTACCAGTTATTAATAATGGTGAGGATTTTACAAAGAAAAATTTATTTTGGATCATTCATAATGGTTAATAGGTAAATTTTTGGATAGATTCTTGGGAAGGTAACCAACCTTTGATTACTCAATTTCCTGATTGGAAATCTTGGATGGAGGAACTTCACTGAGCTAGGTGGATAAAGGTAACTAATTACTATAAGTACCATATTGGTAATTCAAATGTTGGTAGATATTGGATCCCTATTTAGGATTTGGCCTATTCAAATTCTAGAAATTCAAAGAAAATATATCCAAAGCATCCTTGATATGAGATATCTCTCTTGGTCCCATGATAAAAACTATTTTGAAAAAAACACTACTAAGGGTGAGTATTCAGTTACTTAAGGTTATTTGACATTATGCCATAATACTCCCAACTAGGCATATGAAATATTTACTTAGTTGTAGGACCAGATACTTTGGAATAAGGTGAGGTTATTTTACTTGGATTTTATTGCATTGCAGGATGCTAACTGGTGAGCAACTTATGAAACATGGTTTTCATGGCCCATTTAGATGCAAAATGTGTGGAGCGAATATGGAAAATATTAACCATATTTTTATTGAGTGTACCTTATCCTCTAATATTTGGAGGAAAATGACCATCATACTAGGCTTAAAATGGTCTAATATTTTTACTTTTTAATAGCTTTCGAGGGATTGGCCTAAACAAGAGGGTGTTTATCATTTTATTAGGCAGTTAGTTTGGATGGGTTCTACCATTCTACATTGGAATATTTGGAAGGAAAGAAACAATCAAAGTTTCAATCAAGAAATAAAAGATATTCACTATACCTGGTAAAATACCATTGTCAACTTAGTTGAATCAGTTCAAAAGTCCTTAATCATCCTCAAAACTCCCACCAAATATGGGATCAAGTGATGCAAAGATTGATGATTAAATCTTATAAGGGAAAACAACTTAAAGGGAATGTGAGTAATAAAAAATTGGATAGAACAAGGAATTGGTAGCCTCATCATAAGGATTTTGGAAAATAAAATACCAATGGAACCTCTAGAGGGAACCTTGGAAAAGCTAGTGCAGGAGGAATCAATAGAATTTTAGATGGTTCCCTGGTTTTCACTTTTGCTAAGAATTTGGTTATCCTTTCCAATAATCTTTCTAAGGGGTATGATATCCTCAAAGGTCTTCGAGAAGCTAATAAGGTTGTATGGAAAAAGGTTCTAGTTGAATCTAACTTTCAAGTCATGATCAATCTATTGAAGACTCCTAAGAATCATAAGGCTGATTGGAGAATAAAAATATTTTTTGAGAAGATTCAATTAATCTATATGGTGTTTTTGAAATTTGAATACAATCATGTGGTCAAATAATATAATAGGAGTGTTTATTCTTTAGCTAATTATTCATTGGATAAATATGATCTTACTTACTATGGCCACCCTCCTAGATGATGGGCTTCACAAGTAAGGGAAGCTCTTCTTTCTATCCTTTCTCTTAATGACTCCAGTACTAGAGGTATCTAGTTTATTTTTATTTTATTTTTACTAATATTTGATTTGGATAGGGAATTTTAGTTCCCTAGCTCAAATAATTCATTCTTATTTTTTCTCTATTGATTCTTTCCTAAAAAGCCTTTTGTCCTACTAAGGCCAAAGTTGTATTATGTTTTTTTCTTCTTTTTAGTTTTTCTCTGTGGGTGTTGTTTTGTATTGTTTTTATTTTTTCTATTTTATTTTGTTTGTGATTTTTTGTAGTTTATTTGTGTTTTTATTTTTGTGTTTGTGTGTTTTGTTATTCTTTTGGTTTTTTGTGTTGTTTTTTTTGTTGTCTTTTGTTGTTTTGTGTTGTTTTGTGTTTTTTTTTTGTTATTTTTTTTATGTTTGATTGTATTTTTGTATTTGTTTACTCGTGGTTTTTTTGTTTTAGGCATGATATTTGGTTGTGCCAAATGGGGAAGGCCAAGTAAGAGCCCTAGGTAAATGTTTTTAGTCTTACAATGGCACTGAGATGGGGGGGTGAATCAGTGTAGTTCTTTTAACTTGAATTTACAGCTCTTAAAAATAAAATAATGAAACCTTAAAACTAGATAAAGCAAGCATCACAAAAGAACATATCACACAACACAATATTTTAACGAGATTCATCAATTTGGCTACTCCTCAAGAATGACTGCTTGGACTACCATCCAAATCTAGCCTTTGCAAAGCACCAACTTTACAAATAGTTTACCAAAGATCCACTAGAAGGAGCACCAACCCATGATTTATCTGTACCAATAGAAAGGAGCACCAACCCCCGATTTACCAAAGACCTACTGGAAGGAGCACCAACCCCTGATGCCAAGTTGCAACCTGGACTTCAATTTTGAATCTATAAGTTTGATAATAAGATACCTTTGCTTTTGCACGACCCTAACTGGTCTTCTCCACCTTTGCGTTCTTTTTGCACTCCGCTATTTCTGCGCAAACACTTCGCACACTCTACTTCGCTATGATCGTCTTCTCCCTTTTGTGCACTCTGCTCCTTCTACTTTCTATGTGCAATCATAGACACACTTAGGACAATTTGACATGACTTATTTGCTCACTTTGTGCACTTCGCCATCATCTCACCACTTCTGCACTTTCTGTGCTCTTATAGCCACATTTCACGCTTCGACACATATTCGATGATGCATTCGTTCTCGCTCCAAATCTCCAAACAACCCTCCTTTTATAATAGAATTCTGGGGATGAAAACCCTAATCTTAGTTAGCTTTCATGACAATTGTAAACCCTAATTTTAGTCAATTTTTCATCGATCTTTGTCGGCTTCAACTCAACCACAAAAATACATGTCGCAATATCGTGACACTTTTTATTTCTCTCTTTCTCCTTGCTTTGGACCACGAAAATACAACATGTCACGATATCATGACACTTTCACCTCCTTGCTTATTTTCTTGGCTTGTACCCATGAAAACTCAACATGTCGTGATATCGCAACACTTTCGCCTCTGTACTTCTTTTCTTGGCTTGTACCCACGAAAACACAACATGTCGCGATATCGCGACACTTTCGCCTCCTTGCCTCTTTTCTTGGCTTAAACCTATGAAAACACAGCATGTCGCAATATCGCAACACTTTCACCTCTATGCCTCTTTTCTTGGCTTGTACTCGCAAAAACATAGCATGTCGCGATATCGCGACACTTTCGCCTCCTTGCCTCTTTTCTTGGCTTGTACCTACAAAAACATAGCATGTCACAAAATCGTGACACTTTCACCTCCGTACTCTTCCTCTTTACTTTTGTCGTGATATCGTGACACTTTTGCCTTCTTACTTTCTCTCTCCTCATTTAGTCATGAAAATGCGACATGTCGCGATATCATGACACTTTCTCTCCTTTGCTCTTTCTCTTGCGTTCGGGTCATGAAAAGGCGACATGTGATATTGCGACACTTTTTCTCCTTTGCTCTTTCTCTTGCCTTCGGGTTGTGAAAATGTGAGATATCGAGATATCGCGATACTTTCTCTCCTTTGCTCTTTCTCTTGCCTTCGGTCATGAAAACGCGACATGTCGCGATATCGCAACACTTTATCTCCTTTGCTCTTTCTCTTGCAATATGTCACAAAATCGTGACACTTGTACAATATCTCTTGCAATATGTTTTGAAATCATGACACTTTTTCTTTCGGAATCTCTCTCTTGCAATATGTCGTGAAATCGTGACACTTTTTCTACTTGCCATTCTCTCTTCCAACATGTCGTGAAATCGTGAAACTTTTTCTTTCGTACTATCTCTCTTGCAATATGTCTCAAAATCATGACACTTTTTCTACTTGCCTTTCTCTCTTCCAACATGTCACGAAATCATGATAGTTTTGCTTGCTTGCGCTTTCTCTTCGAACATGTCGTGAAATCACGACAGTTTTGCTTGCTTGCACTTTCTCTCTAAACATGTCATGAAATCACAATATTTTTTCTTGCTTGCACTTTCTCTCTAAACATGTCACGAAATCATGACAGTTTTGCTTGCTTGCACTTTCTCTCCGAACATGTCATGAAATCATGATAGTTTTGCTTGCTTGCGCTTTCTCTCCGAACATGTCATGAAATCGTGACAGTTTTGCTTACTTGTGCTTTCTCTCCGAACATGTCATGAAATCATGACAGTTTTTCTTTCTTCACAACATGTCGCGATATCACGACAATTTTTCTTTCTTGCTCAACATGTCACGATATCGTGACAGTTTTCTTCCTTGTGATTTTCTTTTGATTTTTAGCATATGGGCCACTTCGATCTTTTGGAAAGTCACTGTACATACTCTGAAGAACATTTGAAATCTTGTCTTGTACATCTGAAAGGCTTTTGAACTTCCTATCCACTGCATCAATAGATCTAACTGACTATGTTGACAACAATGATAATATTGTTGCTACACCTTGCTCAACAATCTCCCCCTTTGGAATTGTTGGCAACACGTGCAATTTCCTGTAATTCTTCTCCCCATTTGACAATAATACCAAAGGGCTACTATAGAATCCCCCTGAGTCCATGCACAAAATTCTCAGGCACAATTTATTATACTTAGCAAAAAATCATGAATATGAGCAAAAAGATAATTAAATACTTAAATACTCCCCCTGAGAATGTGATCCCTATAGCTAGTCAAATCTTGGGAAACGTGACCACTCCATAATCTGTTGTTAGAATAAAAATTCAACTTAACCTCACTTTTTGCAACTTTCTCCTACGTACAACACGCTGTCGCTACAATATATTCTGCCTCTGCTATGGATAAGGAAATTGACTCTTGTTTCTTACTGTTCTACGTGACCAATCTGTCTCCAAGATAGAATGCACCTCCACTGGTACTCTTTTTGTCATCTACATATCCTGCCCAATCTGCATCTTTTGGATACCATAACCCATACTCCATAGTACCCTTGTGATATTATAGAAGACTCTGTCTCTCTATTGCACTGACTGGTGGACCTCTTCTTCACTTGAAGAATCCTCACTCAGATCTATCTTCAACTGTGTTGGCTGCTATATTTCTATCCATTGAGAATCTGTCCTCTATACTCTGTCACCTCCAAAGCTCAATCAATAGGCTCACTAAGAACCTGCTCAATAGGCTCATGTAGAACCTGCTTAACAAGCTCACATAGAACTTGTCCAATGTTGAATAGCAAGCTCATATAAAACCTGTCCAAATCTGCTCCACCAAGCTCACTAAGAACTTGTCCAAATCTTCTCTAGCAATATCACCAAGAACTTGCCCAAATATGCTCTAGAAATTTGTCCTAGCATTGTCCTAAAATATTTCCTAAAGGCCTTCTCAAAGGCTCAATAAATCATGCTCAAGTAGTACTCAAAATAAACTCAATAATGAATGGCGATCTCAAATCAAATCCACTTCATAGAACTGTTGGCAATTTTTGGGTACCTTGAGTACATTGCTTTTGCCTAAGTTTAGTTGTTGTCATTGATGTCAAGGAGCTATTGGTAGATGTTGTTTTTGATGTCGAGAAACTATTGGAGCAATTTTTTTTTATGTCCAAGGATGTGTTTTTGTTGAAGGTTTCAGTTGGTCAGTAAGTCTCCAAGAAAATCAGAGTAGCCCAGTTGCCAAATCTAGAAAAAGATAAAGTAGAATAAGTTTGCAAGCTGCTGGAAAAGCTATCATGATTTCACGACATGTTTGAGGAGAGAGAAAGTCATGATTTTGTGACATGTAGGAAGGCAGAGGCAAAGCGGGCAAAAGTGTCATGATTTCATGACATGTTTGAGGAGAGAGAAAGTTTGGCCAAAACTGTCACGATTTCGGACATGCAGGAATGCAAAAGCACAGCGGGAAAAAAGTGTCACAATTTCACGACAAGTTTCGAAGAAGTTGTACGGATGCATAAAGTGTCGCAATTTCATGACAAGTTGAGTTGGTAGTGTTGAGTTGCAGGAAGTGTCGCAATTTTGTGACAAGTTTCGAAGAAGTCGTACGGATGCAGAAAGTGTCGCGATTTTGCGACATGTTCCAGTTTCGTGAGCAGTTGGCAAGAAAGATCCTAAGGCAGTGAAAGCATCACGATTTCGTGACATATTTCATTTTCTCTAGTGCAAACCAAGAAAAGGATGAAGAAGCAAGAGGTGTCATGATTTCGCGACAGAGTTGCTGATGACGTCAGCAAAAGGCAAAGGTGTTGCGATTTTGCGATAGTTGCATAGAAGAAGGCAGTGAAGTCCAGAGCATCGTGATTTCACAACCAAAATCATGATGACGTCAGTAAGAGGCAAAGGTGTCATGATTTCATGATAGTTGCGAAGAAGAAGGCAGTGAAGTCTAGAGCATCGTGATTTTGTGACAAGATTCATGATGACGTCAGCAAAAGCTGTAGCGTCGCGATTTCATGATAGCAATGAAGAAGAAGGCAGTGAAGTCTAGAGTGTCATGATTTTGCGACAAGTTTCATGATGATGTTAGAAAATGCTATAGTGTCACGATTTCATGACAACAACGAAGAAGAAGGCAGTGAAGTCTAGAGCATCGTGATTTCACGACAAGATTTACAATGACGTCAGCAAAGGCTGTAGTGTAGTGATTTCATGACAACAAACCAAAGAAGGTGTATGGCAGATCAAGGGGTAGTGATATCATGACATTTTTGAGTTTCGTGTGAGAAAAGATACAGAACAGTAGAGGCGGTTGAAGCCAACGAAGTTAACCCTGGCCGACGAAGTATAAGGTTTTACAGCCGACGTGTTAGAAGATTGATCAGCCGACTAAAGAACAATATTTCATCTTGAGATTGTGAGTATTAAAGGAGGACTATTTGAGCATTTTTGGGTATCGATCGATGTGTGCTTTCGAAGTGTGGCGTTCGTAGAATTAGTGTGACAAGCAAGGTTTGACAATCAAAAAAGTAGAGAGCAAAGTTCGATTGCAGCATCAAAGTGCATTTTGCTGAATCTTCTAAGTGTAGAAGTTTGTGCTGTTGCATACATGAAGAATGTGCTATTGTTTATGAGAAGACTATGCAGAGAAGATTCTGTTGTGATTGTGACTGTGTTCGCACAGTTTGGGTAATATAAAGAAAAGTATGCGCAGTAGATGCTGCTATAATTGTGAACGGTTGTGAAGAACAAACAGTGATCAAGTGCTACTGTAAGTTGAGAAGAGAATGCTGCTATAATTTAAGAAGATTGTGCTGCTATAGTTGTGTAGACAGTGAAGAATTGTTTTCCAAACCAAGTTCCAAAAAGAACAAAGAAAGAGGATAGAATTGTGGCATACCGAAGGACTGTGTTTTGGTGCAGAAAAGAGGACCAGCTTGCTATGACAGAGTTGAGGACAGAGATCTCCAGCCAGAGTAGGGAAGACAGGTGTATTATGTGGAAAGAGTTCCACTTGCTAAGGGCAAAAGAGATAGAGGTCTTCTAGAGGATCACTAGCAAAGCAGATTTAGGGGAAGGTGTCTCCTTTGGGCTGAGGCTCATAAACATTGTAATCGGAAAGGATTCCTAGAGGTTTTGATATAAATTTTAGAGGAAAAATTTTATCCATGGAGTAGCCCACCTTAGGTGAACCACATTAAAATGGGTCTTTTATGTGTGATGCTTTATGTCTTATTTAATGTTATGTTGATGCCATTGCTATCTGAAATTAAAATTATTAAATGGTTTTATATTATATTGTTCACCCCCCCCTCTCAGTATAAGTTCATGTTATTCAATTGGTATCAGAGCAGGTCTCTCTAGAAAAAGCCTAACATCTTGGAGAAGGATCTAACAGAGGAACATGTAAATTCAGAAAAGTTTGAATTCGATCTCAAGAGTGAATTCTTCTTGGCCTTGAGAAAGCTTGAGAAACTTAGGGAAGAGAATTATGTTCTTAAGTAGCATTGTCAAGAAAAAGAGATAGCAAGATCAAAATTGGCTCAACATATTATAGATTTCAAAATTCTTGTTGAAGAAGGGAAGAAAATTGAACAAGTTTTAACAGAATTTCTAAAAGAAAAGGTAGCTGATTGTGAGAAACTAGAAGGAGAGATTATGTCTCTTAGAGTAAAGTTAGAACAGTCAACTCTTAAACATAATTTTCCGTGTGAAAAGAAGGATGGCATCACCATGTATGAAACAGGGTCTTCAAGCAAGAACAATCTTCATTCTAAAGAGCAATGGATTCCAGTTGATTGCAAGAAGAACAAACTTCCAAGGCATCAAAACAAGTTACATAATACCTTCCATGGATATTGTTTTTCCTGTAAAAATTTTTGTCACATAGCTATGCATTGCAATAAATCTCTGAAGAGTCATAGTAAGGAAAATGTTAACTCATTTGCACCTCTTATGAATAAAAATATCATGTGTTACAAGTGCAAGAATTTTGGGCATATAGCAATGATGTGCAACTTGGATAAATTTAGCTTTGAGGTCTCAAAAAGGAGGAATGTGATAAAATCTAAGTCAATGATAGTTCAAACTGCTTTTCATGCTCAAGACAAAGTAGAAAAATGGTATCTTGATAGTGGTTGTTCAAAACATATGACTGGAAAAAAAGGAAAATTTCTGTATTTAAAAGAAGCAACCAGAGGAACAGTCAGTTTTGGAGATAATAGGTCCGCAAAGATCTGTGGTAAAGGAACTCTTAGTTTGGATGGGAAATCCAAAACAGAAAATGTGCTTTATGTAGAAGGGCTAAGACATAATCTGCTTAGTGTGAGTCAACTTTGTGATCAAGGGCACATAGTATCTTTCTTTTCTGATAGATGTGAGATAAGTAAAGAATTAAATGGAAAGCTTATTGCTAAAGCTACAAGGACTCCAAACAATCTTTACATGCTGAGTGAGATAAAAAGAGAAAAATGACTTCTAAATCAAGAAGATGAGAGTTGGTTGTGGCATAAAAGATTGGGACATTTATGTTTTGATAATCCGGTCGATATTAGTAACAAGGAAGCAAGTTAGAGACTTGCCCAAAATAAAAAGGCCTCAAAACATCATTTGCGGTCCTTGTCAACATGGTAAACAGGACCCAGAACCAGCTTCAAATCGAAAGGGTATTCCTCGTCCAAACACTTGGATCTTATTCATACCGATTTGTGTGGTCCTACCGAACTCGGAGCATTCGGGAGATAGCTATTTCATGTTGTTTATAGATGATTACTCGAGAATGACTTGGGTTACTTTTCTCAAAGAAAAATTCGAAGCTTTTGAAAAATTTAAAATTTTTAAAGAAATGATTGAAAATGAGACTGACAAGAGAATCAAATGCTTAATATCAGATAGAGGAGGAGAGTTCACTTCAAATGAATTCATGGAATATTGTGAACAACATGGAATCAAAAGAGAATATTCAGCAGCAAGAAATCCTCAACAAAATGGAGTAGTTGAAAGAAAGAACAGAACTATTGAAAATATGGCGAGAGTAATGTTAGATTAGTCAAAAATTTTAGATGGTTTTTGGAGAGAAGCAATAAATACAGTAGTCCGCATAATTACTAGGGCTCAACTCAGAGTCAATCATCATAAAACTCCCTATGAGTTATGGAAAGGAAGACCAGCTACAGTTAAACACTTCAAAGTGTTCGGGAGTAAGTGCTTCATCATAAGGGAAGATCAAAATCCGGGTAAGTTTGATCCTAGGTGTGATGAGGGAATTTTTCTTGGATATTCCAACAAAAGTAAGGCCTACAGATGCTTCAACAAAAGAACTCATATAGTTGTAGAGAGCATAAATGTGACAGTAGATGAAAAGACAGGAATAAGAGAACCAATCAAGGAACTCAGTGATGGAATCTATCAAGAAGAATTTAGAGAAGTGTCAGATGAAGAAGAGGAAAAACAATAGCTGCTTCCAAAAACCCCTTCACGGTATGTTCAGAAACATCATCCCAAAGACTTGATCATCGGTGATCCAAATAGCAGGCAAACGAGAAGAAGAGTCATTTCTTCACATGAATCTGCAAATGTTTCATTATCTCAGATTGAGCCAAAGAATTTCAGTGAAGCATGTATAGATGATTTTTGGGTACAAGCAATGGATGAAGAGCTAAATCAAATAGAGAAAAGTGAAACCTAGGACTTGGTTCCAAGACCTAAGAATAAGAATGTCATTGGCACAAAATGGGTCTTCGGAAATAAACTTAATGAGGATGGAAAGATTGTCCGGAAAAAGCGAGGTTAGTCTGTAAAGGGTATGCTCAAGTCAAAGGTGTTGATTTTGAAGAGATGTTTGCGCCTGTTGCTCGTCTTGAAGCGATCAAAATGTTTTTGGCCCTGTCTAGTTTCAATTCTTTCAAAGTGTTTCAAATGGATGTAAAGTCTGCTTTTCTAAATGGAGTGTTGGATGAAGAATTCTATGTAGAACAACCAGAAGGTGTGTCTCTTTCAGAACAACCAGACTATGTGTGTAAACTGAAAAAGGCATTATACGGGTTAAAGCAAGCACCCAGGGCTTGGTACTCAAGACTTGACAGGTATCTTCATGAACAAGGGTTCAGGAAAGGCATGGTAGATTGCAACTTGTACATTAAGAATAAAGGTAATGATATGATTATCATATTTGTTTATGTCGATGATATTATTTTCGATGGAAATAATACTCGGATGTGCAAAGTTTTTGCTAACACCATGCAAAAGGAATTCAATATGTCCATGATTGGAGAGTTGTCATTCTTTTTAGGACTGCAGATTGCGCAATCAAAAAATGGTATATTTCTTTCTCAAGAAAAATATATCAAAGAGATGTTAAAAAAATTTGGGATGATGGACAGCAAACCTATAGGTACTCCAATGATTACAGGGTGCAATCTGAGTAAGGATGATGAATCCCCAATAGCAGATCAGAAATTGTATAGATCTATGATTGGCAGTTTACTATATAGTACAGCTACCAGACCGGATATCATGTAGGTTGTTGTATTGGTAGCAAGATTTCAGGCAGCTCCAAAAGAATCTCATGTTATGGCAGTCAAGAGGATATTCATATATTTGAAGGGCACTATGGATTTTGGGCTTTGGTATCCCAAAGGTGGTGATTTCACCCTCACAGCCTATAAAGATGCAGATTGGGCAGGTAGTATTGATGATAGGAAGAGCACTAGTGGTGGAGCATTCTTTCTAGGAAAGAGTCTGGTTTCTTGGCTAAGTAAGAAACAACCTTCAGTTTCCTTATCTACAGTAGAAGCTGAATACATAGCAGTAGTGGCTGGGTGTACTCAGGATTTATGCATGAAAACAACCTTGGAAGATTTCAAAGTCATGCATGAACAACCTATTCCTATTCTTTGTGATAATTCAAGTGCCATAAGTATTTCTAAAAATCCATTAATGCACTCAAGGACGAAGCACATTTCTATCAAGTATCATTTTCTAAGGGAAAAAGTTCAAGAGAAGCAGGTCAAGCTAGAATATGTACCCACTAAAGAGCAAATTGCAGATATCTTCACCAAACCCCTTCCAAAAGATACGTTTGAGTATCTAAGGGAGAAATTGGGAGTTGTACTCTCACCTCGAGATTAATCACCTCATCAGGAGGTGGGGGAGGGACCAAGCCGAGAGGCTCTTTCTTAGTCCCAAGCCCCAAAGGTGATCCTTTGCCATTGATGACAAAGGGGGAGAGAGTTAAGTAAGGGGGAGAGTTTTCAAGAGAAGAGGAAAGCTTCAAATCAAGGGGAGCAAAACTTGGAGAAATTTTTTTTAGTTTTGGCTCTTGAAATATGTGTTTTAGTTAAGGGTTGCCATCAATGACAAAGGGGGAGATTGTTGGCAATTTTTGGGTACCTTGAGTACATTGCTTTTGCCTAAGTTTAGTTGTTGTCATTGATGTCAAGGAGCTATTGGTAGATGTTGTTTTTGATGTCAAGAAACTATTGGAGCAATTTGTTTTTATGTCCAAGGATGTGTTTTTGTTGAAGGTTTCAGTTGGTCAGTAAGTCTCCAAGAAAATTAGAGTAGCCCAGTTGCCAAATCCAAAAAAAGATAAAGTAGAATAAGTTTGCAGGCTGCTAGAAAAATTTTCGTGATTTCGCGACATGTTTGAGGAGAGAGAAAGTCATAATTTCGCGACATGCAAGAAGGCAGAGGCAAAGCGGACAAAAGTGTCATGATTTCACGACATGTTTGAGGAGAGGGAAAGTTCGACCAAAACTGTTGTGATTTCACGACATGCAGGAAGGTAGAAGCACAGCGGGCAAAAAGTGTTACGATTTCGTGACAAGTTTCGAAGAAGTTGTACGGATGCAGAAAGTGTCATGATTTCGCGACAAGTTGAGTTGGTAGTGTTGAGTTGCAGGAAGTGTCACGATTTCGCGACAAGTTTCGAAGAAGTCGTACGGATGCAAAAAGTGTCACGATTTCGTGACATGTTCCAGTTTCACGAGCAGTTGGCAAGAAAGATCCTAAGGCAGTGAAAGTGTCATGATTTCATGACATGTTTCATTTTTGCTATTGCAAACCAAGAAAAGGATGAAGAAGTAAGAAGTGTCACAATTTCATGACAGAGTTGCTGATGACATCAGCAAAAGGCAAAGGTGTCGTGATTTCACGACAGTTGCAGAGAAGAAGGTAGTGAAGTCCAGAGCATCACGATTTTGTGACCAAAATAATGATGACATCAGCAAGAGGCAAAGGTGTCATGATTTCGTGATAGTTGCAGAGAAGAAGGCAGTGAAGTCTAGAGCGTCATGATTTCATGACAAGATTCATGATGACATCAACAAAATCTGTAGCGTCGTGATTTTGCAACAGCAACAGAGAAGAAGGTAGTGAAGTCTAGAGCATCATGATTTTACAACAAGTTTCATGATGATGTCAGCAAAGGCTGTAGTGTCACGATTTTGTGACAGCAATGGAGAAGAAGGCAGTGAAGTCTAGAGCGTCACGATTTCATGACAAGATTTACAATGATGTCAGCAAAGGCTGTAGCATAGCGATTTCGTGACAACAAACCAAATAAGGTGTACGACAGATCAAGGGGTAGCGATATCATGACATGTTTGAGTTTCGCATGAGAAAATATACATAACAGCAGAGGCGGTTGAAGCCGACGAAGTTAACCCTGGTCGATGAAGTATAAGGTTTTACAGTCGACGTGTTAGAAGATTGATCAGCCGACTAAAGAACAATATTTCATCTTGAGATTGTGAGTATTAAAGGAGGACTGTTTGAGCATTTTTGGGTGTCGATCGATGTGTGCTTTCGAAGTGTGGCGTTCACAGAATTAGTGCGACAAGCAAGGTTCGACAATCGAAAAAGCAGAGAGCAAAGTTCGATTGCAACATCAAAGTGCATTTCCTTGAATCTTCTAAGTGTAGAAGTCTGTGTTGTTGCATACACGAAGAATGTGCTGTTGTTTATGATAAGACTATGTAGAGAAGATTTTGTTGTGATTGCGACTGTGTTCGCATAGTTTGGGTAATATAAAGAAAAGTACGTGCAGTAGATGCTGCTATAATTATGAACGGTTGTGAAGAACAAATAGTGAACAAGTGCTGATGTAAGTTGAGAAGAGAATGCTGCTATAATTTAAGAAGACTATGCTGCTGTAGTTGTGCAGACAGTGAAGAATTTTTTTCCAAACCAAGTGCCAAAAAGAACAAAGAAAGAGGACTGAATTGTGCCATATCGAAGGACTGTGTTTTGGTGCATAAAAGAGGACCAGCTTGCTGTGACAGAGTTGAGGATAGAGATCTCCATCCAGAGTAGGGAAGACAGGTGTATTATGTGGAAAGAGTTCCACTTGCTAAGGGCAAAAGAGATAGAGGTCTTCTAGAGGATCACTAGCAAAGCAGATTTAGGGGAAGGTGTCTCCTTTGGGCTGAGGCTCATAAAAATTGTAATCGAGAAGGATTCCCAGAGGCTTTGATATAAATTTTAGAGGAAAAGTTTTATCCGTGGAGTAGCCCACCTTGGGTGAACCACGTTAAAATGGGTCTTTTATGTGTGATGTTTTCTGTCTTATTTAATGTTATGTTGATGCCACTGCTATCTGAAATTAAAATTATTAAATGGTTTTATCTTATACTGTTCACCCCCCCCTCTCAGTATAAGTTCATGTTCTTCAAGAACTTTAAAAATCACTTCACACATAACTTGACTAGGCTCAATCAAATCAACTCAACCAATCATCACAAGGGACAACTTTCTCTCACACAACCCTAGTTCAAGTATGTATCAACCAACTAAAATAATTCCAACAATGCTCAACCACAAATATCACATAAAAATGATACTAATGTTCTTTTCTAACTCAAGTTCTTTCACAACCAATGGGCTTAAACCACTATGCTTATAACACAAGGTTTAAACACAACTCTCAATTCAGAAAACCTTGATGCATTCAACCAACCACTTTCGAAAAAGGAAACCACAAACAATCATTTTCCCTTCAATGATTTTTCAGAAATCAACCACCATAATGCTATCACATGAGTCTCCTTGGGATTAGCCTGAAATCATGCTACAATGCATATTGCCTACAAAATATCTGGTTTAATAGTTGTCAAGTACAGTAAGCTTCCAATCATAGATTTGTACATGATTTGATCAACAGGTGGAGATTTTTCATTCTTGCTCAACTTGCACCCTTTATTAAGCCTTTTTTGAGTGAGATAGTTGTCTAGCCTTGCATATCATGCTCGGGGTGCCTATTTCAAGCCATATATCTTCAACTTACAAACCAAGTTGGGATCATCACCAAGCTGGAAACCATCTAGCTACTCAATATAAACCTCTTATTCAAGATTCCCATTCAAAAATGTTGATTTCACATCTGTCAACAAAATTGACAAGTGACTCACACTTGTACCAACTTTTGTCCAACACTGTACCAACACTGCAATTTTACTGCCAACTTTGTGCAAGCATCAAACACTGTACTACAACACAACCAAATCCCTTTTTATATTTTCAACTTGGTCTATGTTTTCTACAGTCACTGCTGGCCACACCTTACATTCAACCGTTCGAATCAAGAGACAAAATTTTGTTAAACACTTCATGGCCAACTATAGTGCACCTTACTCAAACTCATACTTCTGGACCTCGGATAGGTATGATTCACAAAGCAAAGTTGCTCATCTTGATGAGCTAAACATGAGTCAATGATCAGACTTCAATATTTTTCACCACAACGTCATAATAGATCTAACAATCTTCACGTAAATGTGTAGTTCAAATACACATTGCTTTTATCGAAACACATATATGCAACTAGGGCAACATTCTTTCACTAACCAAATTATCTGAACTGTTATAATCATTAAATTTGGATAGTGGCAGTAAGAATCATCACCAGTACAACAATGACATATAGCAATACTACCAATAATGACAGCTCTCAATTTAATCACCACAGTTCATGGCACTTCCACAAACATGAACAGAAAAACACACTTTGACAACTATACAACAACTTCCCTGACTACTTGCCTTTCATCCTCAGGTACTCAAATAAATACAGAGGAGCATTAAAATGAAACTTTCAAGATTTCTCCCCCTAAGGATGTGCTACCTAGAGTTGCTTAGTGCAATATTGGAGTAGTCTCCTTCAGTCCAAGGAGACATGATTTCCTTTCTTCTATCTTTCTCCAAACTTTCTTGAACTCGGGCTTGGATTTTTCAACTGCATCCCTGTTTTGCACCTTTTCGTGAACTCAAACATTTCTCTTGTGTGGTTGTCTCTTGTGCATCCTTGATGAATGATTATTTTCCTTTTCATGTACCTGATTTATTCCCTTTCTGTGTTGCGTTCTTTGTGTCTGATGAAATCTACTATTTTGCCTTAGATTAGATACAAAAATTCTTGGACAAAACCTTGCTATGTGCCCATGACCATTACATTGAAAACATTGTACATTTTGTTCACTCAAAAACGTAGAAGTATTTCTACCAGCATAACTCTTTGATTTATTATTCAATCCACAATAAATTGCCTTGTGACCATACTAATTGCATCTAAAACAATAGCCATTAAAAGTATTATTATGAATAGAGTGAGAGTGATAGAACCTATTTTGTTGTGGTTGCTTTGTTGTAGATCTCCTTTGATATTTTCTTCCTTTTGAAAATTCAACTTCAAGATTTTCTTGCTTTGATCCTTCAATACTGAACTTCTTCTTCTCTGCAGAGTTGGAATATGAAGGTTGTTCATCTTCATATCCAAGACCACGCCTATCCATGGAGCTTCTTTGTTGGCTTATCATTTTATCTAGCAACTCTATGATTTTCTCAAATTTGAGATTTGTATTGGCCTCTTCTAGTTGTTTCTTCAATAAAACAATCTCTTCCTCTTGTTTGCAGCAACCAATCTCTTTCTCATTGAAATGTGACCTGATATTTTCTTCAATCCTTTTGAATTCTTCTATCTGTACTTTCAAACTGGTTATTATTTTATTTGCATCCTCAAGCTTTCTTGAGATTTCCTTATTCCTTTTTCTTTCTATCTTCAATTCACCCAGAGCTGCAATTAATTCCTCTTTCAAATTTATTTTTGCATCAATTTCTTCTTCATCACATTCCTGTTCTTTTTTTGTTTCTTTTTCGAGTGTCATGAAAAGACCTCCACCTGTTTCTTTCTTAGAATCATCCTCTAGGACTTCATTAACTCTCAGCATATATGCCTCTATGTTCTCATCGTCATTCAACTTTGAATCTTCAAACTGAGCTTGATGTGTTTGTAACTTGGCCTCCTTGATCTCATCTTCTCCTTCATGAGTAATCCTCAGTTTGTCTCATATTTATTTTGCCATTTTACAACTCATGATCTTTACCAGTTCACTGTCTACTAATCCGCACCTGATAGCATTCTTTGCTTTTAAATCATTCTCAAAAAAATTCTTACTAGTAGCATCAGTTGGAGGAGTGATAGGTATTGTGTATTCATTGTCTACTGAATCCCAGATGTCGTATCCCAAAGCACAAAGATATGTCTACATCCTGATTCTCTAGAGCGCATAATTAGTCTCATCAAACAAAGGTGCTTTGTTTGATGAGAAGTCTTCAACCTTTTCTAGTTCAATTCTCTCTTCCACAGGAACTGAAACTAACTGAGATGCCCTTTTGGAGGAGGATCTATTCTTCTTACCCATTGCATACTAATCCAAGATCAACCCTGACTGATTTAGCCTGAGAAGGGAACTTGGCTCTGATACCAATTGTTAGTCTTACAATGGCATTGAGAGGGGGGGTGAATTAGTGTAGTTATTTTAACTTGAATTTACAACTCTTAAAACTGAAATAATGAAACCTTAAAACCAAATAAAGCAAGCATCACAAAATAACATATCACACAACACAATATTTTAACAAGGTTCACCAATTTGGCTACTCCTCAAGAATGACTGCATGGACTACCATCCAAATCTAGCCTTTGCAAAGCACCAACTTTAAAAATAGTTTACCAGCATCCACTGGAAGGAGCACCAACCCTTGATTTATCTGTATCAACATAAAGGAGCACCAACCCTTGATTTACCAGCATCTACTGGAAGGAGCACCAACCCCTGATGCCAAGCTACAACATGGACTTCAATTTTGAATCTATAAGTTTGATAATAAGATACCTTTGCTTTTGCATGATCCTAAATGGTCTTCTCCACCTTTGCATTCTTTGTGCACTCTACTCTTTCTACGCAAACACTTTGCACACTCTGCTTCACTGCGATCGTCTTATCCCTTTTGTGCACTCTGCTCTTGCTTTCTTTGTGCAATCATAGACGCACTTAGGACAATTCGACATGACTTCTTTTCTCACTTTGCGCACTTCGCCATCATCTTGTCACTTCTGCACTCTTATGACCACATTTCACACTTCGATACATATTCGATGACGCATTCGTTCTCGCTCCAAATATCCAAATGGCCTTCATTTTATAACAGAATTATGGTGATGAAAATCCTAATCTTAGTCGACCGTAAACCCTAATCTTAGTTGGCTTTCATGACAACTGTAAACCCTAATTTTAGTCAGTTGTTCATCAGTATTTGTCAGCTTCAACTCAACCACAAAAATACAATGTGTCGTGATATCGTGACACTTTTTATCTCTCTTTCTCCTTGCTTTGGACTGCAAAAGTACAACATGTCATGATATCATGACACTTTCGCCTCCTTGCTTCTTTTCTTGGCTTTTACCCATAAAAACTCAGCATGTTACGATATCGCGACACTTTCACCTCCATACTTCTTTTTTGGCTTATACCCACGAAAACACATGTCATGATATCGTGACACTTTCACCTCCTTGCCTCTTTTCTTGGCTTGTACACGCGAAAACACAGCATGTCGTGATATCGTGACACTTTTGCCTCCTTGCCTCTTTTCTTGGCTTGTACCTGTGAAAACATGGCATGTCGTAATATCATGACAGTTTCGCCTCCTTACCTCTTTTCTTAGCTTGTACCTTCAAAAACATAGCATGTTGTGAAATCGTGACACTTTCGCCTCTGTACTTTTCCTCTTTACTTTTGTCGCGATATCGGGACACTTTTGCCTTCTTTCTCTCTCCTCATTTAGTCGTGAAAATACGACATTTCGTGATATCGCGACACTTTCTCTCCTTTGCTCTTTCTCTTGCCTTCGGGTTGTGAAAATGTGACATGTCGAGATATCACGACACTTTCTCTCCTTTTCTCTTTCTATTGCCTTCGGGTCGTGAAAATGCAATATGTCGCGATATCGCGAAACTTTCTCTCCTTTGCTCTTTCTCTTGCCTTCGAGTCACGAAAATGTGACATGTCACGATATCACGACACTTTCTCTCCTTTGCTCTTACTCTTGCAATATGTCATGAAATCATGACACTTTTTCTTCTGTACAATATCTCTTGCACTATTTCATGAAATCGTGACACTTTTTCTTTCAGAATCTCTCTCTTGCAATATGTCACGAAATTGCAACACTTTTTCTACTTGCCATTCTCTCTTCCAACATGTCACAAAATCATGACACTTTTTCTTCCGTACTATCTCTCTTGCAATATGTCACGAAATCATGACACTTTTTCTACTTGCCTTTCTCTCTTCCAACATGTCGTGAAATCACGACAGTTTTGCTTGCTTGCGCTTTCTCTCCGAACATGTCATGAAATCATGACAATTTTGCTTTCTTGTGCTTTCTCTCTGAACATGCTACGAAATTGTGACAGTTTTGCTTGCTTGCACTTTCTCTCCGAACATGTCATGAAATCGTGATAGTTTTGCTTGCTTGCGCTTTCTCTCCGAACATGTCATGAAATCATGACAGTTTTGCTTGCTTGTGCTTTCTCTCTTAACATGTCACGAAATCGTGACAGTTTTTCTTTCTTCGCAACATGTCACGAAATCACAACAATTTTTCTTTCTTGCTCAACATGTCGTGATATCACAACAATTTTCTTCCTTGTGATTTTCTTTTGATTTTTACATATGGGCCACTTCAATCTTTTGGAAAGTCACTATACATACTCTAAAGAACCTTTGAACTCCTGTCTTCTGCATCTAAAAGGCTTTTGAACTTCCTGTCCACTGCATCAATAGATCTAACTAACTGTGTTGACAACAATGACAATACTGTTGCTACACCTTGCTCAACAAATGTGGCAGAATAGATACTCATACCTTCTTGGGACTACCCTAAAGTGACATCCCATTTGAGATGTTTTCCACAAACAAAAAAAAAACAATCAAATTGACCAAGATTGCTACATTAAGGATTCATCATAGTCAATCAAAATAAATTCTCTCAAAACAAAAGAATAAAAGGTCAAGACCAAAAAAGAGACTAAAAATCCAAACAATGGAGATAGTTGATTTAAGGGGTAATCATAGTCATGATAAGAAGAGACACGAGAAAAATGCATAAATATGTTCTAAACTAATGAGTGCATAGGACCAAAAACATAATCAAATATTCAAAGCATTCAAAGTAAAATATTGGGCACCAAAGTCAATAGGTAAATGAAGAAAATATAAAGACTATAAACATGCTAGAAGGGGCTACACATAGAAGTATTTGATATGCATGGAATTTATGGATTAATCCAACTCAAATCAATACATTATTTATAAATTCATTTCCCCATATCCAAAAAAATCTTTTATAGCATATGGACCAAGCCATTTTTGAATAAAATTACCTTTGCACTCCTTATGCATATTATCATGCTTGGGGACCAATTCTTGACTTTGAAATCATGATGATAGATTTTCTTATTATATTTATTGGCAACACAATTCTTGTAGGATCTATTATGTTCAAGATCATATAGATAACTCTCATCAAGAGTGGTAATTTTGGCAATATGGGCTTCCCTATACTCCCGATGGTACTCGTCATAACTTAATAGATTGTTCAAATAAATATGTAAAGAAGGCAATTAAATTTCAATTGGAAAAACAACTTTAGTACCATAGATAAAATAACAGGGGTTACCCCATGGACATTTGAACACCAGTGCAGTATACCCATAATGTAGGATATAGCTTTAAGTGCCAATATTTCTTTACTTATTAAACTATATTTTTTAAAATATTCACCAAAATTTTATTGTTATATTTAGCTTGACCATTCATTCCCTTGTGCATAGCAATACATGGAAAAACAATTCCAAATACCTAAATAAGAAGTAAAATCTTCTATTTATTTATTTTAAAATGGAGTACCATTATAAAAATGAGAGTAGATAGGATACTAAAGTGACACATTCTAATTAAAAATAAATTTGAATAAGGTGAGAGCTATTTGATTTATCATGGGCATAGCTTCTACCCATTTCATAAAATATTCTATGGTTGTGATGATAAAGTTGTGCCTATCTGAGTACATGGGATAAATAGGTCCAATAAGGCCAAGACCCAAACTTGATAAAGGCCAAGGAGACTTGATGGGATGAGGAACCTAGGAAGGGGCATGAATTTCATCATTATGAAACTAACACTTATCACAAGATTTAACATAGTTATTGGCATAAGGTTTCATTGTTGGTAAATAGTAACCTATTCTTATAAATTTACAAGCTATGGAAAAACCACTAAAGTGTCCTCCATAGTCACCACTATGAACATCAAAAAGAGCTTTGGGTATCTCAACTACAATAAGGCATCATAAGAGCACACTGTTTGGATTATAGTAGTATATAATTTCATTGGGAACAACATATCTAAATGTTTTCCTATGGATATGATCCTATTTCATAGAATTAGCCATGGGTGGGTAGGATTGATAATTGAGGAAGCATAAAATGTGGCTATACCATGGATCATCATGAGGAATTTGGAAAACAATAGCATTGACCTTAATTGTTTACACATCCATTTGACCATCAATGATAGAAATAACAAGTTCATCATAAACATGTACCACAAAATTAATTTTAGAAATGATTTCATGTGGTACAAATTTACTAGCCAAAATGGTCAGGGAGTTAGCCTTAACATTCTTCCCTATGGGGAATGCTTAATGGTAAAGGACTCAAAAGTTTTTATTCGATATAGTAGTCACTTGGTGGTAAGGGATCAAATGGGAAGCATTAATAACATATTCATTGGTAAAATAAAAAACCAAAATTTGAGAGTCATATCACACTTTGATGTTTTTAACATTCATGTGTTAGGTAGTTAGTGGTCCCCATATTAGAGCCTCATACTTTGCAACAGTAATAGTAATGCTAAAAAAAATTAAATACAAGGCCAAAGGATTAGTGAGGCCTATTGGAGACTTGATAAAGACACCAACTTTTGCCTTGAACACATTTTTTGATCCATATAATTGATGGATCCAAGTTTCATGGTGTGGATTTTCATTATATTCTTGAGAAGAGGAATATGTGTCAAATTTAGATCTATATTTTATTTCATGGTGTCTCTTGGCAATTTCATGGTACTCCAAGAAGGCCTTTTCTCGCTTAATAAGTTAATAGGTAGCATACTTCTAAATAAGACTAGAGGTACTGGAAGGAAATATGACAAAGTCATGAAGGGCATAATATATTACCACTATGTTCGCATCATATAATCCCTTGTTTAAGGACTATTGGATAGGGTCATAAAATTTTCTACTAGTTTATTAGGAATAACCTAAGCTTTAACAACTTTTTGTGTAACAATATGGAGATTAAATTCTTGCATCATGGTGATCCACTTTTGTATAGGGTGTCACTAGGGATGTAAGGATTTTGTAGTAGGCATCTCAATCGATTATTTATAATGACCATATAAGTTATCTAATCTAGCATATAATTGCATAACTTCTCACATGCAAAATAGTTATCCAAGAAATCCTTTGCATAGGGGTGTACCAAGACTTTGTTAGAAGTGTTCAATTAATTGTTAGGTAATTATTATATTATTACACCTCATAATATGTTATAACAATTATCAACATATAGATTAATTCATTGCAACCGTATTGATCTTGATCCACTACAACTATTATGTAATTGATCTACTATATTTAAATATGTGATATTGTAGTAAATAAAATAAGCTTGTTTTTCTTGCACAAAGCAACATTTGATATCAAATAAATATTTTAATCCCTATCTTGATTCATGCTAGATACTCTTTCCCTCTGTATTGCATCCACCACAACTTTCTTGGCCCTATTATATTTCTCTAAAATCTCATTCAACACTTGCTTGGGAACAAACATTCTACACTCCATATTGACTTCCATTTAGTTCTTCAAAAACTAGATTTACAACAAGAAAATTATATGGATATCATTACTCTTCATCCTTAAACACTCTCTAGAGAACATTTTTTTAATTTATTGGCATATATTTAGGGTAGCCAATAAAATAAAAATATATGGTAATATAACATCATTGACTACCAATGAATAAAATAAAAATATATGGTAATATAACATTATGTATGGGAGTTGGAAAGTTGAAACAAAGTTTAAAATTTAACAGTAGAGGTGAAGAGTCCAAAAACCATCAAGAACATATTTTATTTTTTGTTCTTACCCTAGGAAAGAATTTATTATTATTCCCAATTTCATATAGTGAGTATTTTGAAAACTTAATGGGGGTAGTAATTATTTTGTAAAAGGTGGATTTTTTGTGGTGACCAACACCTTAAAGTTTTCTAATATTTACCTTAAATAATTTATACTTTGTATACCAATTACACATGTGCTTAAGCACACAAGTAATATTGTATGTCAATGAAAACTCTATCTTGCATTTATAGGTAAATTTGTGTTGAGTTGTGTCTATAGCCTAACGAATTTACCACTATAAAATTTAGGCATTGATACTTTATATCATCATGGAGATATAAGGTCATTTTTTCTTGATAATTTTACTCCATCATTCTACCTTGTTCATCACTATCACTAGATATAAAACCTAAAATTAAAAAATTATTATAGTAAAGGCAAGTTACACTTGCATACAAGTATTTCTCTTTAAGTAGGTGTCATATATAGGGTGAATCCATTTTTATATTGCCTTAGCATCTTATATCATTCTCTTTCATGTACCTTAAGATCTCTCTCATGTATGACCATTTGGGAGTCATAACAAACCTCCACCATGTAAAAACCTCTTTAGAATCCCAACTATTGAAAGGTTTAAACTTTATATCTTGGAAAACTAAGATGAGAATCATATTGGTAGTTGAGAAACTTTGGGAAATTACCACTAGCACAATCACTTGACCTAAATATGATGAATATTACCAATAAAAATTTAATGATGAATATGCCAAATCATTAATGATCATCACCCTTGTCATAGTAGATGTTATCTATCCATGCAATTGGGAGGCATACGACATATTTTCTACCATCTATGAAGGTAATACTGAATAAAAAATACTTCATCTTCAGTCTCAACTCCATATATTGAGAGTTCATTATGGAGAAAGCATTAGGTTTTTCCTTTATTAAGTTGCAAAGTTGAAAGAATAATTGATTACCATGGGTTAAATAGTGGAATATAATATCTTAGTACCCATCATAATTTGAGCTCTACTAGATTCATTTTGAGTTTTTATTAATTCCTTGTAAGTCTCAAATAAGAAGGTGTCCTTTGATGAGTTGATAAATATACTTCAATAGAAAGAAGCAATCAATAAGTTGATTGATTAGTTGAAAACCAATGCACTCATTTCTATAAAGTTAGGGTTCATTTCTCATCATCACCATCATCATCATCATCATCATCACAAAAATAACCCTAGAAATAAAATAGGTACTACCATATACGTGATAAACAAGGACACAACATCAAGAGTTGTTGGTATAACTCCATATATCAAGGAGATCAAATATGACAACCTCATTAGAAAAGTCATAATACAAACCATGTACCAAGGAGAAGTGAAACAAAGGACATGGTGTACATGAAAAAACAATTTCAAACATATAACAAGAACATTGAGGACCAAATATGACTCTAACCCATGCCTCGATATGGTGACCGCCTACTACGGTTGTTGGGTGCATTCGATGCCTGCATATCACATGACATGTATAGTCTAGAAATTTTAGAAAACATGGGATGTAGCTCTAGGGATGACATCCAAGGTCTTTTACCAAGGACATATCTTTGTTTGGATATCCTCTTGGTGAACTTCCCTCCTACTCTAGCCTATAATAAATGAAAGGAATACAAACCTATATATCCTATACTAAGGATGGTGATATGCTAAGGATAAGGTCATCTATGCAGAAATGGGATTAGTGGTCACATGGACCACCCATTCTAGGAAGGTGAACACGTCTCGATACAACACACAACTATCTTATGAAGCCTATTCAAAGAAGGGGCAGATACTAGTCGTAAGGTTCCCACTCAAGCTTGCACACACATACAAAGAATGGGGTAGAAATTAGACAACCATAGCCCTCATAAATATATATATATATATATATATATATATATATAAACAAATAAATTACATGTGTTACAACAAAAGGGCTCAAAGGGGCTTGTACATAGAATGACTTGGGGTTCAAGTCCAAAATGCTACACAAGAGAAAATGAGAAAAACATTATCTTGGGATAGATACTAGACACAAGGAAGTACTTTGATTTTTCCTTCTTTATAATGTAGAAAAAGAAAGTATTTATAAAAAAATAAGGGGGGAGGATTCCCTCAAAACTCTGTAGGAATTTAACATTTTCTAGTTTAGAATTTGCTCAAGCTTTTTTCATCCACTATTATATAGTCTCAATATATTTTAATATATGGTCATAAATATTGTAGGTAAGGTTGGTTTTACTTTCTTGTATCTATGTTTGATTATGTTTAAATATTTAAAGTTCTCCTCTATTGATATTTTATTTTTGGTGATACCCCTTGGACTACTGTTGGAAATTTGAGCATGTTTTGTTGTCATTGCTGTCAAGAGGTTTGATATCTTAATTTTAAGGAATTAATGTCAAGAGGTTTGATTCATGTCAAAATATTTAATGTCCTAAGTTGATGGAAATATTTGTGAGAATATTCCTCATGGTGGCAAGAGGTATAAGGCAACAAAAGGAAGGAATACCTCTCCATGATATTTGAGAAAGAATTTATAAACTACCTTGGTGGTAATTTTGCAAAGGTTAAAATATTTATTAATGGTGGCAAGGTTATCCCTAAATAATTTACCTTGGTGGTAATTTTGCAAAGTTTAAAATAACCATTAATGGTGGCAAGGTTATCCTTCAAAAAAATACCCAAAAAGGCTTTTTATATTTAATTTATAATATTTAAATCTTTTGGATTTAAATTATTATAGTTAAATATAATAAATTCGAAACGCTAAATTCAAATTATAAATGCGCTGACGTCAAATGTATAATAGGGCATATGTATTTATAGGCTAAGGTTTAGCCTAAGCCTAATGTGTATTCGATTTTAAACATCCCCTGAATTATTTGCCTTACTCGTTCGATGCGATGGAGGAAACAGATAAGAGGTTTCACATTTTTCAGAGTAGAGAGTTTGGTCAAAGGCTGGAAGGGGTGTATCCCCACTCAAGTGAGGTGGCAGCCAATCTAGAAAGCTTGGCTTGCACAACATGTTGATGGCAGAGGGTGTTGTGTTTGATTCATGCAGAGGCCTTTTGATTTGTGTGGTTGGATTTTTTTAAGCACATACGGTTGACGATAACGAGATGATCGTGCACCTTGGTTTCGTATGGGTTGGCTAGCCCATGCAGTGGCCTAGTCATGGCTAGGAAACAGGGCCATTAGATAGTGTAGGTTCGATTCTCGATGGTAGGTGGCAGGCGGTAGCAAAGAAATTAATTTTTATAAAAATTAATTAATGCTCTAAGGTCTAAAGTGGCTAAGGTAAGTGCTAGGGAGATATAAGGAGTTTTGCATTGATTTTAATTTTTGCAATAAAAAGGGTTATGAAATGATTTATTTTTCTTGAGAAAAGAGTAAGGTGGTTTTTTGGGTAATGCATTGGGATAAAAATTAAAGTAGTGATTTATTTTATTTTTAGAAATGCATTAATGAAAAGGATATATAAGGTGTAAATGAAATATTTTGCCTATGTAATTTGTGATCCTTGTTGATGAAATTTTATTTGCAAAGTTAGGAGTAATAAGGTGTAAAAGTGGTTTGACAATTTATTAAATCTTTGTATGGTGAAATATTTGTTGAGGTGAAATATTCATGTGGAGGTTTTGAAATAGATTGTTGCACAAAAAGGATTGGTTATTTGTGAGACAGGTTTTTGAAGATATATCTTCAAAAGAGCAATTAAGAGGTATGGGCACATCATACTTTGTTTGAAGTGTTTGTTGGAATGAATGTTGTGAAACATAAGGTGGAGTGAAAAGGATTGTTTGATAAGCATTATTAAAAATATTGGGTGAGTTTTATGTGCTTCATTGTTGAATGTTTTGAGAATATTTGAGATAGATATTGTAAATTATTTGAGTTAGGGTTTGAGACCTACATTGTGCTCTTTGTTGGAAGAAGTGTAAAAACATTTGATTAGATTTTTGTGAGCAATTTGTGCTTCATTGGTTGAATGAATGTACGAAGCTTTTTGGCATTGGTTTTGAGTGATATTGAAAGAGAATGTGCAAACATTAGAAATTAGATTTGTGAGTGTAAAACATATTGAGGTTTTCTATATGTTCTAGAGGTTAAACGAATTTTGGATAGAATATGTCTAAACTGCTTCAAGTTAAAGGAATTACTTTGAAGATTAGACAAAGCATTTGATAGCATTGTGTGCAATATTTGAGATTGATTGGGTATATCTTGTGAGCTATTTTGAGCATGTGTTAGAGCAGGTTTTAGCATGTGCTAGAGCAGATTTTAGCAAGTATTTTGAGAAGGCTTGAGGATAGAATTGAGTAAGTATTTATGAAGGGTTGAGGATATAATTGAGAAATTCTTTATGAAGGCTTGAGGATATAATTGAGCAAGTCACTGTGAAGGCTTGAGAGTAGAATTGAGCAAGTTCTTAAGAGGGCTTGAAGGCAGATTTGAGAAAGTCTTTGTGAAGATTTGAAGGCAGATTTGAGCAAGTATTTTTGAAGACTTGAAGGAAGATTTGAGCTAGTCTTGTAAAGACTTGAAAAAGCATTAACATAAGATGATTTGTTCAAGATTTATGTTAATTTTTGAGGTAGATATAAGCAGAGTTGATTCATTATTTAATCAAGATTTGTGTTAAGTATTGGGTACAAATTTGATATAAAGTTAGTGCAGATTTGTGAGTAGATCTATGAGCAGAGTTAGAGCAAATTTGTACTAGAGTTGGGACACATTTTGATGTAAATTTAAGATAGAGTTGACAGTAAGATTTGGATATGATAGAGTAAAGAGAACAACAGTCTCTAGTGGATAGATATCCATTAGCTAGAGTAGTGGAGATAGAGGTCTCCTATGGAGAGAGATACACAAGCCATAGTAGTGGGAGCAAAAGTCATCTAGAAGATCACTAGCCAGAGCAAGAGGAAGAAGTTCTTATGTGGAGAGATATCCATGAACCATAGCAAGGGGAAGGAGTTCTCCTATAGAGATAGATCCATGAACCAGAGCAAGGGGAAGATTTCTCCTATGGAGAGATATCCATTAACTAGAGCAAGGGGAAACATTTCTCCTATGGAGAGAGATCCACAAACCAGAGCAAGGAAAAAGAGTTCTTGTGATCTGTGAACCAGCTAGGAAGATAGAGTTCTCCTATGGAGAGATATCCATGAACGAATTGAGGAGATAGAGTTCTCCTGGATCAATTTACACAAACCAGAGAAAAAGGAAAAGAGTTCTCATGTGGAGAGATATCCATGAACTAGATCAAGGGGAAAGAGTTCTCCTATGGAGTGTGATTCATGAACCATTTGGGAAGATAGAGTTCTTCTGCAAAGAGAGATCCATGAACAAGTTGAGGAGATAGAGTTCTCTTGGATCAAGTTCCATGAACCAAATAAAAGGGGAAAGAGTTCTCCTATGGATATAGATCCACTAATATGAGCTTAGGGTATTGGTGTCTCCTTTGGATAGAGGTCCATAAACATTGTAATAGGGAATTTATTCCCAAGAAGATTTGTTGAGAAAAGGTAGTAGAGATATTTTCTTCATGCAGTAGCCCACATTGGGTGAAGCACATTAAAATTGGTGTCTGTCTTGTGTGTGATGATTTATGCATTGCTTTGATTACTACTATTGATATTGTCATTGATAATATTGGATAATATTGTTTGGGAAATAAAATTAAAAATTGGTATTATATTGTTCACCCCCCTCTCAGTATAAGTCTATGATATTCAACTACATCTATACCACATATTTAAATGTGTTATTTGTTGTATTTAGGGCTATGTTTAGTTGTTTGATATGGCAATACTAAGATTAAATTACCATTTTTATCCTCATATCTAGTTACTTTGGGTCATCATGGTTGTTTTATGAAGGATGGGGTATTGCCTTCTCTATGTCTCAATTAGTCCCTTTGTCAATGTGCTTTATTATTATGCTTCTTAGGGTCCTAGTTCCCCCTTCTTAGGTCACTTCTTAACTAGGGGAAATACATTTTTCCATTGAACCATCCCTTACAATTTCATCAATGTCCTGGCAATAACTAGGACCAGCAAGTTCTAAGATCTAGTGGTTTTATATTCAAGCATATTTCCCTTGTTCTACCTTCTATAAGCCTTCCAACATAAATCTCAAGGTGGATCTCATAGGTGCCAATAGTTTCAAAGTTTAGTATAATATTAACAACTTGAAATATTCAATATGATCTACTTTTTGCTACTCCTTAAGGTTGAACCTCCCCTTGCGAGGGTGGGAAATTTTCTTACCACTTTCCTAGTCAACTATCCTAAAATACCTCACTTTCTTCCTCCATGTAACTAGGTTTTATTTCCTAGGATTGCTCACTGATGATGACTTGTGACATCACAAGGGAAGTACAATGACCATTAGACATGGAAGAGAGTTAGGCAAATGATCCTTCCTACTAGAGGAGAGAAAGAGTTTGCATGCACCAAGTGGGATGGAATCCTACAAAGAATGGATCCTTTTTATCTATCCTTATAAAAGCTTTAGAAATCTTTCTTACTGTAGGATTTATCTTAACTATTATTGAAACACTTGTATGCCATAGGTTCTTTAGTTTTTTAGCTAGACTTTGTAGCATAGGGAGTTTTAGATTCATCATCAATTCTTAGTGAATCCCCTTTATTGGTTGCACTTTTGATGGTCTTATGAAATTTGTTGCTTCATATGGTGTAGGGACCTTAGACCCCTTTATTTTGGCTTTGGATGATGTTCTATTTAAAATTTCCTCTTCAGTTGGATTTGCCTAATGTAGTGATTCTTCACTATATTTTTGTCAACTCATGGGGGCCTCTTGCTAGAAAAAAATATTAAACCCAACAATGTGTGCCTTATATATTAGGCGTAGAGTTATGAGGGGAGAAATCCCTAGGATATAAAAAATGGTTGGGATGGATGGAGGATGGGAGATCAAGGTTGATCTGCTCAAAATTATCTAAAAATGAAAGGAGTCCACCTATTTTTATAGGACTTACCTTTTAAGATGGCTCTTGAAGTTACATCTTTATTCCCCCATGTTCTTTATGATCTAACAAGTAGGTGTAGAAGGGATCCTCCTTTATGCCATAGTATTAGGGATGTCATCACCTTATGCCCTAACTCATGTATTCTCATGGTGGTCATCCTATTTCTAATGGGTCATTCTAGATGATAGTCTAGAGAGATCTAGAGCTTATGTCATCCTCTTCATGGGATATCCCTTAAGTGTGCAAAGATCAAGATACATATCTAGACCTATGTGTTATTTTTTATACATAGATAAGCATGTTATATAGTTTTTTATATATACAAGGGCCCTAGTAGGGCTATCAATACATTTTCTTCTACACTCTATCCCAAACTAATATACTTGAATATTTTTCTTGGTCTTAGTTACCACACTTTAGCAACTCATTTCTTCCATTTATAGACCATATATACCATACTTGAGGGTGATTTAGGTTTGATTTGTTTCTCACTTTCCCTTGGATTTATTCTAAAGTTTGGTTTCCATGAGAGCATTTTTTTTTAGGGGTACTAGTACCAAGGTGCATTTTGCAGTATGACCTTGGCCTTAGGTTCTTATTTTGGGGCTATCACTGCTTGATGCTAGATGAATATGAGGGGTCTATAACTAGGCTCAACCTATTTTCTAACTGTAGCACCCATCCTACAACTAGATGCACAACGAACTTGACTATGTTTACCACTATTTCTAGTATTGTGATAATATCAACTTTATGGCTAATTTAGTAGTTATAGATTGGTTGGCCTCCATTGATAATAGTTAGATGACAATGCATGACTTCAATTGGATTGGTTTCTTGAATAGGTTCCTACATTCATGTCTTCCCAAATTTCTTCCATTCTACAAGGACTTTTTTTTTTCCCCTTTAAATGTAGTGTTTGGTAGCAGTGATGATATGTGTCCATATTTGGCCAACTAGGGAGTCTCTAGAGTCTTTGGGCCATTGAATTCAATGGATTTTTGGGACATTGGTTGGTATAATTTAGGTGTACTAGTGATAGTAGTATGTTTTGTTAGTCTGGTTGGTTCCTTTCCCACAAGTTTAATTATTCTAAGATTAGAAAATGCATTAGGATCTAGTTGAGTTTTGTACTTATTAGTTTTTGGGATCCTCTAATGCATGCCCAATTAGATTCCTCCACTTTCCAAAGAGACTAGGAACTACTATAGGTGAGTGTAATTTAAGTAATTAAAATATGGTGAGAGGATTTGTTGGCATCGGTTTGGAATGTCCTCCTCTAGGTGGTGGGAAGTTGCATATGGGGGCCCCTTATCTCTAGTATTGCTATTGTTGATTGAAAACTATCATTGTGGGGAGATATTATTGGGGACAATGTATCAGGTTTCCTTGGGTTGGAATTTTATATCAGATAAAATCCCCTCACATGGGTAAGGGGGTTCCACAACAATGGGGTGGCCCCCACCTACAAGTGGTTTTTCTATGAATGGTATTGAGGTAGTTGATTTTAAGATCTTAGACACTCTTGATGGGATATAAAGTCATTATATTACTTCCTTAGGATGAAAAATTATTCTAAGGGATATCAGAGTTACTTTTCCATTTCCTCTATCCTCTTATAGGTTAGGGTTCTAGGGTTGGATGAGCAGTGATTATAACTAGAAATGAGTTTGGAGCCTAGTCGTGTTGTAGGAGGGTAGGATAGAAGTATGAGAGTAAGGGGATTAGGAGTCTAGGTTGAAGCCTTCCTATTTGGATGAGGTAATTTTGTGCTTGGATGGCTACAAAATAGGTTGTCGATAAGGACTTTCCTCCTTGATATTTGATTACCATGACAACCTCTGAATTGTTGAGACAGAATATGAGTGCAATACTTGGGGAAGATCACATATCATCTAGGATTCTATACTAGGTTTTTGTAGAACTAGGTATTTAAATACTTTATTTCCTCCATAATAGCCTCCCTGATAGTCATGAACTGTTCTATTAATGATGCTTGTATCTTCCTTAGATTTATCCACAAACAAGTTATCCAACTGGTCCCAGTTGTTGATCAAGTATAGGAGAAGAGTCAAGTACCATTATTGGGCATTTCCTTTTAAGGATTTTGCTAGTAGGCTTAGTGCCACATTATGCTTGATAATGTTATGTACCACACATAGGCTCATCATATGATGTAGATGTTCTAACAATGTGATGATATCTTTGATGAAAGCTGGTAATGACTTTAGGGTTGATGCTAGAATTGGATTCCATGTGGTATGTGGGATGAGAGGGGTTAGGGGTTCATAATAACTCCATATTAGGAGCCTCCTATCTAGTTTATTTTGATAGGTTTCCATGTCATAGTTTTGAAATGTGTTGCTACTTTTATTAAGCTCAAGATATTCTAGTTTGGAGAGGAGTTGCAAAGTGAATAATGGAGCTGCTCCGACTGAGTGGGTAGATGGGACATTCACCAAAGTATCAATAATTAGATTACATTGGTGGCTGATTCTAGCATCATTTGTTAGTAGATCCATAAAACTTATGGATCTTTAAATTATCAAAGTCACTAGGTGAATATTTGTTGCTTCTTGTAAATAATATTTGAGATCTTCACTAGAACCTTAGTTTGTTCCTTGATCATGGGACTAATTTTTGTGATTGGGATCCCATGAGACATGTTAGAATAATTTTTGGGTACTAAGTGTGGCTCCATCCCACACCATAGCATGGTGACCACTTGCTATGATTCTCAAGTAATTTAGTGCCTATGACTCACAAAATGCATACAATCTAGGAAGTCTAGGAAGCATGGGATATGGTTTCAAGGATGACCTTTAAGGCTTTTTACCAAGGTCGTCTCCTTTATTGGATAGCCTATTTGCATACTTATGTTAATTTTTGAGGTAGATATAAGCAAAGTTGATTAATTATTTAATCAATCTTTGTGTTAAGGATTGGGTACAGATTTGAGATAAAGTTAGTGCAGATTTGTGAGTAGATCTATAAGCAGAGTTAGAGCAGATTTGTACTAGAGTTGGGACACATTTTGATGTAAATTTGAGATAGAGTTGATAGTAAGCTTTGGATATGACATAGTAAAGAGAAAAATAGTCTCCAGTGGATAGATATCCATTAGCTAGAGTAGTGGAGATAGAGGTCTCCTATGGAGAGAGATACACAAGCCATAGTAGTGGGAGCAAAAGTCATCTAGAAGATCACTAGCCAGAGCAAGAGGAAGAAGTTATTATGTGGAGAGATATCCATGAACCAGAGCAAGGGGAAAGAGTTCTCCTATAGAGATAGATCCATGAACCAGAGCAAGGGGAATATTTCTCCTATGGAGAGATATCCATTAACTAGAGCAAGGGGAAAGAGTTCTCCTATGGAGAGAGATCCACAAACCAGAGCAAGGAAAAAGAGTTCTTGTGATCTGTGAACCAGCTATGAAGATAGAGTTATCCTATGGAGAGATATCCATGAACCAATCAAGGAGATAGAGTTCTCCTAGATCAAGTTACACAAACCAGATAAAAAGGAAAAGAGTTCTCATGTGGAGAGATATCCATGAACTAGATCAAGGGGAAAGAGTTCTCCTATGGAGTGTGATTCATGAACCATTTGGGAAGATAGAGTTCTTCTATGAAGAGAGATCCATGAACAATTTGAGGAGATATAGTTCTCTTGAATCAAGTTCCATGAACCAAAGAAAAGGAGAAAGAGTTCTCCTATGGAGATAGATCCACTAATATGAGCTTAGGGTATTGGTGTCTCCTTTGGATAGAGGTCCATAAAAATTGTAATAGGGAATTTATTCCCAAGAAGATTTGTTGAGAAAAGGTAGTAGAAATATTTTCTTCATGCAGTAGCCCACATTGGGTGAAGCACATTAAAATTGGTGTCTGTATTGTGTGTGATGATTTATGCATTGCTTTGATTACTGCTATTGATATTGTCATTGATAATATTGGATAATATTGTTTGGGAAATAAAATTAAAATTTGGTATTATATTGTTCACCCCCCTCTCAGTATAAGTTTGTGATCTTCAACTACATCTATACCACATATTTAAATGTGTTATTTGTTGTATTTAGGGCTATGTTTAGTTGTTTGATATGGCAATACTAAGATTAAATTACCATTTTTATCCTCATATCTAGTTACTTTGGGTCATCATGGTTGTTCGATGAAGGATGGGGTATTGCCTTCTCTATGTCTCAATTAGTCCCTTTGTCAATGTGCTTTCTTATTATGCTTCTTAGGGTCCTAGTTTCCCCTTATTAGGTCACTTATTAGCTAGGGGAAATACATTTTTCCATTGAACCATCCCTTACAATTTCATCAATGTCCTGGAAATAAATAGGACCAGCAAGTTCTAAGATCTAGTGGTTTTATATTCAAGCATATTTCCTTTTTTATACCTTCTATAAGCCTTCCACCATAGATATCAAGGTGAATCTCATAGGTGCCAATAGTTTCAAAGTTTGGTATAATCTTAACAACTTGAAATATTCAATATGATCTACTTTCTGCTACTCCTTAAGGTTGAACCTCCCCTTGAGAGGGTGGGAAATTTTATTACCACTTTCCTATTCAACTATCCTAAAATACCTCACTTTCTTCCTCCATGTAACTAGGTTTTATTTCCAAGGATTGCTCACTGATGATGACTTGTGACATCGCAAGGGAAGTACAATGACCATTAGACATGGAAGAGAGTTAGGCAAATGATCCTTCCTACTAGAGGATGGAAAGAGCATACATGCACCAAGTGGGATGGAATCCTACAAAGAGTGGATCCTTTCTATCTATCCTTATAAGAGCTTTAGAAATCTTGCTTATTTTAGGATTTACCTTAACTATTATTGAAACACTTGTATGCCATAGGTTATTTAGTTTTTTAGCTAGACTTTGTAGCATAGGGAGTTTTAGATTCATCATCAATTCTTAGTGAAGCCCCTTTCTTGGTTGCACTTTTGATGGTCTTATGACATTTGTTGCTTCATATGGTGTAGGGACCTTAGACCCCTTTATTTTTGCTTTGGATGATGTTCTATTTAAAATTTCTTCTTCAGTTGGATTTGCCTAATGTAGTGATTCTTCACTATATTTTTGTCAACTCATGCGGGCCTCTTTCTAGCAAAAAATATTAAACCCAAAAATGTGTGCCTTACATATTAGGTGTAGAGTTATGAGGGGGGAAATCCCTAGGATATAAAAAATGGTTGGGATGGATGGAGGATGGGAGATCAAGGTTGATCTACTCAAAATTATCTAAAAATGAAAGGAGTCCACCTATTTTTATAGGACTTACCTTTTAAGATGGCTCTTGAAGTTACATCTTTATTCCCCCATGTTCTTTATGATCTAACAAGTAGGTGTAGGAGGGATCCTCCTTTATGCCATAGTATTAGGGATGTCATCACCTTATGCCATACCTCATGTATTCTCATGGTGGTCATCCTATTTCTATTGGGTCATTCTAGATGATAGTCTAGAGATATCTAGAGCTTATGTCATCCTCTTCATGGGATATCCCTTAAGTGTGCAAAGATAAAGATACAAATATAGACCTATGTGTTATTTTTTATACATAGATAAGCATGTTATATAGTTTTTTATATATACAAGGGCCCTAGTAGGGCTATCAATACATTTTCTTCTACACTCTATCCCAAACTAATATACTTGAATATTTTTCTTGGTCTTAGTTCCCACACTTTAGCAACTCATTTCTTCCATTGATAGACCATATATACCATACTTGAGGGTGATTTAGGTTTGATTTGTTTCTCAATTTCCCTTGGCTTTCTTATAAAGTTTGGTTTGCATGAGAGAATTTTTTTTTTTGGGTACTAGTACCAAGGTGCATTTTGCAGTATGACCTTGGCCTTAGGTTCTTATTTTGGGGCTATCACTGCTTGATGCTAGATGTATATAAGGGGTCTATAACTAGGCTCAACCTATTTTATAACTATACCACCTATCCTACAACTAGATGCACAACGAACATGACTATGTTTACCACCATTTCTAGTATTGTGATAATATCAACTTTATGGCTAATTTAGTAGTTATAGATTGGTTGGCCTCCATTGATAATAATTAGATGAAAATGCATGAATTCAATTGGATTGGTTTCTTGAATAGGTTCCTACACTCATGTCTTCCCAAATTTCTTCCATTCTACAAGGACTTTTTTTTATCCCCTTTAAATGTAGTGTTTGGTAGCAATGATGATATGTGTCCATATTTGGCCAACTAGGGAGTCTCTAGAGTCTTTGGGCCATTGAATTCAATGGATGTTTGGGACATTGGTTGGTATAAGTTAGGTGTACTAGTGATAGTAGTAGGTTTTGTTAGTCTAGTTGGTTCCTTTCCCACAAGTTTAATTATTCTAAGATTAGAAAATGCCTTAGGATCTAGTTGAGTGTTGTACTTATTAGTTTTTGGGATCCTCTAATGCACGCCTAATTAGATTCCTCCACTTTCCAAAGAGACTAGGAACTACTGTTGGTGAGTGTAATTTAAGTAATTAAAATATGGTGAGAGGATTTATTGGCATCGGTTTGGAATGTCCTCCTCTAGGTGGTGGGAAGCTGCATATGGGGGCCCCTTATCTCTAGTATTGCTATTGTTGATTGAAAACTATCATTGTGGGGAGATATTATTGGGTACAATGTATCAGGTTTCCTTGGGTTGGAATTTTATATCAGATAAAATCCCCTCACATGGGTAAGGGGGTTCCACAACAATGGGGTTGCCCCCACCTACGAGTGGTTTTTCTATGAATGGTATTGAGGTAGTTGATTTTAAGATCTTAGATACTATTGATGGGATATAAAGTCATTATATTACTTCCTTAGGATGAATAATTATTCTAATGGATATCAGAGTTAATTTTACATTTCCTCTATCCTCTTATAGGTTAGGGTTCTAGGGTTGGATGAGCAGGGATTATAACTAAAAATGAGTTTGGAGCCTAGTCATGTTGTAGGAGGGTAGGATAGAAGTATGAGAGTAAGGGGATTAGGAGTCTAGGTTGAAGCCTTACTATTTGGATGAGGTCATTTTATGCTTGGATGGCTACAAAATAGGTTGTCGATAAGGACTTTCCTCCTTGATATTTGATTACCATAACAATATCTGAATTGTTGAGACAGAATATGAGTGCAATACTTGGGGAAGATCACATATAATCTAGGATTCTATACTAAGTTTTTGTAGAACTAGGTATTTAAATACTTTATTTCCTCCATAATAGCCTACTTGATAGTCATGAATTGTTCTATTAATGATGCTTGTATCTTCCTTAGATTTACCCACAAACAAGTTATCCAACTGGTCCCAGTTGTTGATCAAGTATATTAGAAGAGTCAAGTACCATTATTGGGCATTTCCTTTAAAGGATTTTTCTAGTAGCCTTAGTGCCACATTATGCTTGATAATGTTATGTACCACACATAGGCTCATCATATGATGTAGATGTTCTAACAATGTGATGATATCTTTTATGAAATCTGGTAATGACTTTAGGATTGATGCTAGAATTGGATTCCATGTGGTAGGTGGGATGAGAGGGGTTAGGGGTCCATAATAACTCCATATTAGGAGCCTCCTATCTAGTTTATTTTGATAGGTTTCCATGTCATAGTTTTGAAATGTGTTGCTACTTTTATTAAGCTCAAGATATTCTAGTTTGGAGAGGAGTTGCAAAGTGAATAATGGAGTTGCTCCGACTGAGTGGGTAGATGGGACCTTCACCAAAGTATCAATAATTAGATTAAATTGGTGGCTGATTCTAGCATCATTTGTTAGTAGAGCCATAAAACTTATGGATCTTTAAACTATCGAAGTCACTAGGTGAATATTTGTAGCTTCTTATAAATAATATTTGAGATCTTCACTAGAAAATTAGTTTGTTCCTTGATCATGGGACTAATTTTTGTGATTGGGATCCCATGAGACATGTTAGAATAATTTTTTGGTACTAAATGTGGATCCATCCCACACCGTAGCATGGTGACCACTTGTTATGATTATCAAGTAATTTAGTGCCTATGACTCACACAATGCATACAATCTAGGAAGTCTAGGAAGTGTGGGATATGGCTTCAAGGATGACCTTTAAGGCTTTTTACCAAGGTCGTCTCCTTTATTGGATAGCCTATTTGCACAATTCTCTCCTACTCTAGCTTATGATACTATACTCTATGGGGGAAAAGGGTTAGAAGGAATGCAGTAAAAATCTATCTAGCCTAGATTAGGGTGGTGATGTGGAGAGGATAAGGTCCTCCATGTAGTGATGTGATTAGTGAAAACATGGACCACCCAGTCCAAGAAGGTGAATGCATATTGATACAACATAAAATGAATCCTATTCAAAGAAGACATAGATACTGGTGATGAGGTTCCCATGCAAGCTTGCACACATATACAAATAATAAGGTAGTAAGAAAATATAAATAACTATTGTATATATGCTAAAACACTAGTGAATTACATTTGTTACAACAAAAGGGATAAAAGGGGACTATACATAGAATGAATCAATATTTGAGTCCAAATCGCTACACAAGAGATGAGAGAAAAACTTCTCTTGGGCAAGATACTAGACACAAGGAAGTACTTCATTTTTACCTCCTTTACAATGTAGAAAGAAAAATTATTTAGAAGAAAACAATAAGGGAGGATCCCCCAAAACTCTACAAAAATTCCAAATTATCTAGTTCAAAATTTTCCTGGGATTTTATCATCCACTTTTGGACAATCTCGAGGTCTCTCAATTTATTATCATAAATGCTATAGGTAAGGTTGGTTGTCCTTTCCTATCACTATTATTGATTATGGTTAGACCTATGAGATTATATTCTATTAATATTTTGTTTTTGGTGATGCCCCTTGGGCTACCTCTATATTATTGCTTTAAATGCACTAGTTATCATCTTAGAGTTTGGTTTGGTTGTTTGAGATTACAATACAAGGACAAGGTCACTATTTTTCTCCTCATGTTTGATAGCTTTGGGTCATCATGGTTCCCTAATAAAGGTTAAGGTTTTTTTCTCCTCTATGCCTAGATCAGTATCTTTGGTGAATTCCCTTTTTAGTGCACCCCTTGGGGTCCTGGTCCTCGCTTCTAGGGTTGCTTATTGACCAGGGGAAATACCTTTCACCATTAACCCATTCCTTTCTATTTCAACGATATCCTAGTGATAACCAAGATCATAAAATTTCATGTTATGGTGGGTGTGTCTTTAGGCATATTTTCCCTATTCTATTATCACCCTTATACCATGGTTCTTGAGGTTGATATCATGGTGTCCAAGAAGCCTCAAAGCCCAATAGAATATTTATAACTTGAAATCTTCAATATGCTCTACTTTTTATTGTCCCTTGAGGGCGAAGCTCCCCTTGATATGGTGGAAGCTTTCCTTATTGCTTTCTCATTCAAAAAACCTAAATTGCCCCACTTTCTTCCTCCATGTAATTGGTTTAAATCCCTAGGGTCAATCACTGATGATGACTTGCGACCTCACTAACAAACTATGAATACCATCAAATATGAAAGAGAGTTGGGAAAGTGGAGAAAAATATTCCAAGAGTGGAGCCCTTTTACTAGAAGAAAAAAGAGATTGCATGCACTAAGTGGGGAAAAATATTCCAAGAGTGGATCCCTTTTACATATCACTAAAAGGGATTTAGGACCCCAATTTATGGTAGGATTTACCTTAGTTGTCACCATAAAGGATTGTATGCCATGGGTCCCCTAGTTGGTTAGCTAGGCTTCATGGCATAGGGATGTTTAGATTCAATATTAATTCATAGTGGATCCCCTTTCTTGGTTATAATTTTTATGGTATTCTAGCATTGTTTGCTTTATATTTTATAGAGGTCAGGGATCCCTTCATTTTGGCTTTGTATGGCATTCTCATAAAAATTATTGCTTCAATTAGATTTTACTAGTGTAGTGATTATTCTACAAGACATGTAAGCGACTAATTTCTTAGGTATATACAAGACTAAAGGATTATTTTTAGTATATTGATTTAGGCACCAGTAAGCACAGGGTTGGGGATAAAGTATGGTTTGAATCATGGTTTGAATCCTTATAAACCAATGATGGGAAACCAATCACCATCATAGATGATAAAACCTATCAAGTCAAAGGAGTGGGAAATGTTCCTCTAAATTTTCCTAGAGGAAAATGAAGCATTAGAAATTTACAATATGTACTTGGATTTCCAAATGATCCACTATTTGTACTATAGGTTTTGGAGCACAACATGATGATTGAATTTTAAGTAGTTTATGGCACTAAGAAGTGTTTTATTACAAAGCATGGTAAAATTTTGGCAACAAGATCCTACAAGAATGGATTATTTGCACTCAATGTCATATTTTCTTCTAATATCACACTATGATTAGAAACAAAAAATGCTACCTATATTTACCATAGGAGATATGGTCATATGAGTTTTTAATACTTACTTCAGTTGAGTAAGCATTACATGGTATTATGTATATCAATCTATTCCCTAGAATTGCTACTATGATTAGGTTTTTTAGAATGGAAAAAGTATTGAGTACCTTTTGAGTTGAAAACTCAAAAAGCAAAAGGACCATTGGAAATGATACATACCAATCTATGTGGGCCCATGTCAACTAGTTTAGGTTGATAGGGTTACTTTTAGTTGTTTGTAAATTAATACACAAGGAATATGTGGGTGTATTTATTGCAACTAAAGTTAGACATGCTCAAGTATTTCTAGTGCTTCAGGATGTGTGTAGAAATATAAATCAGGTATTCTATTCAAGTTACTACTATGATCAATGGAGGAATATATATCCAACACTTTTCAAGGTTTCTCATACAAAATCAGATTAAGTGATAACTCACTATACCATAAAATTCACAATAGTATATGGTTGTTAAAAGGAGAAACCATTCCATCATGAAAATGTTTCACTGCATGCTCATAGGATCCAATGTAGAGAAATAGTATTGAGCTAAAGTAGTATCCATTATAGTGTATCTTCTAAATAGAGCACCTATAAAGGTACAACAAGAAGTTACACCTAAAGAAGCTTATTATAGGAGGAAGCCTTTCCATTGCACATCTCAAAATTTTTAGAAGCAAGACGTACATGCATGTGCCAAACCAAAAAATATCTAAGTTGGATTCAAAGACTCTACATGAATATTTCTTGGATATGATGATGATTCAAAATCCTATCGACTAATATATCTAGTCACCAACAAATTGCATATAAGTAGAGATGTGGTGTTTGATGAAGAATTTAAAACTAAGCCAAACATTGAGGATTTTAAGGAGTCTGAAGATGTCACATCTCTAAATATGAATATGTAATTAGGTGAGGAAGTTCTAAAATTTATTAATGAACCTACAACTCCATATCAACATAGAAATATTCCAAAATGTCTCACTAATACTAGAAAATATGTTAAACTTAATCCACCTCCTGACTTCACTTCCACACATCCACATATTCATAGTAGTGTATGTTAAGAAGTACATCTAGGCTTGATAGCTTCAATTATGGAGAAATAAAAATTAAGGAAGTTCTAAAAGTTGTTAATGAACCTACAACTCCATATTAATATAGAAAGAATCCAAAATGTCTCACTAATACAATAAAAGATGTTAAACTTAATCCACCTCCTGACTTCACTTCCACACATCCACATATTCATAGTAGTGTATGTTAATAAGTACATCTAGGCTTGATAGCTTCAATGACGAAGAAATCAAAATTAATATTAGTAAAGGACACACTTAGTTCACCACAATGGAAGGTAGTTGTGGATCCAAAGTATAAATATCTTGTGAAGAACAACACATGGAACCTTATTAATTTTCCAAAATAAAATAAGCCCATAGGCTAAAAGTGGATCTTCAAAATTAGATTAAAGAAATATGGATTCATTGATAAGTATAAGATACAACTCATTGCAAAAGGCTATGTATAAAATAAAGGAGTTTATTATGAAGAGACACACACCCACATTGAATATTAAAATCATCTATGTACTCTATGGATTGGTGACATAGTTTGGTTGGAAATTTTAACAAATGGATATTAGGAGTGCCTTCCTTAATAGTGATTTTAAATAATAGGTGTACATGATACAAATTGAAGGTTTTGTTTCCAATGAGCAAAAACAAAAGATATATAGACTAAAAAAGTCACTATATGGGTTGAAGCAGGCCCTGAGAGCCTAGTACATCAAAATGAGTGATACTCTATTATAGCATGGGTTTGCTAGAAGTTCCTCTAATGTGAATATCTATATTAAGAAATTTGGATCTAAGATAGTAATACTTGTTTCGCATGTTGATGATCTAGTCATAACTAGAAACTTACATGATCTAGTAAATGATGTAAAAAATGACTTCAAAAAATTATTTGACATGACATATCCAAGAATTTTACATTATTTTCTTATCTTGAAAGTGTGGTATAAAAAGAATCACATTGTGGTTTCATGGAAAACGTATGCCAAGACACTATTGGAAAAATACCAGATAACAAATTATAAATCTAAGGTAACACCAATGAAGCAAGGGTTACAACTATACTACTATAATAAATCACCTTAGGTATCTACTATTCTTTATCATAAGTTGATTGGGAGTCTCATATACCTTACCAATACTAGGCCTTACATCAAATTTATTGTGGGTTATTTTATAAGAAACATGTAGGAACCTTAGATGAGCTATTGGAATGCAACAAAGAGGGTACTATTTTATATCCATGGTATAGTGGAATATGGCCTAAAATATAAGAATAATGATAAATTATTTCTAGAAGTATACACACTCATTTTATACCAGATCTATAGATGATAGAAGGTCAACATCTAGATATGTATTTCATCTAGTATCTAGACTCTTCTTATGATACAAAAAGAAACAAAATATAGCAACATTGTCATGCATAAAGATAGAATATCATGTTGCATGAGTACCTATGTATAAAGTGATATGATTATGTTGCATACTATTAGATATGGATGTACAAGAAATTTGATCTACAATATTAAATTGTGATAATTAACATGTTCTAAAAATGATCAAGAATATAGTCTTTCATGAAAGAATAAAACACATTAAATTTTAGTATCACTTCATTTTAGAACAAGTTTAGAATCACTAGATTCATCTCTAGAACATTTCCACTGAATAACAGGTAACAGGTATTTTTAAAACTACACTTGCACATGTCATATTTGAATTGTTTTGCAACTCCATTTATATACCAAAGAATGTAATAATGGGGGATGTTAGGTAATATTACATTATTATACTTCATTGGATATTAGATGAGTTATGAAGGTATAGCCTAATCCCTTACAACTATCTTGATTTTGATTTATTATAACTATGAGGTAACTGATCTATTGTATTTAAATATGTGATATTGAAGTAATATAATAATTTATTTATTTTCTAGAACCAACACTAATATAGCACATGGCATGGTCCTTATTGTCATCATATTCTTGAGTAAGGATAGCTCCCAAGGAGACCTAAGTAGATAAAGTATGTAATACAAATGGTATACCTAAGTTGGGTGGGAAAAGAGTTAAGGGTTGTAAAATAAATTTATTTAATTCTAAAAAGGACTTGTTATAACATTTATACTACTTGAGTTCAACATCTTTCTTAAGCAAGTGATTCAATGGATGAGCTTTAAAATTTAACTCAAGGATAAATCACCTAATAGCTCCATGCTTTCCCAAAAAGGATTTGATATCTTTAATAGTTTTAAGGGGAGGCATAGCATCAATTAATTTTATCTTATCTTGATTGATATTTATACCCCTATTCAACACCATAAATCCTAGTAGCTTACCACTAGTAACACCAAAATACACACTCGTTTGGATTAATCCTAACATTACAATGACATAATCAGTCAAAAATGACATGAAGGTCAATGGGATGGTCATCCCTCTTCTTAAACTTACCCAAGAAGTCATCCACAAAAAATTCTACTATCTTTCCCATTAAATCATGAAAAACCATTATCATAGCTCATTGATAAGTAACAACAATATTTTCCAATCCAAAAGACATGACAACATAATAGAATATTTCCCAGGGTGTAGTACAAATTATTTTAGTTTGATTATTAATAAAATTTAGATTTGGTTATATCTTGAATAGTTGTCCATTAGGAACAACATTTCATACCCTATAGTAGAATCTATAATAGTGTCAATAGAGGGAAAATGAAAATTATCCTTAAGATAGGCTAGATTATTTTTTTGAAAATCATAATATGTTGGACATTTTGAGCAGTTGTCATTGATGTCCAAAATTAGTTGTCATTGATGTCAAGGTGCCAGGTGATAGCTCAGCTCAAGTGCAAGTGGAAGTTTAATGAAATTCATGATGGGTTTAAATATCTATATTTTACACCCAAGAGAATGGGTCAAAATATGGTTTAATCTCCCAAGGAAGCAATTTATCCAAGGCATCAAAAGGATATAATATTATAATAATTGTTATTATAATATTAAAGTGATATGGTGAAAACCCCAAATAAAATATTTATAATTTTCATTATAATATTTTATAAATCAAAGTGGGTTTTATAAAGTTTAATTATATTTCATAAACCCAAAGTTGGGTTTGGAGGCAAAGGCATTCGAAGCACCTTATAAAGTTATTAAACCTTCATCGATGTCATGGAAGGAGAGTCTTTGGAAGTGCCGACGTTCTCCAAGGAGTGGAGAAAGCAAATATAAATACCTTGCCCAAAGGGCATAAACATTATCCTTGCTCGAATTATTAATTGGCATGCGAAAAGGAAGAAGAGCTCGTGAGATTTTGATTTTCATGTACAACGAACAGTTTAAAAAGGGAAGCATTAATTGTTCGAAGGCCAACCAGGCAGCGTGGCCTAGTGGCGAGTGGGCAAGTGCAAAAATATTTGTTTGCAAGAGAGCCTACGTTCGAAACACGATGGCTGCATTGGAGATCATGTTGATTGAAAGGCACCCAAGGCGCACGTTGTTTTTTCCAAGGGCAGAGGGAGCACTACTTGAAGCACGTGGTGCTTCGTTGGTTTCAAATGAGCACGTAGCTCGTGCGGCATTTGAGGCCATGGTTAAGGCGCACGTCATGGGCATAGTTGAGGGTTCGATTCCCCTCGAATGCAAGGTAAATATTTTTGATTAAAACTTTTATTATCTGCCTAAAGTTGGAGGTATAAGGGTGTTTAAGGTTTTATGATTATTTGCCTATGTTGGAGTTATAAGGGTTGTTAAGTGAAAATTTAGAAGGATTAATTATTGGATAAGTGGTGGTATTTGAGTATTGTTATTAGGAGTAATAAGGAGGTTTTTATTTTAATTGCTTATTAAAGTCTTAATTAATATATTGATATATTGGAGAATTAAGACTATTGAGCATTGATTTTATTTTAATAAGGGTTTTTCTATTAAAGAAGATTATGGTGAATATTATTTTTAAGTTGGAGTGATAAGGTGTAATTTTGATATCATTTTGTATTGTGTTTTGTTGAGGAAATTATTATCTTCTAACCCTTATTGAGATTGGCAAAGAAGTAATTGTGAGTGTGGCAGATTTGTGAGATCAACTCCTTGTCAAGCAAAAAGGTATGGGCAAATTCTTCCTTGGTTGAGTTGATTGATTGGCTTACTAAAAAATAAATTTTGGAGTGAAAAGGATTTGATTAGGGTTTCCTTTTCAAAAGTGCTTGAGTTAATGCTTCAAGGTTTTCTGGAATTAAGAGTTGTGATTAAAACCTTGTTTGATAAGCATAGTTGTTGAAGCCATTGGTTGTGTGAAGAACTTGAGTTAGGGTTTTGCAAAGATCATGAGTATCATTGTTATATGAAGATTGTTTTATAAGCATTGTTGTTGAAGTGAGTTATTGTGCAAAGAACTTGAACTAGGGTTTTTGAAAAGAACATGAGTATCATTGTTATGTGAGATTTGTTGTTGAGCATTGTTGGAAACATTTTGAGTTGGTTGATATATGCTTGGACTAGGGTTTGTGAGAAAGGGGAGTTTCATTAAGCAATTGATTGAGTTGAGTTGGTTGAGCCTAGTCAAGTGGTTGTATGAAGTGATTGTTCAAGTTCCATAAAACAAACTATTCTACATTCTGATTTGAGTTGTGAAAGTGATTGAGCATTGAGTATAGAACATATTGAGTCTCTAACAATTCTCTTTATGCTTCTATGAGATTGAGAAAATTTTGAAAGTGATTGTGCATTGAGTATAGAACATATTGAGTCTCTAAAAATTCTCTTTATGCTTCTATGAGATTGAGAAAATTTTGAAAGTGATTGTGCATTGAGAGTAGAACATATTGAGTCTCTAACAATTCTCTTTATGCTTCTATGAGATTGGACAAGTTCTATGTGTGGACTTGTTAAGAAGATTTGAGGTAAGTCTTTGAGAAGACTTGTGGACTGATTTTGTGTGAGCTTTTGTAGAAGCTTACAATACAGATTTGGTTAAGTTCTAGAGAGGACTTATTGAGCATATTGGGACAAGTTCTATGTGAGCTTGTTGAGCAGATTTGGACAAGTTCTATGTGAGCTTGTTGAGCAGATTTGGATAGGTTTTGAGTGGACCTATTGAGCATATTTGGATAGGTTCTTAGTGGACCTGTTGAGTAGATTTGGATAGGTTCTGAGTGGACCTATTGACCATATTTGGATAGGTTTTGAGTGGACTTATTGAGCAGATTTGAGAGGTTCGAGTGGACCTATTGAGAATATTTGAGCAAGTTTGAGTGAACTTGTTGAGAATATTTGAGCAAGTTATGTGTGGACTTGTTGAGCAGATTTGTGCTAGACCAACTGGATTATGTTTAGTGTAGATTTGAGTGGACTTTTTGAGCAGATTTGTGCTAGACCGACTGGACTGTGTTTAGTGCAGATTTGAGTGGACTTGTTGAGCAGATTTGTGCTAGATCGACTGGACTATGTTTAGTACAGATTTGAGATAGAGCTTTGGAGGTGATAGAGCAGAGAGGATAGTAGTCTCTAGTGGATAGAGATCCATCAGCCAGGGTAGTGAGGATAGGTCTTCTGAGTGGGGATAAGAGTCTTCAGTGGAGAGAGATCCACAAGCCAGTGTAGTGGAGGTAGTAGTCTTCTAGAGGATCACCAGCTAAAGTAGAGGAGAAGGAGTTCTCTTGTGGATAGAGATCCATAAACTAGATTTAGGGGATCAACATCTCCTTTGGATAGAGGTCCATAAACATTGTAATTGGGAAGGATTCCCAAGATATTATTTGAGAAATATTTAGAAGAAATATTTTCTCCATGGAGGTAGCCATATTTGGGTGAACCACGTTAAATTTGTGTCTCTATTGTGTGTGGTGATTTGTGCATTGCTTTGATTACTGTTGTTGATATTTCTATCTATACATTGCATAATATTGATTTGGAAAGAAAAGTAAAAAGTGCTCTTATATTGTTCACCCCCCTCTCAGTATAAGCTTGTGTTCTTCAATTGGTATCAGAGTGGGTGCCTTCAGAAGAGTTTAACAGCTTGAAGGAAAAGCTAACAAGAACACAATGGATCCTAAGGAAGTGTCCTCAAATAATTCAGCACCAGTATTTTATGGAAGTGACTATATGTATTGGAGTATGATGATGAAGATCTACTTGATGGCTCTTGGCAATGAAATTTGGGAATCAGTGGAATTTGGATATGATCCCTTAATCAATCCTCCTACATATAAGGAAGGTAAGCTTCTACAACACTATAATTCAAAAGCAATGAATGCACTTGTGAGAGGTTTGCGTAGAATAGAGTCTATGAAAGTTATGCATTGTAACACTACAAAAGAAATGTGGGATAAATTGCAAAACATATATGAAGGAGATAAAAGTGTCAAGAAAGCAAAGAGTCAAAATCTCAAAAGACAACTTGAAGAATTAAGAATGAATTAAGAGGAAAATATTAGTGCTTACCTAATTTGAATTGATGAGGTTGTTAATGATATGCGAGGACTTGGTATGAAGATTGATGAATCTGATGTTTGTGATAAAGTCTTAAGATCTCTTCCAAAAAGATTTAGTGAACAGGTTTTTGCTATAGAAGTATCAATAGATGGTGATACTTTGACAAGAGATAAGTTGCTTGGTATGCTCACAACATTTGAGATAAGAACAAAAGATCCTATGTCCCAGAAGGAAGCAACATTCAAAGCAACCAATAAGACAAAGGGTAAGAAGTCAGAATCAAGCAATGAGTCATCTAGTGATGAAGAAGCTAATTATGGTAGAAGAAATAAAGGTTCCAGAAGATCCATAGATCTAAGATCTGTTAAGTGTTTCAATTGTGGAAAGTATGGATATTTTGCAACAGATTGTCGAGAACCAAAGAACAACAATGGTGAAGAAAAATAGGATCACAGATACAGGGAATCAAAAAGATATAGGCAGGATAAGCATCAAAAGAAAGGCAAGGATGGACAAAGAAGACAAGGAAAGAAGTTCTTTCAAAGACAAAAGAGGAGCTACTATGTGGATAATGCAAGTAAGTACTCAAGTGATAGTGATGCTAGTGTTTCAGACAATGATAGAGATGAAGTTCTGTTTATGATTGAAGAAAAAGAACCAGTTAAGAAAACTCCAGTTATTCTCAAGTGTTTTAGATGTGGTAACTTTGGACATCTTGAAGATGATTGTACAAGGGATGGTTATAGCTTTAGTGATGATGAGTATGAGAATGCACTTGAAGGACCAGATGAAAATCTTCTAATGGCATTAGAAGAAGAAGTAAGTGATCCTATAGAAGACAAGCCAAAAGAGAGTAAAGATGTGGACAAAGGTAAAAAAATAGAGGATTATTCAGAAGAGAATGGTTATGATCTCAAGGGAGAACTTATCTATGCCCTTGACACCATAAATAAGGTAAGGAAGCAACACTCTAAACTTGAAATTCAATTTCAGGAATGTGATGAAGAGAGAAGATTGCTTATAGAGGATTTAGAAAAATCAAAGGCTAAGGCAAAAAGGTTCAAAGATAAGTTAGAAGCAAAGATCTTGGAATGTGAGAAGTTAGCACAAGAAGTGGCACTACTAAAATAAGACTTAGAGGACTCCAAGATCAAGATGAAAGGATTTAAAAATAGCTCAAAGAACTTGGATAAGTTCATCAAGACACAAAAGACTACATCAAGCAAAACAGGTCTTGGATTTGAACAGGTTCAAAAGAAATGGGAAGGAGAGTCAACTTCAAGTTTTGGAGGAGAAGAAACCTCAGATGAAGATACTTCAGAAGAAGACAGTGTAAAATAAAGTGAGACATCATAGGATGGGTTGGACAATAGAGAATTCAACAAAAATAGGAACAATGCACAAAGAAGATACAGATGGAACAACAATCAAAATAGGAGACCAATGAGGTCAAGACAAGGAAGCTTCAATGGAAGATGCTTTTCATGTCACAGGTTTGGGCACATGGCTTCACAATGCAAGACACATGAAAAATAGGAATATGGGAATAGATAACTTTTTCATGGGTATTGTTACTCATGTAATCAGTTTGGTCACAAGGCATTGAATTGCAGGGTTAATGATAGAAGAAGATATGACTTCACTAGGAGAAATCCTAAGACATTTGCACCTCCAAGGAATAATAACATTAAGTGTTATAAGTGCAATAATGATGGTCATACAACAAAGTGGTGTAGAGCAGACATTCCAGAGATAGGTATGAACAAGAACTTGAACATAAATAGGAATAAGAATAGAAACATGAACATGGATGTGAACAAAGAATAGGAATAGAAACATGAATGATGACATGGACAAGAACATAGACACGGATAGAAATAGTTAGAGGATTCAAAAAATTTAGAAAAGAAGAGAAGAGGATAAAGGTAAAGAACAATGCTTTCTGGGAGTAGAAATACTCCCACCCCAGAATTAACCACCTTAATAGAAGGTGGGGGAGGGGCTAAGCTAAGAGGCTCATTCTTAGCCCCGAGCCCCAAAGGTGACCCTTTGCCATTGATGTCAAAGGGGGAGAGAGATTTGAGTATAGGGGAGAGATTTGATATTTGAGAGAGCATTGAGCTAGGGGAGCAGTGTCCTAAGGGAGCAGCACATAAGAAGAAGTCAAGATTTTAGTAAAAATAATTTGGGTTGCCATCAATGACAAAGGGGGAGATTGTTGGACATTTTGAGCATTGATAATGTGTCATTGATGTTCAAGGTGCCAGGTGATAGCTCAGCTCAAGTGCAAGTGGAAGTTTAATGAAATTCATGATGGGTTTAAATATCTATATTTTACACCCAAGAGAATGGGTCAAAAGATGGTTTAATTCTCCCAAGGAAGCAATTTATCCAAGGCATCAAAAGGATATAATATTATAATAATTGTTATTATAATATTAAAGTGATATGGTGAAAACCCCAAATAAAATATTTATAATTTTCATTATAATATTTTATAAATCAAAGTGGGTTTTATAAAGTTTAATTATATTTCATAAACCCAAAGTTGGGTTTGGAGGCAAAGGCATTCGAAGCACCTTATAAAGTTATTAAACCTTCACCGACGTCATGGAAGGAGAGTCTTTGGAAGCACCGACGTTCTCCAAGGAGTGGAGAAAGCAAATATAAATACCTTGCCCAAAGGGCATAAACATTATCCTTGCTCGAATTATTAATTGGCATGCAAAAAGGAAGAAGAGCTCGTGAGATTTTGATTTTCGTGTACAATAAACAGTTTAAAAAGGGAAGCATTAATTGTTCGAAGGCCAACCGGGCAGCGTGGCCTAGTGGCGAGTGGGCAAGTGCAAAAATGTTTGTTTGCAAGAGAGCCTACGTTCGAAACATGATGGCTGCATTGGAGATCATGTTGATTGAAAGGCGCCCAAGGTGCACATTGTTTTTGCCAAGGGTAGAGGGAGCACTACTTGAAGCACATGGTGCTTCGTTGGTTTCAAATGAGCACGTAGCTCGTGCGGCATTTGAGGCCATGGTTAAGGCGCACGTCATGGGCATAGTTGAGGGTTCGATTCCCCCGAATGCAAGGTAAATATTTTTGATTAAAACTTTTATTATCTGCCTAAAGTTGGAGGTATAAGGGTGTTTAAGGTTTTATGATTATTTGCCTATGTTGGAGTTATAAGGGTTGTTAAGTGAAAATTTAGAAGGATTAATTATTGGATAAGTGGTGGTATTTGAGTATTGTTATTAGGAGTAATAAGGAGGTTTTTATTTTAATTGCTTATTAAAGTCTTAATTAATATATTGATATATTGGAGAATTAAGACTATTGAGCATTGATTTTATTTTAATAAGGGTTTTTCTATTAAAGAAGATTATGGTGAATATTATTTTTAAGTTGGAGTGATAAGGTGTAATTTTGATATCATTTTGTATTGTGTTTTGTTGAGGAAATTATTATCTTCTAACCCTTATTGAGATTGGCAAAGAAGTAATTGTGAGTGTGGCAGATTTGTGAGATCAACTCCTTGTCAAGCAAAAAGGTATGGGCAAATTCTTCCTTGGTTGAGTTGATTGATTGGCTTACTAAAAAATAAAGTTTGGAGTGAAAAGGATTTGATTAGGGTTTCCTTTTCAAAAGTGCTTGAGTTAATGCTTCAAGGTTTTTTGGAATTAAGAGTTGTGATTAAAACCTTGTTTGATAAGCATAGTTGTTGAAGCCATTGGTTGTGTGAAGAACTTGAGTTAGGGTTTTGCAAAGATCATGAGTATCATTGTTATATGAAGATTGTTTTATAAGCATTGTTGTTGAAGTGAGTTATTGTGCAAAGAACTTGAACTAGGGTTTTTGAAAAGAACATGAGTATCATTGTTATGTGAGATTTGTTGTTGAGCATTGTTGGAAATATTTTGAGTTGGTTGATATATGCTTGGACTAGGGTTTGTGAGAAAGGGGAGTTTCATTAAGCAATTGATTGAGTTGAGTTGGTTGAGCCTAGTCAAGTGGTTGTATGAAGTGATTGTTCAAGTTCCATAAAACAAACTATTCTACATTCTGATTTGAGTTGTGAAAGTGATTGAGCATTGAGTATAGAACATATTGAGTCTCTAACAATTCTCTTTATGCTTCTATGAGATTGAGAAAATTTTGAAAGTGATTGTGCATTGAGTATAGAACATATTGAGTCTCTAACAATTCTCTTTATGCTTCTATGAGATTGAGAAAATTCTGAAAGTGATTGTGCATTGAGAGTAGAACATATTGAGTCTCTAACAATTCTCTTTATGCTTCTATGAGATTGGACAAGTTCTATGTGTGGACTTGTTAAGAAGATTTGAGGTAAGTCTTTGAGAAGACTTGTGGACTGATTTTGTGTGAGATTTTGTAGAAGCTTACAATACATATTTGGTTAAGTTCTAGAGAGGACTTATTGAGCAGATTGGGACAAGTTCTATGTGAGATTGTTGAGCAGATTTGGACAAGTTTTGTGTGAGCTTGTTGAGTAGATTTGGATAGGTTCTGAGTGGACTTGTTGAGCATATTTGGATAGGTTCTGAGTGGACCTATTGAGTATATTTGGATAGGTTTTGAGTGGACCTATTGAGCAGATTTGAGAAAGTTTTGAGTGGACCTATTGAGAATATTTGAGTAGGTTCTAAGTGGACCTATTGAGAATATTTGAGCAAGTTCTGTGTGAACTTGTTGAGCATATTTGAGCAAGTTCTGTGTGGACTTGTTGAGCAGATTTGTGCTAGACCGACTAGACTGTGTTTAGTGCATATTTGAGTGGACTTGTTGAGCATATTTGTGCTAGACCGATTGGACTATGTTTAGTGCAGATTTGAGTGGACTTGTTGAGCATATTTGTGCTAGACCGACTGGACTGTGTTTAGTATAGATTTGAGATAGAGCTTTGGAGGTGATAGAGTAGAGAGGACAGTAGTCTCTAGTGGATAGAGATCCATCAGCCAGGGTAGTGAGGATAGGTCTTCTGAGTGGGGACAAGAGTCTTCAGTGGAGAGAGATCCACAAGCCAGTGCAGTGGAGGCGGTAGTCTTCTAGAGGATCACCAGCCAGAGCAGAGGAGAAGGAGTTCTCCTGTGGATAGAGATCCACAAACTAGATTTAGGGGATCAACATCTCCTTTGGATAGAGGTCCATAAACATTGTAATTGGGAAGGATTCCCAAGAGATTATTTGAGAAATATTTAGAAGAAATATTTTCTCCGTGGAGGTAGCCATATTTGGGTGAACCACGTTAAATTTGTGTCTCTATTGTGTGTGGTGATTTGTGCATTGCTTTGATTATTGTTGTTGATATTGCTATCTATACATTGCATAATATTGATTTGGAAAGAAAAGTAAAAAGTGCTCTTATATTGTTCACCCCCCTCTCAGTATAAGCTTGTGTTCTTCATAATAAACCTGGATAACATTCTTTATATATATATATATATATATATATATATATATATATATATATATATATATATATATATATATTGAGTCTTTATATTTATATTTATAGGCACAATGTTAAATACCATCCCGAATAATCAATAAGTCTGATAAAAATTGATACCTAACAACTTTTGTATTTTAATTTTGAAGAGTTCTTAACTGAGGATAAAGAACCTCCTTTTCTTTTGATAAGCAGAAATAACGTCCTCTGAAGTAACAATGTCATGGACAACTAAATCCTCATCCATGCTAGCTTTTACTAAGATAAAAATAGAAGGATTACACAAATTGTAACTATGCTCAATCATGGGCTGAGAAAAGACTATGCTAAGGAGGAAATAGCACAAATGGAAGTCACTATAACTAAGTGGTGTCATGAATGGATTAACCGACAAATACAACTCATCTGGCCAATTCAAAGTTCAATTCCTTCCATCCATAGTATATGTACTTCAAATAAAATTCTCCACATGGACAATTTAATCGGTGGAAGACCTACAAAAAGCCACCATCTATCCATTTAACATTATGGGCCATAGAAGACACACCCCGTTTTCAAAACAACATATGCCGATTAATAATGAATGTCCCTTTAAAGTGAAGAAGCCCATTCCTAAATTCCAATATTTCATGGCCTCCATATTGAGAATATTTTCGTAAAACAGACAATGGAGAATATTTCATGCTCATGATCATCTTTCTGCATGCCAGCACAAGACAAACTATTGCTACGATCGATCTTGAGGTTGACGTTAAAGCCGCTCAGATATTCAACAAGCCCATGACTTACCCAACCTGTAAAAGATTATAACGCCTTCCAACACTACAAGTCCTTTATGGAAGAGAATAATATGAAAACTTCACAGATTCTTATTCTGTGAACAAATGTGATTTCACATCGAGAAAGATCTGGTATTCCTGTGGTAGTTCTCGGCGTCCAAGGCAGACAATTCTTATGTGCGAAGATTTCCATATATGACAAATCGTGCTCGCCTGGTCCACCTAGTTTTCTAGCTTAAGCGAACATGGGATGTATTGACTGTTATGGCTTTCTCTGCGATGAAGATAGATGTAACACCTCGTTTAAAAAAGGTTAACTAAGATTCTTTATTGTCGTTCCAACGTAACACCTCATGAGTTAATCATACTCATAACGTGTTTCTGGTATTCCTCTAACTCAGTCGCCCATATAATACATCATTATTTGGATTGCATTTGTATAACGAGCCCATATGTTACACTTCGCAGGTTTCTGTGAGGTTTCACGTTACTATGAGGTCTATCATTTTCAAACAATAGGACAGCAGATGTTGCTGACTTAAAAATATTTTCAAACCCTCCCAAAATAAATAAATTTCAATCAATCATATGTACATATGGGTTTAGGTGTAACATGTTTGCTTGAAGTCAGATCAAAACTCAAGCTTGCTTGGTTGGATCTAACACACCACAATGAAGCCCCTGTATTACAATAATAGTTTCCAGGAAATCATAACTCAAACTTTATTCTAAGTTTTGTCCATTTTTTTTTTTTTTTTTTCTTAAAAAGGAGGAAGATACCATATTATGAGATAACAAACCATAAATTATTTGGCCTAACGGACATTAAAAAGCCTTATATTGTATTTTGAGTGATAGCTTCTATTTCAACTTGAAGCTCTAACTAATAAATATGATGGCAACTACTTTTTTTCTTTTGGTTTGGTTCATCTCACTAACAATTATTTCAGTTCTTAGTTCTAAAAGTAAAGGACTTGCTCCTAATCTTAAACTATATTATAGTTTTTAGCATTAGCTATATATAAAATCTTGATGTCCACGTTCAAGCCTCTCAGATATTCAACAAGCCCATGACTTAGCCAACCTGTAAAAGATTATAACGCCTTCCAACACTACTAGTCCTTTTAAGGAAGAGAATAACATGAAATCTTCACAAGCGAACATTCTTATTCTGTGAAAACTTTTGCTTTCACATCGAGAAATATCTGGTATTCCTATGGTAGTTCTCGACATCCAAGGCAGACAATTCTTATGTGCGAAGATTTCCATATAAGGTAAATCGTGCTGGCCTGGTCCACCTAGTTTTCTACCTTAATATGTATGGACTGTTATTGCTTTCTCTGTGATGAAGATAGATGTAACTAAAAAAGTTAATTAAGATTAATTTTTGGTTTTGTTCATCTCACCAACAATTATTTCAGTTCTTATTCCTAGAAATAAAGGACTTGGTGCTAATCTTGAACTATGCTATATGTTTTAGCATTAGACATACATTGAATCTTTCATTTTAGTAAGGTTTAAATAATATTCAAAATCATAGATAGAAATCTTTTTAAACATTTGATATTTTTATTAAATTTGTAGGGTGAGATTTTTTTTTTAAATTGGAGTTGAAAAATAATTAAAAAGTTGGCATAAAAAATTCATCATGAAATTGTCAAAAACTTAGTAAAACTCATCTCTATACCCAAAATTATAGAAACTATTTTAAAAGAGTACAAATTTTTTTTTTTTTTGTCCCTTTTTTTCTCTTTTTTCTCTTTTGCTCAGATTAGATTTTTCCTATAGGTCAACCACAATATAAATCACATCTGGTGATTGAATAGATAAATTCATCACAAATTGTTGGAGATTTCATTCATTTACATAAGATTTTAGAGATAGTTATTAAAAATAAAATTCTAAGGATTTTTTTATGTTTTCTTTATTGTTTGTTGTTTGTAAAACCTCTACGACCTTGTTTGGTTACTTAGTACTTTTTTACTTTCCCCTTGGAAAAGTTGGTGGCTTCTTTGGGTGAGGGCCAAGGAATCAACATTGATAACAATGAGATGAAGGCCTCAACCCCAACTTCAAGCCTAGGGATGGACCCACTATGTTCTACAAGTATTGAGGCAAGGACATACAAGGAGGCATCTATCACTTCAATTTTTATCTAATTTTGGTAAAAGGGAAAGATGTGGACCCCTACCCTTCAAAAAATGATCTAATAAGAAATGCAGTCAAGGATTGGATGTGCAATATGGATATAAATAAAATAGAGATGAAATAGACAAAAGATATAGTTTGACATGGAGTAGGGTGTTGGAGCTCTTTTTATTTGGATGAGCTTGCATTAGAGGATTTTGTCATAGTTTCCAAAGCGTCCATTCTTAGCCATCATATTTTACAAGCTTGTAGGTAGATTTTAGGTTTGGCTAAGGTTCAAACAAAAGGAAAACTACTCTTTAGACTACCACATAAGGGAAGGAAAAGTTGATGGAAGTATAAATAGCGATAAAAAAGTTTGGGTACTACTATAACATTCACATTCCTTTTCATTGTATGACCAACCCTATTGAGGGAAATAGATAAGGTTGGTGATGAGCCATTCAAATATCTCATCATATAGATAATTTTGAATACAATCCTTGTCCTTTTGTATACCTTGGCTATCCCTAAGCCTATTACTATGAAAGAAATAATAGAATTATGTAACTATCAAAATTATAAGCATAATATAATATTTTGTGGTTGTTTGGATTTCTTTACTTGGTTTTATCTATAGAATAATGGTAATGGTTCCTAATATCTTTCCATATAATGGGGAACTATATAGTTTATGTGATGCTAGTATAAGCTAAAGCATAAAAAACTAGTTTTGGTGGCTATGGGAAGCTTGTTAATCAGCTAAGGGAAGTTTTTTATTTGGTTACGAATATATGAAACTCTAAGCTATGGATACCCAGTTAGTTCAATTGTGACTTCAAATATAGGACAAATGTAACCCACCATAAAAAGAAGTCATTGCACATTTTATTTATGTTTTTCATGATTAATTCCATGTGAGGAGATCAACACTATATGTTTGAGACAAACACCTATTGAAATAATTGTAGGACATTTTAGTCATTGAGAAAAACATCCAAATAAAAAATAACCATTACAATAGAAAAATCCAATCATATGTAGAGGACTAGATTCATCATGTTCTTGAGATATCAAGATTGATTGCTTGCAACAATAAAAATCTTGGTAGTTGTAATTTTCTGTCTTATAATTAATTGAAATTGTAATTAGATTTTAATCAAACTTGATAATTGTTACATAGTTTAGAGGTTGTTAATATTTCTTCTTAAAATTTTTGCAAACATTCTTGGATAATCATTCAAAAGCAAATTGTAATTATGAGACTAAGTCATAAATGGAACAATAATCACCTTTGTAGAAACATAGATGAATACTTTTATGGATTTTTTTATCCGTTAATAGAATACAAACCTTATTTCTAGACATTTATTCTTTTGTAAGTGTAGGACGAACACACTCATATCTTGGAGAAAGGGTCGCTATAGGGGTTAAGTCAATTTAATCTCTTATAAGATTTCCTTTTTATATTAGCTTTGTATGCAGAACTAGGTTAAACTTTAGTCTCTGGTTGTTGTATTATGTATTTATAGTTTTGTACTTTTCATAGTTGATTTTCCTTTTTTCAAGCATTTATTATATGCTTTTTATAGTTTTAAGAGTGATTGAGAATTTACAATTAATTCCATTTATGCAAACAATTTTTCCTAGAGGGTTGAGCATACTTTTAGATCATATAGAGTAGGGTCTTTAGTAACATGTGGTGTATGTACATTGCTTAACATCTTACAAGTTTATGTACCCTAGATTGACATTAATTGATGAAAACATATGCAATAGTCATAGTGTCATAGTACCTAATTTCAATTTAATTTTTAGTGCATTATGTGACCAATTTAGTTGTCAAAGGGATGAAACCATATTCAATGAGATATATTAGTGGGTCATTATTTGAGTGGGTCACGAATACACATGCTCTTGTAGAACAAAAAAATATGGAGTAGAAAGGGTTGTAACTGTAGAATTGATAAAAGATTTAACATCTATGATATTGCAATAATGAAATCAATTTGACAAAATGTATATTCATATAGCCGTAATAACAAGAAATTAAATAAATAAACGGGCCAATATCATTAATATTCAAGAAATATATTACAATGAGTTACAATAGATACCTCTTAGGTATTCACCAAATTGATACAAAATTACAATGAAACACTCAAGAATAGATGTCTTCAAAAGATCTTCTATAATCTCTTGAACTAATAATGGAGGGTTTCCTTAGCGATCTCTATTTGATGATGCCAAGAAATATGATCTTGATGATGCCATGCTCCTGATAAGACCTATAACCTACACACATAAACACCTAAAAAGCATCAATAGTATATGAAAGCCTCCCAAGATGAGGCATATTTCTTGATAATATAAAATGGAAAGCAAATGCTAAAAATAGTAATATAATGCATGAAATACTGAAAGAAATAATGCTAAAGAACATTAAAAATAGAATTAAAAGCAACTAAGACTAATTTAACTGGAAAAGACAAGCAAATTAGATGTCAGTGCAAAGTTGTTGTTAAGCAGAACAACAGGCTACTATTGAGGATAGCGACCACCAAACAGAGACTCTATTCTCTGAGCTAGATGCATGGTGACATCCAAAATGCTCTTCAAACCGATTGAAGTTTTTGGAGAATGATTTAAAGTGGGAATTGGTTCATATTCATGGTGAATTAATGGAAAAAAATGGTGATATTTGTCCTTCAAGCTTCAATGAACTCCATGGATGCAAATGCAAGCTTTATATCAAAATATCGGTAGCACCTTGATGCATATGAGAGGTTTATATATCTATTAGGCAATTTAACAACACTTCATTATGGCAAAGGTTCAGGTCTTTATATGAATTTAGGGTTTCATTTTATAGAATTCCAAATGGTAATCTTGACTTCCTTGAGAATCCAAGAAGCGGTTAGGATCAAGAAGAGCAATAGAACATTCGAGAAGCTTCTTGCAACTATTCACAACTACCTTTGCTCTTGAATGACCATTGAACCTAAATTTTGTTCATCTTGGCATCTCGTGCTTGTTATAGGTGAGGCTATCTTTCATCAGAGTGGCCTGATCGGGGGCCGTTATTAGGTCCAACAACCATGAAGTTACCACTAGTGGGGACAATGACCTAGGATGAAAAGAAAATTTTATCCCTTTTTGAGTGTTTAGAACCACTTTTTGGTCTTTGGGAAGATCCAATATTAGTCATATGTCCTGAAGAAGTGCCCACATGAGTAGCCTCCTCAACATGAGATGTTTTAGGTATCTATAGATACCCTTTTTTGGGATGCATTGTGTGAAAGCAAAATATTGAGCAAAAATAGATAATCTAACGTCACATTACAAGTTGATTTATGTCAATTGATCTGGTCAACTTTAGATACCCAAATTATAAAAGAGCATGCATATTTGAATCATTACGTCCAACACTTTGGTGGACTTAATTTTAACCATGGTTAGATTATCTACAAGTAATGACTTCTATTTGAAAATGGGTAGATTATCTACAAGCAATAGCTTTTTTTTTTACCATGGGTAGATTGTCTACAAGCAATGAATTATGTTTGACTATGGGTAGATTATCTATAAGCAATGACTTCTATTTTACCATGGATATATTATCTACAAGCAACAACTTATGTTTGACCATGGGTAGATTGTCTACAAGCAATAGCTTCAGTTTGACCATGGGTAGATTTTCTACAAGAAATAACTTCTATTTGATCGTGGGTAGATTGTCTACAAGCAACAACTTTTGTTTGATCGTGGGTAGATTTTATACAAGCAACAAATTCTATTTGATCATGGATAGATTATCTACAAGCAAAAACTATTGTTTGACCATGGGTAGATTATCTACAAGCAACGACTATTTCATCATGGGTATATTATATACAAGCAATGACTTATGTTTGATCATGGGTATATTGTCTACAAGCAACAAATTTTGTTTAACCATGGGTAGAATCTAGGTAGATCTAGATTTTATATTTACCAAGCCTTTGGTTGATATTTTTATTTTACCCTAGCAATACAGAAAGTGCATGATAGTTATTGGTAATGATTCTTGAACAAATATAATGTGCATAATTGAGTTTTTAATTATTGGTTTTGATTATGAATGTTTTGATTATGACTACCCCCTCAAGTGATGCATCAATGAGGATATGGAAAATGGTGAAAGCAATGATTCGCTTGACCAAGATGACTTGATTGAATTAACCAAAAGTATAGGCTTCTTTGGAGATTTTTGAAATGAAATCACCAAAGGACATGGGCATATTTATAACCTTTTGAAATTGACCAAAGGAGACTACGCATCTTGGGATCCTTTTGAAATTGGTATGGCGAAGAAAAATGCGCAACCTTCTAAACCTAACAATTTATTGAGCGATTGGTGATTTAATTGAATTATATTGTTGATAGGAAAAGTGTGCTACCTTGATTTTTCCCATGGTGCCTAATTGTTTGATTGCTAATTGGGGGAGGTATGATACCAATAATGCCCTAGTTGATGTTTGCAATTTTTTTTGTTTTGATTTTATGTTATGGATGCAATGATGAATGTAATGCTTATATGATGTATTGATTTATACATGTGATGTACTAATGACATGCAATGATTAGGTGATGGATGTATGATTAGATTCTGTGATCTAGATGTATGGATGTGATACTATGTATGTGTTCATGGATGCAATGTTTAATGTTAAATGCATATGTTTATATTTGTTTAATTTATTATGCATTTAAGTCTTGTTATATGATATGGCAGATATAGTGTATGTAATGCATTAATTTTATGTGGATGGTCTAATGCAAATGTACTTGTATGCTTTAATCACTTAAAACATAATAAATGAATTTAATATGTGTTTAACAAACTAATGGAAGACACCACAGAATGTATAAAAATCATGAATAAAAATGTTAATCCTTATCATAAGAATTAATCATTTATACATCCATATGTGAGATGAAATGATGTGAGATGTAGGGGCTTTCCCTATAAGCTTCTGCAAACTAAAAGATATGCATAAAATAGTCATTGGTCATCTAAATATCATTGTTGATATCCATCCGGTATCTATCCTATTCTATGAACACCCCTTAATAAACAAAAGTTCATAAGGAAAATTGTGATTGTTTGATGATATGATTTGTTGCTATGAGGGGATTTTTGAGGTTTTCCATGAGACTCAAACACCCTAGTTGATTGATCAAAAGTTGTATAATGACTACACAAGACTCTTGAAAGATACAAGCCTATTAAGAAGACCTAGATATTCACTATCCCTATGTGTGTAAAGTGAATATATTAGATGAGGTATAAGACTACCTCATTGCCATGTGGGTTTCATTCAACCCATTGTTGTAATTAGGATCACCATATGGTCATCATGATCCTAAGTTTGGACGTAGTTAGACTAGACTACTAGGCAATACAAGCCACCTAAAGCTAGCTCATCCATAAGCTGACATTGGTATGTACAAAATAAGGTCGCTAATATGATAGACATATCACCACGCGTAAGGCTACTCCATTGCCAGGTGGGTTTCATTCAACCCATTGTTGTAATGGAGATCACCCCATGGCATTTGAATACTGAAGATTCCAGGGATTCAAGCTCATTACCCCCTTCTTTTCTTTTGATTGCTTGGGATACTTGCTCATGCTTAGTGATGAAAATCATTATTTATTTTACATTTTTTTTTATTTTTGAGCAAGGGATTTGCTTAGTGATGAAAATCACTGTTTATTTTTCTTTGCTTTGGGAATTTTGCTCATTTTGTGTAAGAGCAAGGGATTTCTTGGGTAGGGGGGAGCTTGTCCTTTTGTCAATGATCAACATTCTAGACCATGCGCATAATAATATGAGCAAGGAAAACCTTTCGCTTAAGGTGACCAGGACCACTTTGTAGTGTCATCTTTCCTTGTTCAAACTAGGATTGTTAATGTTTAAAATTGTGTTGGGATTTTGATATATGCAAGGTACTATCAAAACTAGACCTTACCTTCTAAAAGCCAAGATAGCTTTCTACAAAATCTGAAAAGATAACTAGGGATGGTTGAATGACCGAAAAACCCTAGTATACACCTGATAGCAACTCATAAGTTGTGTTGAAAAATATAGTTACTCACAAGAAATATGAATGATAATGATATGTGGATTCATGATTGGCATACAAACATGGTGTCATTCATAAGAATGTAAACACAACCTATCCTAATGCAAATGCAATGGATGAAAATACCTAATGCAATGCAACTAATGAGTGCATATAATGAAAATGCATAATGTAAATGCAAATGTTTTTGTGTTTTAATGTTTTGAATTATTTTTGTGATTTTATTATTTTCTGATTTGTTTGGATTTTTGATGATTTTTTATTGTTTTTGTGATTTTTGATTATTTTATGATTTTTAGGGGGAAGGTGTGATACCTTATGTACCCCCAGCATGTGTGGTGATTGATGAAAGTGGAGAAGGTGTGATACCTTCAGAATCTCCAATTTGCTTCATCGCTTGTGATGTGGATGGTGGGGAAGGTGTGACACCTTGAAGACCTCCAATGTGCATTGTGTTTGATGAGTTGTGATTGGCTTGGCTAGGAGGAGTGATAGAAATCGATCCCCCTATTGTGGCACAAAATTTTATGAAATGCCAATGTTTCGATGAGATGAGACAAGTGAAGATGAAACGTTGGATGAAGCCATAGGTTGCGTAGATCAATTTTGATATTCTTGGTCCTCTGTTACAACACTGATCATTCCCACAAAATCTTGGGGAGGTAGATTGATATGCACCTGATTAGGTTGCTTAACTTGATTGGCAGGTGTTGTGTTTGCTTCATGTGTGGGCAAGGGGTCTTGGAAGACTCCTATTGGTTGGTTGTTTGGAGCAAGAGGATTTCCAATTTGAAGCTCTTGCCTCTCGATCATATCTTGTACTAAATATCTAAAGGGATAACATGTCTGGATGTCATGACCCCTTTGTCGATGGTAAACATAGTATAGATCTTCTTGGTACCATTTTGGTCTCGGGCGATTAGGATCGAGGAGGTGAATCTCAGGTAGGGTAATAGCCTTGGCCTCACATAATCGGTTGAAAAGAGACACCAAAGACTCAAGAAGTGGTGTATAATTATGAGGCTAGCGGTGTAGTTGCTTTTGTGCCTAATTTCACTATGATGGATCATGATTTTTCATTGGGAGGGGTTGCACCTGATAGTTGGGTTGTTGAGGCACTTTCTTGGGCTGTAGTACGATCAGAACGACATGGTTGACCACAGGCGGTTTTTGTTGTGGATAATTACCCTTAGGGTCTTTGTTCCATTCTCTTTTACGGAGTTGAATATCACCCTCCTGGACCTTGATGTCCTCAATGACCTTGGCCTATGCCAAAGCCTCCTCGAATGTTTGATACTGTTGTAATTGCAAGAGAAGTGAGATTTGTTTTGAATAACTTCTCATAAACATCTGAGTGAGTTTTGTTATGGGTAGGGTGAAAGGTAATTTTGACATCACCTTTCTCCACCTATTACCATATTCCATGACTAGCTCATCATCAAATTGATGAAGGCTAGACAAGTCAATCAAGTTTATCATTTTCTTAGTGCTAAAGGCAAAACGTTCCAAAAATGCATCGGCTAATTGCTCAAAGGTGTATATGCTATGGCATGGTAGATGATTATACCATTCCAAAGCACCCCTAGCTAATTTTATAAGGAAGGTTCTCAACATCAAGGGGTCATTATCTTGAATATAAAAGCACATATTGATGAAGCTTGTCACGTGCTCTTGCGCATCTTCATCACCTTTGAACTTTTCAATTTTAGGCATCTTAAAATGTGATGGGTATGGTGGTGATGGCACTGATGGATGCAGAGGTTGATTTCTAAGCTACTTTAGTGTGGGTTTTTGATAAACCAAACTTTGAGCTTATTTTTCTAATGAATTTAGCCAATCAGTTAGCACTTTGTATGCTCTTGGCAAAATGATATGATCTATCTATTTTCACCCTTGATTAGGTAGAGGGGGCCAATTTTGATGTTGAGGTGGGTGATAAGTATGATCATTAGATACCTCATCATAAATGGATTCAGGGTAGGTATCTACTTGTTCCTGATGTTCCCATTGGGGCTCTTCATATAAATCCTCTTCATGTTGATCTTGGTACTGTTGAGGAGTATGAGGTTCTTGATGATAACCATAGTGATGGCATTTGATGTTGAACATGATTTTGGCATGGCCAAGGGGGAATATTTTGAGATTGTATTGGGTTCCTTATGTGTTTTTTCATCCTTTGGGTGCTAGGTGTAAGCACCACTTCATCCAATTTATTTTGCACTTGCTCTTGTTGTAACTTTTGTTGTTCTTGTATATTTCATTGATACAACCTTTGTAGGTGTGCTCATTGTGGGTCCACCCATTTTTGATTTAATTATTGTTTATCCAACTGGATTTGATCCATATGTTGTTGTTGGTTAAGATGTGGCCTAAGTGCCTAATGAGTATGATCTTGTTGCTCAATTGTATGGGGTCTATGTACCCTCGTATTTGAAATACAGATGGATTTATCATGTCTTTCCCCCTAGTAGGATCTATTACTTATTTTCCATGATCCCTAAAGGTTGCATTGACCTGATATTTTGGTTTATGAATGGGCTTTGTATAGTTGGGCGATGTAGATATGCAACATGGTTGCACCAAGTACTCTTCACGAGGAGTAGGAGGATGACTTGGGTCCTCTTCCTCATCTATGAGGAATGAATGATATTTAGGCTTAGATGTAAGCTCTATATATTTAGGCTACACAGAAGCACAATGTGTGCATGCATAGTGCTCTTTGTGAGGAGTAGGGGGTGACTTGCTCGATCAAATGGGGTGGTTTGCTCATCCAAGATAGGCCATGGTGTATGCTCATGTTCATGTTCTGATTGATGTATAGAGCAAGTTGGGATGTGAACCTGTGACATTGATCTACTAGGCCCCTTAATGGGTGGATTATTTGTTATATAGAATTCTATAAGTGTGTCCAAGTCAGGAAGGTTTCCTGGAGGACCTATGTGTGCTTCCTTAATAGGGATATCTCAAAGGTTTGACCCCCTGTGGATGGTATTGATGTTATGATAAAACCAGGGATGCCATTCAGGGATGGCCATGTCCTCTAGACTGATTTGGCAATGTTTGTTGGTTATGGAGCCTGATTCTCTCTCTAATTTGGAGGTCTTGTTCGTCATGGGGGGTCCCCCAACCATTTTTTTTTAGAAAATTTTGACTTTTTAAAAAATGTTATGGGTGCTATATATCAAAATTATTAGTGTGATGAGCTGATCATAATGGGCTAGGACTCCAAAAAGTAATTTTTGGGTCAAAATTTGTATTTTTGGAATATTTGGCCAACCAGGGCTAGTGGAAAATGACAAATTTGAGGAATTTTGAGAAAATAAGGAGTTAGGCCTCAAAAATATTGTGAGAGGTGCAAAAGGGGCTAACTAAGACAACAAAATAAATTTGGCAATTTTTGGGGTTGTCTAGGGATTTTTATGACTATTTTAGTGTTGTTTTCCCCTATTTTTGGCTTAAAAATTACTCAAAATAGAGTAATGATAAAACCAACATAACTTCTTTGTTATAGCTCCGATTTGCACGATTTTTTATTTTTTGGGTGCATAATCAAAAAGTAGCAATTTTTTTTAGGGTTTGGTCCCAGATTGGATGGTAGGATCTTATGTTGATTACATAAATAATAAAGAAACAAACAAAGTAGACAAAATGATTATCTCTTTTAAGAATTCTTTGTGTTTCCTAAAATTGGCTTGTGTGTTATGATTCATTGAATTTCTTGCCTTTCTCTTATTTGAGTTTGAAATAGTTGATGTAATGCTCAATGTTTAAGGGTTTTCACTTGTATGCTCTCACACACTAATCCAGTGATGAAGTCTGGATTGTGAAACCCACCAAAATATGGAGATGAAGCCCATATCCGATGAGGGAGCACAAGTCCTACCAGTCCTCACCTAGTTCATCGTGATCATCGATACACCTTTAAAAGAAGAGTGTATGCAATTTTTCATGGCTATGATGGATCTTGGAGTTGGCCTTGGCCAATAATGGGGTTCAAAAATCCACAATACGAGCCAAATAGGTGGTGATGAAGGCCACCTTCGGTCTTTATGAAGTGGTTTTATTTCACACCCAACTCACTTGATGTTAAATTTGCTATGTGAAGTGTATGTGGTTTATTTTAATTTATGCAAAAGCAAAATGCAAAATACAATAAAATTTCACTAACGCATAAGGTATGTTTCAAATTCTCAAATATGAAAAAAAAACATTTTATTTTTTAAAAATTTGATAGTGCAAATCTAAATGAGAACAACCTCTAAGCAAGCCACATGCAGGTAAACCCTAACAAACAATTTATCAGGGGCCATCTTTGTGAAAAATGGTCTGCATTGAAGGCTTTCAAACATAGAGTCTATCAAAAATATGGGATGCTATATCCTAGGGTGGCTAGTAGCAGAGGCCACTATTCCCAGTAGCGGTTGCCAATAGAAAAATAAAAACTTAAAATTTTTCTTAAATTTCACTAGGTTTTCTACTTAAAAATTGGTACTCTATATTTTCTGAAAAACACAACAAAATAAGGTAAAGATTCAATTATAGGTGTAGCCCTCATTTTATGAAGATGTCATAAAATAAAGTTTCTACACTCTATTTTGAGGTCGTCTGAGATCATAGCGATGGTCGTGCTAGCCATTAGAGTCAATGGTGATACCCATTGTTAGCCACACCTGCTCAGAATGGTGGTACCTAAAAAAAATCAATAAAACAACAAGTTAGCAATAATTTTAAGAGATTGTGGGAAAAGTCCCACCATAATCACCACTATAGAATTGATAAAAGATCCTACATCTATGATATTGCAATAATGAAATCAATTTGACAAAATGTAAATTCATGTAACCATCATTTTATAAATTAAAGATATAAATGGGCCATTCTCATTAATATTCAAGGAATGTATTACAATGGGTTACAATAAATCCCTCTTAGGGATTCACCAAATTAATATTGAATTACAATTAAACACTCAATAATAGATGTCTTCAAAATATATTCTATAATATCATGAACTGATAATGGAGGGTTTGCCTAGCGACCTCCATTTGATGATGCCAAGAAATATGATCTTGATGATGTCATGCCTCTGATAAGGTCCATGATCTGTGCATATAAACACCTACAAAGCATCAATAGCACATGAAAGCCTCTCAAAATGAGACCTATTTCTTGATAATGCAAATTGCAAATAAAATGTTCAAAATAGTAATATAATGCATGAAATACTAAAATGAATAATGTTAAAGAACATTAAAAATATAATTAAAAGAAACTACTACTAATTTAATTGGAAAATACAAGAAAATTAGATGTCATCATAAGATCGTATTTAATCAGAATGGTACTGTTCGTCATCCTCAGGACCGACAACTATGCCTATGGGATGCTATCGAGGACAACAGCCACCAAACAGAGACATTTTTCTCTGATATCAATGCATAGTGACATTCAAAATTCTTGTCAAATTGATTAAATTTCTTGGTGTGTTCTTTAGAAATGAATTACGATGGGAATTGGTTCATATTCATGGTGAATTAATGGCAAACAATGGTGATATTTGTCCTTCAAGCTCCAATGTAGTCCATGGATAAAAATGCAAGCTTCATAGAAAAATATCAATAGCACCTTGATGCATATGAGAGTTTGATCTCTCTGTTAGGCGATTTTATAACACTTCATTATGGCAATTGATCAGGTCTTTGTATGAAGGTAGGGCTTCATTTTATAGAATTCCAAATGGTAATCTTGGCTTCCTTGATAAACCAAAAATCAGTTAGGATCAAGAATGGAAATAGAACATTCAAGAAGCTTCCTACAACAGTTAACAACTACCTTTGCTATTGAATGGCCATTGAAACTAAATTTTTTTCAGCTTGGGATCTCGTGCTTTTTACAGGTGAGGTCGTATTTGATAAGAGAGGCCCTATCATGGGTCATCATTGGGCCCAATGACTATGAGGTTGTTTCTAAGGAGGACAACAACATAGGCTGAAAAGGACTATTTACCCTTTTATGAGTGGTTAGAACCATTGTTTGGTATTGGAAAAGTCTAAGATTAGTCATATGGTCTGAAGAAGTACCCACATGAGGAGCCTCCTCAACATGATGTGTTTTAGGTATCTACAACAACATTCTATCTAATGGATGTATAGGTGTGAGGAACCACATGTTTTTCAACTTAAAAATAGCTTTGGGTGATTGTATGATCTTTTTGGAATTAGTTGATATCTAGCAAGAGGTGAAGAATACATAGTTGTTTAATTTATTGGAGGAGGTCATGGTAGAAGGAGTGGAGAACATTGTCAAAGTAGTGGCATATAACACAATCACACATGTATTTATAGGTAGACTTCTCAATTAGAATCATCCTTCTATTTTATGGAGACCCATGTGCTACCCATTTTATTGATCTCAAGTCATGGGTGAAGACAATGGAGGAATAGTCAAAGAACATTACAAAATTTATATATAACTACACATGGGTGCTTGGCTTAATTAGGGATTATAATGAGGGGAGGGATATTCTTTCCCTAGGTATAGCCCGATTTATCTCAAACTTCATTACCTTGTAAAACCTTCTAGTTGTATCACCTTCTTTGAAAAGAATATTTGTAAGGAAGGAATGGTTGATATGCCTCATCATTAGTGTTTGTAACAAGTCTTTCATGACTTATTTTGGGTAAGCTTGTAGAACATTCTTAAGGTAATTAACTAGCTATTTAATTTTAAAATCTTAGTTCATAATTTCACTATTTTTTCTAAACTTAACTAAAAATTATAATTTTTGATATGTAATTTTTAATTAAATATACATTAAAATTAATTTGTATTTTTCAATTACAAGTAATTAAACCCTTTATCAAATTTGGATATGGGGGTATCCATATGAGGCTATGGATAGGAAAAATAAGTCATTTGACACTACTATGGAAGTAATCAACACATATAAACCCATTTGATGAATTATTAATAAGAGATGGATGATATAAATTCTTCGACCTATTCATATAGCAAGGTAATTTTTGAACCCCAAATTCATTTTTTAGTAGTGATCTTAACGCTAATGAGGAATTTTAGGGGTGTTTTATGCTTACACTAAAAATATGATAATTATCCCTACTAAACATATTCTCATACCTATTGAGTTGCCCTATATGGAGGATTAGGGGTGGCTCTTTTCATTCCCTTTTTATGTTGAATAAATATCAACCTTGTGACTAGGTAAAATATTTAAACCTTAAAATATTTTTGTTGTATGTTATGGTGAGACATTTACAAATAATTTATCATTTAAATTTTATTTCTAAATTTTTTATGGGAGGATTATGGTTCTAGAACACCTAATCTTAAGAGGATTGTAATATTCATTTCAATTCAACCTTATAGAACTTAAGGATTTCAGCATAACTAGTCTTTTTTTGAGGTCGTATACACCAAGTGCAATAGGCTAACCCAATATAACCTCAATGAGTTCATATTTGTGTATGTAGAGGGGGAAAACCATGCACCATGTATGATTCTCAATGCTGGATCCACATGGAAGCCTTGAGGTGACCGTGATGGCTGTTATAACTCTACACTCGATGTAAAAGCATGAAGGGTTCACCAGGAATAATTTTAGGCCTCACTCCAAGTCTGGCATGGAATGTTTTTAAATGTGCCAATTAAGCATACACTTAATTTTGGTATTTATAAACTAAGCTATAAAAATAAAATAATAATTCAATATACAATATGCAAGAAGACAAGAGTTAACCCTAGAATGATTCTTTACTTTGAATTATCTCTAACCCTAGGATTGTAAAACAAAAATCTTTAATCAAGGGTTCAAGAGAAGATGCACAAACAAAGTTAAAACCCTATATGCACACTATATGCTTTTGTCATTTCAAATGATTAAAATCTTAGTTGAGTATTTTCCCTTATTTATGATCTAGGTTTTTGATAAAAGCAAACAAAAAACACACAAAAAATAACCTAGAGATCTATTAGGGCATTTATCTCATTTGACAGTTGATCCAAGCTTTATCTTGCATCTAAATTTGTTCCTTATCTTCAATCCTGCAAAATAACTTCACAAAACCTTTGAAAAATATGATTAGCATTAGGGGACCTGCTTAGGCCACTATATGAATGTACTTTGAGGTGTAGTAGTCAAGCCCCCTAGATCATTTTAACTGATCTTTAGAATGCAAAAGTGAATGTTGACCTTTTTGGAAGATGGAAAAAATATACAATGCAATATAAAAATATGATAAATAGAGTGCAAATTGTATAATTATGGTCTAAATGTAACATGAAATGTAGTTCTAGGGTTTTGGGGTGAATTTTTTCCCCTAAACCTATCATAGGTGAAATCACACCCAATAAGGGGCAGCCATTATTTTGTAACTACAAAATCACACCAAGTAATTACGGGGTATGATTTTGCAAAAGAAAATAAAAGTAGAAAAAAAGTATGAGTAAACTAACAAAATATGTGAATTTAACAATATATGAATGTAGATAAGTGAAAAAAATGTGGTGGTAGTGAAAAAGCAGATAAAAGAATGAAGACGTCCAAGATTGTAGTTCCTCCTTAGGGCTCCAACACTTATCCACCAAGGAAAGAAACACAGTAAATGCAGTAAAAGAGAACTTCACAAAGATTCAAAAAGCTTCAACAAATCACTTGGCACTTGCAATAGGATCTTGTTAGCACTTGTCTTAAACTTGTTGGTAGCTTGCTTGTTATTCAAAAGAAGGTTTCAAACCCTTTATTTATAAGGTATTTGAAACAAGGATGGATGGGAAAACCAATGGAAAACTAACATCAAAAGAGGTTAATTTGAAAAATTAGGGTTTTCTAAGAGAAAACCCTAGCTAGGAGAAATCACACCTTGTAAGGGTTGATTGCAATTTCATAATATCTAGATTCATATGCAATGTTTTGGAATTTTTGAGGACCTAACAGTTTTATTATGGGATAAATATTATACCATTGGAAAGATCTTTTTGAGCTCGATCCAATGGTTTAGGTTTTGGAAGGAATGTAGAATATTTTATGGGGGAAAAGTTGTGACCATGGATATGGAGTCTGCCCCTCGTGTGTGACCATGAATTCATCCCATAGGGGGTGTGTTGTGTGTTCATGATGTATTAGCAAGTACTACCTGATAGGGATGAAAAGTGTAAATGGACCAAACAATTTGAGAATAACACAATGTGAATGTGTGCATGTGCTAGAAGAAAAGAGAGGAAGAAGAAAAAGGAGTAAATAAAATGTGTGTGTGCCCCCCATATTGAAGTTTCAATAGATATGAAGTGGGTGTAATATAGTTAGTGGTTGTATGAATATCATAAATGATATTCATATGGTATCTACCCTATCTCATGAGAATCACTTAATTATTGGAAATTCAATAAGGAATAAGTGTGAAAAAAAAGAATAGAGAAGAGTGTATATCCACGTATTGATAAAAAAGGAAGAAGAAAAATAAACATACAAAGGACAAGGATATACCAAAAAAGAGGATTTTTATTCCTTGAATTTGGAGAGAAATGATGGTCATTGGAAAAAATTTAAAGTCAAGGAATACAAGAAGAAGAAAATGGAAGAGAAATAATAGATGAGAATTAATGAAAATGCATGGGCCCTAGGTTGGGGACTTCACTAGGCATAAAAGTCCTAGTGAGAGTGTAATTCATGTGAGATATGGCCTAACTAGGTGTTATCACTTGCCATTGTTATAAAATCCCTAGAAATCTATATGATCAAGTAGTCATGAGCAAGAAATAATGCAATTATGACAAGTAGAAATGCAAGTGGAATAGAATATCAAGTAATTATGCAAATTATGACTGATAGCCATGCAGTATGAGAAAGCAAATGAATCCAATATGATCTATGCTAAATGCATGCCTATTTTAGTGATTTATTATAATTTTTTAAATAATTAGTGGAATGATAGTTGACATATAATCTGATTGTGCCTCCTATCTTAACATAAAGAACATGCATACAAGGGATAGATCCATAAAAGAAAAATCTAGAAGGGGGGTCATCTTGATGATCAAAATCACAAGGAGGCTCCTTAATAACCTTTTATCTAGCATCAATTGCATGAAAGTATTCACAAATTTAAACAAAACCATCATTATTCACAAAATGAGGGACAATCCTTAATTTTACAAGATCTCTATAAGATAGTGAAGCAGGGTCCCCTTTAGAAGCAGAATATTTACCATCATAATGCATAGAATTTATCATATTACAAAACAAGATATTACAGGGATAAGGGGGATCCTAATACTCATCATTATACTCCAAAAATTGATGAGATATATCCATAAAAGGTTCTTGAATTAAATTATTGACTTGATCCTATGATAAAACATTGATTAATGATTCCTCACTCACTTTTAAATATTTAAGTTTTTGAGTTGTTTGAGATGAGGGACTTGGAAAAACTGATGATGAAACTGAAGGATAGATATTGAGACCATACTGAGCTTGCTCAACCATATAACAATATTTTAATGGATTAATATCACCTAAAATAGTGATAAGTTGCTCCTTAAACTCAAACTTCAAACACTGATGAAAAGTAGAAGGGACGACCTTCATCGCATGGATCCAAGAACATCCGAGAAGAAGATTAAAATATGCATGAAAATACACCACATAAAACAAGGTATCTAAGATATTAGGTCCAACCCTAAGGAGAAGGGATACAATGTTGTAAGATTATTGGGACTGATTTTTTAAGGTTTTGATGATTGCATCGGATTTAGTTAAATATTCCTATTTTAATCCAAACTTTTTAAAAAATTTGATATGTACATAAATTAAAGGAAGAACCATTATCAATCGAAATATTCTTGATAAAAGTATCACCAATAAATGTAGTAATTTATAGAGAAGAATCCATATGTAAGTATGAGGAAGAAATATCATCATCCGAGAATGTGATATGATGTATCCCAAGATAAATAACAACATTAGCCATAAGACTAGGGGAAATATCTTGAGGAATAGATTTTTATATTAGAAGTTCCAACAAAGCTTCCCTATGAATAGGAGAAGTTTGCAAAAGTTCTAAGAGAGAGATATTAGTTGGGGTACTAGCTAATTTTTGTTGAATATTGAAGGAGACTTTAGGTTGTCACTTCAACACTAAAGGTGGGGCTCCTATTCTTATGGTCTTTCTTTGATTATTCTTCAAAACCAAAATGGGTTACGAGGGTGAGTCAAATGAAGAATTATTTTCATATTGAGAATGTTGGGTCAAATAAGCTTGAGCTTGCTTCCTTGTAGATACTCCAACCATGCCAACCATATTGCCATAGGGAGGTGGCACATTCTGATAAGATACTTTATTAGCTACCTACTATCCATGCTTAGGTAGTGGATATCAAAATATTCCCATATCTTGATTAGTCATGGGTGCTTGTTGAGTAGGAGGTTGATTATTTGGTGGTTGAGAGCCTTATAAATCAAGATGTCCTGCATTAATCAAATATTGAACCACATGTTTCAATATATTACAATAATTTATGGTGTGTCCTTCTACTCTATGACATGCACAATGTTGACCTACCTTACACCAATTAGCTATAGTATTTGGATGCCTTATGGGACATAACTCAATCATATTAGTTTACAAAAGCTACTTTAGTACCACTTCCATAGGCATGTTAAGTCTTGTGAAATTCCTTTATGGAGGTTTTTGAAGTATCATCTTTTGTAGGTTGTTAAAAATATTGTTAATAGGCCTACTATCTATTGTACCATCTCCTACCACATAATTATTCTTATGCTATGTCTTAGTTGTTTTATATTCTTTCACTTTAATATATCCTCTTCTAATAAGAGCTTGTTCTACTTTCATTTCTAACTCAATTGCTTGTTCAAAAGTTGTGATAGTTGTTGTTTCTAATGAATAAGATAATTGTTCTTGCAAATTTCCAATAATTATATCAAACATGTCTCAAGGAGGTAAAGTCTATATCAATAATCCAACTAAAATTCTCTAACAAGATAGAAATTCTAAAAACAATTCATCTTTAGCTTGGTTTAAATTATAAAAATATTTTATGGTGACATTATTTTCAACATAAGCATCAAACTTTTGAACAAACAATTCAGCTATTTCTTCAAAATCCTCAAAGAATGGTTGGGCAACTGATAATACCACTCTAAATACATGCCACAAAGACTCTTAGGGAATATATTTATAAACAACATGTCATAATATTTAATATCATGGTAAGTTATTCTAAACATTTTCAAATACTCAATTGGATCTTTAGTTCCCTTATATATAGGTAAAATTGGCATGGAAAAATGCATAGGATAAGGTTTGGTAGTGACTACAAGGTATAATAAATGATTGCATATTTCTCTATATTTGTAGGTGAAACAAGGGGTTGAATCATATCCACTCTTGAAACCAAATGTTTCACCATATTAGTTAAATTTTGCACCTTAGGATTTTTGTTGTGCAATACCGCTAGATTCCCTAAGGGATGGGTGGGTTGTTGAATGGGTACTTGGATCATGTTGAAGGTAATGATACTATTGTGATATGTGGTATATTTTTGGAGAAGATAACTAAAATTTTGTGGAACAAAAGCAAAAATTCTGAGATTAGTAGATCGATATGGAAATTTAAAATAATCTTGAGTGACACTACTATTTGGAGGAACTTGTAGATTCCTTCCAGGGTTGGTGGTTATAGTAGTGGAAAAAGTTGGTTGATGGATAAGATTACCATTATTCAAAAATTTAGACAAAGGGTTAGTATGAATGCATCTAGGAGATACTCTTAGAGGAGGAGGAGTCTCACCTCTTTCAAGTTGAGCTTCCTATCTCATAGCTACAAGCAAGTCCTCCTTATAGCGTTTCATAAAACCATGCATATGATAAAATGATTTAAATAAGTAGCACCCATTGGGCTCTTCAAGGGGATCATAGATTGTTTTAGTTTCCTTATTTTCTTACTCTTTTTCATCAAGGTTAGGATTCTCTCTATCAATTTGATCATCTTATTTGGGAACATGATCAGACTCTAGCTGCTCTCGTTGACTTCTAAGGAATGAAGCCATTAGAAGAAGTGAAAGGGTTGAAGAGAAGACTATTGAAATACACACAATAATATTCTTAAGATGTTATTAATATTCTTCTAACTCTAGGTAAACAAATTAGTGGTATTATTAAAATATTTTTAAAAGAAAAGCATACAAGGAAGAAAGCTTCCTAATTTTACCACTAAGATGTGCATTCACATTGAGTTCACTAAAGATGTAGAGGGGGAAAATAATGCACCATGTATGATTATCAATTTTGGATCTACAAGGAAGACTTGAGGTGACCGCAGTGGTATTTATAACTCTACACTCAGTGTAAAAGGAGGAAGGGTTCACTAGGAACAATTTTAGGACTCGCTCTAAGTTTAGGGTGGAATATGTTTAAATGTGCCAATTAAGCATACACCTATGTTTGGTATTTCTAAACTAAGCTATAAAAATGAAAGAACAATGCAAGAAGACAATATCTAACCCTATAATTATTCTTTTATTTGAATGATCTCTAACCCTAGGATTGTAAAATGAAAACCTATAAGCAAGGGTTCAAGAGAAGATGCACAAACAAAGTTAAAACCATTGATGCCCACTATGTGCTTTTGTTCTTTCAAATGCCTAAAATATTAATTAAATATTTTCCCTTATTTATGATCTAGTTTTTTAACAAGAGTGAATAGAAAACATACAACAAACAACCTAGAGATTTATTAGGGCACTTATCTCGTTCGACGGTTGATCCAAGTATTATCTTGTGTCCAACAATTTCCCTTATCTTCAATCCTACAAATAACTTCACAAAACCCTCAAAAATAATGATAAGCATTAGGAGGCCTACTTAATCCACTATATGACTATAGTTGGAGGTAAAACAATCAAGCCTCCTAGGTCCTTTTAGCTGACCTTTAGAATGCAAAAGTGAAAGTTGACATTTTTGGAAGATGAACAAATAGAATATAATGCAATAGAACAATATAATAAATAGAGTGCAAATTGTGCAATTATGGTCTAAATATAACATGAAATGTAGATCTAGGGTTTTGGGGTGAATTTTTACCCCCAAACTTATCACAGCTGAAATCACATCCAATAAGTGGTAGCCAATATTTTACAACTGTAAAATCATACCTAGTAATTATGGGATGTGATTTCACAAAAGATAATAAATGAAGTAGAAAAGTGCAAATAAACTAACAAAATGTGTCTTTAACAATATATGAATGTAGATAAGAAAAAACAACCTGGTGGTAGCAAAAAAATAGACAAAAGGTGAACACCTCCAATATAGTTACCTCCTCCTTAGGGATTCAAAACTTATACACTAAGGGCAACAACACACAGTCAATGCACAAAGATTCAAAAAACTTCATCAAATCACTTGGCACTTACAATAGGATCTTGTTAGCACTTGTCTTAAACTTATTGGTAGCTTATTTCTTATCTAAAATAAGGTTTCAAAACCTTTATTTATAAGGTATTTGAAAAAAATATGGGTGGGAAAACCAAGGGAAAAATGACATCAAAAGAGGTCAATTTGAGAAAATAGGGTTTCCTAAGAGAAAACCCTAGCTAGGAAAAATCACGTCCTATAAGGGTTGACCACGATTTTGCAATAGCTAGACCCATGTGCTTGTTTTTTAGCACTTTAGGGGACCAAATGATGTTAGAACATGATAAAAATTATACCGTTGGAAAGCTCTTTCCGAGCCCAATCTAATGGTATAGTTTTTGGAATGAATTAAGAATATTATATGGGGGAAAATTTGGATAAAATATGACCTTACTTTTCCAAGTGGAAAACTAAGGATCTAAGGAAAATGACTCACCTTAGTGGGTCAATTTTCCATGTCTATAGTGTAGTAAAAAAAATTTCTTTGCACCAAACAAGTGGAACAAATGAATCTTGTGAGGTGATTGAAATGGATATGCAAGGTCCACTCTTAGACTAGATTGTCAAAGGTAGGCAAGATATTAAGTTTATTTCAAATGACATTGAGGCATAAAGGCATAAATAAATCATATGAGAGGATTGGAGAAACTAAAATTAGCTTTTTGTCTCTCTATTTTTAGTTTTAAATATATTCTTTTAAATTAAAATATTTGTGTGATTTGTTTTTTAAGTTTTTTCTGAGTTGTTAAGAAACTCTCTAAAATTGAAGTGCAAGTTTTATTGAGTTGCAAGTTTTCCACCAATATTTGCAACCACTATATAGTATCACATTTTTAGTTTCTATTATCAAACTCCAACCAAATAGTTTGCTAATATTTTCCAAGTGAAATTTATGGCTATATTTAGAAGAAAAATATATATTCACCACTAAAGAAGAGGTGAATAGATTATGCAATATTTAAGAATAACTATCTAACTTTTTATGTTCAAACACACATTTATTAATCAAAATATTTTTGAGTATTATTAATGGTTAATAAAAATATACACTTAGTCCAATTGACAATGAACTAGTTTTTTCTTGTTAATGGATACTTGTATCACGTTTACTTGCCATTATAATTAAAATTGATTCACCTCTTATCATATAAACCAAATATCTCCATGAAAACCACACACTTGAACTAATAAATAAATTCTCAAAATGACAAGATTCCTTATATTACATATCGATGACATATTTTTCATGAACCTATACTCCTAAGAATTTTTGAATGCATATATTTTTTATGCCTATTTTATAATTAAATTACTTAATAATAATAGTATTGAATGATGCTAAAAGACAATATCCATAACACTTTCATATGGTTAAAATACGTTTAAAATAATTTATAAGACTTTTCACTCCTAATGACATTTTTTAGAGTTCTAATAGTTTTTATACATTTTTGAAAGTGTTAAACTTTTCAATCATAATAACATTTTTTGTTTATTTTTCTCATTTTTCATACATATTTTATGTTTGTTAGTTTAGTAGGATTTAATTGCAACATAAATATAATGTGAATCATTAAAGCTATTTTCAATAAAGTATTAGAATAAGATCAATAACTCATATTAAATGGTGCTTTAGAATTACTATCCATGGTACTAGCTTTTGTGGACTTAGTTTTTCACTCCCTTATCATCTTATACTATGGGACTACAATTGTACTAGGTAATATATCACATATTTTTATTTTTTATTGAATAAAACTTGTTAGATGAAAAATGGAATATTGGGTCACCATTAGGGCCACATGGGAACCCAATTATTCTAATGCTAATGGATGCATAGTTTTAATAGATATGTAAAAATTCAAGGAGAATTATAGAAGTCCTATTAGGTTTATTCAATAGGAGGCCCAAAATTAGCTTTTAATGTAATTTTCAAATTTTGCAACTAGAGAGTTATCAAAACTAGTAGTGTAGAACTAGAGTGGGGTTGCTATCTTGGGATAGTGGGTATTATTGAATAATGGAGTCATGATTCTATTTTGGATGCCATCAAAGATATTTTTTAGGGTTACTAAAAATAGCAAGTGAGTTGCCAAAATTAGAAAGTGACTAAAAATAATAAGGGGGTAGCATAGGCTAGGGTTTTTCTTTTTGGGGAGTATAAGGAATAGGAGACTCTATTGTAAGGGGGGTGTGAATTTAGATAATTAATGGAAGCATTTGTAGGTTTCTTTTATTGGTGTATTTTGTATGATGTATTGTCTTGCAATTTTACCCTTGCAGTCCATTGGCGATCTCCTGCAGTGAATTTACATAATTGGGTGTTGTATTTTTCAGTATTCTATGTATGATAGTGAGAAATTAATGCTCAAAATTCAATGGATACCCTTTATTATGGTCTTCCTCCTTCCTTCAATTTTATTTGACCTCTCTTACCAAAGATTTATTGGAGATATCCTATGAGATATTCATGCTCTTTCCTATGGTGTTTATTAATACCCTTGTCCTCCTTGAAATGAGTGTCCAATGGTACTTTATATTACCTTATACATTATACCTTCTTGTTAGGTGGCACATGGTAGTTATTATCCTTCTTGAGGTGTTACTCCATGTGGTGCAAGCTTGGTAATGGTCTTGGAGCATTAAGAATGATCATTCATGGGCGTTGAAATGATAATGAGGGTATTAGTATTTCTTGGGTGCTTCTTTGATTTGGTTGGAGTGTTACTTAACTTGGGCACTCCTTGGCTTCTTTGTGCAAGTGTTAGGGATTGTATATGCTTCCACTTCCCTTGTGCCAAGTGGCACAAGATACCTTACTTTGTTATGGTAAGTGGAGGCTCCTATTTAGCATGCACTCAAGCTCCTCAATGTATCTTATCACCTCAACTCCTTTGCAAGTTGTTTCAACTCTTATTCTAGTATGCTTTCTTGCATCTCAATGAATGGTGGCTCTTCCTTAATGATGGTGGCTCTTCCTCAATGGTAGTGGTGCTTCCTATGGTGGTTTAGAGCTAGCTTTAGCGAGGGCGGTTCATCCAAGCTCCTCTCTATGTTTTCTTGGGTATTGTATCCTCATTTGCACCTCATTTTATCACTTGTGCTACGTAAACCTTGTGTTATTTTCCTTCTCACTTGCATGTAATCCTTGCAATGGTGCTATCTTATGTAGACTCCTTCAATGCTATAGGTTTTTTTCACTATGATAGGTGCTAAATATGGTGTCTTTAGCACTATATTGGGTGTCTTTAGACACCTTGAATGGATGGATATTGAGCCCTTATATGGATCTATCTTCTATGTGTCGAATATTCTTCTTAAGATTTATAATATCACTACTTGATGTCTAAAATATGTGCTATGTTTTATCTTCCTTTTATTGCTCAACTTGCACCTTGTACTTTGAGATATTTAAGTCTCCTTTTGAAGCTTTTTTATTGAATTGATATGGTGACTTCCTTATCCAATATTTGGAGGTTATCTTGCTCATTTTGGTGGCTTCTCCTTGCCACTATATTGCACATTTCTATTGGTCAAATATCTGCCTAAAATACAAAACATGCATTTGTGCGCCCTAAACACGACCAATAATGAAAGGCCAAAGGAAAAAAATATCCTTAAATCAAATCTCCAAAGAGGTTTGACTCCCTTGTTATTCCTACATCGGTTTTAATATTAGAGTTATAGGAAATAAAAGGAAATAAGTAAAATAAATGGAAAATATAGCCACAAGTTGAAAGATGTGGGATTAGGGATAAACTAGCAGAAAAACTCAAATCAAGTGTTATAGCAACATAGAATAGAAATAAGGCAAAGAATTCACTTATGATTTCATAGAGATAACTTCCAAAGTTGCATTCCAGTACTCACTCCCTCACCAGCAGTGTTCAAATCCAGATGTAGAATTTAAACTTAGTAGATAACAAACATGAATATAAAATAGAAATGATTAAAGTAGAAAGAAATCACACACAAAAATAATTTACAGAATCAGAAGCCAAATCCTTTCTATTTACGTAGAAAACTTGAAGTGTTTTTCTATAGAGTGTCTATCCTCCTTATTACATTGAAAATATCTAGTATTTATAGAGGTTTTTGCCTCTATTCATTTAATACACAAAAGACAAAATGTCCTTGGATCAGGAACTAGCAAGAGGAATCTTCTCCTCAAAAATCCTCAAAAATCTTCCTTCTGTAGCAACGATCTAGCTTTTAAGTAAAAACTCCTATGAAATAAAAAAATTTGGGCATCGATGCATAGAAAACTACAAAGATGGTCGTTGAATTGGTACCTTTATTGTTCCTTGGAAATTTACCCTTGTCCAAAAAGTCCACCAAACCTGAACCTTATTTTGAAAAGAGATGAAGCAAATAGATAATTTCATGGAACTCATGAAAATATTCCTGTGATATTTAATCTTACACCCTTTTCAGCACAAAATCATTAACTGTAGTCACTCTTCACCTCAATCATTAAATTCTCATCATTCATCTAATCCAAGTACCTTTGACAAGTTTTCTTTGATGCTTGAAATAAATTTTATCCAAAACAGAGCATAGGTGAATATGGATGAAAGTGATTTATAAAATGTTCCTCACTTCCTTCTTATCCATGCTTCCATATGGGGAGAGAATCCACAAAACAACAATTTTTATAACTTCGATCAACCGATGCCTTTGAGTCGCGCTTTATACCATTTCATATAATTTTACCTAAATGAGAAACAAATATATCATTTTAATTCACCATTTAATCACATTTTATAATTATTTCAATCTTTCTCTGAATGCATAGCATGCAACCTGACTTATTTTATAAATTCTTTGTGTCGCCTTTGCTCCATAACGTGACAATAATACTTTTTAGCGAGCCTGGGTGAAACACCCTGTTGTATGCCCTTATTTTTACCTTTAATGTATTGAAGCATCTTTCATATAGTTTCACCCCAGGGAGGGGTAAATGGGAGTTTCACCCCTCACCTAGGGTGAAAGCGCTGCTAGATCCTTCTTTTAGAAAACCATTTGCCTTCGAAATATACGTTCACCCCAAGGAGGGATGAATGGGATTTTTCCCTTCACTTGGGGTGAAACCATTTTAAAATACCTTTTCCAATATGTGCCACTATGGCCCCACCACGCACTCTTGTCTTCATATGCATTCACCCCAAGAGGGGATGAAAAATATTTTCACCCTTCTCTTGGGGCGAACAAATCTTTGAATTTTTAAAGCTTGTCTTGGAGCCTTGCCACTTTTAATGTTTACCTAAAAAACATTATCACTTCAACTTCACGAATGACACCTTCATGAGACCTATGGCATAATTCCTCTAAATTCCTTAATGCCAAGCTTTCGCTCCAAGGAGGGGTGAATGGGAGTTTTTGCCCCTCACTTGGGGTGAAGCCCCAGTTGACTTTTCCACACATCGAATTGGAGTTATTTTTTGACATTCACCCCAAGGAGGGGAAAATAAGACTTTCACCCCTTTCTTGGGGTGAACACATTTTAACGCTTATTAAAGTGAGGTTTTTTCATGCTCTTTGTGCATTATATTTTTACCCAAAACTATCATCTCCACTGCCTTGAGATCTGTGTTTGCCTCAAACACTATGGCGCTTCCAATTTAAGTTTTACCTCTACCCGAGTAGATTTCCTTCATCTTCGAAATGCCTTTTGAAGTTTAGGTTCACCTAAGTGAGGGGTGAAGAGGAGTTTCACCTCTCTCATGATGCGAAAATACTTTTCAAACATTACCATCTTTTACTTTGCACTCCAAATCATGTAAGTGCCTTTCTTTTGCACTATCACTTTAAAAAATGAAATGATTTTTCCATTGTCTTCAAAAATAAATCTGGGCAGCACTTAATTTCTTTCAACATTATTTCAACCTAAGGAGAGGCAAAAAGGCTTTTCACCCCTCTATTGGGACGAAACTGCTTTTACTTTGAGTGCATTGAATAATTGATCTTACGAATATTTTAGTGATGTCTTCGCCTTCCAAGTGAGGAAAAAAGGAGATTTTGCTTCAAATAGTTTTATTTCACCATTGCTTATGCTTTGATATATGAAGTGATTATGGTTGAAAATATTTAATTCCATGTTGTTGTTATCCCCCTTAAACACCATTTATTTTTTGAAACCTTTTCATAGAAATTTTTAGATTTCCTTTCAAGCACATCATCCACAAAATTAAAAAGAGGAATAATGCAAAATACAAAAATAAACTGCAACAAATAAAATTGACCCAAAATACTACAACATTCAATTTTCTATATTTTTTGCTTTTTGCAATCAAAAAATGGTTCAACAAAAATTTCATCAAAATTTTAATGTGGCATAGTATCAAAACTGCCAATATTTCTGGTAGCTTGTGGGGTATCCAAATTGTGTGGATGCAAGTGATCCCAGGCCTTTAGCCATTGGGCTCTCAGTGGTTTGCCTTATGGGCTGCATTTTATAGCACTTATTTTTTGGACATCTTCCCCTGCACCTGCTCAACTGTTTCCTACTCTACTATGACCTATTCTGTTATAGCCTATTCTTCCTGCTCCTTCAAACTTTCACAGGTGACTTCATAAATTATAACTGCTTTAGCCCAAGCATCTATGGTAAATAAGCAAGGAACACTAAGCGATTCATATATGTACCATAGATTCTAGATATCCTCCAAGCTAATGTGCTTAGATATCTAAGCTAACTCAAATAAGGATGACTCCATACGAGTGAAACTTTTCATGAGTGACACTTGTTCTTTCATAATTGGATCTTCCCACCTGTCAATATTTGATGTATCCTACACAAAATTTCCCTAGGCTACTTCTAATTGTTCCTTCGACAATGGCTCATTTCACCTATCTATAAAACTTGGGAATCCCATGTCAACGAGAGCATCAAAATGGACCATTGAAACAAAATGCTCCCATTCAACTATATTGAGGAATTTCCTGCCCTCTCTCACCAAGTCCATCCTATGAAAATAACTATGCATTGTAACCTTAGTGGTAGACTAGGCTCAGTCCATATCACTCATTGGTTGAATGCACATACTAGACTAAGCCAAGGCTTGAATCTTTACTACCAACTCCAAATGTGTCTCTATCATATCCTTTGTACTCTCCACTAACTGTTGGACCAATTGAATCTATATTTAGACCTCGTAGAGATATTGCAAAACCAATATTGCTTTCATCACCAACTTCTCACAAATTTTAGCCAACCAAAGGTGGGCCTCCTTAATTATATTTTGAGAGAAACCCACAACTTGTGTAGCCTTCTCTACCATTTTGTTATGCAGGGAGTCAAGTTGTATTTCCACTGCCTACCCTTGCTGCTTCATAGCATATTTTTCCTTTTGGTTAGCTTTCTCTTCCTGTTCCCAATTTTCTATATCCCTAGTCATCTTCTCCTGATGTTCTCAAATTTTAGCCAAATCTTTTTCAAGCTCGATGATCTTTGCTTCGACATCATAGAATATTTGTTTGTAGTGGTCATTGTGCAAATAAACCAAAATCATATCAACTTGGATGTTCCCCATATTCTCAGTAGGGTCAATTTTTTTTAGGTCCTCTATCATGATTTTGTAAGCATAATCACTCGGAGTCATCTCTCCTTGTGGTTTTTAGACCAGGGGAATCATCTTGGTAGTGTGGACCTCCATGGTAACTGGATCAAAGGTGACTTTCTTGAGTGGCTTAGCTGGAGCGAGCACCTCTTTTCTCCTATGAATCTTCATCCACTGTGATGAAATAAGATGTGCTCAACTCATATTCACTATAATAGTCTATTCGAGCATCACCTCGGTCTTGGGCAATGCCTGCAGATCCAAACATAGGGTGAAGGGGAATAAAGCTTGTGAATGGTCTAGCTCGAAAGAAGAAAAGGAAATAAAAATCAGAGGGGAACTAAAATAGTGGAATGGATGGAAGCATCGAGGGTAGTAGTAGTTACACACAATCTCAGAGGAGCTTGTGTACTTACGACTTTGAAAGAGGTGATAGTAATGGAAGATGAGGGATACAAAAATGGGTTCGATCCTGATGCAAATAAACTAAAAAAATGGAGGTCAAAGAGAGGGGAATAGAAGAAGGAGTAGTAGTGACTGGTGGTTGAGAGGTAGGGAGCGAAATGGAAATAGAGGGTATACCAAATAGGGGAGAAAAAGATGTAGGAATTGAAGGAGATGAAGTGACAGCCACTACTTGTTCTTGAGTGGAAGAAGAGGGAAAAGGAGGCATACCTTCAGGTGGGGGCACCATGTGAGTCGATGATGGATGTGGTGATGAGATAGGCTCCTCTTATTGTTTTTTTTCTTCCACCTTGAGATCTACGATCTCCATCTGTTGGTACAACTACTGCTCTTGAACAAATGGAATCTCTAGGGCAATACTAACTTGAGAAACTGATACTGATAGAGGAAAATCTACCATAGACGCAACAACTACAATAGTGGAAACTGCAACAATGGATAAAGAAACAACACTAGTTCTTGGCTTATTTGTAGCTTAGGGAAAGGAAATACCTCTTTTTCAATTTGCTTCACCCATTGAGATCTTCTTTTAAATATAAATCATTTTCCTCCTACTCATGTTTTGTTTCTTCAACTATCATATGATATTTTTGGCCATGCTTTCTTCACTGTCATATTTCTAAAAAATTTGAGGTACAACCTTGGATAAAGTGATAGGTTGATAGATGTTGACAAATTCATCACATGCATCTAAAAATGCTTCGTCCATCTTCAACCCATAAGGTGGTGTAATTTTTCCCCGGTGGACCCTCATAATCCACCAATTTATGATCTTTTCCTCATACCATGTAGGTAGCTAATATTTCATTTGGCTAAATAGTCCTAGAGGAGGAATATGCTCTCTATGCACTGTAAGATTATATTCGACCTCTTGCTCATAAAAATTATGCCATGGTAGAAGAGATGTCATGGCTCGATCATGCCACTCTAAATCATGCCCCTCAAGATTGTTGTGATTTTACTGAATATCAGGTCGCTAGGAATAATAAAACTACTTGGCCTTAATTAATTCTAAAAAATGACCCAATGGGTCATACCTCCATATTTGCGGTAGTTCCACTAGACCTAGATCTTGGAGAGCCTTCATGAGCAATTTGTTCTGACCAACTTGGTTCACCTCTATACTGTCAAATCTGAAAGGCATCATGCATGTGGTCTTTTTACTACACCCTACTCCATAAGAATCATTCATGTAGTCATTATGGTGCACCACCTCCATTGTAAAAACATGCTTGGTGGTGAAATAAGGGAGCAGGAATGGTTTGCCCGTGAAACCAAAAATTTGCACAACTTTACCTTGAGTCAACAGGAAGATATCACCCTTTTCTATCATGACAATCGTCTTTGTCATTCTCTGTAGTACCCTTTCACTCTTATCGCAAATCATCTCAATTGTGAGGACCAAAAATAAGTGATTAATATTTTAAAACGAATCCCTCCTTGATAGATTGGGAGTCCACATAAATTGGTAAAACATTGTTCACCTCATCCACTTGTTTAATCGCTATAAATAAAAAATGTTGATGTAAATGGAAAAATAAATACTATACAAGGAATGATGTGTTCTTGAACAAATTCGCCTCTTCCATATTCATTTTTTCCAACTGAATTTGCATCTTCAGATATATAAAATTGGCCTAGTCAAAATAAATTGGGTTTGTACCCACCCTCATCACTTTCGGAGCATAAAACTCTACCTATGATATGCACTACACAAGGACCGCCTGCCATTTGTGAACCATGGAATCTGAAGGAAGTCTAGAAATCCATGATGACATTGAATATATATCCAAACTTTTAAAATGTGAAAGTGGCTTCAACAGATTTGATAGCTACCTAGCTGCAATTCTCTAATTAACTGCATCTCCATGAATTTTTGCATTGACACAATGGACACATATTTCTCCTCTTGTTCATTGAGGTACAATTTATTGGAGATCATGTTGGAGGGAGGCTTCAACCCACAAGAAAATTCTTCCCTCACTGCATTGGAAGAGATAGAGAAAAGCACTTCACCATTTACATTTTGAACAACCCTAGTATCAGGATTATAAAATTTGTTAATTATTTTGACCAGCTCAAGGCAAGCATGTACAAGCGTACAAAGGTACTAGAAAAACTGTGCATAATATGACACCATTAAAGGGCTCTTCAACATCAATCCCTGATTGATGTTGAATTCCACATCTTGGTGTAGTTTTACCACACCCTTTTTGGTGATAATGTAGTCCTTAACTTCTACCATGGTGTTAGAGTACGGGTCCAAGTCCATGTTTTTATTTCATCGCACCCTTTTGGATATTTTCTAGCCCTCTATCTTCTTTTTAGTCTTCTTTGGCTCAACAACCTCTTTCACTTCTATGGTTCTCTTACCCATCGTGTAAATTATAGCAACCCTAAGAGTGCTCTACAACTTTTACAAGCAAAATCTAAAAATGCACCAGCAACTTTAAAATTTAATATTTGAACGATTTTACCTGTTCTTTTTATAGAGCACACCTCCAACTACCATAGTAAATGTGGTAAATCTCTTCGATGGTTTAAAAAGGATGTGTTCCTTGGAAAATTCACTCGACACTTTTCTCCATGATTTAATGGTTATTAACCTCTATTTGCCATAATATATTTTTAAAAAAGTGTGCTTTCACCGTGTTATGCCCTCGAACAACATGCCCTGGCTCCCTAACAACTACTTTGAAAAGATCACTCTGCCACAAATGAGCCAATCAATGCATTTTCAGGAAGACCAAGAGATTTCATTCCTTGAAAATACCAAAGCATTGCTTTCGAAAAATCTGGATGAAAGCGTTTTGCTTGGGGAAATCTAAAACCATGAGGAAAATTCTACTTGCGCTGAAAAAATTGTCACATGCCCAAAAAAACATCTGGCAAGCGAAATCACTTCGATAGTGCACTTTGCTTATTCTCCTATTGCTCCCAAAAGTGCCTTCAACCATGTTGATTTACCTTCATTCTAAAAACTCCTTTTAAAATACTTTTTTTCTTTTCTAATTTTACCTCTATTTTAGAAAAAGCATTTAATGGATCTTCTTTTATTTAAAAATATTCTAAATTGGAGCTTTAACATTTCTTTTCTTTTTCCTTTTGTTTTATTTTTTCCTTCCTCTTTTTCTTTTGTAATTTAAAGCTCATGCGCAACTGAAAATCTATTCCTCTTTCTCTTTTTTATTTTCCCTTTTTTTCACTCTGATCTTGATTCCACCGAAACACTTTGTATGTAGTTGCTTGAAATATCAGAATGCACCCCCATGTTTTAAAAAAATTTCATGTTGTTTCATCCCTGTGAGGTACAAAAGCACTATTGACCATTCTTGGTTTTGACTATCATTGTGTGTCTTTGAAATTACATTCACCCCAAACAGAAGCACATGAATTTTCACCCCACATTTGAGGTGATCCTCATTGACTTTGTTCACGTGTGAGGCCCATGATTTGCTTTCAAATGCATGTGTTATCACCTCAATGAGGTGCAAAAGGGAGTTTCACCCCTCACTTGGGGCTAAAGCTCTTTTGACTTTTCAACATGGGCCTTAACACTTTTCATATCATTTTCTCTTCTTTTAAAATGTGCTCACCCCAAAGGGAGGTGAATGGGACTTTCACCTCTTCCTTGGGATGAAAGCGCTTCTAGTTCTTGCACTCCACGATTTTGAAATTGGGCCCCACGCGTATTTATATTTCATGCTATATTTTGTTTTAATTTTATAAAGCAACACAAATACTTGTAGAAAATAAAATTTGTACATATTTACATACTGATAGTTTCGACCAGTTACTGAAAATAAGCCTTCATATGAATTCCATTTACTGGAAGTGATAGGTCCCAACCATCTATACCTTGGATATGATATTCATTTGCTAGATTTATCCCTAAGACTTGAAATGGGCCTTCCTAGATCATGTTAAACTTGTGGTATTTTTCATACTTAGCTTTGTTCTCATTCCATTTGAGGACTAGATCTCCAACCTAAAACTTGCATTCTGTCATCTTCTTGTCGAACCACTTCTACATCATTTTAGCATGTTTGGTGAAAGCCACATATACATTTTCTCTCTCCTCTTCTAGCTACAGAAGTTGGGCCAACCTTGCACTCATGGGATTAGATTTGTCATCTTCATATTTGAACAATTACAAGGTATGGATAACTTGGAGCTCAATGTGGGTGGGTAAAACTACTTCATTTCCATACACTAGGGAGTAAGGAGAAGTTTTAATATACTTTTTAACTGATATACGATCCACCCATAGATCTTGATTTAACAACAAATTCAAACTTCTCATATTGCTTTTGAGTGTTCTCTTCAAGATCCAAAGTAAGTTCTTATTTGTATATTTAGGTAGACCATTTCCCTACTAGTAATAATTATGGGAAGTCTTCAAGTAAATCTCATACCTACTTGTAAATTTGATAATATTTGATCCAATAAATGGAGTCTTATTATCTGTTACAATGGCATCTGGTACACCAAAATGGGTAATCAGTCCTTCAAGGAAGGATATGACTATAGCCTGGTCTACTTTCTTGGTTGGAATGGCCTCTGCCCACCGAGTAAAGTAATCGATCACTATCAGAATATATTTATGCTCAATGGAGGAATGAGGATCAATAACTCTAATTAAATCCAAGCCCCACTGTTGAAATGGATCTTCTACCTGAATTAGGTGTAGAGACAAAAATTCTCTTTGACTTATGCCAATGTATCGTTGACATTTGTCACAATATCGACTTACTTTGTGGGTATCTACGAAGAGGGTGGGCCAAAAATATCCAACCCGGATGATCTTCAAGGCCATAGGCCTTCCTGCATAATGTCCACCAGATAAGCCAGAGTGGAACTCCTCCAAGATCTACTTTTTTGACTCTTTCACACATCTAAGGAGTACTCCGTCTATGTTTTTGTGGAATAATCCACTTGGTAATAGGACATACTTGAGCACTTGTAGTCCTAAACCTTCACCTTTGTGAGGCATCAAGATGTGATGGACACTTTCTAGATGTGAAGAACTCAACAAGGTCCTCTTTCCAATAATGACCACCTGGTACCTGGTTTGCAATATTACTTTCATTGATAACCTCCTCATGTGATGGCACTAGCAACTAAGAAGTTGCGCTTTTAGCCAATTCTTGGAAAAGTTCTTGACTGTAAACCAATTTAGTCAATCGAATATCTACATCATATTACTGAATATTTGAAACCCATCCTACTATTTTATCATCCATATCTCCTTTAATGATGAAATTCCTGATGTCTAGATGAATGACATAGACGATTGTCTTACTCTACGAGATAAAATGCCAAAATTTCTTTAGGGATTTCATGATTCCATACACTTGATTCTCAATGAAATTATATTTTTCTTAGTGTGGTGAAATAACTTGGCTAATAAAAGTAATAAATTTTTCATCCTCATCATCTTACTTCTGCGTGAGGACATCAGCACAACTATCGTGCTTGCCCACTGCATAAAGGATAAAATCCTTCGAATAATCTAGATTAATCAACACTGGCGCTTGGGTGATTATCTCCTTGATCTAGTAAAATTCCTATCTCTTCTTTTTTATCCACTTGAAATTAGTGTTTTTCTTCAGAACTTCAGTCATTGGCTTTACTACCTAAGCAAAATCAGTGATGAATTTTTTAATAAAGTTGATCTGGCTAAAGAATGACTATAGATCCTTCTTATTGACTGACAACAATAATTTTAAGAGAGCTTCATATCTTACAAGATCAATGTCCAACCCTTCCTATGAAATTACATACCCCAAGAGTTTTCCTTATTTGAAAATTAAAATTATTTCTTTGGGTTGATAGAGATACCAAATTCCTAATACTTTTCAAACACTTGTCTCGAATAAGAAACATGCTCCTTGTGATGTGATAAAATAGTCATGTCATCAAGATAAATTACAATAATTTGATTCAAAAACTCATTTAAAGTGATATGCATAGCTCTCTAAAATGTGGCCCTAGAATTTGAAAGACCAAAAGGTATTCTTTGATAGGAAAAAGTGCCCCACTTTGTAGTAAATGTCATTTTGTTCTAGTCTTTGTCCTTCACCCAGATCTGGTTGTAGCTAGATAAACCATAAAGCAATGAAAATATTTGTGCTCTAGCGACAACATGAAGGATTTGATCAATTTGTGGCAAGCGATAGTGAAATTTTAGATATTCCTAGTTCAGATTTTTAAATTCCAAATAGATATGGATATCTCCATTTTTTTTTTGAACTAGAACCAAATTTTCTACCCACATTGAGTGCATGATAGAATACCTCCAACATTTTCAATAGCTCTACTTTCATGAGCACCTCAATATTTGTATTAATAGGACTCTACTTCTGTAAAAAAATATTCACCCCTTATTTCAACTCAATGGTGTGTCATATCCTTTCAAATCATGATAGCTCCATGCAACGATTTCAAGGAATTTATAAAATAGACTCTTAATGTCTTCTAGTTCTTTTGGAGTACAATCTATTCCAAATTTGATGACTTTATCAATCTCCAACTGCATTTCCTTATACTCCTTTACATCGACCTTGATATTATGTTTCTCTACTCTATCATTTTGATCAAACAGGCTCTCAAGTGAAATTAGTCCCCTAGGAATGTGGTTATTCTTTAACTAAATCATCCCTTACATTTCCTCCTCGACTATTATTCTTTCTTTTATGCTAGAAGCGTCCTTAATAAATAAATTAACTATATGTGCATCACTATTGAACACTTTACAATAGAAGTTTTTTTTGGGGACTGAGGGTCTCTAAATTACCCTCACAGTCTTTGGTTTCCTTACCCCTTGCTCTATGGGAGAAAATTAGCACCAAGGGAAGCCAAGATGTCTGCATGTCTATTCTATTCCCATGAAATCACTTGAATATTTAGTACTATAAAAAACTTTAAAAAATCCCATAACTTATTTTGATAGGTCTTTAAATAGTGTTGCTTTGATACACATTTTTTTGTAGTCTGATTGATGATAAGCTCAAAATCTCCAAAAATTTACAACTATTTGATTCCCAACTTCTCTACTTTCTTTAGACCAAGGCATAATGCTTCATATTCGGTAGCATTATTTGTGTAGCTCCAAGTTAATCGATATGAATAGGTTTTCTGCAATATTATAGGAGAAATAAGAACAATCTTAGCTCCTACACTTTTCTTGCATCTTGCACCATAAAAATACAACCTCCATAACTAATCAAAAATGGGATCCAAGGATTTAGAAAATTCTACTTCAATCTGTTTAGGCTTTGTTATGGTGTAACAACCGATATCAGTTTCCACCATTGCATTGAAATCCATCAATGAGAACTCATCTTCCAGGTGGAGCTCACCAAGAGCTTCCTCCATCAGGTCCACTTCTTGCACTTCTTCCATCATCATATTAACTACGCCTGTGGACTTCTCTTCTTCCTCAAGTCTTTCTATGTGAAAAGTGGAAGGCTTTTCATTATAGATTCAAATTCTCCTTCCCTTAAAAGGAATCTCCAAATGTGAATAATCCAGGGAAATATATCCTCCTAGTTATGTTTTAAATTCCCTTGAAAGGCACATGCTAAAGTATGGTTCCAAATTGACTATCACCACTTCTTGGATAACAGTGATCTGCGATATGTTGTGCATAACAATGGGAATATCTTTAATCACACCCACTATCTTGACTAGGGTCCCATCCAACTATAATATGCCTGGACTGCTCCTTGTATATTCCATCCCCATGGCCTCGCATACTACTTTTGGCATGACAGTAGTTGCAGCACGGGAATCAATCATACAATTATGCATAATTTATCCTTCCATTCTAAGAGACAGGTAGAATGGGGGAGGTATATTCTTACCAGTGGTGAAAGTTGTCAATGTCTGTGCTAACACTATTTGGGTGAGGTTTTTCTTTTTATCTTTTGTAGACTTGAGAGACTCTTGCAATAGATCAACCTATCTAGGGAGTTGCAATGCATCATACAAACTCACCTTCATAGGGATTCTCTTCATTTCTTCAATGATATTATATTTAGTGGTACCAAAGTCTTTCACTTCACTAGCTAGCTCATATTTATTTTGGTATTATTGAGTAGCTTCTACCCTTTTTGCTTAGTAAGTGATGGGTACTTGAGGTGCTCTTTGTCTTGTTCCTTCACCTTAGTTTGTAATTGATACATCATAGGTTGCAAAGTTAGTGCCTTTGCCTAAAACTTCTCTTGGGATTTCTTGGGAAAAATATCCTTCAATAAGTGTTAGGATCTCACTATTAAAAATAAGCACACTCACACAAAATACTAGAAATAACACAAATACATCAAATAACTCAATAACACTATTCAAAAATTAAATGTAGAAATGGAACAATCTCACAATAACATAAAATAGCAGGCCTCTTCGAAGGGGCAACTTCCTTCAATATTTCATTAGCTTGCAAAAAGATGAATTCATACATGGCTTCATATATTTAAAAAAAAAACTTCATGCAACCCTACCTAAAGGCTCAATAGTTGGCTTACATGCAAAATTCTACTCGATCAAAAATATTCTACCTACCATCAGTTACAATCTTGATAAAAAATGGTTACATGAGTGGTGCCACTTGGCTAGGAAAACCACTTTCCACATACATTACAAAGTATTACAAAATAATATCATAATGGGAACCCCACATTGGAAGTGGTTCATGACATGAGTAAATAAGAATTACAAAATGGCGTTAGGATAGGATCCTAACATGTCATTCCCCTTCAAAAGCTTTGTCCTCAAAGCTAAAAATGAGGGAACTAGTGCTGGAGCTGATGGAGAGACTCCCATATCGCATATTCTAGATGGAATCTGAACCACTGAATAAGAACTTCTGTGATGGTACGATTACAAAGAGTGTGAGTTCAACGATCCACAAATTGTTTAGGTTTGAGTAATATAGACCCTTCTTCATCTAATTCTGGTAATGCTAACTGAACCTGCACCTGTGTGCCCACAACTTTATTAAGAGAATAAACATGGAAAAAAGTATGGATCTTGGAGGTGGGCGGAAGAGCCAATTTGTAAGCAGTGGAACCATTCTATTGAAGAACTTTATAGGGTCCATAGTATTTTATAGCAATTTTTTGGCACCGACGGAGTTGTAGGGATGATTGTTTGTACGGTTTCAAGCGAAGGAAGACCATATCACCTATAAAAAAGGCAAAGAGAATATTGTGGCTGATGCTCTCTCTCACCAATTTGAGGCCCTTAGTATGTTATGTGACATTTCCTCACCTATTCTTCAATGGATAGATTTTTTACGACAAGAGGTACTTCAGGATGCAGATTTGAAATCTTTGGTGGCCTCACTGCATGATGATCCTACTTCATTCCTAGGATACAATTGGGTTTACCATGACCTATGTTATCGCCAATGCCTTGTTCTTCCTCGCACATCCCCACTCCATGATCTCTTCATGAAGGAACTACATACTACTCCCTCTGCAGGCCATTCAAGATTTCTTAAAACATATGAACGCCTCAAGTGCACATTCTTTTGGAAAGGTATGAAATAGGATATCTATGATTTTTTCATAGCTTGTGATACCTACCAACAGATGAAAGGTGAAATGATACATTATTTGGGTACTATTCAACCCTTGCCCATTCCAGATCAGGTTTGGACTGAAATTTCCATGGATTTCATAGAAATGCTATCTAAATATGGGGGTAAGTCTATCATTCTCATGGTAGTGGATCACCTTTCGAAGTATGCTCATTTTTTTTCCCTTGGACACCCTTACACAACCTCCATCATTGCCCAAATATTTCTCAATTCTATTTTTCATATTTATGGTATGCCCACCTCCATTGTGTCTGATCGAGATCCCACCTTCACTAGTCATTTTTGGCAAGAAATTTTTAATTTGTAGGGAAATCAACTCAAAATGAGTTCATCCTATCATCCGAAAATGGATGGTCAAACTGAGATTGTCAACAAATGTTTGGAGACCTATGTTTGTCACTTTGCATGAGATCATCCTACTCAATGGATGAAGTGGCTTCTTTTTTTTGAATAGTGGTAGAACACTTCCTATCATACAACAACAAAACTCACCCCTTTTGAGGCTTTTTATGGGCACCCTCCACTCATACCTTATTCATACATCCCAGGAAGCTCCATGGTCCAGGTAGTTGATACTACTCTCAACCAATATACCGATGTTCTTCGCTAGCTGAAGAAAAATTTGGACATGGCTTAGAATTAGATGTGACAATAGGCTAACCAGCATCATTCGATATCACTTTTTAGTATCTCACTATTAAAAATAAGAACACACACAAAATACTAGAAAATAACACAAATACATTAAATAACTCAATAACACTATGTATAAATTAAATGCAAAAATGGAATAATCTCACAATAACACAGAATCGTAGGCCTCTTCGAGGGAGCAACCTCCTTCAATATTTTATTAGGTTGCAAAAATATGAATTCGTACATGACTTCATATATTTTGAAGAAAAACTTCATGCAACCCACCTAAAGGCTCAAGAGTTGACTTACATTCAAAATGCCACTCGAGCTAGAATCTTCTACCTACCATCGGTTACAATCTTGATAAAAAATGGTTACATGAGATGGTGCCACTTGGTTAGGAATACCACTTGCCACATACGTTATGAAGTATTACAAAATAATATCATAATGGGATCCCCCATGTTGGAAGTGGGTCATGACATAAGTAAATGATAATTACAAAATGGAGTTAGGATATGATCCTAATAATAAGACATAATCTTGATGTTTAATTATTGTGATAGGTGCTTTCACTTGTGGATATGTCTTTTCACCTTGTCCCTTTTGTTCAACGGGGACCTTCAGCGGCTCCATTTATGTTGGATCAATAATCACTGACTTCTTTCTAGCCCTCATAAGGACTGAAACTTGCTCCAAGGAATGGACCATGAAATTATGATCAACTTCTATTATCATATTGATTTATCCATTGGTAGAATTTTTTGCTAATATTTGTACATAGTTCAAATGAACCATGCATGTATCTTCTCCATGAGGATCATTGCAGGTAAAACATCAATATGCCCACTTCAATGTACTAGCTTCTTCGTTTGCCAAAAAAATTGTGTTTCTTTCAGGACCCTTACTAGTAGTTGGTTTCTCTCTAGTAATTAGTGGTGTTTGAAATCTCCTTGATCAAAATTTAGCTTTAGCTTACTTATTTTTAATGGTTATGATTTCATTTGACATTGTCCTGACTACCGAATTGATAGACTGCAACTCCTTCAACACTTTATCTTGCAGATCAATATTTGAGGGCACCGATGGAGCTAGTAATGGTAATGGAATAGGAGGGGATGGTAACACCAGGAATGAAACTAAGGATGGTAACTACAGAATAACTGGTGCATGTAAGTACAAAAAATTTGGAGTAGGGAATTGCAAAACTAGGACTGGAGCTATTTGGGGTGGCCTTGAGCTCCATGAAGGAACATGATACATAAAAGGCATAGGCTATGAAAATACACTAGAATATAGATGTTGTGGGAGATCATAATGGATGGGTATTATTACCTTCAGATGTATCTTATAGATGGCAATGAAATCTACCCTAACCTTTTGCACCTACATGTACAACTCTTGGATCACCAAAGAAGCCACATCTTGGACATGCTCATATGTGGTCTTGCCTATACCATCATAGGTAGGAAAAGTTGTCAATGTTGCTTGAGGGACTAGATTTTGTGCTTGCATATTTAAAGCTCCAGAGATATTCCATGCTGGAAACTACCTTAGTGGCTTTTGTGGTGGATTTTGAGCTATATTAATTGGAGGATTTACTTGAGGTGGAGGGACAGTAATAGCAGTACTAGCTAGACTTGAATGCATGAAAAATACACCAGTTATCTATGAATATGATGCGGGTGATATAAGAGTTAGTGTAACTAGTCTAGGGTGTTCTCCTAATTTTTAGATATCATGTTCAAAGAGCTCAACGGGGTTTTTAGGATTTTTGGCTTTTGATATTGTGATCATGAAGTACAACTTTTTTTGACTTCATATTTGAAGGCTTCTAGGTATACTTGAGTTTCCAGATATTATATATTAACAATACAAATGTGAACATCAAACCTCAATACTATTGAAAGTGGAACATTTAAATGTCCCACCGGGCATGCCAAAAACTATTGGTCAAATATTTTTCTAAAATACAAAACATGCATTTGTGCACCCTAGACATGACCAAAATTGAAATACTGAAGGAAATAAATGTCCTTCAAGACAATATCCAAAGAGGGTTGGATACCTTGCTATTCCTAAATTGGTTTTAAGCTAAAATTTGCAGTAAAGAAAAGGAAATAATGGAAAGAAATGGGATTATAGCCACAGGCCAAAAGATGTAGGATTAGGAACAAACTAGCGGTAGGAACTCAAATAAAGTGTTATAGCAGCATAGAACAGAAAGAAGGTAAATAATCCACTTATGACTTCATGGATATAACTTCTAGAGTTACATTCCAGTACTCACTCCCTCATCAGTAGCATCTAAATCTAGATGCAAAATTTAAACTTACTAGATAACAGACATGAATATAAAATAGAAATGATTAAATTTTAAAGAAATCACACACAAAAATTATTTGTAGAATCAAAAGTCATATCATTTCTATTTATGCAAAAAACTTGAAGTATTTTTTCTGCAAAGTGTCCATCCACCGTATTACATTGAAAATATCTAGTATTTATCGAGGTTTTTGCATTTGTTCATTTGATACATAAAAGACAAAATGTCCTTGGATCAGTAACTAGAAAGAGGAATATTCTTCTCAAAAATACTCAAAAATATTCCTTCTGTAGCAGCGATCTAGCTTTTAAGAAAAAGCTCCTGGGAAATCAACAAATTTGGGTGTCGAGGCACTAGAAAACTGCAAATATGTTCATTGAATTGGTACGTTCTTATTCCTTGGAAATTCACCCTTTTCCAAAAAGTTCACCAAACCTGAGCTTTATTTTGAAAATAGGTGAAGTAAAAGAGAATGTCACGAAACTCATGAAAATATTCCTATGATCTTTAATCCTGCACCCTTTTCAGCATGAAATCAGTAACTGCAGTCACTCTTCACCTCAATAATTAAATTCTCATCATTCTTCTGATATAAGCCCTTTGATAAGTTTTCTTTGATTCTTGAAATCAATTTCACCCAAAACAGAGCACAGATGAAGATGGGTGAAAGTTCTTTATTTAAATTTCCCCACTTCCTTCTTATCCATGTTTCCATATGGGGAGAGCATCCACAAAACAAAAATTGTTATAACTTCACTCAACCAACAGCTTTGATCCGTGTTTTACACCTTTTCATATAATTTCACCCAAAGGAGAAACAATGATATCCTTTTCATTCATCATTAAATCACATTTTTCAATTCTTTCATAATTTCTCTTAATGCACAACTTGCAGCCTAAATCATTTTATAAATTCTTTGCATCGTGTTTGCCCCATAACGTGACAACAATACTTTTTAGCAAGCCTAGGGGAAAAACCCTATTGTATGACTTTGTTTTCACCTTTAATATCTCTAAGCATCTTTCATATAGTTTCACCCTAGGGAGGGGTGAATGGGAGTTTCACTCCTCACCTAGGGCAAAAGCGTTACGAGCTCCTCCTTTTAGAAAATATTTTACCTTTAGAATATACGTTTGCCCCAAGGAGGGGCGAATGGGATTTTCACCCCACTTGGGGTGAAAGCTTTTCAAAACTCCTTTTCCAATACGTGCCATTGTGGGTCCACAATGCACTCTTGTCTTCATATGTGTTCACTCCAAGAGGGGGTGAAAGATGTTTTTACCCTTCTCTTGGGGTGAACGGAGCTTTGAATTTTCAAAGCTTATCTTGGAGCCTTACCACTTTTAATGTTTGTTCAAAAAAATATTATCACTTCAACTTCATGAATGACACATTCATGGGACCCATGGTGTAATTCCTCAAAATTCCTTGATGCCAGGATTTCACCCCAAGGTGGGGTGAACAAGAGTTTTTACCCCTCACTTGGGGAAAAATCTAGTTGACTTTTTCACACGTTGACTTGGAGTTATTTTTCTAATGTTCATCGTAAGGAGGGACAAATAAGACTTTCACCATTTTCTTTGGGTGAACACATTTTAATTCTTGTTAAAGACAGGTTCATTTATGCTCTTTGCACATTATATTTTTACCCAAAACTATCATCTCCACTACCTTGGGACCTGTGTTTACCTCGAACACTATGACACTTCCAATTTAAGTTTTACCTTTGCCTAAACATATTCCTTCATATTTGAAATACCTTTTGAAGTGTGGGTTCACCTCAGTGAGGGTCGAAGAGGAGTTTCACACCTATCATGATGCAAAAGAACTTTTCAATTATTAATATATTTTACTTCACACTCCAACTCATGTAAGTGCATTTCTTTTGCACTATCACTTTAAAAAATGAAATGATTTTTCCATTGTCTTCGAAAATAAATCTAGGTAGCACTTAACTTATTTCAACATGATTTTACCCTAAGGAGACGCAAAAAGTATTTTCACCCCTTTGTTGGGGTGAAAATGCTTTTACTTCGAGCACATTAAAAAATTGATGTTACGAATATTTTAGTTGTCTTCACCTTCCAAGTGAGGCGAAAAGGGGATTTTTCCTCAAAATTTTTTATTTTACCATTGCCTATGCTTTGATATATGAAGTGATTTTGGGTGAAAACATTTAATTCCATGTTGTTATCCCTCTTAAACATCATTTATTTTTTGGAACCTTTTCAGATAATTTTTTAGTTTTCTTTTCAAGCACATCATTCACAAAATTAAAAAGAGGAATAATGCAAAATACAAAAATAAACTGCAATGCATCATATTGACCAAAAACACTACAACATTCAATTCACTATATTTATCACTTTTTACAATAAAAAATTGTTCAACAAAAATTTCATCAAAATTTTAATGTGGCATAGCGTCAAAACTACCAACAATTTCCTATGCTCAATAGTGTCTTTTGACACTTCACTTCTACTTTGATTTGTGCACTTAATCTTCCTCCTTTGATAAATACTTAATGCACTTTAAAAACCTTTAATAATAACTAGTATAATGCACTATTAATAACTCCTTATTGCTCCTTTAAATGAACTCTTAAAAGTACCTTGAAATATGCACTATAATCTATGCAACTTTCACTTAAGAATAATATCTTCTTTGCTTCCAATAGATAATATGAAGTTGATATTTTATTTCTCTTGAAATATATATAACTCCTATTTCTTATGTGCAGGTTTGAACCTTGTAGAAATTAACTTTTGCACTACCTTGAAGACTTTAAATTTGAAACCTTTTCCTTGCAACTTTAAACCTTGAAATTGGTACTAATAAAACTTAATAATGAACCAAATAACTAAATTTCAAATAATGAACCTTTTGCACCAAAGTTGCTTACCTTTATGACTCTATAGATGTTGGATTTCTTGGAGATTATATTCACCAAAATATTGCTCTGTATTAGATAAAATCGTAGATCTTATTTGCTGTCCAAAATATATTTGTAACTCACCAATTTAAATATTTGAAACTCTTCTAACTTGCTGCCCAAAAATGTAGTTTGGTGGCTTTAACTCTCCTTTAGGATGCACCCTGAATTTTGAAACTTAGCAGCTATTAATGCTACCCAAATTGTTGCTTTCTTCTTGTCCTCAAATCTGAAATTTTCAAAATGCAAAGTAGTCAATTCCTCCTCTGAAGTATTGTCCTTAAATCTCATAAATTGTATAGGAAACTACTTCAAATTGCAGCTGATATTTTCTTTCAAAAAACCATCACTTTTCTAATGTAAAACCAACAATATTTTTTCTTTGAAATAGCCTTCAATGGTGAATTCCGACTTTAACCTTGGCTTATCTAGTGGCCTTCTTCTCAAGAATTTAAATATCTTGAGGTCTTCACTATTCTCCTCCAAAATGTGGTATACTTCTTGACAAATATTTCTCCTTTTGGGCTTGTTACCGGATGGCGACAATTGTCCCAAAAATTCCTTTATCACAAACTCCTTCCTACTAGTAAATTTCTCCAATGAGTTCTCAAAATCTTCTTCAATGGGGCTTTCCTAGCCTTCTCCTTATTTCTCCTTCCAAGACTTCCTTAAGACCTCTTCTCTAAGGTCTTCAAATTTTTGTAGCTTCTCTAGTCTTCTCAATGAGATCTTTTCCTAGATCTCTAAAATTTGTTGCTTCTAAAATCTGGAACAAGACCTTTGCAAATCCTTCTCTATATTCAATCTTGCAAAATTGGAAATTCTTTAATGTAACCTCTTATGGATATTCTTTGGCTTCTTGAGATATTTTCTCCTCCTTATTTAATATACAATTTATATTCCTCAATATTCAATGGAGATCACCAATATTCAATCATCTCTTGGACTATTTTCTAGAGCCTCTTCTTCCTTCACTCTACAATAAGGCTCCTTTGGCCTTTTCCTCTTCTACACTCTACAGGTCTGCAACTCTTGCAATGGAACCTTTTCCTTAGACCTCCAAATCTTCAATATCTAACTTGTTGCTTCAGGTACTGGATTGATTCCTGTGATTATATTCTTCCTAGCTCTTTATTGGAAGCTTCCCAACTTTATTTGAATCTCCTTTTCTTGCAACAAATATTAGAATTTGCAATGGAAGAAACTTTAAATCTAGATATTATGAATCTTCACTAGTTGATTTGTCAATATCATGGAATCAATGTTGAGTCCTAGTCTTCATGAGTTTTTCTACAACTCTATGGAAATACTCTAGCCAAATGTATTTTTAGAAATTCTAAGAATAAATTTTTCTCTCCTCTAAATCTATCTTGTTGCTCTTCCTATTTCCTATCGATCTACCATGTGCTCTAATACCACTGTTAGCTTTTAATGATTTATATTAAATTAAATGCAACCATAAGATGTAAACTGAGCAAGCAATGATAACTATATGATAATGGCACTGTAATATACAAGAAAACTATAAGATAAAATTTTGTAATATCTCAAAAATATACCATTAATGGATGCTCATGAAAATAGTACAATGTATTATAATGGACTACATGAACACTCCATAATTTCAATGAAAGAACTACATTGTACTCTAACTACAAATCACTATAGTAACTTCAATATCTCTCACTCTCTCCCTTTTAACTCTATACCTCAAAGGCATATATATAGGAAGATATGTGCCTTGACCTTTACTCTACCCATGACTCTTCATCTACCTAACCTATGGCTCACGTAGATGTGGACTACATGCACATTTACATTATTGCACATTATAACACTTGTGCATTTATTACTTGAAGTAACTAAAACCTTAATCTAAGATCCTAATATAGACATGTACCCAAGGTGGTACATTGACATGTACCAAATAATGTAATATACTCTAACATGACTAACTTTATAGGTGGTGGAGAGTCTTTTCCTCTTTCATATGAGATAGGGTTGGAATATTTTTGTTAATTCTTGGGTAGTACAATGGAAAACCATATTGGTTGATAGTTTTGGTTCTCTTTCTTCATCCAAGTTGTCACCTTTTTTTATCTTTTCTTGTCATTTTCACTCATTCACTTTTCCAAAACTTTGAAATAATAATGGAGGTATGATTAAGGTATATGTTTATGCATGTACCCAAAAATTCCACATCCTAAAGATCAATGGTGTTTATATCACCACTTTAATTGAAAATCATGGTCATTGATAATTTTTTGAGGTTTTTGATGTATGGTCACTATATTAGAGTGTTTCTATACCTAAGGTTAAGGTCAATACGATGTGTCATTTGGAATAATAGTTACCATTTTATAACTACAATAAGAGTGTAATTTAGCTATTGGTCTCAAAATGAAAATCTCTCTCATTTATCTCCTATAAATATCCATTTTAATATTATCATTTATTCACCACATGTCCAATAAGAATACATCTACTATACATTATTTTGATTAATATTCCCAACACTACTTTTATGTTATATTTTCTACTACTGCAACATGCAACCTCTCTCTCTCTATCGTACTTATAGGAATAATCAAATTCATTGGCCTTAGATTCATTTCCTTATATGGATGAGGATAGTATGACCTATAAGGATTTGTAGTTAAAGATCAAAACTACTATTTGAGAACTAGTTTTTAAAGAAATTCAAGTCTCCTAAACTAATTCTAGATGTTATCTCTCCTTTATTTAGTGAGTGTTGGTTTTTTAGCTATATTTAATCATAAGTCTCAATATATAAGATAGGGCTATGTGTAAGAGGTTGGCCCCAAAATGTATTTATAAAAATTTGGCAAATCAGTTTCAAAATCCAGGTGAATAGTGTCCAAATGCATGTAGAAGGTTCACTATTATTAGGGGCAATGTTGGAAATTTAAACTTAAAATGATCAAATTATTATAAAATTGTGGCGAATCAACTCAAAAAAATTTGCACCCAAAAATTTTTGGCTAGTGGGTCCTGGTCAAGGGTTCCAAATATTAGCCAATTCCAAATTTTGAAAATCCTAATTCTAGCCAATTTGGTGATAAATGGCCATCATGCATAACCCTGATCTAAGATCTTGAGTAATATTAAATATTAGAGCAATTAATATAAATGACCAATATCAATGAACATAACATTCATGAAAATAACAATAATAAGAAATAAATGGCCAATATCATTCATAAAATAACATGAAGAAAATTTACAATAATATTGCTTAAATTGTATACAAGCTCAATGTGCAACTACACATGTTTCTTTGATTATATTTAGATATAATACATAGAGTTTTGTCTCCATAGTATAACCTTAGAAAGGTGACTCTTCAATACTTGACTATTCCACTCCTCACATATCCAAGAGATGCAACCTTTCCTATTCCACAGATAAGATAAATATCTCATGTCCCTTGGTTGTACATATTTCCACTTGTATACACGTCTCTTGACCCTCTACATACTTGCACACACCTACATGCACACTTTACTATATGACACTTGCACACATTCTCACACTAAACACTTGCACATATTGATACATGACCCTTGTGCACATCCTACACATAGACACATTCATAAGGGTAAATATAAATTGCACTCCTAAACTATTGACTCACACCCTAGTATAATATTTACAATTGTACCATAAGGTACCATGGGGATACATTAACATGTACGAAATAATGTAATATTCTCCAACACCCAATGTATCACATTGTTTGGTTATTGAAGACTTTAGTCTTCAATCTCTGATTTTTGCATTTGTTCTTCTCTAACTCTAGCACTACTTGATATTCTAGTGCTTGGTATTTCTTACAATTCAGATGTTAATTTTTATTTTTTGACTTTATCTATTATATCTCTACTTGTGTTGTATTTTCTATAATCTTGATTATTTCAATATTTTATTTTGTATTAACTTAAATCTTGTGCTTGGTCTTCAATGCTTTAAATTTTACTTCTCTTTATTAGGGCTTGCATCAGGGCATATGTTAGGGTAATATAACATCTTAGGATGATTTTATTCATGCAATATTTGGGAGTGTTCCTCCTTGCTTCATTCAATTACTTTCTTAGTCAATGCAAGACCTCCTTAGGTGCATGGAAGTCTTATTGTTATTTCTTCTTCCTAGCACTTCAACAAATATCTTTGCATTGCTATCTATGGATCACAACCTCTTAATATTATACCTTGCTACTCTTTGGCATTGCCTTAATCTCCTGCAATGACTTCTATTTCTAGTGTGGCTTTAACAGCTTACTAGCCCTTCACCTCTTAGGTAATTGTAGTTGCTCTTTGGGCCAACTATTATCAATTTCTAGCTCATATTTTAACATCGATGACTATATATTTTTATTTAGCTATTCATGGTAGAACATTGACATATTCTTCAAATCATCTACTAGATATATATCACCTTGGGAAAATTCAATTGCATCCTCTATTTTCTTTAGAAATATTCAATGGTTTCCTTTATTTTCCTTATTTTTTTTCTAAATGATATTGAATCTTGGGTGGCTCTAATAACTCCTTTTTGTACTTTTCTTTTGTTATACTTTACTACACTTGGAGCTTGATTCACAAGCTCTTTCTTTTTCACTTCCACTCTTGATGTTCTTTGGCCACCAACCTTTAGATTAATGTAGAACTCTATCCTATTCAAATATTTTTCTTCATCGAATATGTTACGCAACAAGTATTATAATTCTCAATAAATTATGAAAAAAATAATTTTGCCTACTCAAATTCACACCAAAAATATTCTCTGTTGCTAGCTTTTCAATATTAATCTTATCACTCCAATATTCCTCAAATATTCACACCCAAAATTTTCCTGATACTATATTTTCAATGTTAAGCTTATCACTCCAATACTCTTCAAATATTCACACTAATATTTTTATATGATAGTAATAGAGACTACTCGAAGTAGTTATGATACCATTTTTGGATTTTTAGCTAGATTCAATCATAGGTCCCAATATCTAGGATCTTGAGTAGTCTCAAATATTAGAGCAATTAATATAAATGGCCAATATCAATGAACATAACATTCATGAAAATAAAAATAATAAGAAATAAATGGCCAATATCATTCATGAAATAACATGGATAAAAACTTACAATAATATTGCTCAAATTGTATACAAGCTCAATATGCAACTGCACTTGTTTCTCCATTTACATTCAAATACAATGCATGGAGCTTTGTCTCCATAATATAAACTTAGAAAGGTGACTCTTCAATACTTGACTATTGTAGTATTTGTAGGTAAAACCTTCTAGGGTATGCTACTTGGGCAGGAAATATCCTCAAATTTTAAACTCAAGTAGCTAGTTTTTGGGTGTTTTTGGATAATTTGGTGGGCCTAGAGTGGTTATTTTTGAGTGTATGGATCCTAATATTGTGAATTATGAGAAGGTTATTTAGTGGTCCTAGAGATATTCTAATTGTTGTAATTGTGCCTTATGATTGTATTATGATTTTGCATCCTTATATTGGGTGAAAGGAAAACCTTAGGTCTATGGATTTGGGAAATCTTTGGTAGATAAACCCTAGGTTTATGGATCTAGGGTTCATGGATTCGAAGAAGTTTACATAGAATTACCCTAGGATCATTATTATTATGGAAGAACTTGTATATTTTCCTTGAAAAATGGATCCAAGGAGGCCTCCACAAGAAAATCCTTCCTTGGCCTTTTGCATAAGAGGGAAATATTTTCAATATACATATTTAAGTTTGAGCGGGTCTTTGCAAGATTACAGGGAAATATCTAACCCCCTTGGGATTGATTTTCTTGGTTTGGAAGGGAAAATTTTAAAATTTTTATTTTTATTTAAAAAGGAGCAATATTTTGGTCATTAGCACGAATGACATGACCCACCTTGGCAAGACTCATTTATGAGATGGATTATGTTTCAATGTCTAGTATTAATTACATTATGGATGTTTAATTATAATTGTTGTTTTGTTTATATTATATGATAATATGGTACTACTAATATTATGTATGGTTGTAGGATGAGGTACTCTCATAGGTGGACAAGGAAGTTGACCATCGGGAATGAGAGATCAAAAAGAAAATGGAAATGATGCTCAGTTTAACTAAATACAGCTCCAAACTCATTAAAAAAAACTAAATATAGCTGCAAGGTACAAAGGTGTTACCCCCATGTAGTTGCATCTCATGTTGCATGATTGTATATATTTTTCCACGATGTTGGTAACTTTTTAACTTGTAATAAGGAGTGGTATATCATGCTTGCAATGATTTGTTCATAAGCAGTTCAAAATATATGTTTTGCTTATATTTTCAGATCTAGCAAAAAAATGATCCACTTATCAAGAAATAATTAATTTGAAGACTTAATAATACTTTTATACAAACATCATGACTAATAATCAATATTAATCCATGATATTGATTTTTTGGGATGTAATAGAATGATTTAATTACTTTTATGATAATAAGTCAACATTAAAAAAAAAGAATTGAAGGTTAATGTTGATAAAATTATTAATGAACCTAATGTTTTTTTAAAAGGACTTATTTTTAATGAAATAAAATGACCCATACTTCTATTAAGCTTATTGTTTAATTAAGTTAATATAAGAAAGATAAAATGTTATGTATGGCAAAATAAAAAGAGGGAAAAAGTCGTTATTCGGTTTTCAAATGATGCTCACCCTGTTCATATGGCTTCTTGGAATAAAAAAAAAAGGAGATGAGAAAATTATAGAGGGGAACCAAAAAACAAGAAGGCCAAAGCAATAATGTGGAAGGTCATTGGATGTATCATAGATCTACTTGCTTTTTAAAAATAAAGTTGAGACACTCTTTTAGATAGGTCTTTGTCTTGGTTTTCCTTGGTTATGCAGGATAGGAACCTTAGACGTATGCTTGGGCTATTATAATTGAAAATGTAGTTGTACATTGTGCTTAATGCTTTCAATATGTATGATTGGTTCCACATAGTTTTAAAACCAAGTTTATTTTGATTTATGCTTTCCTCAGAATGATGGAACCAGAAATTTCAAAATGATTTACCTTGTTTGTATAGAACCTTGGGTTTCATATTATTTTATTGGAGCCTTTTTCATTTGTAGTAAAATTATTTTAATTATGGTGTTTTCAATTTGAAACCCATGTTCTAGACAGTGAGTATTTTTGAAATTTTCCTCCAATTTTTTATTGTTTGTATATTTTGAAAGATTTTATTCTTAATGAAATATTCCTTTCAGTTGAGCTAGGTATTTAAGAAATGTCTAATTTTATTCTTTAATTGTTGTAATTCTTAAACCTATGACCATTGTATTAGAAGCACCATCATTGATTCTATAGAATAATATAATTGGATGTCATGCTATCACCTAGTTTTTATTATTCATTAGAAGTATATATAGTTATTGTAATGTTTTTGTTTTAGATAGAATATTGGCCTTTGTTTTATAGAATGCAAAAATTGGTTGTTTTTAGTTCTCTACCATTATCTAGAGAAGCCATTCAAAGTTTTATTATTAAACAAAATAATAACTAGAGTATATTTAAAAGACTCTTTAGCATAGTAAAAGTTTCCTTCTTTTATAAAGAGAAGAGAAGAAAATCATTTACTTATAGCTTGTTATAGATTTTCAAGATCAATATTTTTTGTTTGTTGTTTATGGGTATTCATTAGGTTATTCCCAAGAATGGTAACTTTATAGCTTAGTATAAAATGTTTATAACTTGAGGTCGACAAAATTGCCAAGTCAAAGAAAATTCAAGATGATTGAAAAATTGTTATTCATTTTATTTTTTCTGAATTATTGTTTGAAAGAATTACTTTCCCTAGGAAAAATACCCATCAGTGTCTTTTGCCCCTTCAGGATCCTACTTTGCATTCCTATTGTTTCTATGATGATTTTGAGTTCCTCGAGATAATTAACGATTGGTGTCCTCAATGCATTTGAGGTTTTATGTTGCACCTTCCTTGTGCCTTTTCTAGGTCTCATTTTCATTAATTTTGGCAATGCCAGTGTTCAAATTTTAAATGGTCCCAAGGTTACCTTATTTTGTCATCCTAACTATCATCATTTCTTAGTACTCCACCTTTCACCGAATCTCCTAGACTACTCCTTCCCAAATTCTACACACATGTCAAACTTTTGCATGTTGCATCACCATTCCTTTTCGTCACCTTTCATTTTCTTGGGACTCATCGTTTTCATCCTCTTTCCCATGCCTCTATCCATAGGATATTTATACCATTTTCCAATGCTTCAAGTTTGTATTCTTCCTTGCGAGGATCACGTTTCTTAAAATGATTTTGCCCATTTTTTCAAAATTCCCTAATAGTGGTACACATTTCTATTTTTGATGGTGCTAGGATCTGTTGGAATTCCTAGTCTACTAAGGCCCATTGCTTTGATATCAGGTATAGGATGGAATTGTTGTTTCCAAGGAATTGTTACAACTCGAGGAGGTGGCGAAGAAGTTTCCATAAACACCCAAAACTTTCCTTTGATACTAAAGCACACCTCCACTCTAGAATTACTATCTCCATTGATTTCTTGCCAAGGTTTTGGGAGCACTCTATTTTTTCTTCCATCCAGAAATTATATAACCTAGCCATTATGGGTTTCATTGAACCAGAGACACTTGAAATTGAACCTATTGTTGAGGCGATCATGAATGCATGCAGATTCATGTCTTTTTTGCAGCAATTCTCCAAGATGGACTAGGACATGAATACTACTTTTGCTTCCACCTAGGATAAAGGTGTTGTTATCATCCATGGAGTGGAATTTCAAGTCGATGTCCAAATACTTGCAAAAAATATAGGTTAGACACTCATGGTAAGAACCATCCATAGAGAAAAACATAACTGGGACACAAAGTTAAAGGATTTCAAGCTAGGATCGAGTCTACACAAGCTCATAAAACCAAGAATGGTTGGGGATGATTTACCCACTCCTTATAAGGAAGTCATGAAATAGGTGATGGAGTATATCATAGTTGATGACCCAGGTTCCCTGTTAGGAGTTTTTTCATAGCCTTTATGAATCACTTCAAGGAAGTGAAACCTCTCAACATCCCTGAATTTCTATTTTTATCTATGGAATATTTTATTAAGGAAACCTGCTCAAAGAAGGATGAGGATTGGTGATGAGCACTAGATATGCTCATATTTTTGTATATGTACTAACGATTTTTGCATGGCAATATATAACGAGATGTATATTTTTTATGAAATATTATGTATGTATTTAATAAAATCATGTGTATTATCTAATCCATGTGTCAAGTGTGTTTTGTATAGTTATTTCCCATATTTTTCATCTTTTGCTCAGTCAAGGTCCTACATGGACCTGGCACGGTTCTACCCAATTAGATGAAGGAATATAGAGGTAGGCGCCTTACTAAAGTAGATGCCTTACTGAAGTAGGTCCCTTACTCAAATAGGTGCCTTACTGAAGTAGGTACCTTACTGAAGTAGGCAATTTACTCAAGTAGGTGCCTTCCTGAAGTAGGCGCCTTCCTCAAGCGGATGCCCAGATCATGTGCGTTGACCAAACGGCTAGAGAAGGACCCTGATGACCATCGTTCCACATCATAAGTGGGAAACCATTGATGGATGAGTTGTCCCAACCAGTGTGGATGGACACACAACCACTCCCAAAGTAGAACTATAATTCACTCGATTGCAATTAAACAATGAAAACATTGATCATCGCACGTCGACTATAGTAACTAGACTATCCCAATTTAGACTGTAATCGAGATGCCTGTTGTAATAGAACTGTACCAAGAAGTCCTGTGTGTGGTATATAAACACATGAACCTCTCTATAGTAGGGGAAGCATTTTTAGAACATTATTGCATGTAATATTTTTTGCACTGTTAATAAAGCTTGAGCGTTCTCTCATCTATATGTGGTTTTCGTGAATTGTTGGGTAGGATCTATTGGAGCTCGAGCCCACTACAAGCTAGTATTCCTCCCATGTTTTCTTAGTTATATTTCATATATTTAATTCTGCATAAATTAGTATATTCATTCCTAGATTAATCTAATCATTTTAGAAGGTGTGTTCTTTTTATACTAGGTATATTATTGCTTTCAGAGTGGTGTGTTTACTTTCATGCATTTCATTTATACTTCTATTTTCTTGGTGTGGACAAATCAACCACAATTTTTAAAAATACCCACCAATTATAGATAACCAGATTCATCTCTAAATTGGTAATGTGAGTAGTTTCAATCGTGGCACTTATAAAGTCTACGAGCTCCTGGGTTGACAAATTAAATGAGAGTTTTGTGACAAATATAGGATAAAAGTAACCAGTGTTTGGCACCCAACATTTTGGCATCGTTTCCTAGGAAGCATAACTAGTAGAATGATTACATTACCTCATAAAATATTTTTCTTGACCTTGTATGAGTCCGCCAAGAAAAAGAGGACCCGATGGTCATTTTATAATACTAAGCCCATCAAAAAATTTGAGTTAGTCAACGACCTAGGATTTGAATTAGATTCTCTTGACTCATCACCAATAGTTCACTAGAGTGAGCATCGTCACTTTGTGCAAAGTGCCTCCTCGTCTCATCAACCTAGGAAAGAATGGATCATTATGAACCCATTGTTCAAAAGAACACCCTCTAAGGAAGCCCTATTGTGGAAAGTTGTAGAGTATTATACTGTTACACCATCTAACTTAGAGGCTTTAAAACAAAAAGTCTTGAGCGATCGAAAGGCCATAGAAGCTTTAGAAGAGACCATATTTCTTGAAAAAATGGTTGAAGAAGTATCATCTAGATTTAGCTTCTTGATAGAGGAAGGATAAGGGGAAACTAAAATGAATAACATATCCCATGCCCATATTCCCACATTCTAGGGATATCCAATCGAATATCTTGACCTATTTTTGTTTAAGTTTGATGTACTATACAGGTTCGTTGACTACAAGTTAGATGCTTAGAGGTTGAAGCTCTTACCATAAGCATTAGATGACTTAGCACTATGATGGTTTATCATATTGGGAAACAAACAGATCACCACATGGTAAGATATGATGAAGATATTTTTGGAGTAGTACCAGGACTTTGACAGAGCTTGATATTCCAGGGAAGAAGTCCTTAGTATGACACAGAAGGAGGACGAGTCCCTAGAAGAATACTGGGAGAGGTTCAACTTCAACTTGTAGTGATCTCCTCATGCAAAGTTGGAAGATAAGTCTCTCAAGAGCTTTTTTTTGAGAGGACTCAAAAACGAGTCTTTATAAGCACTAAATATGATTTTGGGAGGATATGTTTACCAGCATGCCATGGAATATATCTAATAACTATGCTAGAATTATTCATGGAGAAGAGGTAAATCGGCTCCCAAGGCCATTAAGGTGACTGCATAAATCATAAATATGGAGATAGGCAACATGTTGGAAGATCTAAAGAGTGAAATGATATCTTCTCTAGCATTGCATTTGGATATGCTCTTTCTAGAAAAGAAGAAACATGAGAATGACATGGTGTTGACCTACTTTTATCCTAAATGCAAAGGTAAGCACGTTAGGAATGTGTGCCCAAAGAACAAGGTTAAAGTATGCATAGTTTGCCAATAGAACCACAAGACTTGACTATGCCCATAGTTTCCCAATACCAAGGAGGAGGCTAATATAACTAAAGCCTATTTTGTGGGCAATCGAAGAAATTGGTAGCATCCCCTATGGGTAATATACCCATGGGGATGTCGCCCTCAAGATAAGGATCATATATATGTTGGCAATTTTGGGTACTTTGGGTACATTGCCTTTGCTCAAGTGTATAAGTTTTCATTGATGTCAAGAAGCTCTTGAAGGAATTGGATTTGATGTCAAATAATTTGTTTTGATGAAGGTTACGACATGACAGTTTCAAAGGTCTTTTGCAAACCCCAAGTTGGCAAGTTTAGAGAATACAGGTGGATGCATTGGTTTAATGCATTTGGTTCCAGGAGGAAGTATTTATTTTAAATAATTAAAAACCATGATAAGGTTCCATTTAATTATTTTTAAATAAATAAATTATTATTTGCAATGGGTTCTCCTAATCCATGGTGCAAATGTTTTAACATTGTGGGTGCTAGCAAAGACCTTCGCCGACGTGTTAAACTCCTCGCAGACATCAAATAGATTATGGTAAATTGCATATAAATATCCCTCGATGAAAACAAAGATTGATCCAATCCAAATTTTGAAAGGAGTTGCTCGCTGTAAATTCGTCTGTGTATTCATCGTTTTTTGTGGATCCGTTGTTCGTTTGTCTACACTCACCGTTTGTCAAATCTACTGTAAATTTTATTGTCGTCGTGTCATGGTAGAGGAAAGGAAGGGACTATGGTTTCATTTTATCCCTGGTGCAGAAGGATCAAGGTTAACAGCATGAGGTTTAAACCTCACCGGGTGCCTTTGGCGCATTGGTAGCAGCTAGGCTGTTGGCGCGCTACCCGAACGGGAGGTTTCGCGTTCGAATATCGCGAAAGGGTTTTTCGTCATGAAGTGGACATAGCGGGTGGTGTTATAATTCATGTGCAAATTTCTCCATTGCGATTTTTGATGTTGGCTAAGGTATTTTTGAAATTAATTTTTTCTAAGTGTTTTTGCGGATGGAGGAAGTTTGTTAGAGGGAAAAACAGCTTAGGAGTTATAAGGAGTTTAAAGCTTGTTTGTATTTTGATAAAATATTCTTTTTGAAGATGTTGAAATTTCTTATTGCATTCTTATGAGAGATAAATTTTATTTGTGATAAGACTATAAGGGAGAAATAAGGTGTATAAGGGTTAAATCTTTCTTGTAATGTTGAGAGTGCTTTTGGTTGTTTATGGAAATGAAAGCATGATGTTTTAAGGTCAATTGCTTCTTGTGTGAAGTTGTGAAACCTTAAGTGGGCAGCTTTGAGATTGATATTTGCTTTCATTAAATTGGTAATAATCAAGCTATTCTTTACTTGGTTAAAGTGTTGAGCTTACTCCTTTATTGATGATTTGAAAAGTTGTGTGTGCTATTGTGAGTTGAGTTGGTGGATGCTTTTGTTTAAACAATATTGGAGAGAAAAGGAGTTCTACTTGTTTCATTTTCTAATGTTGATTGTGAAATGCTTCAAGGTTGTGTTTTGAGATGAATGGTGTTGATTGAACCTTGTTTGATGAGCATTGTTGTTCAAGCCCTAATTTATGGTGAAAAGAACATGAGTATCATTGTTATGTGATTCTTTTCATAGTTGGAAATTTTTGGAGTTTCATGTTCTTGAAAGAAAGCATTCTATCGTATCCATTTCAGATATTGAGGTGAGTTTTCAGATTTGATATTGAGTTTGAGTTGAGTTTTTCAGATTTGAGATTGAGTTTGAGTTGAGTTTCAGATTTGAGATTGAGTTTGAGTTGAGTTGATTTGAGTTGAGTTTTGAGATTGGGAGTTGAGTATGGAACATATTGAGTCTCTAAAAATTCTCTTTATACTTCTATGAGTTTGACAAATCACATTGGGTCTCTAAAAATTCACCTTGTGATTTCCTACTAAAAAAGTTTTTCTTGGTGAGCTTGCTGAGGTTTTGGACAAGTTTCGTTGGGGACTTGTGAGCAGGTTTTGGACAGGTTCCGGTGGGGACTTGTGAGAAGGTTTTGGACAGGTTCCGGTGGGGACTTGTGAGCAGGTTTTGGATAGGTTTCGGTGGGGACTTGTGAGCAAGTTTTGGACAAGTTTCGATGGGGACTTGTGAGCAGTTTTGGACAGGTTTCGGTGGGGACTTGTGAGTAGTTTTGGATAGGTTTCGATGGGGACTTGTGAGCAGATTTGGATAGGTCCTAGTAGAGGACTTGTGAGCTAAGTTTTGATAGTTCTATCAGAGAACTTAAGGACAGAGGAGCACTAGTTATTTGACAAGAACCTGAGGATATATTTGGCAAGTCTTTGAGAAGGCTTGTGTGCAGAGGATTGATTTGTTCAAGTGTTGGAAAAATCTAAAAGATAGAGGAAGACTTGTACTAGACCGACTGACTGTGTTTGGTATAGGTTGCTGAGCTACTGTGGACGTGATCATAGAAGGCAGATGTCTCTTAGGCTAAGCATTGAGGATAGGAGGTCTTCGATGGAAAGGAGTTCCACGTGGTTGGTAAGAGGTAGAGGCGATTGATCTTCTGAGGGATCATTTCTAGAGCAGAGGGGAAGGTATCTCCTTTGAGCAGAGGCTCATAAATTTAGATTGAGGGGAAGGTATCTCCTTTGAGCAGAGGCTCATAAATTTAGAGCAGAGGGGAAGGTATCTCCTTTGAGCAGAGGCTCATAAATTCAGATAGAGGGGAAGGTATCTCCTTTGAGTAGAGGCTCATAAATTTTGATTGGGGGAAGGTATCTCCTTTGGTCTAAGGCTCATAAACATTGTAATTGGGAAGGATTTCCAAAGAACTTTGAGATAAATTTTAGAGAAAATTTTTGTGGACGTAGCCCAGCCATTCTGGGTGAACCACGTTAAAATTGGTGTCACTTTGTGGATGATATTATGCATTGATTTGTTATTTCTTTGGGTATATTGCTTTACTGTTTTAAAGTATAAAGGAAAAAGTAAAAAGAGGTCTTATACTATTCACCCCCCCTCTCAGTATAAGCTTGTGTTCTTCAATTGGTATCAGATCAGGTGCCTTCGAAAAGTTTAACAGCTTGAAGAAAAAGCTAGTAAAGAACACAATGGATTATTCAAGTGGAAATGTAGCACCTATTATTGATGGGTCAGATTTTGGTCTTTGGAGTGCAAGGATGAAGGTTCATCTAATGGCACTTGGTAATGAGGCATGGGAAGTGATTGAAGATGAGTACACTATTCCTGTACATGGTCCTAATACTAAAGAAGAAAGGCTCCTACATCATAGCAATTCAAAAGCAATGAATGCAATCCTAAAAGGCTTACAGAAAGCAGATCTCACCAAAGTGATTCACTGCAAGACAACTAGTGAAATGTGGAAACAGTTGAAGGTGGTTCATACAGGTGATTCAAATGTCAGAAAAGCCAAGACACTTCAAATGTATGTTTGAACAACTCAAGATGAATTATGACAAAAATATTGGTGACTACATGCTTCGTATGGATGAGGTTGTTAACTCCATGAAAGAATTAGGTCTTGAGCTTGCTGAAAATGATGTTTGTGATAAGATTTTAAGATCTCTTCCTAATAGATTTAGTGAAAAAAATTTTGCTATTGAGGAAGCTAAATATTTGGATAAGTTGAAAAAGGATGAGCTCCATAGTATACTTGCAGCATTTGAGTTGAGAACTCAAGTGAAGGTTGATGTCAAGAAAGAGGCAGCTTTCAAGGCTACCAAGAAATCCAAGGGTAAACAGCTTCAAGAGAATGATAAGTCTTCCAGTGATGAAGAGGCATATTATAGCAGGAAAGGCAAGTTCTCTAGAAAGCACAAAAGTGTAAAAAATATAAGATGTTTCAATTGTGGAAAGTTTGGTCATTATTCTACTGACTGTACTGTTCCCAAGAACGAAAGTGATGAAGATATACAAGATTCTAAGAGCAAGGATTCTGAAAAGCACAAGCATCACAAGAAAAACAAATATGAGCGCAACAATCAAGGAAAGAGGTATTCTCACAAGCACAAGAAGATTTTATACCTAGACAAAGCAAGTAAGTGTTCTAGTAGTGATAGTGAAAGTTCTTCAAGTGATAATGAAAATGAGATGTTCATATCAGAAAAAGAGGAAGAATCGAAACATAGATACATTATCATGAAATGTCTTAGATGTGGAAATTTTGGTCACCTTGAGGATGAATGCACAAATAATGATTTGGATTCTAGTATGTATGAGGATGCTTCAGAAAACTATAAGGAAGATGCATGTATGGTTTTTGAAAAGGGTAGCACCTCTAGTGATAAGAAATATGAAAAAGGCTTTGATGATTCAAAAGGCAATCAAATAAAGGATCTTGAAAGTGAACTTATTAGTGCTCTTAGTGATCACATCCACAACAGCTCAGCAACCTATACCAAACACAGTCAGTCGATCTAGTACAAGTCTTCCTCTATCTGTTAGATCTGTCCAACACTTAAGCTTGAACAAATCAATCCTCTGCACACAAGCCTTCTCAAAGACTTGCCAAATCTATAAAGCTCCTTTTGAGGGATCATTTCCAGATTAGAGGGGAAGGTATCTCCTTTGAGTAGAGGCTCATAAATTCTGATTGGGGGAAGGTATCTTTGGGCCGAGGCTCATAAACATTGTAATTGGGAAGGATTCCCAAAGAACTTTGAGATAACTTTTAGAGAAAAGTTTTGTGGACGTAGCCCAGCCTTTCTAGGTGAACCACGTTAAAATTGGTGTCACTTTGTGGATGATATTGTGCATTGCTTTGATATTGCTTTGAGTATATTGCTTTACTATTTTGAAGTATAAAGGAAAACGTAAAAAGAGGTCTTATACTGTTCACCACCCCCCTCTCAGTATAAGCTTGTGTTCTTCAATTCGTATCAGAGCAGGTGCCTTCGAAAAGTTTAATAGCTTGAAGGAAAAGCTAGTAAAGAACACAATGGATTATTCAAGTGGCAATGCAGCACCTATTATTGATGGGTAAGATTTTGGTCTTTGGAGTGCAAGGATGAAGGTTCATCTAATGGCACTTGGGAATGAGGTTTGGTAAGTGATTGAAGATGAGTACACTATTCTTGAACATGGTCCTAATACTAAAGAAGAAAGGCTCCTACATCACAGCAATTCAAAAGCAATGAATGCAATCCTAAAAGGCTTACAGAAGCGAGATCTCACCAAAGTGATTCATCGCCAAGACAACTAGTGAAATGTGCAAACAATTGAAGGTGGTTCATACGAGTGATACAAATGTCGAAAAGGCCAAGTTGAGACACTTCAAAGGTATGTTTGAACAACTAAAGATGAATGATGATGAAAATATTAGTGACTACATGCTTCGTATGGATGAGGTTGTTAACTCCATGAAATACTTAGGTCTTGAGCTTGCTGAAAATGATGTTTGTGATAAGATTTTAAGATCTCTTCGTAATAGATTTAGTGAAAATATCTCTGCTATTGAGGAAGCTAAAGATTTGGATAAGTTGAAAAAGGATGAGCTCAATAGTATACTTGTAGCATTTGAGTTGAGAACTCAAGTGAAGGTTGATGTCAAGAAAGAGGCAGCTTTCAAGGCTACCAAGAAATCCAAGGGTAAACAGCTTCAAGAGAATGATAAGTCTTCCAGTGATGAAGAGGCATATTATAGCAGGAAAGGCAAGTTCTCTAGAAAGCACAAAAGTGTAAAAAATATAAGATGTTTCAATTGTGGAAAGTTTGGTCATTATTCTACTGACTGTACTGTTCCCAAGAACGAAAGTGATGAAGATATACAAGATTCTAAGAGCAAGGATTCTGAAAAGCACAAGCATCACAGGAAAAACAAATATGAGCGCAACAATCAAGGAAAGAGGTATTCTCACAAGCACAAGAAGATTTTATACCTAGACAAAGCAAGTAAGTGTTCTAGTAGTGATAGTGAAAGTTCTTCAAGTGATAATGAAAATGAGATGTTCATATCAGAAAAAGAGGAAGAATCGAAACATAGATACATTATCATGAAATGTCTTAGATGTGGAAATTTTGGTCACCTTGAGGATGAATGCACAAATAATGATTTGGATTCTAGTATGTATGAGGATGCTTCAGAAAACTATAAGGAAGATGCATGTATGGTTTTTGAAAAGGGTAGCACCTCTAGTGATAAGAAATATGAAAAAGGCTTTGATGATTCAAAAGGCAATCAAATAAAGGATCTTGAAAGTGAACTTATTAGTGCTCTTAGTGATCACATCCACAACAGCTCAGCAACCTATACCAAACACAGTCAGTCGATCTAGTACAAGTCTTCCTCTATCTGTTAGATCTGTCCAACACTTAAGCTTGAACAAATCAATCCTTCGCACACAAGCCTTCTCAAAGACTTGCCAAATCTATAAAGCTCCTTTTGAGGGATCATTTCCAGATTAGAGGGGAAGGTATCTCCTTTGAGTAGAGGCTCATAAATTCTGATTGGGGGAAGGTATCTTTGGGCCGAGGCTCATAAACATTGTAATTGGGAAGGATTCCCAAAGAACTTTGAGATAACTTTTAGAGAAAAGTTTTGTGGACGTAGCCTAGCCTTTCTAGGTGAACCACGTTAAAATTGGTGTCACTTTGTGGATGATATTGTGCATTGCTTTGATATTGCTTTGAGTATATTGCTTTACTATTTTGAAGTATAAAGGAAAAAGTAAAAAGAGGTCTTATACTGTTCACCACCCCCCTCTCAGTATAAGCTTGTGTTCTTCAATTCGTATCAGAGCCAGTGCCTTCGAAAAGTTTAATAGCTTGAAGGAAAAGCTAGTAAAGAACACAATGGATTATTCAAGTGGCAATGCAGCACCTATTATTGATGGGTAAGATTTTGGTCTTTGGAGTGCAAGGATGAAGGTTCATCTAATGGCACTTGGGAATGAGGTTTGGTAAGTGATTGAAGATGAGTACACTATTCTTGAACATGGTCCTAATACTAAAGAAGAAAGGCTCCTACATCACAGCAATTCAAAAGCAATGAATGCAATCCTAAAAGGCTTACAGAAAGCGAGATCTCACCAAAGTGATTCACTGCAAGACGGCTAGTGAAATGTGCAAACGAGTTGAAGGTGGTTCATACAAGGTGATACAAATGTCAGAAAGGCCAAGTTGAGACACTTCAAAGGTATGTTTGAACAACTAAAGATGAATGATGATGAAAATATTAGTGACTACATGCTTCGTATGGATGAGGTTGTTAACTCCATGAAATACTTAGGTCTTGAGCTTGCTGAAAATGATGTTTGTGATAAGATTTTAAGATCTCTTCGTAATAGATTTAGTGAAAATATCTCTGCTATTGAGGAAGCTAAAGATTTGGATAAGTTGAAAAAGGATGAGCTCAATAGTATACTTGTAGCATTTGAGTTGAGAACTCAAGTGAAGGTTGATGTCAAGAAAGATGCAGCTTTCAAGGCTACCAAGAATTCCAAGGGTAAACAACTTCAAGATAGTGATGAGTCTTCTAGTGATGAAGAGGCATATTACAACAAGAAAGGCAAGTTCTCTAGAAAGCACAAAAGTATGAAAAATATAAGATGGAAATTTTGGTCATTATGCTACTGACTGTACTGTTCCCAAGAATGAAAGTGATGAAGATAAATAGGATTCTATGAGCAAGGATTCTAAAAAGCACAAGCATCACAGGAAAAACAAATATGAGCACAACAATCAAGGAAAGAGGTATTCTCACAAGCACAAGAAGAGTTTCTACCTAGACAAAGCAAGTAAGTGTTCTAGTAGTGATAGTGAAAGTTCTTCAAGTGATAATGAAAATGAGATGTTGTTCATATCGAGAAAAGAGGAAGAACCGAAACATAGATTCATTATCATAAAATGTCTTAGATGTGGAAATTTTGGTCACCTTGAGGATGATTGCACAAATAATTATTTGGTTTCTAGTATGTATGAGGATGCTTCAAAAAACTATAATGAAGATGCATGTATGGTTTTTGAAAAGGGTAGCACCTCTAGTGATAAGAAATATGAAAAAGGCTTTGACGATTCAAAAGGTAATCAAATAAAGGATCTTGAAAGTGAACTTATTACTACTCTTAGTGATCACGTCCACAACAGCTCAGCAACCTCTACCAAACACAGTCAGTCGGTCTAGTACAAGTCTTCCTTTGTCTATCAGATCTATCCAACTCTTGAACAAATCAATCCTCTGCATACAAGCCTTCTCAAAGACTTGCCAACTGTCCTCAGGTTCTTCTCATAGAACCAATGCACCTCTATCCTCAAGTTCTCTGATAGAACTATCAAACTCAGCTCACAAGTCCTTTGCTAGGACCTATCCAAATCTGCTCACAAGTCCCCACTGGAACCTGTCCAAAACTACTCACAAGTCCCCACCGGAACCTGTCCAAAAATTGCTCACAAGTCCCCACCGGAACCTGTCCAAAAACTGCTCACAAGTCCCCACTGGAACCTGTCCAAAACTCATCAAGCTCACCAAGTAAAACTTTCTTAGTAGGAAATCACAAAGTGAATTGTTAGAGACCCAATGTGATTTATCAAACTCATAGAAGCATAAAGAGAATTGTTAGAGACTCAATATGTTCTATACTCAACTCCCAATCTCAAAACTCAACTCAAATCAACTCAGATTAATCTCAATTTCAATTCTGAAAACTCAAATCAATATCTAAAATGGATAGGATAAAATGTTTTATTTCAAGAACATGAAACCCCAACAATTGCCAACTATGCAAAGAATCACATAACAATGATACTCATGTTCTTTTCACCATCAATTAGGGTTTCAACAACAATTCTCATCAAACAAGGTTTAGTCAACCAACACCATTCAACTCAACATCAACCTTGAAGCATTCAACCAATCATCACAAGAAAAGAAAACAAGTAGAAATCCTTTTCCCTCCAAAGATATTTGAACAAAACAACCACCAACACAATATCACCAAATGCAAAGAATAACTTGCTCAAATCAACTCAATGGAGTAAGCCCAATATCATGAATCAAGTAAAGCAATAACTTGATCAAACAACCTCTATGGAAGCAACTCAACCATCAAACTCAAAACATCCAACCAAGGGTTCCACCAACTCAATGCAAGTAGCTAGACTCACAAATATAAACCCTAGTGCACAAAGCTTCCACTATCTCAAACCATAAATTATGCATTCACCAAAAACTCTCCTTAAGGATAACAATGCATAAATAGTCTTCAACAAACCAGAAAATAGGATTTACACCTAGCCAAAGGATACCTAGTAGAATACCTTTTCACTCCAACCTTATTTCAGAAAACATACACCAATCATTCTTATAAGAAGAATGTGCCCATACCTTATTGGAGTAGAAGATAATTGAACCTTCAAGTTGTCACCACACACAACTCTCAAACTTCCAACCAAGTTAGGGTTAGAATAAAAAGAAATGAGCAATAATATAAACTTCCTTTATTACACCTTTTAGCTCCACTTCTTTAAACACAACCACCATAACATGCCAATAAATCAACATTCACAGACTCACACCTTATACCTCCATTTTTAATTTTAGCATAGCAAAGAATAATCTTAAAAATACATCCAAAGAAATATGCCCTTATTTCTCCTAATCTTTTATTCAATGCTAATCACAAAAGCCAAAATTCATAAAATTTAATCACACCTTATAAATTGCTATCCAAGAAACTCTGAATTTCACGGCATAAAGACATTTTAATAAAAATGTGTGTTACTCTAGCAAAGCACCCCGTGAGACTCAAAACGGTGACCTCTACCAATGCAGTGCCCAATAGTAGCCTTCACTGCAACTAGCCCATGCGGGCTACGAAGTTCACAAGTGAACTTCCCTTCACTTCACCCTTGAAAAAACTCTCAAAGATTTTTCAACCGCACGTACTTCTAAGTCTTCCTTCGATCGCAGCGAATACAGAGCACAAACACCGCAAATTGCATTCGGGGAATTTTTGAATTCATTAGCCTTCCAACCTTAGGATTTGGAGAATAAATAGTCTCTTCGAAGACACCTTGACGTCGGCGGAAATAAATACCATTTCGAAATTAATCAAAAGTCTTTTCAAAAAGGGTTAAAAAACCCTTAAATAATTTTAATAAATTAAGAATAAAAAAAGGTTTAAAAACCTTTAAGTATTTTTAATAAATTAAAAATAATTTCTCCCTTAATTAATTAAATAATTAATTAATTAAAACCTTGAAGGGTTTTAAATAATAATTAAATAAATAATAAAGAGAACCTCCATTGGTTTTAATAAAAACCATTGCCAATGGAATCTCTTCGGATTCTCTTAAAAAGATTCTCTTGGAATCTTCCACCTTTGAAGCCAACACATCCTCTTAACATTAATGCCATTTCCTTTTGACATCAATGACAACTCATAGACAAGAAGCTAGGATCTCAAACCCAAAATTGCCAACAATATCCCCCTTTGTCATTGATGGCAAACCATGCTTCTCAACAACACAGAAACTCAACATAAACAGCTCCCCCTGTCTTGAAGCTCTCCTCTTCACTTTAAAGCTCTCCCCCTTACTCATATCTCTCCCCCTTTGTCATCAATGGCAAAGGGTCACCTTTGGGGCTCGGGACTAAGAATGATCCTCTTAGCTTAGTCCCTCCACCACCTCCTGATGAGGTGATTAATTCTGGGGTGGGAGTAAAACTCCCATTAGGCACTGATCATCATCAACGTCTATAACTTCCTTGCCGAGCCTTCTCTTGAACTATTTGTCCATATTCCTATTCTTGTCACTGTTCTTGTTCTTGTTCTCATCCCTGTTCTTGTCCATGCCTTGATCCTTGGACCTGATCATGCCACTTGTTCCTGTTCCTATATTCTGGAATTTCAGCTCTACACTGTCTGATTATGTGACCTTCATTGTTGCACTTGAAACACTTGACGAAGTTGTTTCTCTGAGGTAAACCTGATATTTGAATCCACCAGTTCTAACCAAACCTATTCTGACCAAACCTGTTCTGGCCAAACTTGTTCTGACCAAACCTGTTTTGACCAAACCTGTTCTGACCAAACCTATTCCTGTTATTTGCCTTGCAATAAACTTCCTTGTGCCCAAACTATTGACAAGAGTAGCAATACCCTTGAAAGTAACTAGCACTTTTGAAACTATCATTTACCTCCTTCACTTGAGCCATGCAATGTGAAGCCATGTGACAAAACCTGTGACAAGCAAAACATTTGCCTTGAAACTTTCCTTTAATTGACCTCTTAGGTTTTGAAAACTTCTTCTTCTCATTATGAATTCTATTTTCTATTTCTGTGCATCTATCATTCAAGGACTCCTTTTCCGAAATACTTTCCTCATCAGAACTCTCTTCCTTTTGGAGTCTCTTACTAGACTCTCCAACTTGTTCCTTGTGTGGCTTAACAAAACCAAGGCCTGTTTTATCTGTTGTCTTTCTTTGACCTTTGATGAGTGACTTAACCTTTTTGGAGCTATCTTGAAACCTGTAAATCTTATCCTTGTACTCTTTAGTTTCCTCTTTCAAAGAATCCATTTTTTGTTTTAACTCACTATACTCAAGAACCTTAGACTCTAACTCATCCTTGAGTTCTTGTGTCTTAGCCATAGAGAAGTCAAGACTTTCTATAAGATCATCTCTCTCCATACAACATTCATCTAGCTTATCCTTGAGTATAGCATTCTTATTTCTTTCCTTTTTCAAAGCACTAAGAGCACTAATAAGTTCACCTTCAAGATTTACTTCACCTTCCTCTATATCTTCCTCTATTTTTTTGCTTTTTGAATCATCAAAGCCTTTTCCAGATTTCTTATCACTAGAGGTGCTACCCTTTTCAAAAACCATACATGCATCTTCCTTATAGTTTTCTGAAGAATCCTCATACATACTAGAAACCAAATCATTATTTGTGCAATCATCCTCAAGGTGACCAAAATTTCCACATCTAAGACATTTCATGATAATGAATCTATGTTTTGGTTCTTCCTCTTTTTATGATATGAACAACATGTCATTTTCATTATCACTTGAAGAACTTTCACTATCACTACTACAACACTTACTTGCTTTGTCTAGGTAGAAAATCTTCTTGTGCTTGTGAGAATACCTCTTTCCTTGATTGTTGTGTTCATCTTTGTTTTTCTGTGATGCTTGTGCTTTTTAGAATCCTTGCTCTTAGAATCCTGTTTATCTTCATCACTTTCATTCTTTGGAACAGTACAATCAGTAGCATAATGACCAAAATTTCCACAATTGAAACATCTTATATTTTTCATACTTTTGTGCTTTCTAGAGAACTTGCCTTTCTTGCTATAATATGCCTCTTCATCACTAGAAGACTCATCACTATCTTGAAGTTGTTTACCCTTGGGTTTCTTAGTAGCCTTGAAAGCTGCCTCTTTCTTGACATCAACCTTCACTTGAGTTCTCAACTAAAATGTTGCAAGTATACTATGGAGCTCATCCTTTTTCAACTTATCCAACTCTTTAGCTTCCTCAATAGCAAAAATATTTTCACTAAATCTATTAGGAAGAGATCTTAAAATCTTTATCACAAACATCATTTTCAGCAAGCTCAAGACATAAGTCTTTCATGGAGTTACAACCTCATCCATACGAAACATGTAGTCACTAATACTTTCATCATAATTCATCTTTAGTTGTTCAAACATACCTTTGAAGTGTCTCAACTTGGCCTTTCTGACATTTGAATCACTTGTATGAACCACCTTCAACTGTTTCCACATTTCACTAGTTGTCTTGCAGTGAATCACTTTGGTGAGATCTGCTTTTCGTAAGCCTTTTAGGATTGCATTCATTGCTTTTGAATTGCTATGATGTAGGAGCCTTTCTTCTTTAGTATTAGGACCATGTACAGGAATAGTGTACTCATCTTCAATCACTTCCCATGCCTCATTACCAAGTGCCATTAGATGAACCTTCATCCTTGCACTCCAAAGACCAAAATCTGACCCATCAATAATAGGTGCTACATTTCCACTTGAATAATCCATTGTGTTCTTTACTAGATTTTTCTTCAAGCTGTTAAACTTTTCGAAGGCACCCGATCTGATACCAATTGAAGAACACAAGCTTATATTGAGAGGGGGGTGAACAGTATAAGACCTCTTTTTACTTTTTCCTTTATACTTCAAAACAGTAAAGCAATATACCCAAAGCAATATCAAAGCAATGCACAATATCATCCACAAAGTGACACCAATTTTAACGTGGTTCACCCAGAAAGGCTGGGCTACGTCCACAAAACATTTCTCTAAAAGTTGTCTCAAAGTTCTTTTGGAATCCTTCCCAATTACAATGTTTATGAGCCTCGGCCCAAAGGAGATACCTTCCCCCAATCAAAATTTATGAGCCTCTACTCAAAGGAGATACCTTCCCCTCTACTCTAGAAATGATCGCTCAGAAGATCAACTGCCTCTACCTCTTGCCAGAACGTGGAACTACTTTCCATAGAAGACCTCCTATCCTCAATGCTTAGCCTAAGAGACCTTTGTCTTCTATGATCACGTCCACAACAGCTCAGCAACCTGTACCAAACACAGTCAATCGATCTAGTACAATTCTTCCTCTATCTATCAGATCTATCCAACTCTTGAACAAATCAATCCTCTACATACAAGCCTTCTCAAAGACTTGCCAACTGTCCTTAGGTTCTTCTCATAGAACCAATGCACCTCTATCCTCAAGTTCTCTGATAGAACTATCAAACTCAGCTCACAAGTCCTCTTCTAGGACCTGTCCAAATCTTCTCACAAGTCCCCACCGAAACCTATCCAAAACTGCTCACAAGTCCCCACCGGAACCTGTCCAAAAACTGCTCACAAGTCCCCACCGGAACTTGTCCAAAAATTGCTCACAAGTCCCCACTGGAACTTGTCCAAAACTCAGCAAGCTCACCAAGAAAAACTTTCTTAGTAGGAAATCACAAAGTGAATTTTTAGAGACCCAATGTGATTTGTCAAACTCATAGAAGCATAAAGAGAATTGTTAGAGACTCAATATGTTCTATACTCAACTCCTAATCTCAAAACTCAACTCAAATCAACTCAGCTTAATCTCAATCTCAAATCTGAAAACTCAACTCAATATCTGAAATGGATAGGATAGAATGTTTTCTTTCAAGAACATGAAACCCCAACAATTGCCAACTATGCAAAGAATCACATAACAATGATACTCATGTTATTTTCACCATCAATTAGGGTTTCAACAACAATGCTCATCAAACAAGATTTAGTCAACCAACACCATTCAACTCAACATCTACCTTGAAGCATTCAACCAATCATCACAAGAAAAGGAAACAAGTAGAAATCCTTTTCCCTCCAAAGATATTTGAACAAAACAACCACCAACACAATATCACCAAATGCAAAGAATAACTTGCTCAAATCAATTCAATGGAGTAAGCCCAATATCATGAATCAAGTAAAGCAATAACTTGATCAAAAAACCTCTATGGAAGCAACTCAACCATCAAACTCAAAACAGCCAACCAAGGGTTCCACCAACTCAATGCAAGTAGCTAGACTCAAAAATATAAACCCTAGTGCACAAAGCTTCCACTATCTCAAACCAGAAATTATGCATTCACCAAAAAATCTCCTTAAGGATAACAATGCAAAAGTAGTCTTCAACAAACCAAAAAATAGGATTTACACCTAGCCAAAGGATACCTAGTAGAATACCTTTTCACTCCAACCTTATTTTAGAAAACATACACCAATCATACTCATAAGAAGAATGTGCCCTTACCTTATTGGAGTAGAAGATAATTGAACCTTCAAGTTGTCACCACACACAACTCTCAAACATCCAACCAACTTAGGGTTAGAATAAAAATAAATGAGCAATAATATAAACTTCCTTTATTACACCTTTTAGCTCCACTTCTTTAAACACAACCACCATAACATGCCAATAAATCAACAATGACAGACTCACACCTTATACCTCCATTTTTAATTTTAGCATAGCAAGGAATAATCTTAAAAATACATCCAAAGAAATATGTCCTTATTTCTCCTAAGCTTTTATTCAATGCTAATCACAAAAGCCAAAACTCATAAAATTTAATCACACCTTATAAATCGCTGTCCAAGAAACTCCGAATTTCGCGGCATAAAGACGTTTTAATAAAAACGTGTGTTACTCTAGCAAAGCACCTCCGTGAGAATCGAAACGGTGACCTCCGCAAATGCAGCGCCCAACAGCAGCCTTCGCTGCCACTAGCCCACGTGGGCTACAAAGTTCACAAGTGAACTTCCCTCCACTTCACCCTTGAAAAAACTCCCGAAGACTTTTCAACCGCACGTGCTTCTAAGTCTTCCTTCGATCATAGCGAATACAGAGCACAAACACCGCAAATTGCATTCGAGGAATTTTCGAATTCATTAGCCTTCCAACCTTAGGAGTTGGAGAATAAATAGTCTCTTCGAAGACACCTTGATGTCGTTGGAAATAAAGACCATTTCGAAATTAATCAAAAGTCTTTTCAAAAAGGGTTTAAAAACCCTTAAATAATTTTAATAAATTAAAAATAAAAAAAGGTTTAAAAACCTTTAAGTATTTTTAATAAATTAAAAATAATTTCTCCCTTAATTAATTAAATAATTAATTAATTAAAACCATGAAGGGTTTTAAATAATAATTAAATAAATAATAAAGAGAACCTCCATTGGTTTTAATAAAAACCATTGCCAATGGAATCTCTCCGGATTCTCTTAAAAATATTCTCTTGGAATATTCCACCTTTGAAGCCAACACATCCTCTTAACATTAATGCCATTTCCTTTTGACATCAATGACAACTCATAGACAAGAAGCTAGGATCTCAAACCCAAAATTGCCAACATTCCTTTACTAATGTTGATTGTGAAATGCTTCAAGGTTGTGTTTTGAGCTGAATGGTGTTGATTGAACCTTGTTTGTTGAGCATTTTTGTTAAAGCCCTAATTGATGGTGAAAATAACATGAGTATCATTGTTATGTGATTCTTTGCATATTTGGAAATTGTTGGAGTTTCATGTTCTTGAAAGAAAGCATTCTATCCTATCCATTTCAGATATTGAGTTGAGTTTTCAGATTTGAGATTGAGTTTGAGTTGAGTTTTTCAGATTTGAGATTGAGTTTGAGTTGAGTTTTTAGATTTGAGATTGAGTTTGAGTTGAGTTGATTTGAGTTGAGTTTTGAGATTGGGAGTTGAGTATAGAACATATTGAGTCTCTAACAATTCTCTTTATGCTTCTATGAGTTTGACAAATCACATTGGGTCTCTAACAATTCACCTTGTGATTTCCTACTAAGAAATTTTTTCTTGGTGAGCTTGCTGAGGTTTTGGACAGGTTCTAGTGGGGACTTGTGAGCAGGTTTTGGATAGGTTCCGGTGGGGACTTGTGAGCAGGTTTTGGATAGGTTCCAGTGGGGACTTGTGAGCAAGTTTTGGACAGGTTCTAGTGGGGACTTGTGAGCAGGTTTTGGACAGGTTCCGGTGGGGACTTGTGAGCAGGTTTTGGACAGGTTCTGGTGGGGACTTGTGAGCAGGTTTTTGATAGGTTTCGATGGGGACTTGTGAGCAGTTTTGGACAGGTTCTGATGGGGACTTGTGAGTAGTTTTGGATAGGTTTCGATGGGGACTTGTGAGCAGATTTGGACAGGTCCTAGCATAGGACTTGTGAGCTGAGTTTTGATAGTTCTATCAGAGAACTTGAGGACAGAGGAGCACTGGTTCTTTGAGAACCTGAGGACAGATTTTGCAAGTCTTTGAGAAGGCTTGTGTGCAGAGGATTGATTTGTTCAAGTGTTGGATAGATCTTAAATACATAGGAAGACTTGTACTAGATCGATTGACTATGTTTGGTACAGGTTGTTGAGCTGCTGTGGATGTGATCATAGAAGGTAGAGGTCTCTTAGGCTAAGCATTGAGGATAGGAGGTCTTCGGTGGAAAGGAGTTCCACATGCTGGAAAGAGGTAGAGGCAGTTGATCTTCTGAGGGATCATTTCCAAAGCAGAGGGGAAGGTATCTCCTTTGAGCAGAGGCTCATAAATTCAGATTGAGGGGAAGGTATCTCCTTTGAGCAGAGGCTCATAAATTTAGAGCAGAGGGGAAGGTATCTCCTTTGAGCAGAGGCTCATAAATTTAGATAGAGGGGAAGGTATCTCCTTTGAGTAGATGCTCATACATTTTTATTGGGGGAAGGTATCTCCTTTGGGCCGAGGTTCATAAACATTGTAATTGAGAAGGATTCCCAAAGAAATTTGAGATAACTTTTAGAGAAAAGTTTTGTGGACGTAGCCCAGCCATTCTGGGTGAACCACGTTAAATTGGTGTCACTTTGTGGATGATATTATGCATTGCTTTGTTATTGCTTTGGGTATATTGCTTTACTATTTTGAAGTATAAATGAAAAAGTAAAAAGAGGTCTTATACTGTTCACCCCCCCCTTCTCAGTATAAGCTTGTGTTTTTCAATATACCATAAGTGTAGCCACCACCACCCAACATGGGTTGGTGGGGACCACCACCTTGGATGAATGTACCTTCAAGGACTGTATTCCCCTACCAAAAATCATGTATGACATATCAGTAACTCGAGCAGCAGTGGAGGAGCCACATTCCATGGAACTTTTATCCATAAAACATGGCATAGGTTCCACCCCAACAAGGCTTACTAGCCCTACCTATGGAAATACCTACGTAGTTACCAACACAGATGATGGTAAACCTAAATAATAAGGTAAATCAGCCAGCATACCAAGTAGAGTGAGAGATGTATTAATATTAGTTGTAATTCTATTCAACTTAGATCAAGCAAGTAGTTAGGAGTAGATGCACATACCTTGGTAGAATATGAGGAAGAGGTAGGATATTCCCCTCTAATAGAATAGGTGGAGGTAGAGAAAGTTGTTGAGAAAATAGAGGCTTCATTCCCCAAATGGTTACAGGATCAGAGAAAGCTGACAGCCAAAATTTGATATCCTCTCAAGCTTGAGGAATCTCATGGTCACCATCCCCATTTTTCAAGATATATGAGATGTGCCCATATACACCAAGGTGATAAAATAATTATGTCTAAGAAAACCAGGACGTAAGACAACACAAACTATCAATTTCATAGGTAAATTGGCTGATTTGATGATGGGGAATGCATATCATTCCAAATATGCAAATATAGGTAGCCCGGTACTGATGGTGAAAATAGGAGGGCATTCATTGGCAAACACCTTGGTTGACCTGGGTGCAGCCATCAACATGATGCCTCAGGAGACCATGTAGAAGTTGAAGCTTACAAATTTGAAACCCACCAAGATAGTGTTACAATTGGTCAATAAGTCAATTATAGCACCAGAAGGGATGCTCGAAGATGTCATCATAATGGTCAATGCATGGGAATACTCAGTGAACTTTCATGTACTACAATAAACAATAATAATGGGTGGTTACCCACTCATCTTGGGGAGGCCATGGTTGGCCGTGACGGATCCCTACATTAGTTGTCACGATGGACTCATGACTATTTTGAATGGACAGAACATAAAGAGATTGACAATATCTCCTCCCACTCAATTCATGGACACGTTGTATGAACCCATGTTGACCGAGCAGGATGATACTTTATTATCCATGCTTCAATTAGGGATGGCATTGATAGAGTTTTAGGAGGATGCCAATGATTATGGCATTATAATAGGATTATTTCAAGGAGAATCCTCCCTCACGATTCTCGAGTCACCATTGGTTAGTTCTCAGGACCACCATACCTAGAAAATAAATATTGGACTTGGCAGAATGCTTAATATTAGTAGTGAGTTTACCACCACACAATTGGTGGAATTAAATGAGCTCCTAACCAAGCACCAACAATTTTTTGCATGGATTACTCAGATATGAAGCGAATCAGCCATAAAATTTGCACATATCATATATACCTCAAGGAACATGTGACCCCATTCAAGTAGCCGTAGAGAAGAATGAACCCAACAATGAAGGACATTATCAAGGTCAAGCTATAGAAGCTCTTGTCTATAGGGTTCATCTACCTGATCTCTGACAGTGAGTGTGTGTCACCACTTGTGGTGGTCCCCAAGAAGAATGGGAAATGGCAAATCTATGTTGATTACAAATCGCTAAACAAAGTGACGAATAAATATCACTTACAACTCCCCTTCATTGATCAAGTGTTAGACACACTTTCTGGAAGAAATTATCTCCTTTTTGGATGGATTTAGTGGGTACAACCAAATTCATATCGGGGAGGAAGACCAGGATAAAACAATGTTCACCTACCCATGGGGAACGTTTGCCTATAGAGTGCTACCCTTCGGGTTGTGCAATGCACAACCACCTTCCAAAGGGTGATGCTAAGCATATTTTTTGATATGATGGGGGAGGAAGTAGAGGTATATATGGATGACTTCACCATTTACGAAGAGACATTTGAAGATGCGACTGCAAACCTAGAACGTGTGCTCTAGAGATGCGAGGAGAAAAAATTATCCCTTAGAAATGTAAAGTATTTTATGATGATGCATGAGGGCATAGTACTGGGACATCATCTCTCAGGAGAAGGAATTAAGGTAGACCAGAATAAGATAGAAGTAATCAAAAATCTGCCCAACCCAAAAACATAGAGGGAAGTGAGGAGTTTTCTTGGCTTTGTCGAGTACTATAGGTGATTCATCGTCGATTTTAGCATGATCACTAAACCACTACACAACCTATTTGCAAAGGACGTAGAATTTATATAGATGGGGGATTGCAAGTAGGTATTTCAGACACTAAGGGAGAAGTTAATTTTTACCCTAGTGTTATGAGGCCCAAATTGGGCTATCCTATTTCACATATATTGTGATGCCTCCAATAATAAAATTGGAGCGGTCCTCGAGCCAAAGGATGGCAAGGAGTTCTACATCATTTATTACATCAATAAGAATTTGTAAGGGGCTGAGTTCAATTACACGGTAACAGAGAAATAATTTCTCATAGTGGTACATGCCATTAAAAAATTCCACCACTACATCACTGGGTACAAGGTGTTCATTTAAATTACTCATTAGATACCTAATGAGTAAATCAAAAATCAATGGTAGGATAATCAGGTGGATTTTGCTATTGTAGGAATTTGACATCACCATAGTTGAAAAACTCGAGAAATATAACATGATAATGAACTTCCTGTCCAGATTAATCCTAGTAGATCATGTAGTGGTAGAAGACCAGTTCCTTGATGGACATTTGTTTGTCGTCAGTGAATAGACACCATGATATGTGGACATTACCAATTATCTGGCCATCGATAGAACATCCCCTGCTCTTTTTTATAGAGAGAAGCAAGGGGTGATTGAAAATAACACTTCCTATCAATGGATTGATGGCCTCCTATTCAAAATAGAGCCTGGCCAGATCGTAAGGAGGTGCATAGCAGAGCATGAGTTTCTGAAGATACTCAAATCCTGTTACAACGAGCCATGTGGAGTATATTTATTCGGAAGGAGAACTATGTATAAGGTATTACAAATACGGTATTTTTGGCCTACTCTATTTAAAGACATAGCTGCATATGCCAAAAAGTGTTATGAATGCTAGAGAATGGGCAGACCAACCCATAGGGATGGCATACCCCTTCAGCCTCATGTACACATTGAGCCCTTGATAAATGGAGCATGGATTTCATGGGACCCATCAACCCACCTTCTATAGGAAGGAGGTATATTATAGTCTACATGGACTACATCACCAAATGGGTCGAAGTCCAGGTGTTAAGAGAATCCAAGGAGGGGATGGTATCCAAATTCCTGTTTGCCCATATTTTCATGAGGTTTGGAGTTCCCAAGGAAATTATAACAGACCAAGGACCCCAATTCACCTCTAGTTTGATTGAGGAATTGATGGAACAATACAGGGTATGATACAACAGAACTACCCCCTACCATCCACAGGTGAACAGGTAGGTGGAGGTAACCAACAGGGAGATAGAATACAACCTGATGAAAATCATGCAGTAAGAAGGATTGGGCTTCCAGATTACTAGAGGCATTATGGGCATATAATACAATATGGAAATCAACCATCTTAACACCCTTCCATCTGGTATATGGGAAGGATGCAATGATGCCCATCAAATTCGAGGTGAAGACACTCAAAATTATGGTAGAACTGGACCTGAGCCTGGATGAAGCATAGAAGGAAAAAATTTGGTAGCTGAACTAGCTAGATGAATTTTGAATGGACACCCTATAGATATCTGAAATCATGTAGAAGCAAAGGAAGCAGTGGCATGACCGCCACATTAAAATGAAGCAGTTCAAAGAGGGAGATTGGTTACTGTTGTATGATTCTAGATTCCAAGAATGTAAGGGGAAACTGATGCAAATATGGATGGGATCGTATGAGGTGGTGGAGATAATTAGAAATGGTGTTATGTGGGTCAAGAAAATTGATGGCAACACCACAATTTTGACAGTAAATGGCCACCAATTGCACCCATATTACAGATCTAAAAGCTTGCTGGTGGAGTCCATAATAGGCATGGAGGAGACCCCATGCAAGTAAATTTCACTAGAATTCTAAATAACATGGTGGATGTAGAAGTGTCCACCAAGAAAAATTAGTATAGTTTTCTATTATTTAGCTTACAGTGTGTTTTGCAGGAACAACGCCCACATGCAAGCTCTAGGTATCCTAATATACAAGGCCTAACATGCATGAATTACGTTTAGCTATAATTTTCTTTGTATTTTTTCATTTTATTTTTATATGGGAATGGCCCAATTGCTCTAACAATAGGTATCTCTGGGAACAGGGCCTAGACCAGCTCAACATCCATAAACCTACGCAATAGGATGATAGTGCAGATCTAGGCATAAGGTGGGTGCCAATTACCTTCTAAGAAAATATTATGTACCCCCATGCCTAGACTAAGAAGATGCTGACATGTACAAGGAGAATTTTAAGAGGCTTGATCAACCTCACATCAGCAGACACATCAGCCACGACTTTTCAATGATGGAGGAACAAACGACTTCGAAAGGGAGGTGCCTTACTTTGGAACCTTACCCCTAAGGTGTGGCACCTTACTACGCCAAGGAGACACCACCCTTGAGTATTCTTTCATTTTGTAGTGTTGAGGGAGGTGCCTTACTCTGGTGCCTTACTCCAGAGGAGAAGCGCCTTACTCCACCAAGAAGGCACCACCCGGAGCATTCTTTATTGTTGAGTTGTGCCTTACTGAGGTGGGTACCTTACTAAAGTAGGTGCCTTATGAAATTATGCACCTTATGAAAGTAGGCACCTTACCCAAGTAGGTGCCTTAATCTGGCACCTTACTCTAGAGGAGCGGTGCCTTGCCTCACCAAGGAGGCACCATCACTAGAGAGTTCTCTCAAAAAAAAAATTCCAAGGAGGCACTTTACTCCGGAGGAGTGGCACCTTACTCTGCCAAGGAGGCACTACCCTGGAGCATTCTTTGTAGTCAAGTGGCACTATCCTATACAAAATGATGTAACTTCTATGAAAATGATGTAAATTGTTACTTGTATAAAAGGTTATAATACTAGTTATGGGATTGATTCCTTGGATAATGGAGATATTGTTTGTATGGAATACTTTATTATTAAAATCTCTTTATATTGTAAGAATTGGATTATTTAGTATTTGAAGTAGTTATATTATTGTTTCAAGTATATGTGGAATGAAATAATTAAGGTTATTCTTATTAAGTAACCAAAAATAAAATGGTTACCAATGTTTTAATTACATGAATGGATAATATACATGAATTTTTTTATGAGCATGATTTACTTTAAAGTAAGTGAGAGAGAGTTAGTTGAGGTGTTGATGTTGTTTCTTTAGGTTTGGGGGTTTTTTATAAGGGCATACTTCAAGTAACCTTGTATAGAATTCCTATAAGATAAATCCAAACCTAAGGGAATTGTGGGGAGGCAACACCCAATACTTTTGAAGAGGGCACATTTTGAGAGGGGAACTTAAATGTTGTTGAGCAAGGTGCAACAACAATATTGTCATTGTTGTCAACACAATCAGATAGATATGTTGATGCAGTGGACAGGAAGTTCAAAAGCTATTTAGATGCAGAAGATAGGATTTCAAAGGTTACTCAGAGTATGTACAGTGATTTTCCAAGAAGATCGAAGTGTCCCATATGCAAAAGATCAAAGAAAAAGAAAAGTAAGAAAAATGTCACGATATCGCAACATATACAGCAGGCAAGAAAAATTGTCATGATTTCATGACATGTTGGAAGAGATAGAAAAAGCAAGAAAAACAGTAGTGATTTTGTGATATGTTGGAAGAGAGAGAAAAAGCAAGAAAAACTGTCGCAATTTTGTGACATGTTGGAAGAGAAAAATGCAAGTGGAAAAACTGTCACGATTTCGTGACATGTTGGAAGAGAAAGAGAAAGTAGGAAAAACTGTCACGATTTCACGACATGTTGGAAGAGAAAAAGGCAAGTGGAAAAATTGTCACGATTTCATGACATGTTGGAAGACAGAGAAAGCAGGAAAAACTGTCGTGATTTCATGACATGTTGGAAGAGAAAAAGACAAGTGGAAAAACTGTCGCGATTTCACGACATGTTGGAAGAGAAAGAGAAAGCAGGAAAAACTGTCGTGATTTCGTGACATGTTGGAAGAGAAAAAGGTAAGTGGAAAAACTTTCATGATTTCATGACATATTGGAAGAAAAAGAGAAAGCAGGAAGAAGTGTCACGATTTCGCGACAAGTTCGAAGAAAGAGAACAAGTAAGAAAAGTGTCACGATTTCGTGACATGTCGCATTTTCGCGACTAAAACAGGAGAGATAAAGTAAGTTGGAAAAGTGTCATGATTTCATGACATGTCACATTTTCGTGACTAAAATAGGAGAGAGAAAGCAAGTTTGAAAAGTGTCTCGATTTCGTGACATGTCGCATTTTCATGACAAAAGAAAGAGAGGAAGCGTACGAAGCAGAAGTGTCACGATTTCATGACAAAAGTAGAGAAGAATACTTCGAAGGCAGAAGTGTCACGATTTTGTGACAAAAGCAAAAAAGTGAAGTACAAAAGTAGAAGTTTCATGATTTCATGACAAAAGCATAGAAGAAGACTTCGAAGGCAGAAGTGTCATAATTTCACGACAAAAGTAGAAAGCAAGACTTCAAAGCGAAGTGTCACGATTTCGTGACATGTCGCATTTTTGTGACTCGAAAAGGACAGGAAGGCAGAGAAGCAAAAGTGTCACGATATCGCGACATGTCGCATTTTCACAACTCAAGAAGGGCAGGCAGGCAGAATAACAAAAGTGTCACGATATCGTGCAATGTCGCATTTTCGTGACAAAGGAATAGAGAAAGCATATGGAGGCGAAAGTGTCATGATATCGTGACATGTTGCATTTTTGCGATCCAAAGCAAGGAGAAAGAGAGAGAAAGAAAAAGTGTCACGATATCACGACATGTTGTATTTTTGCGGTTGAGTTGAAGTCGACGAAGACCGATGACAATCGACTAAAATTAGGGTTTACAGTTGTTGTGAAAGCCGACTAAGATTAGGGTTTATAGCCGACTAAGATTAGGGTTTTCATCACAATTTTTTTTTTATAAAAGGAGGGTTGTTTGGAGATTTGAAGGCATGCTGAAAGTGTGTGAAATACGATCACTGTGCCTTGAGAGAAAGTCATTTCGAATCATGTTAAGTGTGAAATTCGCTAAGAAAGCAGAGTGCGCAAAAGGGAGAAGATGATCGTGAAGTTCGACTGTAGCAAAGCAGAGTGTGCAAAGTGATTGCACAGAGAAAGCAGAGTGTGCAAAGAAAGCAAAGGTGAAGAAGACCAGTCAAGGTCTAGCAAAAGCAAAGGTATCTTACTATCAATATTCTAGTTTCAGAATTGAAGTCCAAGTTGGTGCTTGGCATCAGGGGTTGGTGCTCCTTCCAGTTGGTGCTGGTAAATCAGGGTTTGGTGCTTCTTTTTGTTGGTGTAGATAAATCAGGGGTTGGTGCTCCTTCTAATGAGTGCTGGTAAATTGTTTGTAAAGTTTTTGCTTTGCAAAGGCTGGATTTGGATGGTAGTCCAAGCAATCATTTTTGAGGAGTAGCTACATTGGTGAACCTCGTTAAATCTTGTGTTGTGTGATGTTCTCTTGTGTTACTTGCTTTATCTGGTTTTAAGGTTTTATTATTTCAGTTTTAAGAGCTATGAATTTAAGTTTAAAGAGATACACTGATTCACCCCCCCCTCTCAGTGTCATTGTAAGACTAACAATTGGTATCAGAGGTAAGTTCCTGTACAATCTTAACCGGCTAGGGTGATCTTGGAAGTAACACAATGGCAGGTGGTGAAGGCTTCTCATCAAATAAAGCACCATTGTTTGATGGATCTAATTACGCATTCTAGATAATCAGGATGCAGACATATCTCTTTGCTTTGGGATACGACATCTGGGATTCAATAGTTAGTGGATACACAATACCCATCACTCCTCCAAAAGAGGCTGACGAAAAGAAACTATTTGAAAATAACTCAAAAGCAAAAAATGCTCTCATGTGTGGATTAGCAAAAATTGAACTAGTAAATATCATGAGCTATAATACGACAAAAGATATATGGGACAAACTGAGGAGTATTCATGAAGGAGACGATAATATCAAGGAGGCCAAGTTACAAACACATCGAGCTCAATTCGAAGCATTAAAAATGAATGATGATGAAAACATTGAGGCATATATGCTGAGAGTTAATGGAATCATTAATGCGATCAGAGGACTCAGCAAGGATATTGAAGACTCTGCCATCATGAAAAAGGTATTAAGATCTCTTCCTCAAAGGTTTGATTCTAAAGTCTCAACGATAGAAGAATCTAAAAATCTAAATTATTTTAGTATAGATGATATGTATGGTTCTTTGACTGCATATGAGATGAGGATACGAAGATCTAAACCCACAGTCAGAGAAGCGTATTTTAAAGGCCTTAAAAATAAAAATGCAAAACAAGAGTCCGAGGAAGAAGAGACATCAGATGAAATGGAAGCAAAATTTGTTAGAAAACTAAAAAAGGGAAAAGGAAAATATAGAGGGAATCTACCATTTAAATGTTTCAACTGTGGAGGCATTGGGCATTTTGCGACTAAATGTCCACTTAAAGAGAAGAACAAAAATGATGAAGGATCGCACCAAGAAAGAAGTGACTGGAAGAAGAAAATGAATTTCAGAAAAGGCAACTTCAAGAAGAAAAGTTTCATCTCCAGGAATGCTAGTTCAACAGAAGATAGCTCCGGTGAGGATTCGAAGAGGAAATAGGTGAAGCTCTTTTCATGGCATTTGAAGAAGTAAAATCAGAAAAAGAAGGAGTGAACTCGAAGTATGTGGTGAAAACCCTGAGGCTGAAGTAGATCTAGAAAGTGAGTTGATCTCTGCACTTAAAGAGTGGAAGATAGAAAGGAAAAAAAATAAGAAACTTTCAATAAAGCTTGAGGATGCAAATGAAATCATAACCAGTTTGAAAGTACAAATAAAAGAATCCAAGAAAATCTCCGAAGATCTCAAAGTGCAAATAACCATGAAAATAAATTATTGCAGCAAGCTAGAAGAAGAGATTGTTGGTTTAAGAATGCAACTATAAGAGATGAATAAGAAAATTAGTTGTTATCACAAACATGAAGAAAGTTCTATGAAGTTGGATAAGATCATAAATGACCAAAGGCCTACAGGCATCAAATTTGGTCTGGGTTTCATCGAAGGAGAATCATCAAATGGATCAAAGGCTAGAAATATAGAATCCATAAAGAATGAATATAAGAAACAGGTTGATCAAGGAAAAATGTCTCATGCAAAAGAAAGCAATAATGCCAGGCACGAAAGGAGAATTGACAATGATGGATTCACCAATGTCACACATCAAAGAAGAAGAAGACCTATGGCTCCTATGAAAACATGGCAAAGACCATCACCCAGGTTCAATTATCCATTTTATGGTTTCTATTTTAAATGCAATGGCTATGGACATAAAATCTCAGACTGCAAATATAATGTAAGACCAAGGAATTTCACCAGTAGAAATGCTTTTTCTCCTCTGATGAATTATACGGTAGAATTTTATAACTATCATAATTTTGGGCACATTGCAAGAAACTATAGAAGTACATTTGCATCAAATCAATTTCAGGGAAGAAAATTTCAACCAAATAGGATGAGACAAAATAGAAAACTTCCCAAAAAACATGCACAAGCTACTAATAATGGAAAAGCAAAACAAGAGCCCAAAACTACTATCAAAATGGAGTGGAAAGGAAAAGAGTGACTTAAGGAAGAAAAGGAATCCTTAATCGTACAAACAACATTTAAAGCATAGAATAAATATGTACCATGGATACTTGATAGTGGATGCTCTAGTCATATGATAGGTGACAAACAAAAATTTGAGAAGTTACAGAAATATGAAGGTGGTTCAGTAAAGTTTGGAAATAATTATGGAGCTAATATAGTTGGCAAAGGTTCAGTTAAAATTAGTGACGAAAAAATTAAGTCAGAAGAAGTCTTGTTTGTGGATGTTTTGAAACATAACTTGTTGAGCGTAAGTCATATTTGTGATAAAGGTCATGAAGTAGTTTTTATGAAGCAAGGTTGTGGAGTCAAAAAATCAAACAGTGGAAAATTGATAGCAACTAGATCAAGGACATCTGGCAACCTGTACATGCTCTCAGAGACTTCAAAAGGAGTTTTTTTTATTGGACATGAAGAAGAAAATTGGTTGTGGCACAAGAGACTCGATCATATCAATTTTGATAATCTAGTAAAAATCACCTCAAAAAGGGCAGTGAGAGATATTCCCACCATCAACAAACCTGCAAACAACATTTGTGCTTCATGCCAAAATGGGAAGCAAACTAGAGTCACATTCAAAACAAAAGAGTACTACACAAGCAAACCTTTGGAACTAATACACACTGATTTATGTGGACCCATGAGAACACAAAGCATAAATGGTGAAAAATATTTTATGTTGTGCATTGATGACTATTCCAAAATGACATGGATATTTTTCTTGAAGCATAAATTAGAAGCTCTTGATATGTTCAAGATTTTCAAAAACCATGTTGAGAATGAAATAGGAAAGAGGATCAAATGTTTAAGATCATATAGAGGAGGAGAATTCATTTTAGAGGAGTTTACAGAGTACTATGAAAAATACGGTATTAGGAGAAAGTTTTCAGCAGCCAGGACACCTCAGCAAAATGGAGTGGTAGAAATAAAGAACAGGACAGTGCAGGAAATGGCACGGACTATGTTGGCTAAAAGCAGAGTAGCAGACAAATTTTGAAAAGAAGCAGTCCACACTGCAGTGTATATCCAAAATAGGTACATGCTGAGAACACATGAAAGCAAAACTCCTTATGAGTTTTGGTTCGGTAAAAGGGCAACAACAAAATACCTCAAAGTTTTTGGCAGCAAGTGCTACATCAAAAGAACTGAAGATAATCTTGGTAAGTTTGAAGATAGAGCGGATGAAGGTATTTTTGTTGGTTATTCATCAAAAAGCAAAGCTTACAAATGCTACAACAAGAGGCTAAAGATAATTGTGGATAGTGCCGATGTTAAATTTTATGAAGGTAGAGAACGAGTAATTATCTATGAAACGAACTACCCTATTTATGAAGAGGTTATTGAATGAGATGAGGAAAATGAAACGAAAAAGATACAGAAAATTGACTCAGATGATTTAAGTTGTGATTCAGAAGTGGAAGAAAGTAAGAAATTCAAAACAGACAGCTAGCAGAAAAATCATCCTAGAGAGCAAATAATTAGAGACCCCAAAGTTGGTGTTCAGACAAGAAGAAGAGTAGTAACTACTCTCTATTATCCAGCATTGAGCCCAAAAATGTTGCTGACACAAGCAAAGATGAAATTTGGATGAAGGCAATAAATGAAGAATTAGATCAGATTGAGAAAAATGAAACTTGGGAGTTAGTACCTAGACCTGCAAATAAAAATATAATCGGGACTAAATGGATTTTTCAAAACAAATTGAATGAAGACGGACAAGTAATCATAAATAAAGCAATATTGTTATGTAAGTGTTATGCACAAGTTGAAGGCATTGACTTTGAGGAAACTTTTGTACTAGTAGCTAGACGAGAGGCAATTAGAATGTTTCTGGCTTTAGCATTCTACAAGAATTTCAAAGTTTATCAAATGGATGTGAAATCAGTGTTTTTGAATGGGAAACTTGAAGAAGAGGTTTATATTGAGCAACCAGATGGTTTCCAACTTGGTGATGATCCCAACTTTGTTTGCAAGTTGAAGAAAGCATTATATGGTTTAAAACAAGCACCCCGAGCATGGTATGCAAGGCTAGACAACTATCTCACCCAATAAAGGTTTAAGAAAGGTATGGTGGATAGTAATTTGTATGTCAAAATAGAAAATGGGCATCTTATTGTTCTTGTTGTATACGTAGATGATATCATATTTGGCAAAAACAAAGATGAGTCATGTAAATATTTAACAAATAAGATGCAGAAAGAATTTGAAATGTCAATGATTGGTGAACTTTCGTATTTCCTCGGGTTGCAAGTTAATCAAAATAAGAAGGGAACATTTATTTATCAAGTTAAATATGTGAAATAGATGTTAAAAAAGTTCACAATGGAGGATTGTAAGCCAATTAGCACTCCCATGACGACAGGTTGCAAGTTGAGCAAGGATGACAAATCTCCACCTGTTGATCAAACCATGTACAGATCTATGATTGGAAACTTACTGTAGCTGACAGCTACCAGACCAGATATTTTGCAGGTAGTATGCATGGTAGCACGATTTTAGGCTAATCCCAAGGAGACTCATGTGACAGCAGTGAAAAGGATTCTTCAGTACCTCAAGGGTACTATGGAATATGGGTTATGGTATTCGAAATGTGAAGACTTCACCCTTATTTCGTATTCAGATGTAGATTGGGCAGGATGTGTAGATGACAGAAAGAGTACTAGTGGAGGTGCATTCTATCTTGGAGACAGATTGGTCGCATGGCATAGTAAGAAACAAGAGTCAATTTCTTTATTGACAATAGAGGCAGAATATATTGTAGTGACATGTTGTACACAGGTATTGTGGATGAAACAAACCTTGAAATATCTTGGTATTATCTTCAGTGAGCCAATATCAGTTAAGTGTGATAACACCAGTGCCATTAACATCTCCAAGAATCTGGTTATGCATTCACACACAAAACACATTGCTATCAGGTATCATTTTTCGAAGGAGAAAGTTGCGAAAGGTGAAGTTAAGTTGGATTTTGTTCCAATTACAGAGCAAGTAGCAAATATCTTCACAAAACCATTGCCCAAGGAAGTTTTTGAGTACCTTCACAATAAATTGGGAGTGGTCACACTTCCCAAGAATTGACTAGCTATAGGGATCACATTATCAAGGGGAGCATTTAAGTATTTGATTATCTTTTTGCTCATGTTCATGATTTTTTCTAAGTGTAATAAATTTTGCCTGAGAATGTTGTGCATGGACTCAGGGGGAGTCTGCAGTAGCCCTTTGGTATTATTGTCAAAGGGGGAGAAGAGTTACAAGAATTTGCACGTGTTGCCAACAATTCCAAAGGAGGAGATTATTGAGCAAGGTGCAGCAACAGTATTGTCATTGTTTTCAACACAATAAGATATATTTGTTGATGTAGTGGACAGGAAGTTCAAAAGCTATTCAAATGCAGAAGATAGGAGTTCAAAGGTTACTCAGAGTATGTACAGTGATTTTCCAAGAAGACCGAAGTGGCCCATATGCAAAAGATCAAAGAAAAATACAAGAAAAGTGTCATGATATCACGACATATACAACAGGCAAGAAAAATTGTCACGATTTCATGACATGTTGGAAGATAGAGAAAAAGCAGGAAAAACTGTCGCGATTTCGCGACATGTTGGAAAAGAGAAAAATCAGGAAAAATTGTCACGATTTTGTGACATGTTGGAAGAGAAAAAGGAAAGTAGAAAAACTGTCGCAATTTCGTGACATGTTGGAAGAGAAAAAGGCAAGTGGAAAAACTGTCGTGATTTCGTGACATGTTGGAAGAGAAAGAGAAAGCAGGAAAAACTGTCGCGATTTCGCGACATGTTGGAAGAGAAATAGACAAGTGGAAAAATTGTCACAATTTTGCGACATGTTGGAAGAGAAAGAGAAAGCAGGAAAAATTGTCACAATTTCACGACATGTTGGAAGAGAAAAAGGCAAGTGGAAAAATTGTCACGATTTTGTGACATGTTGGAAGAAAAAGAGAAAGCAGGAAGAAGTGTCATGATTTTGTGACAAGTTCGAAGAAAGAGAACAAGTAAGAAAAGTGTCGCGATTTTGTGACATGTCGCATTTTTGCAACTAAAATAGGAGAGAGAAAGTAAGTTGGAAAAGTGTCACAATTTCATGACATGTTGCATTTTTGCGACTAAAATAGGATAGAGAAAGCAAGTTTGAAAAGTGTCGTGATTTTTTGACATGTCACATTTTCGTGACAAAAGAGAGGAAGCGTACGGAAGCAGAAGTGTCACGATTTCGTGAAAAAAGCAAAGAAGAAGACTTCGAAGGCAGAAGTGTCATGATTTCATGACAAAAGCAAATAAGTGAAGTACGAAAGTAGAAGTGTCACGATTTCATGACAAAAGCAGAGAAGAAGACATCGAAGGTAGAAGTTTCACACTTTCATGACAAAAGCAGAAAACAAGACTTCAGAAGCAGAAGTGTCATGATTTCATGACATGTCACATTTTCACGACTCAAAAAGGACAAGAATGTAGAGAAGCAAAAGTGTCATGATATCACGACATGTCGCATTTTTGCGACTCAAGAAGGGCAGGTAGGCAGAATAACAAAAGTGTCATGATATCGCGCAATGTCACATTTTCATGATAAAGGAATAGAGAAAGCGTACAGAGGTGAAAGTGTCATGATATCGTGACATGTTGCATTTCCATGGTCCAAAGCAAGAAGAAAGAGAGAGAAAGAAAAATTGTCGTGATATCACAACATGTATTTTTGCGGTTGAGTTGAAGCCGACGAAGACCGATGACAGTCAACTAAAATTAGGGTTTACAGTTTTTGTGAAAGCCGACTAAGATTAGGGTTTATAGTCGACTAATATTAGGGTTTTCATCACAAAAATTTTGTTATAAAATGAGGGTTGTTTGGAGATTTGAAGGCATGTTGAAAGTGTGTGAATTACGGTCACTGTGCGTAGAGCGCAAGTCATGTCGAATCATGTTAAGTGTGAAATTCGCTAAGAAAGTAGAGTGCGTAAAATGGATAAGACGATCGTGAAGTTCAACTGTAGTGAAGCAGAGTGTGATAAGTGATTGCGTAGAGAAAGCAAAGTGCACAGAGAAAGCAAAGGTGAAGAAGACCAGTCAGGGTCTAGCAAAAGCAAAGGTATCTTACTATCAATCTTCTAGTTTTAGAATTGAAGTCCAAGTTGGTGCTTGGCATCAGGGGTTGGTGCTCCTTCCAGTTGGTGCTGGTAAATCAGGGGTTGGTGCTTCTTTCTATTGGTGCAGATAAATCAGGGGTTGGTGCTCCTTCCAGTGGGTGCTGGTAAATTTTTTGTAAAGTTGTTGCTTTGCAAAGGTTGGATTTGGATGGTAGTCCAAGCAACCATTTTTGAGGAGTAGCCACATTGGTGAACCTCATTAAATCTTGTGTTGTGTGATGTTCTCTTGTGATACTTGCTTTATCTGGTTTTAAGGTTTCATTATTTCAGTTTTAAGAGCTATGAATTTAAGTTTAAAGAGCTACACTGATTCACCCCCCCCTCTTAGTGTCATTGTAAGACTAAAAAATGTGACCCATATAAGGGAAGTCTTTGGGTAAAATTCTAAGTGGTGTAGCTTGAATATTATTTCCTACCATGGAAGTTAGAAACCCATATGCAATCAAGTTAGATGATGACACCTCAAACATGAAGTTTGGGTGTTTATGTGAATTTATCATGTGGAGTTATAATCACCTTAGTTAACCCATCATGGAGGTGGGATAATTAAGAACTATATTATTAGTCATCCACAATAGAGGTACAATATCTATACTTAAAGGCATTACACCTAAACACTAGCATAAACTAACTTATGTTGATAATGGAATGGGCATCCCCTTATCAAAATATTGAGAAGGGATAATCCTAGCGCTATGGTCAATTTATTTTACATTCATGAAGAATGTAAAAAGTGTGGAGTGATCATTTTTGAGCATATTTTATACCATGGAGGTATAAAAGGTAAACCCCTAAACCTACGGGAGTTTGGCTATTTTTGTCTACTCGAGAGACATTTGTAGAATCATGGTCTCAAGATGTGGTAATGCCTTTTCTACTATAATATATTTGGAAATATCTTTAATGAAACTTGATTGTGATATTTAATTAATGTAAAAAAATACTCTCTTCTAGGTTGGTTAGAATTGGGGTGTTACAATTTGTATCATATCTCTAGATTGTAGTACTAAGACATTCCATGGAGAGAACTTAGGATTAGTTTGACTTGATGTGTAAACTTTGGGAAATGGCACCTTGCATGAAGTAAGTGTGACCATTGCTATTATCAATAGATGATAATAATCTAGTGTTAGTTCATGTGGATGGTGTAACGAAGTAGAAGTTAGAAGTACAATTTGGAGGAAATTTATAACCTAACTTAAACCTTTTATGGCCAGGTAATATGGTGCCAAGGATAAGGAGAGTAATAAGATTATCTTATTAGACTGCTAGACAAGCTAGGTATAATAGTGCTAAAGTTAGATCCCCAAGTGAAATATCGGGGAACTTAAATAGATATGTGGAGAATCTTACTGATGTAGTATCCTTACTTCAGGAACACCTAGACTAGTAGAGGGAACAAATGAATTAGCAAAGAAGTTTCTAGAAACCATAGTGTCTCAATGTCCCTAAAACCAAAATTATAATGTTAGGTAGGAGGTGAATCCTACTATAACAAAACAAGAAGTTAGGGCTCTAATATAGCCAGAACTAGCTAAGGATATAAAAAATATTAAGATCTCTAAATTTACTAGAATAGATGTAGGTGATTCAATTGAGGCTTGGATAAATGAGTTAGAGATCTATGTTTTCCATGAAAAAATTTTCTTTAGTAACCTTAATAGTTTAGGCTAGTCTCCACTTACATGAGATAGGATTGGAATAGCTAAGAACTTTTAAAGCTGATCAAAAAATTCAAGCAGTGAATCTTTGGTGGGAAGACTTCGTTGAAGACATGAAGAAGAGGTTCTTAATAGCACAATATTATGTAGAGATATTTTAGGAATTCTCTACACTTCACAAAGGAATGAGAATGATGGAAATATATTACCAAAATTTTGTGAAGTTATTGAAATAGGTACCATAATATGAGATAGATGATACAATGAATGTGCATAAGTAACTAAGTTCATCGTAGGAGTGAATCATAGGTTTAGAATGGTGATAAAATTACACAAACCTGAGATTTGCACAAACCTAAGATCTTGAAAAAGGTATATGATTTGGATCACCAAGAAGAAACCAACTTGCAAACCAAGAATACCTATTTCAATTATGCTAAATTGTTAGAAGAGGATCAATAATCACTTAGGAAAATAAAAAGTGTTGGAATTATGAAGTGTGAACAAGAGTAAAATAAGAATAATATGGGTAATCCAAATTTTGAAAAAAGAATGATGGGACGCAAGGAAATTTCAAGAAGAAATTCTAAAAGAGGAATAACAATAATAATAACAATAATTTTCAACTTCAAAGGCAGACAAAACCATCACAAGCAAAAAGGACAAGGGAACATAAATAGGAAAGAACCCAAGATCTTAAAGGAGGTTGATTTAATTGTGGTGGTTTGCATTATACAAACATATAACCTCGAGGGCCATGACCAAGTAAGATAGCAGAGGAACCAAACCATAAAATCTATGCAACAACTAGAAACCAGAACTTGGATGGGAAAGCCACACCAATGCTCTTGAATGGTAAATTAATTGATAAAAATGTTAAAATTTTAATAATTAGTGTAGCTACTGATAGTTTCATTTCCACTAATATAGTAGAGGATATGCAAGAAAGACCTAGATTTTTGGCATAAGGGTGGAAATTTGAGTATGGTTTTAGATAAACCTACTAAGTGGATCAATGTCTACCTGCAATTGAGATTTCCCTACCCAATGAATCAACCATATGGTATATATATGTAGCACTGCTACATGCTTTTGATGTTATCCTAGGAATGGATTGGTTAAAAGCACATGGAATCATAATCAACTTCCAAGATATATGGATGGATTTTACATATGAGAATCATAAAATAATAAGAATTCATAGTGAACAAGGGTCTTTTCTAACCTAGTTTTTGTCAACAACGTAACTTAGATAAGATATGAAGAAAAGTGGGATGATCTATATTGTTAAGATAAATGGCCCAACATATGATTTTGGAAAGGAGGAGATGTTTGGGACACATCCAATTCTTCATGAATTTAGGGATGTATTTCTAGAAGATCTCCTAGGTCTCCCACCTAAGCATGAATTTTACTTCACTATTGAATTGATACCTAGAGCTAAACCCATTAATAAAACTCCTTATAGGATGAATCCTATTGAGATGCAAGAGTTAAAGGTGCAACTTTAAGGGTTTCTAGATAAAGGTTTGATTAAACCTAGTGTGTCACCATGGGGTGCACTAGTTATTTTTATCAAAAATAAGGATGGTTCCTTAAGGTTATGCATAGATTATAGAATGCTTAACAAAGTAACCATCAAGAATAGGTATCCTTTACCTAGAATTAGTTATATCTTCAATTAGTTGAATGAAGCCACAATATTCTTGAAAAGTGACCTAAAATTTGGATATCATAAGCTAAAGATTCATGATGAGGACACTCACAAGATAGCCTTTAAGACCATACATGGGCACTATGATTTCACAATGTTACCCTTCATGTTAACAAATGCACCAAATTTTATAAATTTGATGAAAAATGTGTTCAGAAGATATCTAGATTAGTTTGTACTAATATTTTTGGATGATATCTTGATATACTCTCAAAATAGGGAAGAGAATGATAGACATTTGAGAATTATGCTAGAGGTGTGGAGAAAGAATCAACTTTACAATAATTTGTCTAAATATGACTTCTATGTTCCTCAAGTGCAGTATTTGGGGTACATCATATCTTCATAAGGGATTTATGTAGATCCAAAGAAGGTGGGAGCTATTTTAAGTTGGCTAACACCTAAAAATGTGTTCAAAGTACAAATATTCATGGGAATTATTAGATATTATAAGCATTTTGTGAAGGTTTATTCGAAGATTTCCTATCCTATTACTAGCCTTCAAAGGAAGGGAAAAGAATTCAAGTGGGCCAAAAAATGTGAAGTTGCTTTTAATACTCTTAAGAAAAAGTTGGTTACGACACCTATACTTAGGATACCAAATCCATAAAAGAATTTTTCTATATGTATATATGCTTCAATAGAGTGATTAGGAGGAGTATTACCCCAAGATGAATTTTTTATAGCATATGATTCTTGGAAGCTCAAGAATTGTGAAGTTAATTATGCTACGTATAATTTAGAGCTAGCAACGGTTGTGCACAATCTTAAAATGTGGAAACATTACCTTCTAGGAAAATATTTTGAGTTAAGGACTGATAATTAGAGTCTAAGGTATATTTTTACTTAGCCTATGCTAAATGCTAGATAGAGAAGATGAGTCGAGTTCCTAGCAAAGTATGAATTTGGTATAGAGTATATCAAAGGTAAGGAAAATAAGGTCATTGATGCCTTGAGTAGGAGAAAGCAAATAGAAGCATTGACCCATAGTCACGTGGACTTAATGGACCAAGTCAATAAAATACAATCACAAGATTAGGATTGTAGCAAAATTTTTATTGAGATGGAGATAAAAAGGATTTTAGAATCAAATATGGTCTTTTGTGCTTGCACAATGCAAGACTAGATGGATGTGTCTATGGTGAAAAAAATGCCTAATGCAGTGTAACAAAACATGCAACTAGCCAAAAAAATGACTAATCCTAAATGTAAGGTGCTATGTATGATGGTATTTAATTCAATGGTGATTGTATCGCTCCAAATTTTTTGCATTCTTACCTTCAGGCTAAAGGATCCGTGCCCGGAAGGAGGATGGGAAAAGTATGGGACAATACCTCGGACTGAGAGGCCCTTTGAAGGTCCCGCATCTCGGGGGAGGGGTATTAAGGTGATTTTTTGATGGATGGTGGGGTTCACCAGGAAACGTTTAGTGGCAGTTTCCACACCTAGGTTGGGAATGTGTTTGATGTGTTCAGTTTTAGCTTTAAACATCCAAGTCCTAGGTTTGGCTAGATGAATCTAAGTTGTTCTATTATGAAAATGCAAATTAAATGAAGACAGAAAATAGATTTAAACAGAAAACACATAGAATAATTAAGTGAAAATATCCATACCTGGTTCTGGAGGTTCTGATTTTTGAAGTAGTCAAGATCATCTAGAATTTGACAGAATCATCTCCTATCTGACAGGATCATCTGAGATCTGATGAATTCGTCAGATGAATTCATCAAAGACCTACAATCAGAGAAATAGATACAAAATATAGAAAATGCAGCTATGCCAATAGAGGGTAATGATGTAGAATGACAGTAATAATGTTAAAATGATAATAATAAACAAAAACACGAGTGCATTACAATGATTTAATGATAATTTATGATTTTATTATGCATTAAGACTATATGGGTGAACTCCGGGATGCAAAATAATAATAAGTTTAACTAATGCAAAGCAAAACAGTAAAAAATGGAGAAAGAATGCAAACTCAGGGCACTGATTTCCCCCAATGTTGACTGCAGTCAAAATCGTCTCAGATTGGTACGAAATCATCTCGAATTGGACAGGATCATTTGCAACAATCTAATCTTGCTTCGACTAAATAATAACAAAGTTCCTGCAAGAAAATTCAAAAAGATACAAATGCAAACAATGGTCTAGGATATTCTAATGCATGTAAACTCGAAGTGCAGAAAAATTCAGCCAGGGGGATGTCAAGGGGGGTCCTAAGGTTTAAATAAGCTTAGGAGGGAGGTTAGGAGGTTGGATATCATCCTAATCTGGAAGATATCCAATGGGGGAGGTCTCTAATGGCGCAGACACGCTTCTGCCTAGATTAGAGACGTCGTTGAAACAGAAGCTAATTATGAAAAATCAATTTTGGGACAAAATCGGCTAGACGTTCTGCTCCAAACGAAACCATCCGATCTGAGGCAATATCATCTGATTGGAGACGATATCGTCCAATGGACGAAACAAACTCTAAAAATGGCATGAAAAATGAGGAAACGGGTAGCAGGCGTTTTGGGAGCAGTTTTGGGGTTTAAAATTTGAATTTGAATTATTACTAAGGTAATTTTAATTATTTGCTAAGGTTTACTGCGCCAATTTTAGGGTGCTACAGTGATGTAAAATGCAAAAAAAAATTGTTCTTTTTGTAATTTTATATTGTTTTTTTATTTTTTGTTTTATGCATAAAATATCTATAGGTGGATAATATTGAGTGGTTCAGATTCCTCAACACCCTAAAGTGATCTAACCAATAATTTCTTGAACCTAGCTTCTATGTTATGATGAGTGGGTCTAACCAGTTTGTCATGATTTTTTCATGCAAGTGTGGTTGCAAGTTAGAATTTTTCTAGTTTTAGTTTAATACAAGATCATCAACTTGAAACTCCCTAGGATAAACCCTTGTATCTTAGGCTCGCTTAATACAATATTGATAAATGCAAAGATGCTCAAGAGTGTTAATGCATCATTCATAAAGAAGGGTAAGTTGATCTAGGCAATCATGTCGCACAATGTCATCATCGATGAAATCTTATAAGGAGATGCACAACAAATAAATATCAAGCTCCAAGGGAAATATGGCCTCAATACCATATATGAGAAAAAAAAAAAGTTACCCTAATCAGTGTTCGATTGCTAGTTATATAAGCCCAAAATTCAAGAGGTAATAGAAGGTGCCAATCCTTGTTATTATTGTTTACTATTTTCTTAAGAATGACAATGACCATTTTATTCAATACCTTAGACTACCCATTAGTCTATGGATAGTAGGGCATTGAAAAGTTGTGTTGGATATGATACTTGTTGCACAAAGCTCTAACATCCTTATTTTTAAATGGTGGCCCATTATCTAAACTGATCTTGGATGGAATACCAAAATAACATATGATTTTATGGAGTATGAAATCCGTAATGCATGCACCTATCATAGTGGTAAGGGGAACAACTTCCACCTATTTTTTGAAGCACTCTATGATCGTTAGATTGAACATGTGTCGACTTGAAGTTAGGGGTGAAATTTTACCAATTAAGTCAAAGCCTCATTACAAAAAATGCCATAATGAATGAATTGGTTGTAAGGCCTATGAAGGTACATGTGATAGATTAAAATGATGATGACACTTAACATAAATTTTGACAAAAGCATACAATTCCTTATCCATCATAGATAAATAATAGCCTATATGAAGGATGCACTTTGTGATGGCCATGACACTAAAGTGGCCACCAAAAGTACCATCATGAGCTTGGTAAATCGCCCAAGTAGATTCTTGGGGCTTGAAGCAATAAAGGAGGAGACCATCATAGTTTCGATGATACAACATATCTTCTAGTAAGACATATATTATCACCTTTTTTTTAAATCTACATTTGGTGGCATGCAACAATCCAAAAGGAAGATTCCCAAGTTTTAAGAAATCTTTGAGTTGCGAGACCTAGTCTTGATATACCTTAGTTTGGACTAGATGAACAACGTGCTCCTCTCTAGAAGCATCTCATACAAATGTAGATCAAGAGAAAATATTAAGGTAAATGGTTGCACTATTATCAAAAGATTTTTGTGGGACTAGGTATTCCCAAGAAGCAAGTTTCAAATAGTTTTGAATTTGAGAAAATAATTCTTGGTATGGTTCAATCTATATCATGTAAATGCATTGCTCTTATTTAAAATTATCTTGTGGTATTGTGGATTACAAGAGAATTTTGACCTAAATTATGGTGATATTTTCTGATGGATTCTGTGGGATTAAGGATCCTAAGGAAGCCATTTTATCCACAAAATGATTAGAAGAACGAGGGACAACCTTGATGTCATACCATTTAAATTTAGCAAGTAGTTTATCCACAAGGGCCTTGTAAGATTTCAATATGGAGTATTTGCATTGATATATTTCTTTAACTTGGTTTACGATGAGCAAGGAATCACCAAATATGTTAATCTTATTGATTTTCAAGGTAAGAGTTGTTTGAAGACCCAAAAATAGGGCTTCATATTAAGGATTATTTTTGGTGCATGGAAAGTTGAGTTTGAATGAAATAGAAATAAGAGCCCCTTGTAGTGTGAAAACCACAATTCCTACACCACCCCCTTGCTCACATTTGGAACCATTAAAGAACAACATTAGATCAACTTTGTTTTCTAGTTCGTCTGGTTCTCCTGAGTCTGATAATATAAAAATTGCATCATCATGTAACTCGATGGTAAAAGGTTTATCATCGAGAAGAGGCACCTCTGCTAATTGATCATTGATGACCTAATATTTAATAGGATTTTTACTTATAAATTCCAGGTCAAAATCCATCAAAATTATGATCCACTTTGCAGTATGACTATTATCATATGTTTGATGCATCATATACCACAAAGGGTTTTCTTTAGATATAACATATGTGATTCTATTGATCATGTAATGATGCAATTTATTGGTGGTAAAGACCACCGCTAAATAGAGCTCAACATAAGTGTGCTTAAGCTCATAACTGACCAAGGTGTGAGTGATGTAGTAAATGACCTACTCCTTATTTATCTCATTATTTTGAGCCAACATGGTTCCTAAGCCAGAGTCAGTGGCCAAAATATATAGTAAAAATGGTACAACTAGTCAAGGAGGAGCTAATACGAACATAGATGCTAGATATTGTTTTATGTCCTCAAATGCTTTCTAACATTATTGGTTCCAATTAAAGGTGACACCCTTTTGCATAATATGATTAAGTGGCCAAAATTTATCTAAGAGTTATGCTATGAAGTGACAAATGGTCTGAATATTCCCTTGTAAGTTGTAAAGCTACTTAAGGTTGGTTGGAGGAGGAATTTCCATGACTACCTTAACCTTATTTGGATCTACTTAAATGCCTCCTTTAGATACAATATAGCCTAAAAGTTTCTTGAAAGTTACTCCATAAACACACTTTTTAGGATTTAATCATACGTTGTGCTCCAAGAGTGATCGAAGACCTTATGTAACACATTGAGATGCTCAATACACCGTAAATATTTAGCCAACAAATCATCGATATAGTATTCAATAATATTATTCATATAGTCATGAAATATGTACGTCATAGCCCACTGATAAGTGGCACCAACATTTTTTAGTCCAAAAGGTATGCCTTTGTAATATAAATTCCTCCATGGCATTGTAAAGGCCATGTTGGTTTGATCCTCAAGGTTAAAATAAATTTTATTATAGCCTAAGAAACCATCCATGAGGAAAATAATTTCATAACCTGTAGTTGCATATAATAGCACATTGATGTTAGGAAGAGGAAACTCATCCTTAGACTCGCTTTATTAAGGTCTCAAAATTTGGTGGATATGTGAATCCTCCCATTTGGTTTCTTGATATGTACCATGTTGGAAATCCATTCAAGATAGTTGATGGGTTGGATGAATCGTACATTCAAAAACCTTTTTAGTTCATCTTTAACCATTAATTATATTATTGGATGTATCTTTCAAGCCTTTTGCATGATAGGCTTGACTATTGTATTGAGAATTGAGTTATAAACAACTAAGTTGGGGTTAAGACCTAGCATGTATTTGTATGACCAAGAAAAATCTCTCTTGTAGTCTATTAGAAAAGAGGTAAAATGATGAGGACATTAATATTAAATAATTATTATCTTCTGGATAATATTTTGGATAATGTAATCTATGTGGCAAGTCGATCTTATCCTGCCACCTATTTGCCACCTATGATGGCATTGTAATAGGTATTTAATACCTATAAATATGTATCATTCCAATATAATATTATTCATATTATTATTCAGATACATATTCCATATCATCTTGGTATCAGAGCAATCATTCCTACTCATGTTTTATTTGTTTAAAGTACCATGTTACCTAAAAAGAGACTCTCTATTTAAAAGATCTCTCAAAGAGCCAAAGCGCTCTTGATGGATATTGTGTCATTCATGTTGCTATATTGGCAATAATGGCAGCGGAATAACTTCTTGTTGAAGACAAAGATTCCTTTGATGAAGCAGTACCTAGAATAAAACCAAGGTCTATGGGCAAGAAGCCCATCACCTTTCCACTAGGCAATACTGCTATAGAAAATCTGGACATGGAAGAAATTGATGAAACTAGTGTTTTACCTGATCATGATAACATTAATGTTGTTGATGATGTTGCAGTTTTTGTTGTTGCTCCTGCTTATGTTCTACCGAAGAAAATCCTTATTGTTGCTACGAAAATGGCAATGAAAGTGATATTCAAGCCCTCTTTTCTCTTTTGCCTTGGTGTTCTATCATGAACATGGACCTTTCAGTAGTAATTTGGCCAGTAACCAACAATTCAATCACCCCCTCTGCACTTTGCATTTGATAAGGGTTTGAATGATAATGGTGGTGAATTATTTAACATCAATGTAGAACTTCTACGCTAGCATACCCATACTTCTTGGAATCCACTATGGCCTCCACTTTTGTTTGAGTTTCATCTGACATGCCATAATTATCCCCATGATCTTCTACATCTTCTTCAGCAACACCCTCTACACATATTACCTTAGATATATCGTGTTCTATCCCATGTGTGCACCTTTGCATCGTAGCACCACTGAATAACTCACAATCCATATAAGGCCTCTACATGCTCAATACCCTTCTCTAGTCCACTATGCATCGATCCTACTATCCACATGCATGCATATTATTTGAGCATATTTGACCTTGCTATAAAAAAAATAGCAAGGTCAGGAGGGCCTTCATGTAGGTAGGCCTTTCTATTTCTATGTGGTAGGCACACATAGGACTTTGTACAAGCCACACATAGGTCATGTGGGCCATATGGCTCTTGTGCAGGTAGCTTGTGTAGTGCATTGCAATGGCTATGCTATATGTTATGCACACCCAACATACAATGCAAAACCTACATTGTGTTATGGATACGCATGTGCAATACACTCCAATCAATGCATCAACTAGTGCACACCCAACTAGCATGGTCAGCACATCCAAAATGTTCACTGGCCAATGCACACCCAATTGGCATTGTCAGTGCATCCAAAATGCACACTGGCCAATGCACACCCAACTAGCATGGTCAATGCATCTAAAATGCACATGGCCATCTGGCGCTAGCTTGCTTGCCAAAACACTAGCATGGTCAGCGTCCCTTGACCAGGTGCCCCACAAAAACTAAATTTAAATTAAAAATTTAAAATTTAAAAATAAAAAATTATATATTCAATTTAAAAATAGAATAATCCAAGGGAATATTATCCATGCACACATCCAGCTTGTTCAATTGTGCACACATGTTTCTCTTCACCTGCCATTTTAAGAGACCATACAACCATCTCCAAGCATAGGCATGTTTATAATCATCGAAAAGCTCTTTTTGAGCTCGATCTAGTGGCATCATCAGTTCTCTATTTTGTGAAGACTTGCTCTAGCTCATCCTTGGTCTTTATTTCTTTGTATTTTAGAGTGCATTTTTGGTGGTACCCAACACTCCTTGTTTTGTCCCACTTTTTCTCCTCCATATTTGTATGCATTGGGGACCAATGCTTCTTTAGTGGGGAGGAATTATGAGGACATTAATATTAAATAATTATTATCTTCTGGATAATATTTTGGATAATGTAATCTATGTGGAAAGTCGATCTTATCCTACCACCTATTTTCCACCTATGATGGTATTGTAATAGGAATTTAATGCCTATAAATATGTATCATTCCAATATAATATTAGTCATATTCTTATTCAAATACATTTTATGTATCATAAAATCAACACGTTTTGTAGTTGAGAGGCTTTGTCCCAATTTGATGATTTGAGGATTTTTAGGATCAATGTTGATATCAACATCAATTTTTTTCTTAATTGACATATGGGATCCCTATTCCACTTGATGAGGAGTAGGGATCAAATGAATTTCATAAATCACATTATTAGAATCAAATATGTCATTAGGCTCTATCTCACCTTGAAGAACATCTTCATATGGATGCGAGGAAATATGAAATGGTTGCAACATTTCTTCACAAGGTAGGAACTCAGATTATAATGGTGAAAATATAGTGCAATCAAAATAAATGGCATCTAGGTTGAGGTGCATATATTGTGAAGGGTTTCCTAGATACTGGATATGTGTGGTGAGGTCAATGGAGATCATATGGATGGATGGTGGATGAACTCCATTCTTGGGTGGCAGTAGGTGGTTTATTATTGGTAGGCATGAATGTGCATGAGGTGGTTGGAATGGAATCAATATGATCGGATGGGCATGAGGCAGAGTAGATATGAACAAATACTCTGGAAAAAGTATCTATGACCAAATGGGTTGATGTGTAGGGAAAATAAAAATATAAAATTCATTGACCCTCATAAGTTAAACAATGGGGGAGGAATCCTAATTTGAACTATTTGAAGATATGGATAGAGTTTCTATAAGGTTGACTTCATATTTATCATCTGAAAAGTCAATGAGATCATATTCATACTCGTTATCTTATGAAATGAAATAATTTTTGTAATCAACATCTGATGAATTAGAATAATCCATCGCCATCATAGAAATATTTAAATGATCACTAAGCAAATGATCATAGCCTGAATCAACATACTCATTGATGTCAATATCCCTCTGAAGCCTAGGGTAAGGCATTGGAGAGAATTTTCAAGTAACTCATCAGGCAATCTTATAGAATATCCTAATCTAAATTTATTCGTAGGTAGCTAATAGTGTGGATCTAAAGGGGTCTAGATATCATGTTCATTCGACCTAGGCCATTCTCATGCCAATGGTAATGATCAAAGTATCGTAAATCAAAGGATGGGTTTGAAATATAATAGATATTATTTTGAAATGATCCATCCTCTTCCAGTAGGAGAGGTGTATCTATAGAATCATCAATACCCCATAAACAAAAAAAATTTGGTTTGGGGGAATCCCAAGGAGAATGATGATGCCAATAGGTAATGGTGTGCTACAAGGTTGACCCAAGTCTCTAACTAATTTTATAAGAGGGATAAAGTTACATTTTGTACTAGATACTTACCAAGTCCTGAGTTGGTCATGTGGATAGTGACTTACGAAGGGGTGGATAATGATGATGAAAATATATGTTGTGATGGAGGATTTTTGATGAATGATGGTGCTTCTCCTATAGGGAAGTTATTGATAGATGTGGTAGTGATTGTTGAGATTTAATATGTAGGATGAGGCCTTGGTGATTGTGATGTGTATGCGATGGATGACGATGTGTTGTGAGGTGACATCATAGGTGTATTTGATGGTCTTTGAATTGGGAGATCTGATTCAATGGATTGAGATGAAACATCTAAGAAAACTGATGATAAATATTTGGGGTGAGGTGGTGGTTATGAAATTATGGATGATGGTGGTAAATTTAGAGGTTGGTTGGGTCATTGGGTCAAATATCCAAATGGGTGGAAGGTAATTTGTACTCCTACGAATTTTGAACCACATTGTAAAACTTAAAGGGCCTCAATTCTACTAGGATAAAATGAACTTGGCATTCATGTATATATATACTTGTGTTACTTATGCAATATGGATGACACACATCTCATGTCTCTAATCTAGGGCCTACCAAGTAACAGGTTGTACTACATAGCACCTTCCAATATATAGAACAATGTATAAATAGTCTTTAGTTCAACTTGAATAGGGAGGACAACCATACCAATGATAGAACACAACACATCATTGAAGGCATGAAGGATAAAATTGGAAGATGCAATATGTGATGGCAAAAAGATGATAAGTTGGATGGCCACAGTGATGATGAATTTAATTGAGGATATTGTATCTATCAAGAAACATTTGTAAATAATCCTATCCAAACTAATAATGATATGCATTTGTGGATAGGTTATTTCAGTAGGTATCATCTTGATTTAATGATCATGGAATGTAATCACATGCTCCTTGCATGTTTTAACATGCCCCATAACATTGGTAAAAGAATTAGGCTCTTGGGATTATAGTTCAATCCATTTAAAAATATCCATTAGAGCTTCTTAATGTAGCATTGATTTTTGTATAAGATCATATATAAAGAGTTTCACTAATGCCATCTTAAAACTTTGAGTAAGTCTATTTTGTAGTGTAAGCACCGATCGAGGTGGATAAGGTATGATAGGTGTTGGATGCAGTGGTGCTTGTGATGTTGAAGGCATAATGGAGGGACACTCAGTTTGTGTGGGTTGCATTTGGTACCTTCTATTATTCATCACAATGATAATCATCCCCACAAAATCTTGATTATATGGGGTGACATGAACCTGATTGATCGGTTTTGGTTGCTTTGCTATTTTGGCTGGTGCTATGTTTGGTTCACATTGAGGTAGAGGGTCTTGATAGACCCCATATTTTGATTATTTTTTGCAAGAGGATTATCTATTTGAATTTCCTACCTTTCAATCATGTCCTACACTAGGTTATTGAAGTTGTATCATGATTGAATGTCATACCCTTTTTATATATGATAGATACAGTAATGATCCTCCTTGTATTGTTTAGATTTAGGATGATTCAAGTCCAATGGGAAAATCTTAGGAAGGGTTATTTGTTGTGCCCACACAACTAAGGAAATATTATTGCCAAGGGTTATAATAATGGTGTGTATTTATGTGGTGGATGCCTCATTTGAGTGGGTTGTTGATTTTTTTGGGGTTGTTGTGCTCGTTAAGTATGATATTGCATAGGTGGTAGTTAGGCTTGATAATTTGGTGGATGAGGTGGGTTTCGATTTGAGGGGCCAGGGGCACTCAAAACAATTCATTTCATTGGGGATACCTATTTTTGGGTTCGATTTTTGCCCTCTTTAGCATTTTTTCTAGACAATTATTTTTTTGGAGTTTAACATCTCCTTCTTGAACCTTAATATCCTCAATTACTTTGGTCTAGGTTAGGGCTTCCTTTATATTTTTGGATTTGCAATAAAATTGATATCTATTTTTAGAAAATACTAGTGAACATTAAATTAATATTTATGATGGGTAGGGTGAAGGGAAATTTTGACATAACCATTCTCCATCTGTTGTCATCATCTATGACTGGATCATCTTCAAATTGACAAAGGCTAGACAAGTGAGTCAAGTTTACCTTTTTCCTAATGCTAAAGGTAAAGCATTCCAAAAATGCATCTGCTAATTGCTCAAAGATGTATATGCTATGGTGTGGTATATTATTATACCATTCTAGAGCACCCCCAACCAATGTTATAAGTAATGTCCTTAACATTAAGGATTCATTGTCTTGAATATGAAAACACATATTTATGAAGCTAGTCAAGTGCTCTTGCATGTCTTCATCACCTTTAAACTTTTTGAGTTTAGGCATCTCAAAATTTGATGGGTATGGTGGTGATGACACTAATGGATGGAGAGGTTGATTTCTAAGCTACCTTAGTGTGGTTTTTTGATATCCTAAGCTTAGAGCTTGTTTCTCTAATGAATTAATCTAGTCATTCAACACTTTTTATACCTATGGTGAGATGATATGATCCACCTACCTCCATCCTTGATTAGGTGGAGGTCAAATATTTTGATCTTGATGTGGTGGGAAATAAGTATGATCAATAGATACCTCACCATAATTTTATTTAGGATAGGTTCCAACATGTTCCTGATAAACCTATTGAGGTTCTCCATAGAGTTCATCCTCCTATCGATATTGGTATTGTTTAGGTGTAGGAGGTTCTTGATAATGAATGGTTGAAGGTCTTTTATATTGGGTGTGAGAGGAATTTAGGTACATATGGGGGGAAGATTCTTATTTAAACATTGTGGAGGATTATTCTATTAAGTTTGGAATTCTATATGATGTTGAATTTGTTGCCTTTGATGCATAGGCATTGGCAATATTTGTTACATCATCCTCTATAACCGTTGTTGGTATTGAAGGTTTGGCCTAGGTACTTGATGAAATCTATGCACCTATTCCATTGTGTAAGCACATGTTTTGGTATTGCGAACATATGTGGCTTGCTCTTCAACCTTGGAAATATCAATGACTTGATTCCCATGGTCATGAGATATGATATTAACTTGATATTGATGTCATAGGGTAGGCTTTGTGTAATCAATAGGTATCAAAGCACAACATCCTTGCCCATACTATCTATCATAAGGTGTAGTGGGAGGATCAAAGTGACCATCCTTGGACCCACTAGTCGACATGACAAACACATGAGCCAAAATGGTAGTTTTATTATGACCTTGATCAGAGTACATGTTTAGATAATCGTACTTGTAGCTCATCCGTGGGTGATCAACTGGGGTGGCTTGAACATCCATGTCTTGTTGGGTAATGTAATTATAACCACCAAAAAGTGTCACACCCGATTGCGGCTCCTATTGTGATAAATGGTAAAGATATAACATGCATAGAAGTAAAAAAAATTGACAACAAATGAAACAAGAAATAAAACACTTTATCCCATTATATTTGAAGTCAAAACCCTATTACAAGTATGTTCCTCTTAGGGATATTCATTTTGATACAATATAGGAGTTCTCAATTGTTTTGACTCTTAAGGGTACGTGTGATTTCCAAATGCCTCTCAAAATGGCACAAACTACTCTAGGGTGGAGGTACCCTCTTCTTCGCAATGGGGAAGGAACTTGATGGTTTTCTCTTAATTGAAACTATTTCCTCTGCTGCAAACCATAGCTCTAGTGCACGGTCTACACTATGAACTATGGTTGACAGTCACAATTAGTACTCTGATAGGCTTACCCTAAATTCCAAGGGTAGTAGGCTTAACCTCCTTTTCCAATTGATGTTCAAGGGTCACATTTGATGTCCTTCTGACAGATTTGGTGATAAAATCATTGTGATCGGACTTCATTTGCTCAGATTTGTGTTTCTTGATCCTCCTAGGCTCCTAAGGCTCCCATGGCAAACTGATCATTGGATGAATAACAAAGTAGTCTTTGAATGCACAAATTTAGTATGCAATCCGACAGGGCTTCGCTGCTTGCTTGATCACTTCACACTCACTTGATAATTCATTAGCGCTTTGCTATACAAATCATCTATATTTTTACCCTCATTTATAGGGGTACTTATAGGACTACCCAAGGGCTAGGGGTGGCTTCCTAGAGAAGCCAATATCAAGAAGGGGTGGTTAGGATAGTTGGAATGGAATATTCCACCCTCTAACCACCTTCTTATAGATCTAATGGCCGTTTCAACCGATTTGGCTCGAATTAAATGCCAACTGAACTTTAGTTAAGACCGTAGGTCACAACTATGATCTAGACTGCAAATCAAAAGTCTCATCCATGGTTCAACTGTAAACCACATGTCTAGGCTATGGTTTAGACTGATTAGGCCAAGAGCCCAAATTGAGTGGTTAGAACCACTGCTCTATCTTAGAGTCTATCCAAGATATTACATATGGTCTTGTAGCATGTCCATATGAGTAGTTGCCCTCGACATGACATGTTTTAGGTGTCTACATAAGCCTCTTTTGAGATGCGTTGTGAGATCAAACAACACTGAGAAAAAATAGACCTCCTAAAATGATGTCGAAGGTTCCATGATGATCATTAGTTAGATCAACATTAGTTGTCCCAAGTCCAACAAAAGGATGCGCATCCTAGAGTCATTGCTTACAACTCTTTGGAGGCTTAAACTTGAAAAGCGTGTGCCCTTATCATCTCATTTGATGTGGCTATACATAGGTATATTATGAGCCATAGATCTAAAAGGCAGAGAACAACAAGAAAAATCATATTTGCTATTTTCCCCAAGAAAAGGGGTAAGCTTATGATAGTTGTTTACAATGATTCGCAAGGACGCACACAATTTTGACAAGATCAAGGGATCTACAATCTCCGAGATCTTCTATTGATTTTGATTATGATTTAATATTATGACTACCCCCTCAAGTGATGAGTCTATGAGAGTAATTATAATGAATAAAGCGACGATGTCGCTTGACCACAATGGATGACCTGAACAAATTTAAATTTGAGCATATTAATGCCTTGGTGAGGCCTAGTTCAACTTTTGATTCCAATTGTTAATAGTATTTGCACGCTTCTATCCCATGGAGCGGTTGGGCTACAATAGTCATTTTAGAGAATTGAATTGAGACAATTCCAATCATATTTGTGTTGAATCAAATTGTTGATGATTTGTTGAAGAAGAGGTCATAGAAGAAATGAAATGCAACGCCTTGTGCCCGTGGAGAAGTCCGACTACGAAGGCCTTCTTAGGGATTGAAAAGAAGCATATCAAATCAATGATGACAATTTTTGCCCCAAATGTCCTTATGGTAATTTACTCATCTTGCCATATTACATGGGTCACAAGTCATTGCAACCGCAAAGTATATAGGGTAAATTACTGAATACGAGGCACATTTTGTGTTTTGATTGTTTGATTTTTTTGAATATTTTGAATTATGCATTGAGCTTATTTATTTGGCTGGGAGGTGTGTCACTCCATGAAAGGATTTGTCATATTGACAACCTCGGTTGAATGTACTTTATAATCTTAGCAAGATTTTTAATTTTTGATTGGATCCCATACTTTATTATCACCAAATTTCCAAATTAGCTTGCTTTTATTGCATTTTGATCCAATGGGAGGCAATAATTGATATTTTTGGCCTTTCCCATGGTGGGATTTTCTAAAAATATCTGCCAATGGCAAATTGTGGCTAGGGTCTACGGTTCCCATTTGTAAATTTGAGAACCGTGGCTAGGGCCTGCAATCTACGTGGAACATGAGAAGCCTATAAAATTTCCAAATTTCAAATATCTCTCATTATTCCTTGATAGTGACCTAAAACTAGAGCTCTGATAGTGACAACTGACTAAACTGATCTGCAACCTAGTAAACATTACCCAGACACCAACTCATAGCACAATGGTATGGCATGGGCAAGCATCTTCTAGCCGTGAAGGATGAGGGGAGGGCAAGGTAACTCAAAACCAAGACCTTGCATCCATTACTAGTAAAATGAACCCAATTAAGTAATTTAAAAATCAATCTCACTAAAATGCTGGTAATGAACCTCATTTTAGGCTAGGATAAGGTTATTTATTTTTTTGCATTTTTGGCCGCGATATCAAACCCGACCAGACTTCGAATGGAGATCACAAGTACTAGCTGTGGTTCCCAATTAGTCAATTGGGGACCACAACTGGTACTTGTGGTCTCCGTTTGAAGTCCGGTCGGGTGCGATACCGTGGCCAAAAATGCAAAAAAATAAATAACCTAAGCTATCCTAGCCTAAAATGAGGTTCACTGCCAGTTGCGGTCAATATTCAAACTTCCAATGGCCAAATTTTGACTGCACGCAAACCACAAGGTTGACCTACAATTTGTCGACTTTAGAAAAAATTTGCAAAATTTTTAATTTTTTTGAATTTTTAGAGGCAATTAATATCATTTAATGCATTTCTACCCTGTCTGATTGACAAATTGAATTTGTAGGTCTGCATTATTACATGTCCTTGTAATTTTATCAATTTTTTACTGTTTTTGATGACTTTTAGATCAATTTTAAATGTTTTTTCATGTTTTAGTTAGCTTTTCCCTTATTTTATGCTATTTATTCCAGAGATTGACCTCTAGAGTGTGATAGCGTGACATTTTAAAGACTCTCCATGGAGAGCTCACTAATGGTGAGCGAGAGTGGTTTGGAGCTGTCAGCTTCGGTTACATTCTGGATCTACCCATCATTAGGGTAGATCAATCATATCTAACTATGTTGGCCCGTCATTAGAATATGCGGACCAACACATTTCACCTACCTACAGGTGAAATGATAGTCACACTAGAGGATGTCTACAGGATATTGAGGATCCCCATTTATGGTGATACCATCGTCTACTCCACATTTGGTGCTAAGGAGTCCATATTCGATGCTATCTTTGGTGCTTGAAGCGAGAAGGCTCAGGGCACCATCGACCATGGAGGGGTCCACATCAGCTGCTGGTAGGGGAAGAATTTTTTCTCCATGCGCGAGGCCATATTCATATACCTATTGGTGCAATATGTGTTTATAGACTCCTCAGGAATGAGGATTCCCTAGAAGCTTCTAGATACTATACGTAGAGTAGTACAAAGATCTATCTATCGACCACTGTTCCTAGACTAGGGTATCACACTACTAGCTCAACTCTATTGAGAGCTATATCAGATTATTGAGCATAGCTATAAGGGCATCAATTGCATTCTACTATTACAATTCTAGGGTGATAGCATATCAAAGTAAAGAATCCTAGGGAGCTACCCTTATCCATTATAGATATTGATGATGAGCATCAGTACTATGCTACCTACTGGCCTTGGGAGGAGGAGGGCTTTCAAAGTAGGACTCATGCTGGTGAGACCCAACATTACATCACCCAATTTACAACACTTGGGCTAGATGATATCCAACGGTGGCCCTACATGGATTGTCCTAACTAACTTGAGGCCAACGAGAGGCTTCAACGGGCTCACCAAGATAGATGGTGGATCAGCTGAAATATCAAGATCTAGGAGTTTCAATTCTTCTCTCATGTCCTACATCAGTTTTGCATGGTGCAAGACATACCAGATATCTCATTCACCTATAGGTTCCTAGATTTGGAGAGGGATCTACCATGGATCCAGCCTCCAACACTAGGTGACGTTTCAGATGACTTCTAGGAGACTGGGGTTGACATAGCAGTGACCAATCCAGAGTACAACGGATGGTGGTATCTCTTTTGTTGGTATGGGATAGGTCCATTGGGTTGTGTTGTAGATCAGGCAGGAGTAGAGGTGGATCGTGATGGGTGTAGGGTGCACCAACAGACAGAGGGAAGCTAGGGTGTAGAGGCTATTGTTTAGGGGGCTTCCAAGATTGATCCAAAGAAGGAGGCTCCAAAGGAGGGTGAGGTCCCTCCTAATAGTATAGAGGGACTACTACTATCACAGGTGGCTGACTTGCATAATCAACTTGATTGATTCTAGATGTAGTAGAGGGAGTGTGACACTACTATCACTACTCTACAGGTATAGCTAATAGAGAGATATTTTTGGCTAGCACAGGCAGACCAATAGCTTGCTAGCCTAACCTCCCAGGCTACTATAGTGGAGACCCAAGTTGGCGAGCTCACACATGCTTGTGACTTGGTAGAGGCATAAAGGGATGCGGCTGTAGCAGAGCAAGATATACTCAAGGTACGGATGGGGGTTACTCTAGCCTCTTAGTTGATTATGGAGCATTCTATGATACCAACAATAGTACTACCAGGTGGTTAGGATCCTATGGTAGAGATTCAATGCCTACATGGTTTACTTATGAGTTTCAATGAGAGGCACACATCCAAGGTTACTCAAGTAGACCAGCTGGTGGGCTACATTTAGATGCTAGGTGCAGAGGTTCCTGAGGATCCATATGTTGTAGAGTCCCAACAGACTAGGTCTTAGACTACAGGACATTCCACTGCTAGCTCAAGCCATCGTACCCATCAAAGTGAGAGGACACACAGGTCCTCCAGTACGCATGGTGATAAGAATCATACCAAGACCATGGAGGTAGGGCAGTCTACTACAACATCCAGTCATAGGTCCCAGTGGATAGAGGTGCCCATCACTCAGGGGGCAATTGGATGAGTGCTAGGCCTCTTTGATTTAGGTGGTACTCAGGGTGCTCAGCAGGATCCACAATAGTCAGTAGGGCAACAGGAAGAGCAGTCTCCTGAGCACAGCATTGAGGGAGGCAGTGAGAGCTTTGGTACAGGGGGAGCATATCAGAGCTAGATATCTTAAATTGTAGGACATATTTTTGATGTGTCTCATTTTTGGTGTAAGGTTGAGGACCTACATGTTTGTAGCCTACGAGAATTTTTGTACTCCCCATGTACTCTAAGACACACATATTTATATGATATGATCATTATTATGGCTCATTATTGTGTTCTCATTTATTTTTAATTTTATGTTTATATGATGCACATGGATGCAATGCTTATGTTATGCTGATGTTATATGATGTGATGTATGAATGAAATGCACTAGATAACTATTTGATTTATGATGATGATATGCAGTGATATTAGATGCTTAGAAGTGCTTTTTGATGGATACATATGGATGTGATGTTTTTCTCTTAACATATTTTTGATATTGCTTTATTTTTATGCATTAATGTATGTAATGCTTTATTTACATGATGCTAATCTAATGTAAATGAACCTATATACTTTAATAACTTAAAATAGAAGGAATGAATGCAAATATGTTTATCAATATAATGGATTATGCCACAGAATGTATAAAAATCATGAATGTAATTGAAAATCCTTAAGATAAGAATGTAATCAATTAATCACCCATATATGAAATGCAATGGTATGCAATGTTTTATGATGTGAATGATATAATGTGTCATTCGATTTTCTTTTGCAATTTTGAAAAATGTGCACGATATAGTCAGTGGCCATCTAAATATTATTGCTAATATTCATCCAGTATCTATCCTATATGTTGATTGTGCTTTTTATAATGATGTATCATGGGTTTAATACTTTGCAATTTGGAGATTTATATGGTTGCCATTTTTGACACTTTGTTGCTATGGGAGAAATTTTTGAGGTTTTCCATGAGACTCAAACACCCTAATAGACTTATCAAAAGTTGCATACTAACCACACTAGACTTCTGAGATAAAAGGATTTTTCTAGGATAGACCCTAACTTTTCATTATTCCTATGTGTGCAAATGATTATTTAAGATAAGACATGAGCATTCTCCGATGTCAGACAGGATTCTTTCAACCCATTGCTAAGATAGGGGTTCCACAAATGTCTTATCCAATCTCAAGTTTAGATTTCAGTTGGACTAAGCCACTAGGTAACGGAGGATACCTGAAGCTTGCTCCTCCACATTCAAACATTGGTCTTGTTCATAAGCGATTTTCTAATGTGTCAGACATATTGTCATGTGTAAGGTATAGTAGTGCTGAAAATTCCATGGATTCAGGCTCATTCCTTTCTATCATTCAATTTTTAGGATACTTGCTCATATGTAGTGAAGCAAGGGAGTCGATTCCATATTTTTTAACTATCTTTGGATCTTCATTTTATCTCTCTTCGAACTGGATTTTGGATCTTCATTTGATCTCCGCTCAAACTTTTGATTTATGATCTTCATTTGATCTTCACTTTGAACTTTTATTTAAGCTTGTTTTCTAATCTTCACTTGATATTCACTTTTCAGCATTTACATTTGATAATCTTCTTCAAAAGTTTTCATTTGTGGATATTTACTTGGAAAATTTGTTTTTGGTATATCGATTGAGAATATCGATCTTATGATATCAATATGGGATATCACTATGGGGATTCGATCTATGATATCGATCTAGGGGATCAATCATGAGGATTAATATGGGATATCTCTTTAGGATATGCTCATTTTATCGTAAACATGGGATTCTGAATAGGGAACTAACCTATCCTTTTACCAACTACCAACATTTCCCATACCATCTGCATAGAGGGATAAGCAGTAATAACTCTTTTTGCTATAGGATACCCGATCTTGCTTCATGGCTTTCATCTTCCCCTAGTCCTTGTTAGGATTGTTTAAATTTATTAATTAGTGATAGGCTCCTGATATGCCAAGGGCTATACTAACTGAACCTTAGCTACAAAAGCAACGCAATATTTCTACCAACTCTTGATAAGACTACTAGGTATGACTGAGTGACCAGAAAACCCTAGTATATCTCCATAGCAACATTATAGGTTGTGTTGAAAAAACATAATTACTCACATGAACGATGGATCATGATAAATGTAGATATGCATGATTTAAACACAAACGTGGTGTTGTTTGTAATATTGACAAACACAAATGACGTCTATTATCGAATGCAATGGATGATGAATTCCTATATGCAATGCAATACTACGGTGGATGTATGAGTGAATGCAAAATGAAAATGCCAATTTCAAATGCAAATGCACATGCTTTTGGATTTTATGCTTTACCATTTGTTTTTGGATTTTATTGATTTTATAATTTTTATGGGTTTTGAGCCTCATAATTGACCAAACGATGAGTACATGCCTCTGGAGCCTTTATATTGACCAAGAAATTTTTAGGAATCCTTGGAGATTTTGGGATTTACCAAAGGGATTATGGGTACCTTTGGGGCATTTTGGGATGACCAAGTGATTTTGAGAATCCTTGGAGCCTTTGGGGTTGACCAAGAAGTTTTCAAAAACTCTTGGTGCCTTTTGCATTTGACCAAAGGGCTTACAGATGCCTTTGGAGCTTTTGGGTTGACCAAGTAGTTTTTCAGAGACTCTTGGTGCCTTTTTAGTTTTACCAAAGGGCTTACAAATGCCTTTGGAGCTTTTGGGGAAGGGCATGCTACCCTATATACCCCAAAGGAGTGTGCCATTTGACAATGGTGAGGGAGCTGCAATACATCTAGATTTCTTATCTCCTCATCGAGTGTGGTGTGGCTGGTGGGAAAGGTATGCTACCTTGAAGACCCCTAGTTTGCATGCTATTTACTGAAGAGTAATCAATTTTTTCAAGAAGAGTGATAGAACTCAATTCCCCTAGGTGAATATTGGAGAGAGAGATCCATCCTCACAGATCTCATCCCGTTCAACTAGGTATTTGATGACCCTCTTAAATTACTGGCAACTTTGAATGTCGTGTCCATGCGCTTGATGATACACATAAAAGGGACCTCTGTTAGGTGACCCAGTATCGGATACCCTATGCTTAAATTTAGGTAATATGAATTCATGTGCCTTGTGTAACTTTTGAAACAAAGTTAAAGTAGTCATATAGAATGAAACTACTCGTTGTACTGGCCTATTGGGCTTACGAGGCGACTGACGACTCTAAGGTCGCTCATGGGGAGGTGTGACCTCCACTTCATCATATTGGGGCATTCTAAGAGAACCATCTACATGTTAAATCCCCTTATCTATCAAATTTTGCACCACACTATTAAATTCATGATAATATTGAATGCCATGACCCTCTATTCGATGGTAGAGAAAATAGTAATGCTCCTTGTAATCTATAGGTTTTACTCTATTTGGGTTTAAAGGGGTGACATTAGGCAAGGTGATGACCTCAACCTCTTGCAGCTTCTAAAAGATATCAGACATAGACTATTGAAATGGAGTCCCATTATGTGAGTACTATTTTGGGCTCTTGCCCCACATTAGTTTGCTTTGATAATCCAATGGTTGGTATGGCCACATGGGCTTTTGCTTCTGCTGAGGCTTTTCCTGTACTTGCATAGGAAGCGATTCATCCTCAGGCAAGGGCTTCTTTTGTAACTCTAGATTTTTAGTCCGGCTCTTGATAAAATGCAATGACTCATCTTGCTCATCTATTCAATGCTCCATCCATTCTAGGTGGCTTAAAATAGATCACAAGACAGACAAAGAATTCATATGTATTTCTAGTGATTGATTCGAAATACCTTTGTCATTTGAATGAAATAGAAAAGCAGATACTATGGATCCATTAGGTAATTGCAAATCACCTATTTCCTTCTCTTGATTTTATGTGGATGTTTCTTTATGATACATTTTGTCAATGTTATTCACATGCTCATGTATATGACTTAGCTCAAGCCCTTGCTTCACTTTGTTGTGTTGAACTGTGTCACTTTCAGTACCCCCAATCTGATGTGAGGAACCTGCTTATTTGTGCTCTCGATATGGTGCCTTGAGAAATGAGTCAGGAGTGACTAATCTCAAAAGTTCTAGATCTGGCAATATGGAAACACCACTAGGTTCCCCCATCTCCTGCTTTATGTGATTAAGAATCACTTGATCATCTGGCCTAATGTCGAATATCCCCGCAAACTCGTGAGAAAACTCCACAACTACATGCATCATGGGTACTTTGTCAATATACTGAGGCTATTCTATTTTAGTTGTGATAACTGAACCTTCATCATGCTCATACAATGTCTCCGAGATAGGATCCACAGGTAGATACTCGATGACAAGCTGATCTAAATCCTCAGTGGACTCTATGGTGGGCAATATCATGATACTGACCTCTATAAGCTCTTCATATTCACCATAGTCCTCCTAAGAACTATCCAGTGTCATGATGGACGAAGAGGGTGTGACACACTTGGGTGCATCCATGACCATGCTAGGTTCTTCATCCCTGATAGGAGTGTGAAGATCATCTAATGATACCTCTAAAGCAGTTGTGAGTAACTTCATAAGAGCATTAATTAATCCTTCCCTGCTAAGAGGTTTCAAGAGTGCAGGGGTTGTAGGTGACTCCATAGGTGATAGTGGTGGGGATGGCAATTATAACACCATCTATGAGGTTGCATCCACAATTTGGATAGGATCATCTAACTAGGTTTGCAGATGCATGGGCACCTTTCTAGGTTCTTGTAGATGGTCTTCAGGCTTATAATCCTTGAAGGAATCTAGGTCCACTTCAACTACATGAACTTCACCTCCATGGGTGTACTTAAGGCACTGATGCACTATTGATGGTATGCACTCCAAGGCTCTTTTTATGATCTACCAAGCAGTAGATTATACTGTCTTGATCCCTCTAAAATGTCACACAATATAGGGATAATATTCTATCCCACATCTATGGGGAGGACTATTGTGCCTACTGTAGGATATTCCACATTATTAGAGGCTTGCAATATGAAATTTATTTCCTTGATGTGAAAAAGTGGAATTTTGAGATGCTTGAATGCTGAGGTGGTAATGATATTAATCGATGATCCTATATCCACCAACACTCATTTATACACAATCTGTTGTATCCTCGCTATGATATGCAATGGAGGATCAGATTCCTGGATAGGGACAGGTTTGACTTCTTGTTTATGGAAAGTAATTCCAGGTTCCTTATATGGTGGAATAGACTGTATATGCCCCAAGTATTGTGACGACCTTCGAGCATTGACACTGCTCACTTGTCAGACTTGACTACTCTCGACCTCACATTTACACATGGGATCCCTCGATGTCTCTTTTAGTTGTTCTTAGATAACCCAAGGTATGTATATCTATCTAAAGGCATGGCTATCTACTTGCTTAAGTGGCAACTCTTGACGATGTACTGGGTGCGTCATGTTGACTTGTTGCCTGAACACTCTAGGTATGAGCTTCTTTTCAAGAATTACTTCACATGATTGTTCTTCATGTGATTTCTATTGGTAAATCCTCTCTTCAAGTCATTGGATATCATCCAAACTTTTTTGATGCACCCTATTTCTCTCTGCAAACTCACACTCTAAGCGCTTATGCTGACGGTGCGCTTCCTCCAATTGGTCTCGAAGTAGTCGCCTCTCATGGGTTGCATGAAACTCAGGTTCCCTATAGGACTAATTCATGGAGTATGATCCACAACTTTGTATTTCCTTATACGGAGACCTAGGGACTTGGGTTCTCACCATATGTGAATAAACCCCCTGATATGTATGGGTGAACCTCTTGCATGATGAATGGAGCTCGTGACGACTCTCAGAAGGTCACGCTTGGAGGATTGGATCCTAAGGTGCACAATGAGTGTGACACCTAGCAAGGAGGTGTACGAGGTTTGAAATATCCTCAAGAGAACATCAGGAGCATTTAGAGCCCCTCCATGAACTCTTCGACTCATTAGCTCGTGATTGAGCTCTATCATGCCTAGTCGTCATGATGAACCTACTAAACAAGACTCGAGAGGTTTCGTCTCTTATTGTAAATTATGGCCTCCAGGAGGGCCTTATCTTGATGATTTAAGCAATAAAGAAGAATACAAAGTAAACAATGTGATTATATCCTTTTTATTTTAAAATTTGAGCCCTAAACTATTTGATGTGTTTTCAATATGTGTTGTATCAGTTGTAGAAACTCTTATCGTGTTTTTGTAAAAGTTGATGTTATACTCAAATTGTTCAAATATTTTCACCTATATACTCACACAAGCCAAATATGGTAGTGAAGTCCATACTCAATGAGGTAGCATAGGTACTACCAACCCTCACCCAACACACCGTGCACAGTGATACACTCTTTTGAAGATGAGTGCATGTTATTTTGCATGGATAGGACAGTTCTTGGGTCAACCTTGGCCACGAACAGGTCCTGATAATACAATGTCAAATGAGCCAACCAAGTGGTAATGAAATCCACTATTGGTCTCAATCAAATGGGTTGGATGTGAGAGCCCAATGCCACTGATGTTTAAATGAAACATGGTGTGTGTGGTTACTTTTAATGTACATAAAATAAATGCATCATATAGCACACATGCTCATTTTCTAAATACTATGCAAATAAAATATGTTTTAGATTTAGAAAATGCAAGCTACTATAGATGCTCTTTAGGACTATGCACATTATGATGCTAAATGGCCACTAATCGGGCCTCACAGATGCAAACCATCAATACATATCTATCAAGCACGTTGTAGCCTAGGGCAGACTACAATCAGAGGTCCGTTGTTCCTAGTAGTGCCTTTCTAGTGAAAGCAAAAATATGAAAAGCAAACTAGGATAATTGATTTACCATTTTCTTTTAGTTGCTTTCCTAATTTTGATTCAAAATTTACCTATTGTAAAAACACAAAAAAATAGAAAAGTGACAAATATCTGGAAAAAGGATCTACCTCATGTCCTGCATTGTCTGGAATTCTGGAATTTGCTATCTGTACTATCAGCAAGAAACCGTAGGCCTGACCTACGGTTCTAACTGTGAACCATACCTTGTACCTGCAGTTTATTTGTTGGGTCACAGCTGGTAGTTGTAGTCTATATCTACAACTACAAAACCCAAAAAAACATAGTCATATCCTAAAAATTTAGGGTGCCACCATGATCACCTTTGTAACCACCAGAAAGGGTCACACCTAATTACGGATCCTATTGTGATAAATGGTAAAGATATAACATGCATACAAGTAAACAAAATTGAAAAAAAATTAAACAAGAAAGAAAACACTTTATTCCATTATATTTGAAGTCAAAACCCTATTACAAGTATGTACCTCTTAGGGATATTCATTTTGATACAATATCACAATAGGAGTTCTCAATTTTTTTCCCTCTTAAGGGTAGGTGTGATTTCCAAATACCTCTTAGAATGACACAAATTGCTCTAGGGTGGAGGTGCCCTCTTGTTCACAATGGGGAAGGAACTTGATGGTTTGCTCTCCTTTGAAATTATTCCCTCTACTACAAACCACATCTCTAGTGCGCAGTATGCACTATAAACCATGGTTGACAGCCACGATTAGCACTCTAATAGGCTTACCCTCAATTCCAAGAGTAGTGGGCTTAACCTTCGTGTCCAATTGATGTTCAAGGGTCACCTTTGATGTCCTTCTAATAGATTTGGTGGTCAAATAACTATGATGGGCCTTCATTTGCCCGTATTTGCATTTCTTGATCCTCCTAGGATCCTAGGGATCCCATGGCAAACTGATCATTGGATGAATAGCAAAGTATTTTTCGAATGCACAAATTCAGTATGCAATCCGATAGGGCTTCACTGCTTGCTTGATCACTTCACACTCACTCGATAATTCGTCAACGCTTCGCTATAAAAATCATCTATATTTTTGTCCTCATTTGCAGGGTTACTTATAGGAATACCCAATGGCTAGGGGTGGCTTCTTGGAGAAGCCAAGATCAAGAAAGGGTGGTTAGGATAGTTGGAATGGAAGCTTCCAACATCTAACCATCTTCTTCTAGATCCAATGGTCGTTTCAATCGATTTGGCTCATATTGAAGGCCAAATAAACTTCAATTAAGACTGTAGGTCACAACTATGATCTAGAATAAAAATTGCAGGTCTCATCCATGGTTCAGCTATAAACCGTAGGTCTGGGCTGTGGTTCAGACTGATTACGTCAAGGATCCCAAATTGAGTGGTTAGAACCATTGCTCTATCTTGTATTCTGTCCAAGATCTTCCACATGGTCTTGTAGCATGTCCATATGAGTAGTCGCCCTTGAAATGACATGTTTTAAATGTCTACAATACTCATGATCCTAATCTAGGAAAGTCATAGGTTGAGCCGAGATTCAGATCTGCGGTAGGAAATTTCTAGATGTTTTTTTTTAGTGTAATTTTCCCTATACATAGCATGCAAGGCATCTTGATATGGATAATCTATACCCTAATCATAGTTAGGACTTGTAGAATTATTCTAACATATGACTCCTGAAATGTCAAGGTCAGTAGGATTATTAGCAATATTTAAACCCTAGGGATCATGTTGCCACTCAATTATTATAAGGTCTTGTGTATTAATTTATAAATGATCCATATTTCCTTGTGTTGATTTAGCAATGTTCACTCATGATTGAGCTTGACTGCATATCTCCACCATAAGTTAAGCAAATGGTGTGTTCATTCTAAACTACACAAACAATGCAAACAAAACAAACAAGTGATTTTGTTTTTAATTGTTTATATTATTCATTTGTGCAATTTTTTGTTTTTGTTTTTAATATTTTTGGTTTTTATTTTTTTTTATTTGTTTTTATTTTGTGTGTTTTAGTGAACCTAATCCTAAAACTATGAATGCTAGGTTATGAAATGGAATCTTAAAAGGTGTGTTCAACCCCACTCCTTTGATGAAGGGTGAGCTACGAAAAAATGATAAGGCTTCCTAGATGGAGGATTTGCAATGGGTGTATCCTAAGGGAACTAAAATTACCTCCTAAAATAAGTCACACTATCTAAGTCCTGCTACCAATCGAAATGTAGCTTTTGCTTCATCCTTAGGCAAGCTTGAACAATAACGCCAACTACATTCCATAAATTATTAAGCACTATGGTAAAAGGAAATCTAATAATGACCTACTTTAGGATATACCCAAAAGTAAGGAATGTTTTAGTGCCAAAGTCTAGAAATCCACTCTTGTGGGCTACTAATGTGTGTAGGGGGCCAATCCGCAATGGGAGATAAATGCAGATGTTGTAGGATTGCTATTTTTCATTGGTGATGAAATCCAACTAACCAATTTTGGATATACCTCATGAGTGTGTGTGTAGGTTCCTTTTAATTTTTTAAAAATAAAATCAAACAACAATCCATGCTCTTTCACTAATGTAAATTTTAATCTTAGAATGTAGTATTTCCTAGATAATGAGTAGCCTTTTAGCAAGTAGCAACACAATAAAACTAGAAAACTACATACATATATCGTATCTCACTTATATGGTCACAAATAAGGGGACCATCTCGACCTAATATAGTCACATATAGAGACTGTCTCGATAGACAAAGACGGTTGTTGTCTAACTAACTTAAAATTGAAAATTTCTACAAATACACTCTAAATAAATATTGTCTATCTTTCTTTTCAGAAGCAAGAAAGAAAAATATAGAAAGCTAACCTTCAAAGCCTACGTTTGATGAATTTTTATAGATCCACTATTTTTTTAGGCCACTAATCAGAGACTATATCAACATAATATGGTTGCAATATAGGGACCATATTGACCCAAGATGATTGCATATAAGTACCTACAAATCACATAAATAGAAAATCAATCAATAAAAAACCTATAGAAAAGGACTTGGTCCCACCATGATCTCCATCTGAAAGCAAAACATTTTGCACCAAATAAAGTAATAGAAAACACCGATGTATTACAAACCACAAAAAATTGAATCCTTGTATTGATATTGTATTTTTCAGAGTATTACAATAGTATCCCTCATGAGGATATTTTATGAATGATAAAAAGATTACAATGAGTGTTCTTCACAAAGAAAGTATCCTAGTGTAATGTAATAATCTCCATGCCAATGCAGTTTGTGAGGAAGTAGGATTTTCAGGACCATTGTGTGAGTGTTGTATCTTGAATCTTTCGTTGTCCTTGTACCTGTAACTTGCACACAAGAGAATAACAAAAAATAGTAGCATGTGCTAGCCCATTCAAAGTTGGACCCATGTTCAATTAGAAAGTATAAAACAAAGAAAAAGTAGGTGCATGTATGCAATAAATAAATCTAAACTATTGCATAACAATGAAATAAGCAAATCTATCCTAAAAATACAATACAAATTGTAAATAGATAACCTAATTGTGACCATATTAGATCGAGATAGTTTCATATATGGACCATCTCGAGGTGAGACAGTCACTATTATAGACTTACATTTCTTTGTCGCCAAGCCTGAGTGGTGTTTAGCGTGACCTGGAGATTATTATCAATGTACTTTCATTGTGAAGAGATAAGTTTAACGAACTCAAATAGTCATCGTAGTGAGGGTAATTGGTTATGCAATGTAATAAAGTGTAGTGTTCAATCCTTTGCAGTAGTCCAATTACATTGTCTTAGCAGTGGGAAAACCTTGTAGATTTATTTTGGTAGCACTTCATTGCATAAATTCAAAAGCTTGGGATCTTCAAAATTGAGGGGTGAGTGTCATTTTATATACCTCTTGACCAAAGGCTAGGGAACTCTACATGAAAAATCAAAGGGATAGTTTGCATTGAGAAAACAGATGCATGTCCCCAAATAACCGATTGCATGAAATTACCTCATGCAGGGCACTCAAATTTGGTGCAAGATCGCACTAATAGTTAGTTTTAGCTGCCAGTTGTCCTTTTTAATATTTTTTTTTCAAAATCATCTTAGGGCAAGACGATCACGGTTTTGAGACCGTCTTGGGTCGATAAGGGTAGGCAACTTATAGGGAAAGTTGCCCAATGTTGGTAAAAACCATCAAATTAGCCCTAAGGCTACCCAAGGTGGACTGTGGGGGTAGTAAGGAGGCCTTTTGGGAAGTCTCTTTAAGATAATGCATTTTAGGTGTCTATAATTATTAGCAATAAACAACATGAAAACTTAGTGTACTCCAAATTTTTTGCATCCTTACCTTCAGGCTATAGGATCCGCGCCCGAAAGGGGGATGCGAGAAGGATGGGACAATACCTCGGACTGAGAGGCCCTTTGAAGGTCACGCCTCTCGGGGGAGGGGGTATAAGGGTGAATTTTTGACGGATGGTGGGTTCACCAAGAAACTTTGAGTGGCAGTTTCCACGCCTAGGTTGAGAATGGTTTTGGTGTGTTCATTTTATACTTGATCATTCATAATCCTAGGTTGGCCAGAATGAATCTAAGCTATTCTATATGAAAATGTTGATTTACATGAATACAAAAAGCATGAATGAATCCTAAATGTAAATATTATACGAAATGAGAAAGAATGCACCTGATTTTGGATGTCTGATGAAGATTCTGAAGTTTGTAGGAGTCCAGATCATCTCAAATCTTACATGATCATCTGCAATTGCACAGAATCATCTCAGATCACAATCGGTCATCTGAGATCAGACGAGATCATCGTCGACTTGACGAATTTGTCAGACGAATTCATCAAAAACCTGCAATCACAAAAACAGATACCAAAGACCAAAAATGCAACTGTAAAAGCAAGGGGAAATGATAGAAATAATAGTAAACCTGCCTAAATGATAAATCTAGATAACAATTAAAGGAAATGCATTAATTTAATAATTTATTTTAACTTTATCATGCATCTATGCTAAATGAGGTGAACTCCAGGATGCAAAATGAAAATAAATCAAACTAATGCATAGTAAAATAAAGAAGACAAATGAGGAATGCAAACTCAGGGCTCTGGTTGCCCCCAATCTGAACTGTAGTCGAGATCACCTCCAATCATACGAGATCATCACCGATCTATGATAGGATCATCCGAAATCGTCTGGAATCACTAGCGATGATCCGAGCTTGCTCCAGCTAAAAAATAGTAAAATTCCTGCAATAAAAATCTTGAAATACACAATGCAAACAATGGTGTGAAGGTGTTCTAATGACATAGCAAAACTAAAGTTGCAAGGAAAAATCAGCCAGGGGATCATGGGATCAGCCAACCAAGGGGATAAACTAAGAAAATCCTAGTTTATATAGGATTAGGGGAAGGTTAGGAGGTTGGGGATCATCCCAATCTGGGAGATCCTCAGCGGAGGAATCTCCAACTGCGCAGACACGCTTCTGCCCAAGTTGGAGAGGCTATTAAAACAGAAGCTAATTATGAAAATTTAGTTTTGGGATGAAATCGTCTGGACGTTCTGTTCCAGACGAATTCGTCCGATCTGGGACGATTTCGTCTGATCGACGACGATATCGTCCAACGGTCAAAACAACTCCTAAAAATGGCATGAAAAATGGGGTGAGCGGTTAACGGGCGGTTTCGGGGTTAAAATTCAAATTTTTATCTTTTTACTAAGGGTTTAATTGCGCCAATTTTAGGGTGCTACATTTTGCCCCCTCTTTAGCGAATTTTCCGAAGAAAATGCGTTAAAGACGAGTTCTTCCCATTTTACGAGAAAGCAAAAATTTACTCAATTTTTTAGACGACGATTCTAGGTCGAATCGTACAACTGCTTACTATGGTGCCCCCTCCGTGTTTTTACCCAAATCGAACGTTTGAGGTAAAAGCGCGAAAAAGCAAAATTTTAAAAAATGTTGTTGTTTTTAAATAAAATTAAGAAAAATAGGGTAAAACCCTAATTCATTTTTACTATTCATTTTCACTATTTTTAGAGCTCTGCAGACAAAATGGTCGAAACCACGCATAGATCGACAGAGGTCCGATGCGGGCTATGGGTAAGGATCTAAACTTGATGAATTATGTTTTTAATTGGATGTGTGTAATTTTTTATTTAAATTTTGACTATTTTGGGGCATCGCGGCTATTTTTAGGCCGTCGACGACGTCGGGATGAAATCGTCCCAATTTCGTCGAAATCATCCCTAGATCGCCGATTTCGTCTAGGGGCGAAATCGATGGAATAGGGGCGATCCCGTCCAACAAGGGGCGATCCCCAAGTTGCGAAATCGAAGATGATTTCATCCTACCAAGGACGATTTGACCTAATTTAGGACGATATCATCCAATGGTGGATGATATCATCATTGTTTTTATAAGATGAAATTGATTTTAATGATTATCTATTGATGATTTTTATTGTTTGATTGTTTATTTTGTAGAGGGGATTACTAAAAAGTCGAGAATGGAAATACGAGGGGCTGATCAATCAGGCAGGAGCGAGACCGACTGGCAGAGGTCGGACTACAGCATGTGGCAGAGATGCCACAAATACCGATAGACATGGGGCTACTGACAACCCTAGCAGAGAGATGGTATCCGGGGTCGTCCTGCTTTCGGTTACCGACAAGGGAGATGGCTCCCACTTTGGAGGATGTATGGAGGATCTTGAGGATCCCCATACAAGGGTGGTTTATGACTCCTACGGCCAATCAGGGCCAGGCTATGATGAGGCTGTGCGGAGACCCGAGCTTCACCTTGGAGAAGGGCGGAGTGAACATCGAGTCTCTGAGGCAGATGCCTGGGGCATCTAGGTTGACTCAGGTTTTGGCAGGGGTAGTGGGTGGCCTACTGCTATGCCACCAGAGCGAGTGCAGATTACCATGGCTCCTTTCAGATGTGGTCTACGACATGAGAGACCACGGGTACAGATTTGCATGGGGTAGCTTTGTACTGTGTCGCTTGTATAGGATCCTGCACGGGGTCGTATACAAGGGAGGCCGATGTCTGGTTTTGACATCGCTACTATAGGTATGGTGTTGGGAGCACATTGCGGTGCGGAGGCCGGTAGGGCTCCCACTGACAGGGGTTGACCGGGAGAGACCCCGGGTTTTCTATTGGTGGCTCCAGAGAGGGTCACAGTGGTGGATAGATCTGCCGATGTCACGGAGGTTACTAGACGACCTCATCCCAGACCAGATCACCTGGAGGCCATGGAGAGAGCATCCAGGGTGGGGAGAGGATGGACAGGAGTTGGCTCGCATCAGGCGAGTCTGCTGGCTGAGGATGGAGCAGGGAGAGGTAGAGCTCCACCGCTACGACCGAGTTTTGTGATAGTTTGGTCTACAGTAGGGGATCCCATCTCTCAGGGACTATGAGTACTCCCGGACTATCCAGGATAATACCACACTGAGCGGGGCTCCGGATATGCAGCGATTCTGGAGCCAGGATGCGGATGATGCCCCCATCCAGCTAGTGGATGGGGACGACGTTGGGGTCACCGATGGGTATGATGCCTGGTACGCAGGCATCCGCCCTCCTCGGATGATGAGGGCATAGGGTTCGATGCACGTGGTTGTGCGACGGATGGGGAGGCAACGTGCCAGGCTGCCATTGAGGTAGCGCAGGGTCATAGAGGGAGAGAGCAATGATGGTCTCCATAGGAGAGATGCCAGGAGGATGCCACAGGCTCTGTAGAGACCGTAGTAGATAGGGAGGAGGGAGGAGGGATTCCCTTCTCAGCAGGGGGAGAGGCCACCATCGCCCGATAAGGGCAAGGGTGTCGAGGTGGGGGAGAGCAGCGAGATGGCGGCTCTCCGGGCTGAGAATGCCCACCTCCGAGCTCAGGTGCAGACTCTACAAGATGAGGCTACACGGCTCAGGGCTCGGAGCGGAGGGGCGAGCATGCAGGAGTTGGCACGGTCTATTGCTCAGACCACATTCTATCAGGGAGCATACTTCCAGCTGGTTCTAGAGGGCCAAAGGATACAGTTGCCAGCCAACATTACGGAGCCGATCAGGATGGGATCATCGAGGACATCCTCATGATCGACGGTGAGGACCCGAGACACAACACGGACCTCTATGGGACCACCTCCTCCACGCCAGGGTGGGAGAGGAGATGAGGCTGAGAGCTCGAGGGCTTCTCGAGACTAGCTGCTATAGACTGGATTGGATATATTTTTGAGAGGATTGAGTATGCCAGGGTATAGATTGTGGCATACCAATCCAGTTGTGATATGATGTACATATATTTTGATATATATATATATGATATTTTTGTGATATGACTTGTCCACATGTTTTATGATGCTTCAATTTTGGATTTGTTTGGTTGTTGATTGATGATTCATGTAATTATGTCATTTGGAAATATTATAATTTTATGTCATGCTGTAAATTTTAAATGGAATAATCTGATGTAAACAAATTGGTTGTTTTGTGGTGTGATTTGATGAAAAATAAAAGGGACTTCTAACAATAATTTCAAAGGACATTGTCGTTGTTATAGACCATTTCATGGAGTCACCGCTCGCTAGGTCGTCAAGCTAATCCCGGTATAGAAATATTGTTAAAAGTAAAAGAGTGCTTAAGAGACTGTCTTAAGACTTGGTGTTGTGATGATGAAAATGATGATGGTGATGATTTGTTTTCAGATTTTCATAAAAATATTATGCATGAAATATTAAAAATATGATTTTTGCTAGGCATAAATTCCTAAGTGTGATAAAGTGTTTGAACAATTCCTTAGGAATCAGACCATGGTTGCAAAATGGAATGTTGACATAATGAAATGAAATAGAAAAATGTGTTCGTTCTTGTTAAAGCACAATTGTGTGACATAATGATGTAAGCCATATGTTTTTATAAATTATAATGAATGGAAAATAAAATTAGAACAATGGTTTGCGCTAGGCATAGAATTATAGGTATAGACTTATACCATCATCGCGAAATCCAAAAAGGAAATTGATATAATAGTTTTATTGCATGATTGATTTTTAATTTTGAGATAAACAAAAAAAATGTATAAACGTGACTTTATTGTTGGATTTGTGAATATGTTGTTGAAAGAATTTTTGGATTTTTGAAAAAAATGTATGTAATTGTTTTTATACTAAACAGATGTTCTTTTAAATAAGAAGATGAAATTATTCCAAAAAGATTTGCATAAATATTTTAAATTATCTCAAAGACAAAATGTAGATTTATAAGGAACCCCATGTGCAGATGTGAGTTCATTGCCGATCTTGATCTATCATAATGATACAAAAATCTCTCAAATACAAATGTGTGTGCAATTGTATTGTTCATTCACCAATTTTGAGCAAGATAATTTGATACAAGTAATTTGAATTAACCAAATGAATGTTCGTTGACCATGATTTATATGCATGTAACCGTACCAGACTACTATGTAAGTCGGGTCATCAAGAGCTAGCTAATCCATAAGCCGACATAGGTCTGTACAAAAGAAGGTCGCTAATGTAACAGACATATCACCATGCTAGGAATTACCCAAGGCCAAGCGGGTTGGGCACAAACCGCTTGTTATGGGGCTTACCTCACAGTTTTCGAATAATTGAAAATTCCAGGGATTCAAGCTCATTCACCCTTCTTTTCTTTTCAAAGGGTAGGGAAAAGGGATTTTATTGTTGTTTGCTTTTTCTTTTCTCTTTCTCTTCTTTTCTTTTTTTTTTTCTTTTGTCTTTTTTCTTTTGTATTTTTGATATTGAGATAATGCTGAAATATTGTTGAGATGGTACAAAATGATACTGAAAGAATGCTTCTTTTGCTCATAATTTTTTGCTTGATTTTTCTTTTTCTTTTTCTTTCTATACTAGGGATACTTGCTCGGATTGGCTGTAGAGCAAGGGATTTTTATTCTGGGTAGGGGTGAGCTTGTCCTTTTGTCAATTCTCAAAGATTCTAGACCATGTGCATGATAGGATAGCAGGGGAAACTTTTCGCTCAAGAAACCATTTCTACTATGTAGCATCATATCGAATTTGCAATGAAATCATTTTAATGTGAAAAGATATGCTTGGTTCAAGTAAATAACAAGATCAGTTCTCTATGCTCAAAACTTTATTTAATTCAACTGTGGACTTTGATATAAGAGAGATTAATAATCATACCAAATAAAATCAAGATATTTATTCATGTGAGTGTGAAAGTGAGGGATTCCAAATAAATGCTAATTTATCCAAAATAACTGAAAATATATATAACTGCAATACTTCAAGAATTAATAAGTGTGAAAATAAAAGAGGTTTTTGAAGATTTTGATGATTTTGATGTTTTTATATTTTGATTTTGATTGATGAATTGAGAAGATACACAATGTGATTGTTTTTGAAATTTTTATATGAATGACTAAAATGAAACAACATGCAAAATAACAATATATACAATGATGAAATGACCAGATTTTATGCATAATAGCGTTTAAGATGCATAATGTTCATAGGTTCTTTAAGATCTTTACCATCTAAGGTAGCTAATCGGTATGCTCCCGATCCAAATTTAGCAGTGATGATATATGGTCCAAGCCAGTTGGGCTCAAATTTACCTTTAAGATCTTTAGTTGCATTAGTATTTTTTTTATTTTCTTTTAAGACAAGGTCATCGATCTCAAAGGATCGATGATGAACTTTCTTGAGGTATGCTCGCTTGAGCTTGTTTTGGTAGGCACGAAGATGTTCCAAAGCATTGATGCACTTCTCATCTAGGAGTTCCAGCTGACTAAGTCTGCCAGCACGATATTCATCTCCTACTTCAGTATCTTGAAGTAGTAGAGCCAAAGAAGGAACTTCTAATTCAAAGGGAAAAATAGCTTCAATGCCATAAACCAAAACAAAAGGTGAAGTGCCCGTGGGAGTGCGAACGCTAGTTCGATAAGCCCACAAAGCAGGATATAGTTGGATGTGCCAATCTCGGCCAGATTTGTTGACCAGTATTTTAAGGATTTTGATTAATGTTTTATTAGATGCTTCTGCTTGGCCATTACCCTGAGGATAATAGGGAGTGGACCAACGATGTTGAATTTTGTATTTTTGACATAATTTTTTGACATCTTTATTTTTGAAACAAGTTCCATTATCTGAGATGAGATTTGCAGGAATTTCGAACCTACAAATAATTTGATTAAAAATAAATTTGGAAACTTGGGTTCCAGTGCAAGAAGCTAAGGGCATAGCTTCAACCCACTTTGTGAAATACTCGGTGGCGGTTATGATGAATTTGTGTCCATCAGATGACACAGGATTGATTTTTCCAATGATGTCTAAGCCCCATTTTGAAAAGGGCCAAGGAGATGAAATAGCCTGTAGTTCTTGTGCAGGGGCATGGACAAGGTCAACATGTTTCTGGAACTTGTCGCAATGGCACACATAATCATGTGCATCATTTTCCATGGTAGGCCAAAAATATCCTATCCTAAGGAGTTTCTTAGCAATGGCGCTACCACTAAAGTGTCCCCCACAAGATCCATCATGGGCTTCACTCAAAGCTGATCTAGCTTCTTCTAGATTCAAACATCTCAATAGGATACCTTCGAAAGATCTCCTATATAATGTATTGCCAATTATTATGAAGCGACTTGCTCGTCTACGTAATAATCGATGCTGGTTTCTATTAAAACCTTCAAGGAAGGTCCCATTTTGAAGAAAATTGAATATATCAGTGTACCAAGGTTCAGGAGTAGTTTCGTTGATTAGAAACACATCCAAAGGTTCTAAACATGATTTATTTGAAGTGGGTTCCTGGAGTCGATGAATAATGATGGTAGCATATTCATCCTCTAACTCCAAGGGTAAAAGAGATGCAGTTGCAGCCATAGCATCAACCGCACGATTGCTAGTTCTAGAAATAGCTTCCAAGGTAACTTGATCAAATAAAGATATTAATTGTAATACATATGCTTTATATGGATGTAATTTATCATCTTTGGTCTGATAAACATCATTGATTTGATTTATGACAAGTTGAGAATCATCGAAAACCAATAGATTTTTAATTTTTAGTGCCAAGGCAGCTCGTAATCCAAGGATTAGAGCCTCATATTCAGCAGTGTTATTAGTACAAGCAAATGTTAATTTAAAGGATAGAGGTATAAGATGTTTCTATGGAGATATTAAAATAATACCTGCACCAGCCCCACTCATGCATCGGGCTCCATCAAAGTATAGGGACCATTGCTCTGGATGGTCTGCCTCTAATTTAAGGCATTCATCAGGAAACTCAATGATGAGGGGATGGGTAGACTCTAAGGGTGCAACAACTAATTGATCTACTATGATTTGACCCTTAACAGACTTCTATCCTATAAACATGAGTTCAAACTCGCTTAGCGCAAGAACCCACTTTGCTGTGCGACCAGATAAATAAGGTCGACTCATGAGATACCGCAAGGGATCAGATTTAGCAATAACATACGTTTTTTGACTGAGCATATAATGGCATAATTTTTGTGTAGAAAATATGACTGCTAGACATAGTTTCTCTAATGCTGTGTAGCGGGTTTCATAACTGATTAAGGTTCGGCTAATGTAATAATTAGCACGCTCTCTTTTCTCATCATCAAGTTGAGCTAACATAGCTCCTAAGGCAAAATCTGAAGCAGAAATATACAAGATAAATGGGCGATCAGGTCTAGGTGGTGAAAGCACAGGTGGGTTAAGGAGATATTGTTTGAGGAGTTCAAATGCTTCCTGACATTCATCGTCCCAATGAAAAGAGACATCTTTCTTAAGAAGCTTAAGAAAGGGTCATGTTTTGTCTGCCAACTTATCGATGAAGCGACGAATAGCTTGAAGCTTACCTTGTAAACTTCGTAATTCAGATATATTTGTGGGTGCGGGCATATCAGTGATAGCCACGATCTTGAGAGGGTCAATTTCAATGCCACGTAAAGAAACTATAACCCCCAATAATTTATCGGACTTAACTCCGAATATACATTTGGTTGGATTCAATCGGATAAGATATTCCCTTAACCGATCAAATACTTTTCTCAAGTCATCTAAATGATCATCTTCTTTGATGGAACGAGCTATAATATCATCTACATAATCATGTAGAATATCATGCATCATATCATGAAAGATATAAGTCATGGCTCGTTGATATGTTGCACCTGCATTCTTCAAACCGAATGGCATCACTTTCCAACAAAAGGTCCCCCAAGGGGTAATAAAGGTTGTTTTAGCCTGATCTTCAGGAGCTATCCTGATCTGATTATAACCAAAAAATCCATCCATTAAGGATATCATTCCACTCCCAGCAGTAAAATCAATGATCTGATCCATGTTGGGAAGAGGAAAATCATCTTTAGGGCATGCAACATTAATATCTCTAAAGTCTGTGCAAACCCTAACTTTGGTAGCTTCTTTCTTAGTTACTTGGAACTACATTCGAGATCCATTCAGCATAATCAATGGCTTGTATAAAAATAACATTCAAGAGTTTTTCTAATTCCCCTTTGACTAGTAAGGCCACTTTAGGATGCATTTTTCTAAGTTTCTGTTTAACAGGTTTAGCATCCGGATGGACTACTAGGTGATGCATAACTACAGAAGGGTCTAATCCTGGCATATCTTCATATGTCCAAGCGAAGACATCTTCATATTCCTTAAGAAATGCAATGTATTTATCTTGTTTGTCTTGACTCAATTCTGATCCAATGTTGATTATGTGAGGATTATCTTCGGTTCCAATGTTAATTTTTATGACGTTTTCTACTTCCATGTGTAGATCTCTCTCAAAATTAGGTGGGGTGGGTGAAACGCCCAATTCTTGTAATTCTTCCAAGGTTAGCTTGGATAATTCATCTTGAGGAGTCGTGGCCTCAAGCTGGGCTATACTAGGTATAGAGCCATCGAAATAAAATCCGTTATGTAATAATTCCTCAATGGAGACATCATGGAAGATATCTCCCTCCAACTCATCGTCGGATTCAGCGATCATCTGAGGGTAAGCTATGGATAGCATATTACATGTAAATGGCTTATTTATTAGATGCAAAGCATCGCGTTCATCCAAATAATCTTGGTAACATATGAATTGATCATCATCCTCAAATGGGAAGGGCTGACCCTTACTAGGAAATAGGCCCACACCACATCGGGCGGGCCATGGTTCTACCTCAAAAGGTTCTTTCATACCATTTTGGAAAGGTCCTAAACCTTTCCCTTTATATCCCAATTTAAGCATTATAGGCTTAGCTTTAATATACTCATTAGTAAAATAACATCGAGCATATCCATCATAATGTGTCTTGATGTTTCTAGGTATTCTTCCCCAGTCATATCCCTTATAAATAAAAGCATAGCTCCCGACCTGGTAAATACTTCCCATAGGCTATGGGAGGCCCAAGGTATGAGGAGAGGGTGGCAAATTATTTAAAATAAGGGAATCTTGCATAGCAACGTTTGTTTTTTTTGATATAAGAATTTTAGATAAATCGGGTAAGAGCTCATCAATAAGAGCGTAAGAGGTAGAAGGAACATTTCCTACATCTTCGGATGCGGAAAATATGCCTCTGGTAGGTGTAGATGTTGTAGAGATGTCGATGGATGGGTCTATAGGTATGGAAGTTATAGGAGTAAAACAAGAAGCATTGGTTGTGGGTTTAGGATCTTTTTGAGGTCCTAATGTGGTTTGTTCGGAAGATGGTTGAACTATATGTAGAGGTGGAGTTGATGGAGAAAAAGTAGATGATGTTATGGGTGTGTGTTTCACACGTTTAGATGGATGATGAGAATTAGGATGTGTGGATGACAGAGCAGGGAAAAATTGAACTCCAACAGGTTCTGCCAAAGCACACATATCAAAGGGTCTGGGATCACCATGAATGGTAACCAACTGATTTTTAAATTTGAATTTAACACACTGATGTAAAGTTGAGGGAACAGCTCGCATCGCGTTGATCCAAGGGTGACCCAAGAGTATATTGTACGATGCAGGGCAATGTACAATAAACACGGTCGTGTCTAAGGTTCTTGGACCAACTTGCAATGGGATAGTAATAACTCCACATGTTTCTTGTGTTTCGTCATTGAAGGCTTTTATGATCATATCAGTTCTTTTCATTTCATCACTTCTAAACCCAAATCTTTGGTAGAAGTCAAAAGTGCAAATGTTTAAAGATGAACCATTATCAATCAAGACTCGTTTAACTGCTACATCTCCAATTAGGGCAGTAATGTATAAGGGGTTATCCTTATGTAAACTATGTTGCGGTATATCTCTATCCCGAAAGTCAATACAATCGACTTCTCGAGTTATGATAGTATTGGCCATGGCTTCAGAGTTGAATATTTTGTGGTACCATCATTTGGCTTAATGTGAGCATTAATTCATCCCTATGTGTAGGAGAAGATCTTAAAAGGTCCAAAAGGGAAATTCTAGTTGTAGTATTTGATAATTGTTCATTAATATTATAAGGAGGTTTAGGTTGAACATTAGGTGCATGATTCCCTTTATTAGGAATTTTCAAAACAAATGGAGTTGATCCATCGTTCTGAGTTTGATCTTGTTGAGAATTTTGAGCTTGTTGTCTAGTAACAGCTCCGATGGTACCTACAATATTATTTTGCGGATGATGAATGGGTCTTGGTCTAGCGTTTATGGCTTGTTCATTAGAAAGTGATTGGTGAGAAGATGGTCTAGTAGTGACTCTTCTTGGAAATGGTTCTTCCGAAACCATAGAATTTGTGATAGGTTGAATAGCATCTGATTCATCTTCAGAACTATTCGATTGATTTGATGTGATTTCCATGTCACTTTTAGTCTCGTATTCTGTATCACTAAGATCAGGTGTCCGAATATTATATAGAGGTCTGGTCGTAACCATGGATAAAGTTGTGTCAAAGATTTGCAGATCATGAGCAGGTAAATGTCCACTAATAGTCCCTACATATCGGGTAGGAGGGGGAACATTATGATGCTCAATTTGATTAGCCACCTCTTTACCATGCTTTGGTAAAGGATGTTGAAATATGTCCAATGATTGATTGGCATTCTGATTCTAATTTTGGGGGATGTTCTTTTGAGCATTATTAGGAGGATTTTGTTTAGGTTGAAAGGCTTGCACCTCCATCTCATTGTTATCAATTAAGTCTTGTATTTTATGTTTTAATATTTTACAAGAGTTGGTAGCGTGTCCAGGTCCTCTATGGAAATCACAGTGTAAATCAGCTCTGTATCCGGGTATAGTTGGATCAGGTTCCCGGATATTTGGTAATTGGATCAAACCTCATTCTAATAATTGTGGTAGAATGGTTGATAGAGGTTGATTTAACCTAGTAAATTCTTGAGGTGGTTTATCAGGAGGTTTTAGTATAAACTTCTCCGTTGTTTTCGCAGCATTAACATTAGCAATGTTTTTGCTATCAGTGACTCCATCACCCACAACTTGTTTATTTTTATATTGATTTTTGGATGTTTTCTCATCGTCTTTCTTTTTAAGCTGACCTCTCCTAATGAGAGCATCTTCCACTCTTCGAGCTAAGTCTATAGCTTGATCGAAGGTGGTCAAGGTAGCAATTGATAACTCATAGGATAGTTGTTCTTGTAAATTATTGATAAAGATATCCAGCATTTCCCGATAAGGTAACACAAAGTGCAATTTTCCTATCAACTGTCTCCATCGAGCTAGGAAATCAGCAAAACATTCATCTTTGTCTTGTTTTAAGTTGTACAAATCTTTAATGGTTACATGCCTTTCGATGTAGGCACTAAATTGATGAACAAAAGACTCGGATGTTTCTTCGAAATTCCTCAAAGAATGAGTGGGTAATTGATAATACCACTCTAATGCCATTCCTCCTAAACTTTTCGGGAACATTTTTAGTAATAACAAGTCATCATGTGATATATCATGACATGCTATCCTAAACATACGAAGATGCTCTATGGGATCTTCGGTTCCTTTATATATGGGCAAGACAGGCATAGGAAAGTGTTTAGGATAGGGTTGTGCTACAACTATAGGATCTAGAGGTTGACTACACATCTCTCGATAATTGTACGAGGGACGGTAGGGATCTATCTGGTCCATGCGGGAAACTAACTGTTTCACCATAGTTTCAAGATTACTAGTTTGTCCACCATATTGGTTCGGTGGTACATGAGTATGGGATTTGTGAGCGTATGATGGCGTGACGTAAGGATTAGATGCTATATTGCTATTATGCAAATGGTTGGTAGGGAGAGTATTATGAAGAAGATTTGTAGTAGCATTATGTTGTATCCCAGATTGTTGGAAATTGGTGTTTGGTTTTGTTTTGGGCTTTTGTTGATTTGAGGTATGTTGATCAATAGCTTGGCGAAATAGAGCAGTGAATGAAGGTTTATTTTGTGTGGGAATAACTCTAGGCTTGGTAACAGGCACTCTAGGTGGTTGGGTAACCTATTGTTGTTGCATGTTCTGGATTATAGCGGCCATATCCAAATTGGATGGTCCAGCTTGATCACTTTCTTGATCAACGAAGGACAAGGGATTAGTGCGTGTGTGATATATTTCTTCTAGGGTTGCTTGAGTGTCACTAATTTGATCCTTGTCCATATGGACTGCTCTATTAAGAGTGCCAATATTAGTATTGAGGAACTTCCAGAAATGTTCCATGTTCTCAAAAGTAATAGCTCCTCCCGGAGACATTTTAGGGGATGAGGATCCTTCCTCTCTAACAGTTTCTTTTTGTTCATTTCCTACAACAAACTCTTCTTCTTGTTGGTCTAGGGTTCCTTCTTCCTGAATTGGGTCTTCAGGAAGGACATCCGGGTTATTTAATGGTTTTCCTAACCAATCTTCTTCTACTTCAGTCTGTTTTCCATTCCTAAGTCTAGTCATTATGCTTAAACTTAGATTTTAGCAAATATATATATATATATATATATATATATATATATATGCATATAATTTTGGGAGGTATATATTTTAATTATATACCTACTATAATACTTAAAAGAAAACGTTTTGATTTTTGTTATATTTTTGTTTTTTTTTTTTTTTTTTTTTTATAATAATATTATAAAGACAACAAACAACATACTAAATGCAAGAAATAATAATAATAAAAGAATGGCTTAGTTTTCTATAAATAGTTTATGGATATCATTAATAGGATCAAGTTCATCAGGAGTCATGAAATGCTCCTCTTCAAATTGGAAATGGTTTTTCAAGAATTTGACAAAGTGTGCTATGGTGATATTATCTGTTTCAGACTCTGACCTATAGAAATAAAGTTCATGGCAATACTCTCGATATAACACAGCTCTAGGAACTCTATTCCATCTCTTTCTATCCGTAAGAATGACCTCTTGATCCTCTATACGAGATAGAAATTTATGTACTACAACTGCATTGTCGAGGTATTCCTCAAAGGTGTACAACTCGGAAGACACAAGTGCTCTTTTATCAGCTAACCACCTATGGCAAGCTCTCTAAAGCTCATGGTACAAAGTCACCTGATCAGGATCCAGGATTCTATCTAGGACAAACCTCTTAATTTGCCTAAGTTCGGTTGACCTAGATGAAATAATACCCAATCTCCTATCAAGTTCATCCCACAAAGGTTGGACTCTATATGTTTGAGGTACTCTAAGCAAAGAAGTAATCTCTATGGCTGCTAATTGATTTTCAACATTTATGGTGACAACTCGTCTTTTATTATAATCTACCATCTAAATATGATATGCAATCTTAACAATCTTCTCCCTTTTTTTTTTTTTTTTTTTTTTCAAAAGGTTTTTAGTTTTCACGTCGGGTTCACCAAAATGTACTGCTCCAAATTTTTTGCATCCTTACCTTCAGGCTATAGGATCCATGCCCGGAAGGGGGATGCGAGAAGGATGGGACAATACCTCGGACTGAGAGGCCCTTTGAAGGTCATGCCTCTCGGGGGAGGGGTATAAGGGTGAATTTTTGATGGATGGTGGGTTCACCAGGAAACTTTGAGTGGTAGTTTCCACGCCTAGGTTGAGAATGGGTTTGATGTGTTCATTTTTATACTCGATCATTCATAATCCTAGGTTTGGCCAGAATGAATCTAAGCTATTCTATATGAAAATGTTGATTTATATGAATACAGAAAGCATGAATGAATCCTAAATGTAAAGATTATACGAAATGAGAAAGAATGCACCTGATTCCGGATGTCTGATGAAGATTCTAAAGTTTGTAGGAGTCCAGATCATCTCAAATCTGACATGATCATCTGCAATTGCACAGAATCATCTCAGATCATAGTCGGTCATCTGAGATCAGATGAGATCATCGTCGACCTGATGAATTCATCAGACGAATTCGTCAGAAACCTGCAATCACAAAAATAGATACCAAAGACCAAAAATGCAACTATAAAAGCAAGGGGAAATGATAGAAATAATAGTAAACCTGCCTAAATGATAAATCTAGATAGAAAATTAAAGGAAATGCATTGATTTAATAATTTATTTTAACTTTATCATGCATCTATGCTAAATGAGGTGAACTCCAGGATGCAAAATGAAAATAAATCAAACTAATGCATAGTAAAATAAAAAAGACAAATGAGGAATGCAAACTCAGGGCTCTGGTTGCCCCCAATCTGAACTGCAGTCGAGATCACCTCCAATCGTACGAGATCATCGTCGATCTACGACAGGATCGTCCGAAATCATCTGGAATCGCCTGCGATGATCCAAGCTTTCTCCAAGCTGAAAAATAGTAAAATTCTTGCAAGAAAAGCTTGAAATACACAATGCAAACAATGGTGCGAAGGTGTTCTAATGCACGAAAAACTAAAGTTGCAGGGAAAATCAGCCAGGGGATCATGGGATCAGCCAACCAGGGGGATAAACTGAGAAAATCCCAGTTTATATAGGATTAGGGGAAGGTTAGGAGGTTGGGGATCATCCCAATCTGGGAGATCCTCAATGGGGGAATCTCCAACTATGCAGACACACTTCTGCCCAAGTTGGAGAGGCTGTTAAAACAGAAGCTAATTATGAAAATTTGGTTTTGGGACGAAATCGTCCGGACGTTCTGTTCCAGACGAATTCGTCCGATCTGGGATGATTTCGTCTGATCGGCGACGATATCGTCCAACGGTCAAAACAACTCCTAAAAATGGCACGAAAAATGGGGTGAGCGGTTAACGGGCGGTTTCGGGGTTAAAATTCAAATTTTTATCTTTTTACTAAGGGTTTAACTGCGCCAATTTTAGGGTCCTACACTTAGGGTATGCAAAAATTGGGCATCCACAACTATAAAATTTTTAACTAAGAAACTGAGTTGTTTATATTATTGAATATTATTCATAATCTCAAGCAAAGAAAAATAAAATTTACTAAATTGAAAATAAAAGTGGTTCCCCAATATATGTATATAAGGGTGTGTTGTACAAGCACAACAATAAATGGTGACTCTATTGGGAAATGATTTTGAGAATTTTGGGAATAGAACAAACACTATTTGAAACAATAAAACTACAAGATAAACAAATAAAAAATTTGGCATCCATCCAAGGCTAGAGTTAAGCATTTAACCTAAAATTAATACTCCATTTTGTTTTAGAAAAAGTTTTTGCATATGAATTCATTCTTATTTTGGAATTAGTTGAAATTCACCATCATAGTTCAAAAATGAAGCTAATTCACCCTTGAGAAAACATTGGTCTACTAATGATGAGCTTGCATCATAGGTAGATGTGTCATCAACTATTGAACTTTGCTCCACTACAAACCAAGAATTTGTAGCCCCAACGAAGTTATCTTTGATGCCACTTTAGACCTTGGTCCACTGCTAACTAGGTGTTCATAGCACTAGTAGAGTTTACCTAAATCACCCAAGAAATTGAGCTCCTCTCTCTTTTTTGTTTTTGGAGGATAAATTTATTGTTCTCAATTTATAAGCACTAGGGTCTACTTCTAATTTGGGGATCACTATGTAAAATATGAGGGTAAACATCTAAATGGTTTTTATTTGAGAAAAAAACCATAATGGTTTCATTCTCCTAATCTAGAATCTCTTTAAAGTATTGTCATTATGAAGCTACAATATATTTTTGTATTACTTATAGATTGGTTTATTTTATCCCAAGACATAGATATAAACCAAAAGGATGATTAAGTCAATCTTGGATTTGTTGAGTTTAGAGCAAGATATTTTATCTCCAATTGGTGTAGAAACACATCCTCCTTAGAGTAAATAGAGGTTGGTTGCATTTGACTATTCTAGTACCAAAAGAGGGAAGCATAAAATAAAATGGCAGTAAAGTTAAAATTCAAAGAAAAATTGTAATGAAATTAAACAATATCAAAACACTAAAATCTCAACATAATAAAACTATGTATAGGGTTTATTTACAAGACAACACTGAGATACTTTTAGGTGCTAAAATAGTGTTTAAGAAATTTTCCATTCATTGGTAATGAGACATCCTCTATAGTTATACTTTTTAACTTGAAGGTGATCTCTCATAGAATATCTAATATCTAGAAGGGACTTGGCCAAAGGGGGTCAAATTTTCCATGTTCTTCTTTATTGTCGTGACCCTTATCCTAAAGTAACACTAAATTGACAATCCTAAAGGCCTTTATTTTGGATCTCTTATCAAACCATTGTTTTACATTCCCTAATTTTTACTAAAATGTTGCAATGCATCTTCCCTTTTCTCATCTAGACACATTAAATTAAATATCCTGGCTTCAATCCTATCATCTATTTCTAAGTAGTTTTTCATGAATTGCAAGGTAAGGATTTTGAGATTTGTGGGAAAGATAGGATCCTAACCATAAAATAAATGATAATGGGATGTTCCTAATTAAGACTTAATAATTTTCCTATCTAACCACAATGTGTATTTTAGTTTATTATATCAATCCTTGGGATTTATATCTAAAAATTTCTTAATTATTTCTAGAATATTTTTGTTAGTTTATTCTATTACTCTATTACCTTGAGGATAGTAATTAGAAAAAACAAATTAGATCTACCTTATCATCATAAAATCATTCAATAAATTGCAAGGAATAAAAGGAAAGATCATTATTTCATACCAAAGCATATAACATATCAAACCTACTTATTATGCTATCTTCAAAAAATTATATTACGACCTTCATTGTGTAGTTTTTGGATGCTTGTGTTTCTATCCAGTGGGTGTAGTAACTTATGGTATTGAGAAAAAAAATTTGTTTGGACGACAAATTAAGATTGATGATGCTAAAAAATTCAAGTCTCCATTGTGAAAATGGGAAATCTTCAATCAATGGTTGCAATGGCATTAAAAAAAAAAAAAATCTTGATAAGTTGTGATTTGGTAAACATTGCATGATAAAGCATGCAAATGTGTATCTTTAGTAGCATGGTGCTATTAGTAACCAAATTTCAATGTTTGTTGTGTTGTGGTATTTACAAACCCATGTCCTATTCCATATTTTCCATTAAAATCATTGAAGATTTTAGTAGCTTCTTGTTTGTTCAGACATCTTAGGTAGATTCCCTCATGATTTATCTAGTTTAGAATATATTATTTTATCATGAACTATGTATTTTTAAGGTGCAATGCTCTTTTTTCGATATAATTTAAGTGATCAAGATATACTCTATTTAGTAACTAGTAAGCAATGTCCTGATACCACTCATCGTTGGTAATTTCTTCCATAGAATAATGTTGGCATGGGATTTGAGAGTTAACTTTAGCCAATATTTTGCTCAGTACCTATATTCTAAAATTTTTGTGGGTTGGATTTCCAAATCAAACTCCTATAGGATAAAAACTCACTTTCCTCTACATTATCCTAACTCATTTAGCATCAAAATTATTTTTACAACAAGATCTAGTACTATTGAATACACTTTGTTGTGCAAGATATAGTGCCAAAATTTCTTCATTGATTTGATTATAGTAAAGGCTTGTTTTTCTATTACTAAATATCTAATTTGAGCATCTCTCAATGGTGAGATTATAAAAACTACTAGTATCTCATCTCTAGTTTCCTTGCTTTTATTTAAAACACAAGAATTCAAATGTTTAGATGCAAATAAGTAAATACAAAAATGTTGAGTATAATCTAGAATGGTTAATACAAGAGAATTCATGATTGCCCTTTTAATTTATTGGAAGGAGGATTGTGCCTCCGAGGTCCATTTAATATTGGAATCCTTCTTGAGCATCATGTTTAGAGTTTGGATTATTTTTACATACCCAAAAAATAAAATTCTTTATGAAATTAAGTTTTTCGAAGAGGGACCTCAAATTCTTTTTGCTTTTGGATAGGAGATTTTTTTGAATAGATTCAATTCTATTTGGGTCAATGGAAATACCCACTTTTGAGATAATATGCCCCAAATTTTTTTTTTGTAACTTTAAAAATAATCTTTTTTTGATTCAATGAAATTCTATTCTCTTGACATCTCTATAGTACCCTTTTTAAGTCTTCCACATAATCTCTATGTTTTTAGAAAAGGTAATGAGAAAATCTATGTAAATAATTAGGTATTTTCGAATCAGGTCCTTAAAGGCAATGTTAATAGCTTTTTGGAAAGTTTCTCACATTGATCAATTTGAACAATATTATCCTATTTGCAAATGTTCTTCATTTGTAGTAAATGTAGTATTAATCCTATCCTTGGGGTCTACCATTACTTGACTATATCCCAAGTAACTATCTAGGAAGAACATCATCTAAGAGTCATTTACCATTTGTAGTACTTCATCTAAGGAATGGGATATTTATCCTTCTTAGATGCTCTATTTAGATTTTTTAAATCTACACACATGTAATTCTCCATTCTTTTGTGGGTTGGTATCAAATTTGCAACCTAGGTAGAATGTCTTATAAGAAAAATGATGCAAACTACCAATATTTTTTACACCTCTTTGAAAATGAGAGGTTTTGATAGTGTATTTTCCAAAAGGATTTTGTTCTTGGCTTCAAGGAATGGTGTGGGTAATGATGCGTGCATCATAGACCTTTAGATATTCATAAATCCATGTTATAACATTTTTATAATCCTTTAAGGACTAAATTCTTTCTCTTTTCTCATCATTAGTGCAGGTATTTCCTAGAAATATATTTAGGAGATTATCAATATTTATAAAATTATATGCTTCATACAATCCTTTTCACATGAAGCAGTCTATTTCTTGTGGGCATGATAATCCATATCATACAAATATTCTAAAAAAATCATTTCTTTGAGAATAGTGTTTGTTTTCAAACTTAATTCACCTTCTTCATCTAGCTCTACCTAATTTATCTAACTTGTCTATGATCTATGCTTTAAATATACGCAAATTAGAAATAAAATAAGTTATAAGCCTATCATCTTAAAATAACTAAAAGTTTTGAATGTTGTTTGGAATAGAGGGGGTGGCTACCAAGAATCATTTTATATTGGAATGAGCAATTAGTTATAGGGTACTTATTTCTACTACTAATGAATTTGTAGTATGGTTATTTCTACGTGGAATAATTTGGATATTAAAAGCATCAAAATATTTGATTAAGTTCCAAATATGACTATAGTAATTAAAGAGGTATATATCATGATAAAATAGTAGTTTTACACTTGTTTAATCACCAATTTTGAGTTCCCTAGGACACATACATACTTTACTACCTTCTTTATTGTAAATTATAATCCATGAGTCAATGCTTCATACTTAATAGCATTGGATTTGTAAGGGAAATATAATCGATAAGCAACAAGACAAGATTTGCATCTCAAGTTGACAATTTCAATCCTAGTGTCATTCCTATACTTGGATTTTGACCCATCAAACTTGAGGTTCCATAACTAGTCTTCAATTATTTTTTGTTTACCTTATGAGGCCCATACTGTTAGAGTATTATCTTCATGTTGGGTTTCTACCTCTATAATGTACTACTAATTTTGGCTTTGTCTATATAACCTCATTGGCATTATTGTACTCAATGATAATATCCTTTATCTTGGGATCTCTTTCTATCCTAATCTAATTGGCTATTCCATGTAAAGGAAGCCATATATAATAAATATGTTTTCATATAACCATTCAATGTTCTTGACCAATCATAGCTTAGCAGCATCCCATATACATCTAGGATATTTATAACCAGAATATCTATGCATTGTCATATCTTAAATTTAGAAGCCCACTATATATGTATCTTATTCAGCATCCCACCTATATTTACCTCCATCTTGTCCAATTGAACAACCTTCTTGTTTAAGGAAGCAGTGATTAGTCCTAATTTTTGGTTGACAATGTACATCACATTGCTAGAAGCACCTAAATTCAGAAGACAATTAAGTATATTTTTACTAGAAATTTTAAAAGTTATAAGGAAAGGTGGAGATTCTATATTTTCTTTGTATATGGCCATCTAGGCATAAATATCCTTTTTATCTATTTTTTATTTTGGTTAGAAATATTTTTAAGCAACATATCCTTCTAGTTTTTTAACTGATCTACCTTAAGTAGTGAAATGTTTGCCTTGGTTTCTTAAGGCCTTCAATAATAATATATGTAGACTTGTTCTATTTAGTATTTTCTCTATCTATAGTAATGGAATATTGGATCTTATATTTGTAGGCGATATGGGACACTTAGGTGGGACTGGATTATTATTGTCCTACTCAGTAGGTGGGATAGAGGTTTTGTTGGGAGGTGTGGAAGAGGTTAGTGGTGCTTTCCATTTACACTAAAGGATATAATTGTTACCTCTCTGAAACTATCATTAATCTTGAACCTCTTATTTTAGGCATTATTTGGATTAATTTTCATACACTCCTAAGAGTTCATACATTTCTAAAACTAGGGATATCCTTGGGTTTTTATTAGCTTGATTTCTATAATCCTCACTAATGGGTACTAACTCCAAAAAATTTCTCTTTTTGGAAAATATACAAAGTAGTTTTAAACTCTAAACAATCAATTTCATCATGTTGAGACATGGAATGGACCTTGTAATAATTGGGTAGAGCAATATCATAAAAATTTACTAAAGTGCTTGGGTTATTAGATTGATTCTAGATGCTAGCAAGATTTGGAATTCCACTATTTAGGTAAGTATTCCATTGACATTTAGTCCTTTAGAAGTAAAAATTCCTAATCTAGGTGGTATTTGTAGGTGGTTTTGAGGAACTTGCCTTTGTAGTTTAATCGTATCTTTACTCAACTTCTAAACCATACTTTGTATGCTATCTAACTCGAGATTCAAGGTATAAGGTTGACTTGATCCCAATTAAATTGTTACACTATTTGTGGGTGTGGAAATGCTCAAGAATGTGGGTAAGACTTGTTGATTATTTAATAGAGGTGTATGTATGATAAGGTTAATTTAAATTAATTTTTTATTCAAGTATGTGAAAATGGTCTATTTATTGCTTACATTAGGCATAATTTGATTTAGTGGCATAGGATTGAAATATTGGTTTTGTTTGGGATACATGGTACCTGGTAATGTATTTAGTATGGGAATGTTTTAGGTAAGGTATTGGTTTATTAGAGTTATTTTATTATAAGATCCTAGTTGTCCAAATGAAGGTAATTGAGCCAAACCAAAAACTTGAGGTATTAATTGTTGTTCAACTGTTAAAGCCTCATTGTATGCTAGTGGTGATGATGTAATTTGAGGAGATTACCTCAAAAACATGGAATGTAATGTGTCCAAAGCTCTAAGGTACATTTGGATGGTTGCTTCCTCTATGAGGGTGTAATGTACCACAAAAATGGTGTGTGATTTATGGAACCTATTTATGAATAGTATCAGGGGCTCATTAGATTCTCTACAGGTAAAGGTAAACTAATGATACATCACAATTAGGTTGGTGGGTGATCTAGATTGATTGATAAATGTTGCTTCTCGATTACCCTATAAATTAATAGAGCTTTAAGGTAAGATAATATACCAATCATATGAAAACTCATCCAATCTATGTAGAAATATTCTACAAGCAACATCCTCATGTTCAATTTAGAAATGAATTAAGATATATTTGTATGCTTGAATGTGTTCTTTGGATAACCTCATTTCATCATGTCTAAACCTAAGGAGAAGTTTTTTAGCATTCTTAGGCATATCATGTATAGGCCCTAGTATTTTCAAAGGACTACTTCCTACTAACCATAGAACAAAAGTTTGTTAGTCTTACAATGGCACTGAGAGGGGGGGGGGTGAATCAGTGTGGTACTTTAATCATGAATTTACAGCTCTTAAAACAGTAGTAATTAAAACTTATAAACATATATAGCAAGTACAGCAAGAGAACATCACACAACACAATATTTGAACGAGGTTCACCAATTTGGCTACTCCTCAAGAATGAATGCTTGGACTACCATCCAAATCCAGCCTTTGCAAAGCACCAACTTTACAAATAGTTTACCAGCTTCCACTGGAAGGAGCACCAACCCCTGATTTATCTGTACCAATAGAAAGGAGCAATAGCCCTTGATTTACTAGAACCTACTGGAAGGAGCACCAACCCCTGATGCCAGATTGCAACCTGGACTTCAATTTTGAATCTATAAGTTTGATGATAAAATACCTTTCTTTTACAAGACCCTAACTGGTCTGCTTCACCTTTGCATTCTCTGCTCACTCTGCTCTCTCTACGCAATCACTTCGCACAATCTGCTGCTACACTGTCGAGCTTCATGATCGTCTTCTCCCTTTTGCACACTCTACTTCCTTTACGACTTTCACACTTAGCATGACTTGACTTCTTTGATCACTTTGCGTGTTTCGCCATCATCTCACCGCTTCTGTGCTTTCTACGCTCTTACGGCCACATTTCATGCTTCGACACTTATTCGAGGATATCTCCGACAACTCACAATTCTCCAAAATAGCCCTACTTTTATAACAACATTTTCATGATGAAAAACTCTAATCTTAGTCGACTGTAACCCTAATCTTAGTCGATTGCAAACCCTAATCTTCGTCGACTACAAACCCTAAACTTCATCGGCTAACATCGGTCTTCGTCGACTTCAACTGCCCCTGTAACTCTTCTGTTGTTGTTGCCACAAAAACACATGTCATGATATCGTGACATTTTTGCCTCCGTACGCTTTCTCTTATCTTTGGCCTGTGAGAATGCAACATGTAGCAATATCGCTACACTTTTTCCTCCGTACGCTTTCTCTTAGCTTTGGCCCGTGAGAATACAACATGTAGCGATATCGCTACACTTTTTCCTCCGTATGCTTTCTCTTAGCTTTGGCCCGCGAGAATACATGTAGCGATATCGCTACACTTTTTCTTCCGTATGCTTTCTCTTAGCTTTGGCCCACGAGAATACAACATGTAGCGATATTGCTACACTTTTTCTTTCATACTCTCCTTCTTTACTTTTGTCGTGAAATCGTGACACTTCTGCCTTCTTACTTTCTCTCTCCTCCTTTAGTCATGAAAATGTGACATGTCGCGATATCGCGACACTTTTTCTCCTTAGCGCTTTCTCTTTGCCTTTGGGTCACGAAAACCTGACATGTCGCGATATCATGACACTTTTTCTCCTTGCACTTTCTCTTTGCCTTCGGGTCGTGAAAACCCGACATGTCACGATATCGCGACACTTTTTCTCCTTGCGCTTCCTCTTTGCCTTTGGGTCGCGAAAACCCGACATGTCACGATATCGCGACACTTTTTCTCCTTAGCTCTTTCTCTTGTCATATGTCACGAAATCGCGACACCTTTTTCTCTCTCCTCTTTCTCTTCGCTTTGGACCGCGAAAATGAAACATGTCGCAAAATCGTGACACCTTTTTCTCTCTCCTCTTTCTCTTCGCTTTGGACCGCGAAAATGAAACATGTCGCGAAATCGTGACACCTTTTTCTCTCTCCTGCAACATGTCACGAAATCGTGACACTTTTTCTCTCGGACTCTCTCTCCTGCGAAGAAACATGTCGCGAAATCGCGACACTTTTTCTCTCGGACTCTCTCCTACAACATGTCGCAAAATCGTGACACTTTTTCATCCGTACAACCTTCTTTGCAATATGTCACGAAATCGCGACACTTTTTCTACTTGCCTTTTTCTTTGCCAACATGTCGCGAAATCGCGACAGTTTTTCCACTTGCCTTTCTTCTTCGAACATGTCACGAAATCGCGATAGTTTTTCTTTCTTCCCAACATGTCGCGATATCGCGACACTTTTTCAACTTGTCTTTTTTTTCTTTTCAACATGTCGCGAAATCGCGACAGTTTTTCAACTTGTGTTTTTTCTTTCCAACATGTCACGAAATCACGACAGTTTTTCCTATTGTTTCTCTCTCTTCCAACATGTCACAAAATCGTGACAGTTTTTATTTCTTATTCTCTCTCTTCCAACATGTCGTGAAATCACGATAGTTTTTCTTGTCTGCTGTATATGTCACGATATTGCGACACTTTTCTTACTTGTCTTTTTCTTTGATCTTTTGCAAGTGGTCCACTTTGGTCTTCTTGGAAAATCACTGTACATACTCTGAGTAACCTTTGAACTCTTGTCTTCTGCATCTGACTAGCTTTTGAACTTCCTGTCCACTATATCAAAAAATCTGTCTGACTGTGTTAACAATGACAATACTGTTTGTTGCACCTTGCTCAACAATCTCCCCCTTTGGAATTGTTGGCAACACATGTGCAATTTCCTGTAATTCTTCTCCCCCTTTGACAATAATACCAAAGGGCTATTGCAGACTCCCCCTGAGTCCATGCACAACATTCTCGAGACACAAGTTATTACAGTTAGAAAAAATTACAAACATGAGCAAAAAAATAAACAAATATATAAATGCTCCCCCTGAGAATGTGATCCCAATAGCTAGTCAATTCTTGGAAAAAGTGACCACTCCACAATCTATTTTTGGAATGAAAATCCAACTTAACCTCACTTTCTACAACTTTCTCCTACGTACAACACGCTGTCACTGCAATATATTCTACCTCTATTGTGGATAAGGAAACTAACTCTTGTTTCTTATTGTTCTACGCGACCAATCTGTCTCCAAGATAGAATGCACCTCCACTAGTACCCTTTCTGTCATCTACACATCCTGCCCAATATGCATCTTTAGGATACCATAACCCATACTCCATAGTACCCTTGTGATATTATAGAAGACTCTTTCTCTCTACTGCACTGACTGGTGGACCTCTTCTTCACTTGAAGAATCCTCACTCAGATCTATCTTCAACTATGTTGGCTACTAGATTTCTATCCATTGAGACTCTGACCTCTGTACTCTGTTACCTTCAAAGCTCATTCAATAGGCTCACTAAGAACCTTCTCAAATAGGCTCACATAGAACCTACTTAACAAGATCACATAGAACTTGTCCAAATTAAAACTTTTTAAAACCGTCCAAATCTGCTCCACCAAGCTCACTAAGAACTGTCCAAATCTTCTCTAGAAATTTGTCCCAGCATTGTCCTCAAATATTTCCCAAAGGCCTTCTCAAAGTCTCAATCAATCATGCTCAAGTAGTACTCAAAAAGAACGGTGATCTCAAATCAAATCTACTTCATAGAACTTTAAAAATCACTTCACACATAACTTGACTAGGCTCAATCGAATCAACTCAACCCATCATCTCTCACACAACCCTAGTCCAAGTATGTATCAACCAACTCAAATAATTCCAACAATGCTCAACCACAAATATGACATAATAATGATACTCATGTTCTTTTCTAACTCAAGTTCTTTCACAACAAATGGGCTTAAGCCACTATGCTTATAACACAAGGCTTAAACACAACTCTCAATTCAGAAAACTTTGATGCATTCAACCAACCACTGTCACACACAATTATTTTCCCTTCGATGATATTTCAAAAATCAACCACCATAATGCTGTCATATGAGTCTCCTTGGGATTAGCCTGGAATCGTGCTGCCATGCATACTGCCTGCAAGATATCTAGTCTGATAGTTGTCAGGTACAATAAGCTTCCAATCATAGATCCTTCTCAAACCTTTGTTGAGTGAGATAGTTGTCTAGCCTTGCATACCATGCTCGGGGTGCCTGTTTCAAGCCATATACCTTCAACTTACAAACCAAGTTGGGAATATCACCAAGCTAGAAACCATCTGGCTGCTCAATATAAACATCTTCTTCAAGCTTCCCATTCAAAATGCTGATTTCACATCTGTCAAACAAAATTGACAAGTGACTCACACTTGTACCAACTTTTGTCCAACATTGTACTGACACTGTAATTTTACTGCCAACTCTATGCAAGCATCAAACACTATACCACAACACAACCAAATCCCTTTTTACATTTTCAACTTGGTCTATGTTTTCTACAGTCACCGTTGGTCACACCTTACTTTCAACTGTTCGAATCAGGAGACAATATTTTTTTAAACACTTCACGGCAAACTATAGTGCACCTTACTCAAACTCATACTTTTGGACCTCGGATAGGTATGATTCACAAAGCAAAGTTGCTCATCTTGATGGGCTAACCATGAGTTAATGATCAGACTTCAATAGATCTAACAATCTTCACGTCAATGTGTAGTTCAAATACACACTACTTTTATCGAAACACATATATGCGGCTAGGGCAGCATTCGTTTACTAACCAAGTTATCTGAACTGTTATAATCCTTAACTTTGGACAGTGGTAGTAAGAATCATCACCAATACAACAATGACATATAGCAATACTACCAATAATGACAACTCTCAATTTAATCACCACCCTTCACGGCACTTCCACAAATTACATGAACAAAAAAACACACTTTGACAACTATACAACAACTTCCCTGACTACTTGCCTTTCATCCTCAGGTACTCAAATAAATACATAGGAGCATTAAAATGAAACTTTCAAGATTGCTCCCCCTGAGGATGTGCTACCTGGAGTTTCTTAGTGCAATATCGGAGTAGTCTCCTTCAGTCCAAGGAGACATGAATTCCTTTCTTCTATCTTTCTCCAAACTTTCTTGAACTCGGGCTTGGATTTTTTAGCTGCATCCCTGTTTTGCACCTTTTTGTGAACTCGAACATTTCTCTTGTGTGGTTGTCTCTTGTGCATCCTTGATGAATGATTATTTTCCTGTCTGTGTTGCGTTCTTTGCGTCTGGTGAAATCTACTGTTTTGCCTTAGATAAGATACAAAAGTGCTTGGACAAAACCTTGCTATGTGCCCATGACCATTACATTGAAAACATTGTACATAGTGTTTACTCAGAAACGTAGATGTATTTCTACCATCATAACTCTTTGATTTATTATTCAATCCACAATAAGTTGCCTTGTGACCATACTAGTTGCATCTAAAACAATAGCCATTAAAAGTATTATTATGAATAGAGTGAGAGTGATAGAACCTCTTTTGTTGTGGCTACTTTGCTATAGATCTCCTTTGATATTTTCTTCCTTTTGAAGATTCAGCTTCAAACTTTTCTTGCTTCGATCCTTCAACAATGAACTTCTTCTTTTCTACAGAGTTGGAATATGAAGGTTGTTCAGCTTCATATCCAAGACCACTCTTATCCATGGAGCTTCTTTGTTGGTTTATCATTTTATCTAGCAACTCTATGCTCTTCTCGAATTTGAGATTTGTATTGGCCTCTTCTAGTTGTTTCTTCAATAAAATAGTCTCTTCCTCTTGTTTGTAGCAACCAATCTCTTTCTCATTGATCTGTGACTTGAGAGTTTCTTCAATCCTTTTGAATTCTTCTACTTGTACTTTCAACCTGGTTATTATTTCATTTGCATCATCAAGCTTTCTTGAGATTTCCTTAATCCTTTTTCTTTCTATCTTCAATTCATCCAGAGCTACAATTAGTTCCTCTTTCAAATTTATTTCTGCATCAATTTCTTCTTCATCACATTCTTGTTCTTTTTCGTTTCTCTTTTAGAATCATCCTCTAGGACCTTCACTAGCTTTCACTTTTACATATATGCCTCTATGTTCTCATCGTTCTTCAACTTTAAGCCTCCCCGAGCTTGATGTGTTTGAACTTGACCTCCTTGATCTCATCGTCTCCTTCATGAATACTCCTCAGTTTGTCCCATATTTCTTTTGCCGTTTTACAACTCTTGATCTTTACCAGTTCACTGTCTACTAATCTGCACCTGATAGCATTCCTTGCTTTTGAGTCATTTTCAAATAGATTCTTATCAACAGCATCGATTGGAGGAGTGATAGGAATTGTGTATTCATTGTTTACTGAATCCTAGATGTAGTATCCCAAAGCACAAAGGTATGCCTGCATCCTGATTCTCCAGGTCATGTAATTAGTTTCATCAAACAAAGGTGCTTTGTTTGATAGAAAGTCTTCAACCTCATCTGGTTTAATTTTCTCTTCCATAGGAACTGAAACTGACTGAGATGCCCTTTTGGAGGAAGATCTATTCTTCTTACCCATTGCGTACTAATCCAAGATCAACCCTAGCTGATTTAGCATGATAAGGGAACTTGGCTCTGATACCAATTGTTAGTCTTACAATGGCACTGAGAGGGAGGGGGTGAATCAGTGTGGTACTTTAATCATGAATTTATAGCTCTTAAAATAGCAGTAATTAAAACTTATAAATAGATACAACAAGTACAACAAGATAACATCACACAACACAAGATTTTAACGAGGTTCACCAATTTGGCTACTCCTCAAGAATGACTACTTGGACTACCATCCAAATCCAACCTTTGCAAAGCACCAACTTTACAAATAGTTTACCAACTTCCACTGGAAGGAGCACCAACCCTTGATTTATCTATACCAATATAAAGGAGCAACAGCCCCTGATTTACCAGCACCTACTAGAAGGGGCACCAACCCCTGATGCCAGACTGCAACTTGGACTTCAATTTTGAATCTATAATTTTGATGATAAAATACCTTTCTTTTACAAGACCCTAACTGGTCTGCTTCACCTTTGCATTCTCTGCTCACTCTGCTCTCTCTACGCAATCACTTCGCACAATCTGTTGCTACACTGTCGAGCTTCATGATCGTCTTCTCCCTTTTTTGCACTCTACTTCCTTTGTGACTTTCACACTTAGCACGACTCGACTTCTTTACTCACTTTGTGTGCTTCACCATCATCTCGTTGCTTCTGTGCTTTCTGCACTCTTATGGCCACATTTCATGCTTCGACACTTATTCGAGGATCACTCCGACGACTCACAATTCTCCAAAATAGCCCTACTTTTATAACAACATTTTCATGATGAAAAACTCTAATCTTAGTCGACTGTAACCCTAATCTTAGTTGGCTACAAACCCTAATCTTCATCGGCTGCAAACCCTAATCTTTGTCGGCTAACATCGATCTTCGTCGGCTTCAACTGCCCCTGTAACTCTTCTGTTGTTGTTGCCACGAAAACACATGTCACGATATCGTGACATTTTTACCTCCGTATGCTTTCTCTTAGCTTTGGCCCGTGAGAATGCAACATGTAGCGATATCGCTACACTTTTTCCTCCGTACGCTTTCTCTTAGCTTTGGCCCGCGAGAATACATGTAGTGATATCGCTACACTTTTTCCTCCGTATGCTTTCTCTTAGCTTTGGCCCGTGAGAATACATGTAGCGATATCGCTACACTTTTTCTTTCGTACGCTTTCTCTTAGCTTTGGCCCACGAGAATACAACATGTAGCGATATCGCTACACTTTTTCTTCCATACTCTCCTTTACTTTTGTCATGAAATCGTGACACTTCTGCCTTCTTACTTTCTCTCTCCTCCTTTAGTCGCGAAAATGCGACATGTCACGATATCGCGACACTTTTTCTCCTTAGCGCTTTCTCTTTGCCTTCGGGTC